>OZ001655.1:9642803-10366715 GCA_963924145.1 Pyrausta purpuralis
TTTGTGGCAGTTTTTACGTCCAGCCAGCATAATTTTTAAAGCATCTGCCACGTAACTGAACGAATTTATCAAATAATAAAGTAAGCCTAAAACGTCTCCATTCACAATTACGGTCGTATGACTTCACTAATTACTTTGATTGATTGACATAATATTTGATTGATTGACATGATAATTGAATTTTTGTCATTTTTGAGAAAAAAATTGATCGGCCTAAAATGTTATTAAATTCCTTTGAAAAGTGATTTTTAAAGCGCAAAGATGGAACATTTATTAGGCAATAAACGGCAAACATGCCAAATTTGTTTGAAATTTTATTGCGCTGAAAGAGGAGACCGATTTATGGCTAATTTCCCTGCCAACATTACACGGTTAGTAGAATGCTTTTGATGAATAAAATCTAACTTAATGTAAACTTCTAAGCATCTTTCATGATAGGAAAAGACGTAATATTAATGGATAATTTTTATTTATTGCTTTTAAGATGTAAAAAATGGCTTCAAATAACGGGCAGAAAGGATCTAGTCGACCTACCCATAAAATCACTCATCCGTAAATACATTTGTTCCAAACATTTAACACCGTCCGACTTCAATAAAAAAGGAAACAGATTAAAAAAATGCGCCATTCCATCACAAAATTTACATTTACCGCCGCTCCATGAAAACGCATTTAAGAACTTCCCGGTCCATCTGAACATCTCAGGTTAATACCCTAGTACAGAATACCCATTTTCACATACTAAGTTATAGTCATAAAGATAATGCTGTTGGTTTTATAAGTCATTTGTAACTATGACACAGAAACTAATTTTGCTGTGTATCACTAAATTATGTGAATTCAGAATTATTTATAGCAGTTTTCCCTGGTATTGCCTTTTGTATAAAACCCGAACACATCCTATATTCTTAACTTTTTAATACATTTTCAGGAACTACTAAACCAACCAACAGTACCCAAAATTCTAGGTTTTGAAAAGGCTAAGTCATTGAAAGTGTTCTGTAAGGGTTGAGCTACATCTGACAGCATTGAATGGCACTTACCTGTGCTTTTATCACATTCTATCATCCAGTAACGTCATCATGCAGACGGAGGAAGAAAAGCGTGTTTCTGAGCGCCGCGTGTTGATTCTGTCATATTCGGTCGCATTCCGCTCTTTCTCTTGCTCTCGTAAAGTATGTTTCTGGGTGATAGAAAAAGATAGAAGCATAGGAAAGTGTGATTTGGTGCTGCCACATGTAGCTCAATCGTAAGTAGTCTGGTAGATTTTTTATAACTTGCTCTAGCTTTAGGCTTTTGCAGTTGTTTGTGGTTGTATAATGATTTTCTTGAGTTTTCTTTGATTGAAAAATATCATTGAATTAATTCATTCGTGCCTATGACTTTGTTTTTCACGTACACCCGTTCAGTGTCCAACTTGCATTCAGTGCGCAGCAAACACTTCAAGCTGGAAAACCTGCCAATCCTGCTATAAGTTCCACACCAATTCCGTTCCTACATTTTAGAATACTTGTCTCCAACCTGAAACTTTTGTGCCTCGATGACGACAAGACTCTTAATATTTTCGAGATAAGTTTTTGAACGATTTTACAATGTTTCCAACTGCGCATCTCATCCTTGATGTTATTAGTCAGAGATTTATATATGTTAGGTAATATTTATCATTAACTACTATGAACCAACCACCACACCAAAGCACTTATTGTAAGTGCTTGCTTAGCCGCTGCGTGTCGGATCTGTATCCCTACGCCAGTCTATTAAAGCTAGAAAAAGATCAAACAAAAATGATCATACTAAATTTTACCAACTAGTGTTTTTGTACTACTATTCGTTATTTAAACTACCGTGTATCATTACATATGTGCTTATACATACATATACATTATGTGCTTGCTTGGTCTCTGCATGTCGGATCTGTATCCCCACGCTAGACCAACTTAGCTACACAAAGATCTGGCAGACACTATTATTTACATTATTTTACATGCTTCAGTATTCTTTAAGTCATGTATTAATTTGTATTTATAATTGTACGTCATGATGTGAGCAGTTAGAAAATGAAGGTACTGTTTATCATTTGACACTTCAGGTATCATTTTGCATTATTTGCTTGCTTGGCCGTGCGTGCATGTCGGATCTGTTTCCCCACAATAGAGCAATAAAGCTACATGAAGATCTAACAGAAAGTAACCTACTCATATAACTTTTTATCTTTTCCTTGATGTTAGCAGTTAGAGAAATAAGGTGCTTTTATATTTTTTTAACTATTATATAGGTAAAATTTGACATTATTATGAATTCTTGGTTACTGCGTGTCGGATCTGTATCCCCACGCTAGTCCAGCTTCGGTACACAAAGATCTGACAGATACTATTACTAATATTATTTGACATGCCTCAGGGTTCTTTAAACCATGTACTAACTTGTATTTATAATTGTTCATCTTATTTTTAATGTGAGCAGTTAGACTACAGGTATCATTTTACATTATTTGCTTGCTTGGCCTTATGCGTGTTGGATCTGTTTCCCCACGCTAGACCAATTAAGCTACATGAAGATCTAACAGAAAGTAACCTACTCATATAATTTTAGTTTTCTTTAATCCATGCATGTTTCTATTTTTTTATCTTTTCCTTGATGTTACTCCAGTTAAAGAAATAAGGTGCTGTTTATTTTTTAAACAATTATATATGTATAATTTGACATTATATGCTTTTTTCGTCACTGCGTGTCGGATCTGTATCCCCACGCTAGTCCAACTAAGCTACACAAAGATCTGACGGATACAATTAATTATTTTACATGCCGTGCTCTTAAAACTATGCATGTTAACATGTATTTATTTTAACTTATAACCTTTATTGTCATCTTATTTTTATTCAGCTAGAGGGAAGAATTCTGGACGGCTATCCTTCACAATTAAGAGACCAATATTTTTTTTCAAAACCTACTGCTATGTTTTATTTAATTAATTGAACATTAATATTTAAGAATATCGATTAGGAGTATAGTGCCAATTATATCGATTAAAAACTATCGATAAAATGATATCGATATAAGGAGAATCGATAAAATAAAATCGATTAGCTGTTAACGATAGAAAGATTTCGATCAGTACATATCGATAGAGAGATTATCGATGAAAAGATTGATTTAACAAGACCGTATGGACATCACTAAAGCTAGCTGACTCCGCTCACTCTCGTGAAGTGGATGTTTGTCACTAATGACAACATTTTTTTGCCTACGGCCAATGTATTGTTGTCCCGTATCTAAAAAGATTACATGATCAGTGGCTATAACCGTGTTTGGAAGAAATGGGAAAAAATAATCAATGAGATGTCTTTTTAGGATTTGTTTGTTTTTCCAGTGATTAGTTTTCTCTTGCTTGAAAACATTTAAAAAACATAATGTATTAAATGTATTTGCTATTGCCGCTTAAGATTTTTATAAGGAACAAGACAATAATTTGCATGAAACAGGAAAAATTAAAAAAACAATGGCAATACGTCATACTTCTGTTAGTTTAAAAAATGTGACACAAAATATGTTCTGAACAGCGTGTCTAATAAAATACGTATAAGTTATGTTATATATACTTTCCCAATAGTATTCTACAGCGATCTTAGGCAAACGATTTGCGTTCATAGTGATCCTGCTATTTTTTAAAAGTCGTCTGTTCTAGGTAACTTACATAAGTAAACCTACACTCGTTCGAAACCGACCTCGGCAGTTCGTCTCAACTAAATAATAGCCATTTTCGCGGGAGATACTAATTAGATTGCAATTTATAATATCATCCAGGCTCTGATAAAACAAACACTTTGGGTTTGTTCAAAACTACATATTCTTTCACACAGCTATAAACAAGTGATCTAATCAAAATACTCAATGTATTTACTCAAAAGATATTATGTACAAAGAGTTAAATAAGAAGATGCGAAGCCCTGATTTCCGTGTGTATATCTTCTTGTTCGAGCCGTTCTGTTTGGCCCATAAACTAATTAATAAAAATGGTCCACAGATACAAGGGCAAGCGTCTATATCCGTCCGTGCCGAACCAGCCGTCGGAGGCGTCCGCGCACTTCATGTTCGAGTTGGCAAAATCCGTGCTGTTCAAAGCTGGCGGATCGTCGAGTACAAGCCTCTTCACGCAGACTTCCTGCGCGAGGGAGCATCATGGACCTCACAGGTGAGATGTCTGCTTATGGCAGGGGTCGCCAACCTTTTTGTACACATAATCAGAGATAAAACGGCTAGCGTCTATATCCGTCCATGCCGAACCAGCCGTGGAAAGCGTCCGCGCACTTCATGGTCGAGTTGACAAATTCTGTGCTATTCAAAGCTGGTTGATTATCCAGTACTAGCCTCTTCACGCGGATTTCCTGCGCGAGGGAGCATCATGGACCTCACAGGTGAGATGTCTCTTTATGGCAGGGGACGCCAACCTTTTTGTACACATAATCAGAGATAAAAAGGGTAGCGTCTATATCAGTCCATGCCGAACCAGCCGTGGAAAGCGTCCGCGCACTTCATGATCGAGTTGGCAAAATCTGTGCTGTTCAAAGCTGGTTGATCTTCCAGTACTAGTCTCTTCACGCGGACTTCCTGCGCGAGGGAGCATCATGGACCTCACAAGTGAGATGTCTGTCTGTGAGGGATCGGCAAACTTCTTGTACATATAATCACAGATACGAAGGCATCTATCCAAGGCGTCGCCTCGGTGAAGGCGTCTATCCAATCCATAGCCTCTTCATGCAGTTTAGAGACTTGAAGAACAGTGATGTTGCTCGAAATGCCATGTATCACGTGCAACGTCATTCGTTTTATACATCTCTGCTCAGCTCCACTTCTGTGATAATAGTGCAGCCTTATTATATTCCAAGGGTAATATATTTCGAGTCAGTTTGTAATACTATATATGTCTATTTCTTTAGGCTTGACTAGTAAAGTTAGCCTGTAACGTCCCACTGCTGGGCAAAGGCCTTACCTCAACTGTGAGGTAGTTTGAGCCATACTCCACCACGCGGGCTTAGTGCGGGTTGGTGGAGGGGTGTTCGCAAGGCAAGCGACTAACCCTGCTGTCAGATGTTATCAAGCCGCCCATAAGGCCTCTGACTAGGCTTAACGACTAATATCAACCGATATTAGCCGGGACCAACGGCTTAACGTGCCTTCCGAAGCACGGAGATGCTCGTGATAAACGTCACTTATATGGTCGGAATGGTCACCCATCCAAACACGACCGCGCCGTAGGTTGCTTCACTTTGATATCACTACCAAAGCGCTGCTACCGCTGCGCTACGAGCACCTCAGGCTTGACTAATTGGCTGAAATTTCATTTTCATACGGTGACCTAAATAGTCGCATGAGAAGTGAAATGAAATCATTTCATTTACAATGAATATACAAAAAATATGCAATAAAATACCTGATCAAATCGTAGTATATACCCTAGTAGCTATCTTTAAAATTTTCAAATAATATCATGTTACTCATGAAATGGAATACCTTTTGTTTTTCAGAGGATTACACATGGCTGCGTTTCAGTTAGGCCTATACGCTCTCGGTCTACACAACTGTGTCAGTGCAAACTGGCTCAGTCGCACATACTCTTCACACGTCAGTTGGATTACTGGTATGTTATAAAAACAATTAATATAGTAGAAACACATTGAATATTTTATCAAAACTAGTGTTTTTTTTTTCATTTAGGCCAAGCAATGGATATTGGAGCGCCAGCGATATTGTTCCTCATCGATGCGTGGGAAGGCCACTTGACGCCTCCTGAAGCTGCTGGTATTGCTGACAAGGTTAGTTCATTTCCTCTTTTGTTTTGGTAGATGATCATGTTACAGAGTTTCTCGCTTCTCTTTCTTGCGCGTGAAGAATACGGATGTGATAATTGTGTTTGAGTTGTTAATGTTTTAGTACTCATCATCATCAAATTTAATAGCTTTGCTCTTGTCGGTGGAGTTTTGTTTATAAAAACTTTAGTAACTATGTCTGTTTGAGTAACTGTTTGTTATACAATCACACTAGATGGCGCTGTGTGAACTTTGAATCGCGCTATTGAGTGGATTTTTCACAATTACTATAAGAGTTGTGAAATTATTGTAACTAAGTTTTGCGGGGTTGAATAAACACCTCATTACCGAGAATCGTTTCGTTATTTTTTGGGAGAACCTCACAGTAGGCGGGACAATGTCTATCTGGGGGCACGGCAGTGCCCCCACCAAGTCGAGCAAAAAAGCGTCACGGCCGTACCATCCTTTTCTCGAAGCAATTCAGACCATTTTCGACCCCCTGTAACTTCGTTGTGGATAAAACTAGAAGACTGAAATTTTCAGGAATCATGCAGCATTGTAAAGACACGATATATTTCAAATTTCATTCAATTTGAACCAGTATTTTAAGAATTATAACGGGTCAAATTTCTTAATTTTGTCACTCACTGACTCACCGATCATCAAAATGCTAAGGCACTTCTAGCAGACCTAGAAGCTTCAAATTTAGAATATAAGTAGTGTTTGGTGTATGAATCAAGGAAAAACTAAAAAATCTAGAAAAGACCGCAAAGAAAATTAAGCCCATACAGCCAAGTCTTCAGTTCAATTTTTCAATATTGACTTCATTTGTTACGATGTTTTACGGCAGTTATTATTATCGCGTGCAAAGCCGCGGGTTTAAGCTAGTCCCATATAAATATAGGCGCATGGTAGTGCCCCTGCCAAATCAAGCAAAAAATGGGTATTCCCGTCATGAAAACACGTGTAAATTAAATTATTTAATGCAAAAAACGTACCTACGTGCGTATTCGTACTTATTACGAGTGCGTAAGGTTGTAAATTAATTATTATACCACGCGCTGCGATGCTAGCGAGTGAGCGCGGGTCGTTAATATGCGCTGCACTGCGCGGTGCTAGCGCGAGGGCGCGGGGCGGGGACAGTGGCGGGCGCGCGGATAGGTGAATGTCGCCGAGCGAGCTGTCGCGGTGCTAGCTAAGGCGAAAAGTTCATAAGTCAGAGAGAGGGCTTTAAGAAAATTCGTTGCTGGTAGATATACATATATGTATACAATAAGTAAAAGGTACCGAAAAGGAAAAAAATAGAACTGTCTACAAAATACAAAAAGAAATGAGATCCCATCAAAAACAATACTTGTCAAAAAAACCGGCCAAGTGCGAGTCGGACTCGCGCACTGAGGGTTCCGTGCCAACGTTAATTGAATTAAGCAATTCACTTACTTCCACTTAGTAAAATTCCACAATATTTTGTTGACAGCAAATATAACTTTGTTTTTCATAGTGTTTGTATGAAGAACAAAGTTATGTTTGCGGTTGTTGAAAAAGTGCTATATCTCAAAAACTTCTCGTTCGATCCCGTTCGAACCAATTTTCGTTGAAAGTTTTTGTTATGATCTTCATTATATATTTTTTTCAAAATTTACACTCGCTTAGTTTAGAAGTTAGATGGGGGGGGACGCCCATTTTTCCACTTTGGAAGCATCTAGCTAAGAAACGTTAGACTTTAAAAGAAAACGGTTTTAGGAACCTCTATGTCATTTTTGAAGACCTATCCATAGACACCCCACACGCATAGGTTTGGCTAAAAAAAATTTTTTCGGTTTTAGTTTTATGTATGGGAGCCCCCCCTTAAATATCATTATTTTTTATTTTTTGTATGAGAATCGTAAAGCGGTTAAGAGAATACATCTCCCTGCCAAATTTCAGTAGTGTGATGCTTATAGTTTCAGAATAAATTGGGTGTGACATACGGACGGACAGACAGACAGACAGACAGACAGACAGACAGACAGACTTGACGAAACTATAAGGGTTCCGTTTTTTGCCATTCGGCTACGGAACCCTAAAAACCAAGTCTCGCAACTCAGTTGTTCTGCGGTAAAAAGTTGTGAGATCCATGTAATACCAAGTCGGTTATTAATTTATTTAGTCTCTACTTAAGCGACTTTCTGTCTTAATACGTCCAGTCTCTAAGACCACGATCGTGGTCCATAACAATTGAAAATCAATTGTGTCTGGAATCTCCATACTCGAAGCATTAAGTTGTTACGTAATAATTAACAGCATCTTATAGTGACGCATATCAATATTAAAATTATTTAATGTTTTATGTAAATATATTGAGACTTGGCCATCGCCTGAAAACACGTGTAAATTCAATCGCCTGAAAACACATGTAAATTCAATTATTTAGTGCGATTCACTCACAGTGCCATATTTTTTTATATTCATAACATGAATATAAAAAAATATGACACTGTGAGTGTGAAAAACATTCTAAAGCATAGATAGCGAAGCGACATCAATTTCCAAGTTGAATTTATTCTGTAAAGAATAACTGCTTGGGCCATCTGTTTCATAAACAGACGGCTAGATGGCGCTAAGCGTCAAGCAATTGACGTTTTCATAAGAAACCACAAATTTCGCAGGGTCGGACTGACAGCACGGTAGCTCAATTGGTAAGAGCGTTTGGCCCGGTTTGCCAAAAGGTTGCTGGTTCAAGTCCCGCCCGTGCGCAAATTTTTGGCTTCTTATTTCATCTTTATGAATATTTATATGTGCTCTCATAACCATCCTTTTGATGTTGACACGGCTTTTATTTACACGATCTCTGTATTACATTTAACAGACTTTTTTTGGACTAAACCTAAAGTGCCTTAAGGCATTAAGTCCGCCTATGTACATTTTACAGTGCAATAAAGTTAAAGCAAATTAATAAAGTAAAAAGAACTGCCTACTTTACTTCTTTCTTGTCGTAACCCTTAGATCATGAACTTATTTATTATTCCCAGGCTTCATCAGGCCGTGATGTCCACACAGTGCGAGCGGCGGCTGAGTTAGCATTATCAGTGTTGCCACACGCACATGCATTGAATTACAACGAGATACAGCGCGCGGTGTTGCAGTGCAAAGAGCAGAGCGACGCGATGCTAGAACGCGCGTGTCTTACAGTCGAAGCCGCTGCTAAAGGTATGTATTCATTGCTAGTGACGTCCACACAGTACTGTAGTGGCTGAGCTGGCCTTGTCAGTGTTGCCACACGCACATGCATTGAATTACAACGAGATACAGCGCGCGGTGTTGCAGTGCAAAGAGTAGAGCGACGCGATGCTAGAACGCGCGTGTCTTACAGTCGAAGCCGCTGCTAAAGGTATGTATTCATTGCTAGTGACGTCCACACAGTACTGTAGTGGCTGAGCTGGCCTTGTCAGTGTTGCCACACGCACATGCATTGAATTACAACGAGATACAGCGCGCGGTGTTGCAGTGCAAAGAGTAGAGCGACGCGATGCTAGAACGCGCGTGTCTTACAGTCGAAGCCGCTGCTAAAGGTATGTATTCATTGCTAGTGACGTCCACACAGTACTGTAGTGGCTGAGCTGGCCTTGTCAGTGTTGCCACACGCACATGCATTGAATTACAACGAGATACAGCGCGCGGTGTTGCAGTGCAAAGAGCAGAGCGACGCGATGCTAGAACGCGCGTGTCTTACAGTCGAAGCCGCTGCAAAAGGTATGTTCATTCATTGCCCCCATCCCTCCATCCCTCTATTGCAAGCTCTTGCACCGTAAAATATTTAGGGGTTACACTCGATGAAACCCTTTCTTTTAGACCGCACATACATAATTTAGCTCTTAGGGTGCGTAAATTACCCTTCGGCCGCATTCGAAACCAAGGTTCGAAACTAGTTTCTAAATAAGAATAATGTTTCTTCTTTCGAAACTAGTTTCGATATAAGAATTATATTTCTTATTTCGAAACTTGTTTCGACAAAGGAATAACATTTCCTCATTCGAAACCGACTAATTAAAATCAAAACCTCTTTAGATATATAGCGTATGGGGATTAGTGAACTATAGTAAAGAAAATTTTCGTTTGAGTGGTACCAATATTATTAAAAACACTATGAGTGTCAAATTAAATAATTTAAATAAACTACATGGAAATAAAAGCCGGTGCGTTTCCATACATACACGTATATTTAATTGAAATAATTTAACGAGTAAGATTAATAATGCAGTAAAAAGGGGGAGATAATTTCAACGCAATGGCCAACGGAGATTTCTTTCGTTTGAAGTTGCAGGATTGCTAATTTAATTTCTTCATCTATCAGTTTTTGTTATTTTTTGTAGTGGTCTTGCTTATACATAGTTAATTTTTTAAACTTTATTAATTAATTCTTTACGTGTATGTATGGAAACGCACCGGATTTTATTTCCATAGGTATAGTGTTATTAAATTATTTTTTTATACTCACAGTGTTTTTTATAATATTGGTACCACTCAAACGAAAATTTTCTTTACTATAGTTCACTAATCCCCATACGCTATATATCTAAAGAGGTTTTGATTTTAATTAGTCGGTTTCGAATGAGGAAATGTTATTCCTTTGTCGAAACAAGTTTCGAAATAAGAAATATAATTCTTATATCGAAACTAGTTTCGAAAGAAGAAACATTATTCTTATTTAGAAACTAGTTTCGAACCTTGGTTTCGAATGCGGCCGAAGGGGTAAATTAATATACATATTTAAAAAAAAAACGATTTATCACGGATAAAAAACTCATTACGCAAGTATACAAAGCCTTAGGTCAATCTATAATACAGTACTGTATTACATCCTGGGGTGGAGCACCTAAAACTGTTTTAATACCTCTAGCTAGAGCGTGCCCAAAGAGCTATTTTAAAAGTAGCCAATTCCTTACCTTTTTTATATCCAACAGAATTGCTATACATTTTTTGCAAAGTGCTTACTGTGCGCCAGCTTTTCATACAGCACACCATTTTAAAACAACACGCTTTGCTCCCTTATAAACCCGACGTAACTAACAAAAGAAGGATGGATAAAGTCTGCACTCCACAATGGACTTCGAAATTTTCTTTTACTAATAGCTTCTTTAGTTTTATTGGATCGTTATTATATAATAGATTAAACGGTATATTAAGCTTATACGAACTTAATTACCATAACTGTAAAATAAAATTAGATCAGTATCTTAAAACACTGTCATATGATGAGACTGAAGACCTGTTTGTCATCATCCAGTAGGTAATAGGGTAAATTAATAGTTAGCTAAAGGTTTTGTTTGTGTTATCTTTGTAAGTTTATTGTAATTTGATTGCTAACATAGTTCTTTTATAGTCTGAAACACAGGTCCAACCTAGTTCAGACAAATACTATTATAAGTCTCTTAGTATAAGCCCTTTTTGTTACCATAAATACTTTTTGTTCATTAATAAATCATTTATTATATTATTTATTATTATTGCTAGTGACGTCTATACAGTACTAATGTGGCTGAGCTGACCTTGTCAGTGTTGCCACACGCACACGCATTGAATTACAACGATAAAGAGCAGAACGATCTGATGTTAGAATTAACGTCTCTTACAATCGAAGATTTTTCTAAGGGAAGGTAATATAATATTATTATTTCGTATTTGTGTATTCGTAGGCTCTTTTAGCAGTGGACCTTTTGCCTTGCGCCGGTATTGTATCATTATGGCCAGTGATAAAGTATGTCCGTTTATTGTTTAGTATAGGGGCTAGTTTACAATATACCTGCAAGGAAAGAGCTTTTTGTAGAATATCACTACGGAGACGCGGAGACACCCGTAATTTGCAGATACTGTTTTCTACAGGATGTCGTTTAGTTGTATACGCGTTTTATGCAAATATTCAAATACCTGTTTTGCACTCATTCATTAAACAGGATCAGTTCCACTCCTAAAACGAAAATATGCTCAAACACAGTATCTTCTATGGCAACGCTGTGAAAGATATGAATACAGAGACAGAGCACTACTATTCGTAACACAAAGAAGAAAATTCCTTACTTTGAAACCACGACAATTGGTGTGCTGCTTGGCGCATATGTATTTTCTTGATCGGTAAGTGTAAACGAGATAGACGTGGCACTGTCAGGAGTTGACAGGATTCAGTTGACGGTCTACCGTACCAGCAAAATATTGCCGAGTGAACACTGCCAAGTTTTGTGCAGGTTTCAGTAATGCAGTGATCCCGCAAAACAGTTGTCACTCATAATTAATACTTATACATGTAAGCGATTGAAAATAATGCTCAGAAACGAGATCAATTTCTGCTGAAATAAGCATTCATCCATCGGTTTTTGATATGACCTGTTATATCCATCTCATATTTAACTTGCGGTAGGGATGATTTATAGAGAAATCTTCCTCGATAAATAAGCTATCCAACACAAAAATAATTTTACAAATCGTTTGGGTAGTTCCTGAGATTAACGCGTTTAAACAAAAGGTTTTTTCAGTTTTATAATATTCGTATAGAAAAAAGGTTGTCGTGAGTAAACCATATAAGATAGACATATGCTGTCGCGAACTTTATTGTAAACCTTTTTATGCAGAATTATCTCGTCATACATGATTTTTGTGTAACTTAAACGGTTTACGCAGCGTGCGCATCGGAAGTTCTCAAAAGGTTTCCCCTGTTTTCCCAAAATTTTTCGTTGTGGCGCTAGACTTATTAGTTGTATCTTGATTCTATTTAGCTTAACGCCTTCCTCGATAAATGGGATATCTAACGTAAAAATATTTTTTCAAATCGTTTCAGTGTTTTCTGAGATTAGCGCGTTCAAACTTTTCAGCTTTATGCTATAAGTATAGATGAGTCGTTTTACTTAGCTCACTTCTGTATTGCAGGTGGAGGCGTGTACCCCGAAGTACTGTACACGGTGGCGCGCTACTGGCACGAGCTGTACCTGCGGCAGGCCAACGAGGACAGCGAGCCGCTGCTCGACGAGCCGCGCTACCAGCCGCCGCCGCCCGTCGCCGTGCCCGTGCCCTACCCGCTGCCGTACCCCTTCACGTACCACCCGTACCCGCCGCCGATATACCAGCTGCAGGTCAGTGGTACCCGTTTATGAAATTAAATTAAAAATTATTTTTTGCATCTACAATGACATACGTAAATAATGATATCAAGTAAAGGGCAAATGAATGTGACTCACAGTCTGATTGTGTCTCTTGGTGTGATTTTCAGTAACTCCCATTTCCCTATAGGCGGTAAACGAAAAGATTAGTAAAGGGGGCTTAGTGTAGATTAGTTAAGACGTAATATTTTTTGCACAACACTTGTTTATTTACTGTCGTTATAAATAAAACACACGATTAAAGTTCGTTTTATTTAAACGTCGATTGTTATATACTATATTGTTTATAATTGTTGTTTAATTACCTCGGTGGCACAGCAGTTAGAGGGTTGCACTTGGGTTTGATCCCCAGTTCGGGCCCAAATATGTACCTGTGTTTTTTTGTTCAGAAATTCTCAGGGTAGCACGGAGTTTGGAAGTTGGCGGTGTTTTACCCCCGTGCCTTGGTGCGCACGTAAAATAAGCCGTTGGTCCTGCGCCTGATCTCTTTCCGATCGTGACAGATTGCTGTCCCGTCGGGCTACGAGAGTGAAAGGAATAGAGAGTGAATCTGTGTTTAATATTTATTTTAATAATATGTCCCGCGCAGCTGAAAAGTCATTGTGACTGGCCACCGCACGCTGTTCATCTTTGGTAGTCCAATATTGTAAACAATATTTTGATAACTTTAAAACTAATGTCAGTTTCAGTCCATCAACTTACTATTTAATTAAAAGTATCTCACTGTTAAACGATGAAATAGCCTTTGTAGGTTTTCAGGTTTTTAAATAATTTAATGTTGTTAATAAGGAATGTTAACATTGTTTGAGCCCAATATAATTTACAGAATTACCCTTGAACGATGTAATTGTACAAAGAAATCACTTTATTTACTTAAGAATGATAAGTAATTATTTCGGCGAAACGGTCACAGTGATTTCTTCAATCATTTCTGCTTAGCCCAAAGGCATGACTGGTAGATAATGCTATATGGCCTTAAGTGCACCTCTTGTACAAAATTCTATTACTGTGCAGTAAAGTATAAATAAATAAATAAAATTTCTATGTACAATTATATCGTTCGATGGTAATTCTGTAAATCATTTTGGGCTCAGATTCTTTACAATATTGGAATAGCAAATATAAATTGACTTTATTCGAAATCGGTCAGGGGGACCATTATTATTGTGTACAGCTGGTTTACAAGCTGTACACAATAAGATCAGAGGTGGAATTGTGTAAAGCGATCGTATACATTTGACAGTTCAAAACGTACGATATGGTTAAAGATCTTTATTTCTCATTTTACTTACTGAGAAAACACAATTATCAGTTAAATTAAACACAGATGAGCGTATAACACAATAAAACATGTAAGTAGGGTACATTAATATTTTTAACGATCAGCCGACAAACATTAACATTGCGGGTTCGACTTCGCACTACGTTACCTGTCAAACCCTTTGTTCTTTGCCATTTGACAGAGCATACCGTACGTTTTGAACTGTCAAATGAATACGATTGCTTTATAATACTGTTTTTGATTATATTTCATTTTATTTTTGATAACACCCCAAGAATTCTTGAATTTTATTATAATCTTGTACTTTTAGCGAATATTGTGTACAGTTTGTAAACGTTGTATTCGCACGTGTGTGTGTGCGCAGTACGGCGGGCCGGCGCCGGCGCCGCACCCGGGCGCGCAGTACGCGCTGCCGCCGTACTTCGTGCGCGGGCTCGTCGCGCCGCACCACGCGCACGCGCCGCCCATCGCCGTCAACGTCAACGTCAACGTGAGTCTGCTTCACCGTACCTAGTCAGATTCTTCATCGTACGAGGGTGGGTCAAAAAGTTCACGAATGGAGGGTAAAAAGTAAAAAAAAAATAACACAAAATATTTTTTCCTTATCAACGTATTCCCCCTTAACTCTAATACATTTACTAGAACTATCAATTAATTTATTAATACCTTAGAAAAAAAATGATTTCTCTTTGTCGTCAAAATAGGCCGAAATTGCGATCTATACTTCTTCATCGCTGGAAAATTTCTTCCCTCGAAATTCTTTTTTAATTTTTGGGAAAAAATAATTATCACTTGGAGCTAAATCTAAGCTATAGAGAGGATGTTCCAAGATTTCGTAGCCCACTCTTTGAACAGCAGCTATTCGCAACTTACGCCTTGTGCACAGGTGCATTGTCGTGCAAGAAAATTAACCAAAGGTGTGCTCCTTCACCTTTGGTTAATTTTTCTCGTCTTTTCTCCCTCACAGCATCTCGCAGTCGTTCTAATAAAGCATCATAGTACTTTCCTTTCTTTATAATCAATATGGAGGATTCCTTCTGAATCCTAAAAAACAGTAGCCATGAGTTTTCCAACCGACGGAGACACTTTGAATATCTTCGGGGGTGGTGTGCCCTTTTTTGTGCCACTGCATGGAGTCTTGTTTGGACTCAGGCTCATAATGATGAACCCAAGTTTCATCTCCAGTCATAATCCTGTTCAAAACTTCATCCTTTTGTTTACCACAGAGCGCCAAAAACAACTCGCGACAACACTCAACTCGCCGCTGCTTCTGGTGTGGCGTGAGCATTCTCGGCACCCACCTTGCACACTTCTGCCAACTGCTTCTTCTTTAAACAGGCATCTTCCAATATATATTTTTTTTAATCGAATCCCTGCCTTGCTTAAACAGGTTGTGCCACTTGTAAGCATTGGTTTTACCAGGGCAAGAGTCCCCGTAAACAGAAGACATCTCTTCCAAAATAGTTCGGGGAGGTTTTCCTTGCTTGGTAAGGAACTTGATGACTGCGCGAAACTCAATTTTCTCCATGTTGCAAGTTTTCCTCCGGATTGATATGTTGATGATGTGTAGCTCAGTAAATTAAGACCTATTTTTTTTGAATTTGTATTTATTCTCGTAATGAGTGTCACAACTAGTGTAGGTTGTAAAAAGTTGCCCTTCCCCCTCCATACCCTCATTCCGCGAACTTTTTGACCCACCCTCGTAGCTAGTCTGCCCGGCGAAAACTTAACCTCGTAAAAGGAGATATATTGCGCGGGAAACGAAAAGGGAAGAATGGACCATATTTCTTCATTTTAGCAATTGATTGAATTTTTTTTCAGAAAGTTTTTTTCCAACTGGAAAATAATAATAATATTGCAACACCGTTTCCTTACAGCACATAATATTGATACTTGCCTTGCTGCTTATGTGAAATTTGGATTTTAACTTCTTATAAAGAGTGAGTCTCTTAGTAATCTCCATAACTTACGAATCGTGGTTATTAAAACACATTATTGAGACACGAGTTCCTTGCGGGGTGTTATGTCTATTTTATTTAAAATAATTTCCTTCTCTACCGCTTCGATGTTTTCTGAAAACAAGCATTAAATTCGTCAATGGTCAAAAATTACAGTTTTATTTACACTGTCACTAAGTGAATATTGCTCTGTCAAAAATCTCTGGGTTCAGCTTTCGTTGGCAAGACTAATAAAAAGTTGTGATCGTTTTTGTGCAATGAAATGTACAAAAGCGACCTTGTTTATTTTTTATGGAGAAGTGTTGCCTCCTCAATTTAACCACGCTTTTAGGCAGTGAAGTAAAAACTTATACTTTCAGAAACGTTTTTAAACTTACATATCCATCCATACATACCTACTATTGCTGCCCGAGCATAAGTTAACGACTTCTTGGTAATTGATTCTTTCTATATTTCCTTTTTGTTAGTAAAATTGATTCAAAGCCTACATGCTCATCACAATCGGAGTGTAATAACTGAATCGTGAAGTTAAAATGTTGGGCTCGTTACCTTGAGTTTACGGCGGTTTCACTCGCTAGCGACGACGCAAAAAAGTGGTAAATTTTAGTTCTGCAAGTGACCGCTAGAGGCGCTGTGCAATTTTCTATAGACTTCGCTAGCGATAAAAAACCGCTGTAAAGTCATGGTAACGTCACTATTGACGTCACTATCGTTACATTTCCATATGTCCAGCACCCAGCGCCGATCCCCCCGCCGATGCCGGCGGCGCACAACGCGGTGAACCCGCCGGTGGGCGCGGTGGCCGCGGCCCCGCCCCCCGCGCCGGCCCCGGCCCCGGCCCCGCCCCCGCTGCCGCAGGCGCAGCTGCGCAGGCTGCTCGCCGCGTACCGAGTGGGCATGCTCGCGCTGGAGACGCAGGCCAGGAGGGTGCACGATGACCGGCCCCAGAATAAGTTCGGAAGGTATGCCTGCTTTTGTTTTCAATTGTCATGAATCTGCAGCTCTTAACGACTTACAGCGGTGAAAAATAAGTACCGAGTGCAAGTAGTTGCCGGAACATGTTTTAAAGGATCATCGAGACTATTAATAAGAACTTTCGGAACGGAAACTAACTAACTTTTTTAGCAGCTATGTATGATACTGGTGGCAACTCTAATTATATGTGATTTTATTTTATCTAAACTTGTCTTTGACAGCGAACTATCTTTTGTTTTATCTCCATCTCTTGACTTTCTCTCATCTGCTATGCGCGGTTTATTTCCTACGAAAATAAATATTACTTACTTAGCTGTCCAGTCATCAAATGCAAACCAAAATAAAATACTTTCAATCAAGCGTACATTAGAACAAAGCGACCACAAAAACATATACTAATAAACTAACCATCTACAAATCAAATCAAATTCGTTTATTGTGGAACACAGGTACATAAGATCTTAATAAAAATGACGTCTCACTGTGACCTGCCTTATTAGACATACAATATTTTAGTACAATAAAATAGTCATTCAGTTTACAAATAAAATACATTTAATTAATTGAAAAAAAAATTGCTTATAATAAAATATCATTCAAAAAGTCTTTAACTGAATAATAACATTTTTCTATCAGTAGTTGTTTTAATTTTTAATTTACAGTATGTACATTAATTGTTACTTGTTATAAATAACTTCATTCATTCATTCATCAATATTTACTTTTAGTTTAGAATATTTCGCAAGGTCGGACTGACAGCACGGTAGCTCAATTAGTACAGCGTTTGGCCCGGTTAGCCAGAAAGTTGCTGGTTCGAGTCCCGCCCGTGCGCAAAATTTTGATTTCTTATTTCATCTTCATTAATGTTTACTTTTTTATATGTACGGATAACAGCAAGTCAAGATAGACACTGCGGTTGCAATGTGGGCTAGTTTGCAACAAGAGTAGGTAACTTGATGTTCTGGCATCTGTACCTGTAATTTATCTAAGAGAATGATGACTGCCATGCTTGGTAGCTAGCTTTAATCGATTTGTCACAAAAGTAAGTAAACCAAAGGAGCACAGAGTCACAACTCACATGCCTCATTGTTTACAATACGGGCTAGTTTGCAACAAGAATGGGTAACTTGATTCTGGCGACTGCATCTGTGAATTAGCCAAGAAAACGATGACTGCCATCGCTTGACAGAAACCATCGATTTGACACAAACGTAGGTAAACCAAATGAGCACAGAGTCACAACTCATATGCCTTATTGTTTGCAATACGGGCTAGTTTGCAACAAGAATGGGTAACTTGATGTTCTGACGACTGCATCTGTGAATTAGCCAAGAGAATGATGACTGCCATCACTTGGCAGCTAGCCTTAATCGATTTGTCACAAAAGTAGGTAAACCAAAGCATCACAAAGTCACAACTCATATGCCTCATTGTTTGCAATACGGGCAGGTTTGCAACAAGAATGGGTAACTTGATGTTCTGACGACTGCATCTTTGAATTAGCCAAGATAATGATGACTGCCATCGCTTGACAGTTACCATCGATTTAACACAAACGTAGATAAACCAAAGGAGCACAGAGTCACAACTCACACGCCTCATTGTTCCAGAAATCCCCCATACGGCGAGCACGTGAAATGGCTGCTGCGCATCTCGAAGCGTCTCGGCGCTCAGTACCTGCACCAGTTCTGCGTGTGCGCCGTCAACTCGGTCGTGTCCCCGTTCGTGCTGTACGAGTTGTGCGTCGAGTCCGCGCACTGGTTGGCGCGCGGCGGCCCGCACCATCTCGTGATGCAACACCTGCGCGGTACTCTGGCGCCGCTTGTGCAGAAGTGTCAACAGATGTGAGTGTTATATGTAAAGTTAGCCTGTAACGTACTTCTGCTGGGCAAAGGCCTTACCTCAACTATGAGGTAGTTTGAGCCATACTCCACCACGCGGGCTCAGTGCGGGTTGGTGGAGGGGTGTTTGCAAAGCAAGCGACTAACCCTGCTGTCAGGAGTTATCAAGCCGCCTATAAGGCCTCTGACCAGGCTTCACGACTAATATCAACCTATATTAGCCGAGACCAACAGCTTAACGTGCCTTCCGAAGCACGGAGATGCTCGTGATATACGTCACTTATATGGTCAGAAAAAACTCCGTGTTTGGATGGGGGTCACCCCCATCCAAACACGTAGTGTTCTATAGACAATAATAATAATAATCATCACTATAGATAGTGCCTTTTAGGCGTAGTCTACTTACTGTGACAGATGTGCTCATTATAAAATATTCTTACTCATTCCCACCTTTAGCTGTCACCCATATAGACTATCGCATCTGCAATTTTACATAATCTATGGTAGTTTTCTTGGTAAGGTTTAGGCTGCTTTTTTCACTAAATAATAACATAACGTTATCTTGTTTCGTTACTCAAAAAATAACTTGATATTTTCAAATTTTTCAAACTTTAAAATTAATGTATCCCACTCTAATTACTAAGGGCCGATTTTTCAATGGTCAGATAAATCTTATCAGACTGATAAATTATAAAGCGACAGATTTAAAAAATGACAGCTACGTATGATTACTGACAATTAAGTGACGTTTTCAAATTAGCCATATTGTATTTTGTTCGACGAATATTTCTTATCTGACTATTGAAAAATCGGCCCTAATTCTCCTAGGAGTAACAGGTGTGAAAATTAGGGTGTTTTTCAAAATCTAAGCCTAATGATTGAGAAAAAAAAATTTATAAAGAGATAATTGGTAATGTATAAATAGGTAATTGGTAATGATTTTATTCCTTGGCCTGCCCAAATTACACTACCGTTGGTAAGGGTACCACCGTTGTGTCTGATTTCCATAACACAAGTTTATGACATAAAATTAGCTACTTACTTTGGGATCAGAGCAATGTATGTGATTTGTGTCTAATATTTATTTATTTAAAATTAAATTGTTAGATCACTATAGGTACTGCTCTTGCGACAATTAAAAATGAAAAGTTCAATTGAAGCTGTCATTCTGACTTTTCTATGTGATGAACTGTCGCCGGTTTTTTTAAAACAATCTCAAACTCGACGCTCTCTCGCAGGTACATCCAGTGCATCCACCAGAAGCTGTACCACCTGACTTCGGTGGAGTACGAGGAGTTCGTGAGCATCGTGCTGTCGGCGCGCACCGCCTTCCAGCTCACGCCCGAAGGGAACACGCAGTTCAAGGAGTGGCTCGCGTCGCTGCGCAGGTCAGTTAAATCATTCAGTCATTATTATAGTTCATTATAAAGTGTGCTAAGTTGACCATTACATACAAGGCGATATTGTGTGCGCACGGGCAAATGCGAGTGCGCCATAAGAAAGCCGCGTATATTATGGTCACAGGCACACGTGTTTCATACGACGTTTTTCAACACACTTGCAATTAACTTCGTCACAGCCGACAATTATTTACGAAAAATAGCGCGTTGTTTTTTCTTGCCGCGAAACCGATGCGCGCGCAAGGCTCAGGCGCGAACTAGATCGGCCACCTGCCAAGATTAAAAATGCAATAATTCGTGTTTAAAACATAAATTACAGAAAATTTTAAATGAATTTGAGTTATTTTTAGTAATAAAGCTGGATTTACCATTTATTGAAATAAATATGTAGACTGTTATTTTTCGCATAAATACTGTTTATTATTTTTTTATTTTTTTTTCCTTTGTATTTCTGCTTCCTGGCAATCTGTTTTAAAACAATAAGCCAGCTTTTTGACTGAGGGATTCTCCGGTTTAACGATTGAGTCATAAGGGGCTTGTCCATTGACTCCTCCCTTGTCTCTGCGGTTGAAGATTTTTAAAAAACTCTTACTAAGGTTGAAAATGTCATGTCTCTTTAATCTGACGTATTGTTGGCCGCCGTCTCCACTCAATGTCTGGGCAAGAACGTTTATATGTGCTGCGAGTCTTTCCTGATATCTTAGGCTGCTTTCGACAATTTCTTTTTTGACTGTTGGCTTGGCTATACCGAGATCGAGGTACATATATTTATTGGCAATGCAATTGGGAATACCAAGTAAAGTCCTGAGGGCTTTGCTCTGGAATCTCTCCAGGATCTCGATATTGCTTTTGCTGGCAGAACCCCACAGCTGTTTGCCATAAGTCCAAATTGGTTTTAGGATGGCTTTGTAAATAAGAATTTTATTGTTATCATTTAGATTTGAATGGCGACCTATTAGCCAGTTTAGACTGCGCAATTTCCCATCCAGCTGCTTTCGCTTGTTCCATATATGTGTCTGCCAGGTCAATCTTCTATCCAAGTGCATACCCAAGTATCTAGCACTGTTCTCTTGAGGAATATCTTTATTGTTCAGGTTGACTGGAGGGCACGTCTTTGTTCTTAAAGTAAAAGTTACGTGTGCTGATTTACTCTCATTTGCTTTTATCCTCCATTTTTTTAGCCACGAGTGAAGCAGTATCTGGGTCATCATGGATGATCAGTAAAGCAGTATCATCAGCATATGTTGCAGTTGTTGTTTTGCAGTTAGTAGGGATATCAGCTGTGAAAATGAGATATAAAACTGGCCCTAATATGTACTGTTTATTAAAATAAAAGTTATAACCCGACTAAATTATATCTCTCTTTCTTCTGCTCACTTACGACTTTGTACTAGGGTACAAATGTAAATTGGTCGGGTTAAAAACTTATTCAATAAATTATATACTGAAAAAGCACGCGTGTTTAATATCTAGGATTATGAGCCAAAAATCGGTGGAATGAAAACGTCGTTTTGAGCAAGTGTGTTGAAAAAAAAAATTTATTTATGCAAATAGGCCACTTTTGGGGATTTGAGGATACACGTCCGTTTACACGTCCCAATATAAACACTACCACAGCTTCGGGACAATTGTGGGCTAGTGCTGAGAAGAAGCTCTAGTTAATTTTGCCTAAGATAATCGCTGCGATGCTTGTCGTTTTGTCAATTTTAGTGATGTAACCCAATAAAATAATAGAATCGAAGTAATCGTTAGAAGTCTTACGTTTTTTTCTGTAATCCAATGTTTCACATTTAGCGTATATTTAATTTTTTTCCCGGCTCTGGGTATATAGAGACCGTATTGTTTCTAATCTTTCCGACTGAAAATTCGAAAATCAGTTGTAAAACAAGAACAATTAAGATACTATTCAATACGTGAAGCGGTAATTAAAAAAAAAAAACAGCGATCATCACGAAAAATGAACTATAATAATCGTATTTTAAAGGATAAACGTAACAATTTTGAATGAAGAATGAAGCTTAAATAAATTTGGTTTTTTAACTTTAAATCATTATAATCCCAAATTATGGCCTTTTGAGTTGGAGTTGAGTTGAGTGGAGATGGAGTTTTGAGACAAACTTTGTACTTAATAAATAAAATATTACTGGCTGCTATTTACTTATTTTTCCAATGTGGATTGTTTACTTTTAATTCTTAAAGATGAAATAAGAAACCAAAAATTGCGCACGGACGGGACTCGAACCTGGAACTTCTAGCTAACCGGGTCAAATGCTCTCTTCGCTCAAATCTTCTTATGTTCATCAATGGTTTAAAACTACAACTGCAGCTCATATCTGTAGATATCCGGCTAGCATTTCTAGCCATGACTAGACCACATATTTTCGAGATTGCAACTGATTATCTGGCAGCAGATGGATCATGTCTGACTATCAAAAGTATATTCACTCTTATGATACGACCAAACACTTATGCTGCCAGCGAATTCGTTTTGTGTTTTGCACCTTGCCTATAAACTCGTAATGTTATATTACCGCCAAAATGTCCACAACAAACCCTTGTTTACAGATCAAAATCGTGCAAAAAGGATCTGTGGACGCAACTGAACGCGGCCCTCCAAACGAACGGCAAATGACGTCGGCAGCCGATAGTTTGTATGGTGCGGTGTTCCGCGCGCAAACTGTCACATTGCATCGGCCACCGCCGGCCGCGATACCGGCTACTGTATCAGTTGCACACTCTCTAACTATATTATACGCTGTGTTATTTGTGATTTGAGACAGACACAACCTAATGGCCGCAGACCGGAGCCCAATTCGCCCGTTATTTCCGAGCCGTTTATTTTTGACATTAAAATCCTTACAGGCCTGCGGCAAACGAACATATCCAACTGAGCGATGCATGTCAAATCGTACAGACGTTAAACACGTGTTCTCATGTACTTAAACACTCAAATCACAAATAACATGCGTATCCATTCAGATTCATGAATACGTCTCTTAGATTAGCATGACACTCGATTAGAGGGCGATCGATCTCAATAAAAAAATACAGACATTATTGTAACGGTGATCACTAAAAATGTTGCTAACTCCTCAATTCGACTTTGACTGAGCTTACATTGTGTAAAATCAGAATAACGCATATGCGAAAGACACGAATTTTCACGATGGTATTACAATGGATGGCTCAGTATTCACTTTAACGGAATCCTGGATCTCATTGTGTAAATATTGTGTGTTGATCATCCTTTCATTGTTTAATTTGTTCCCAAAGGACTTCTTATCACTGTCAAAAATATGAAGCTCATAATGAAGGTTGTGCTTATAATAGTCTGAGGTTGTAATTGAAAATCTATTCTAAGACGGAATTTATTCCATCACTGTCTTTTTCAAAGGAGTTTAGCAACATTTCGCTTGTTAATTAATATAATTGTGCAATGTAACAAATCCAGATGGTTCCCCCTTTTTTTTTAAAGTGCTATACTTTGACAGGTTAGCATTTGTGACTACTGACTGTGCTTTTTACAGAACCCATTCATTACATTGCACAGGTCTTATAACTATGTCATAATATGTATAACTTTCTTATTTAATTTTCAATGAGTATTTACAATATTATACCTACATAAATCCTGAATTTTATCGATAATGACTTGACACACTGAACTATAAACTAGTCAATAGTTTTGAGAATCTGTCATAGGTGAACCATAGTGTTTCATTACTGCAGTTTTTTTAGTTTTTTTTTCTTGTAATAGTGTAATGTAAGCTGTTCGTTTGATTTTAATATCTTCTGCTATGTTGTGCGTTTGGATTACATATTTTTTATCAATATTTCTGCAAAGATATTAAATGATGACAAGTTTATAAGAAATGTTAATCATTACTGAACTCTCCGTTTTTTTAAATAGTTTTTTTATGGTCTTATGCAACTTAATGAAATACAGTTAAGTCATGGTTAACATTTGGTTTCAATTTAGTTAATAAACGCGTACCGGCAGGCAATTGTTCTTACTTTTTACCTTTTTTTTACATAATTAGTTCTAAACGAGTTGATATCAGGTTTTTGTGTCAAAGTAATCAAGTGAATTTTAAATCCTTACGCGCACACACTTAATTTTACGAAAAATCAATTTTTATGCAATAGAAATCAGTTGTCTGCCGAGAAAAACGCTAATCAGTGTCTATTTAGCGAATTGTTTTAAAGATCTCCGTCATATTTATAAATAAGCGTTTAGAGTATGTTAACTTCGCTCATTGTATTCGTCTTTTATTGTTTTAGTTTAACTATATTTGTAATGATTATATTTCCCAATTGTGTTGAGCAAAATGTCTTCATACTTTCGAAAAATATCATACGAATTGTTTCGTATCTTTTCGATGGATATACGTGTATGGCGTGCACACTAGAATTAATATGTTAACACGTTTTAAAGAGGATACATTAATATAAAGTCCCTGCAGCAATAACTAAGTCCGTATATTTACACTTATGTGAGTTTTATAGGACTTTGGACATGCTATAAATTGAAAAATATACAATCATAATATGTTTGGATATTACACAAAATTATATGAAATGTAATCGACAGCGAAAAATTTCAAAATTGATAACAATAGTCCACATTATATGAGGATTGGCTTAAGATGTTTCAAGTGACCTAAAATAGCGTCAGTAGACTACAGAATATTAGACAGAATGTAGGCGATGACCGTCGATACACTATTTTTGATATTCTCTTGTCGAAATTTGCAGTTTAATGATTGTTTATGTAATGACGTCTTGTGTAATTTAGAAGTGCGTTCGATTAAAACTATATTAACTTTATTTACACGTTTATATTATATTGTAATGCAAAGTAGAGTCTTGAGAGCCTTTGGATTAGACATAATATTATAGGGCGACAGCGCTGGCAACAAACGCAGGGGCTTGGTATCTGAACTATGTAATTTATCTGTAAGATTTACGTCTCTATTATCTACGTAGTAAAAGCGATGAACAAAATATACCACCTATTGCAAAACATTTTGTAGTAACTATGGGTCGCTCAGTGACTATGAGGTCTGGAATTTGAACTTGTATTAAAGCACATAGTATTCGCAAAGTCCAAATTAGCTTAAGAATCCGCGCTTATCGCTTTCCTGTTCATAATTGGTCATATTAATATTTATAAAGATGAAGGGGTTCAGCAGAAGTTTTAAAGTCAGATTTGATACCAATTTTATACTAATAAACATAACAAACCTGTGTGTCGTTCGATTGTATAAGTAAATTGAAATATTGATAAAAGATCTTCCAACCATAAAGCAATATTATAATATCATTTTTACAAATATATTTTATATTAAATTTAATCTAATTTAAAATATACATTTTGGCAGTTTATTGATGTTCGTGTTGTATACTTAAATATATTACCTAGTAATTGATGTGGTATTGAAATAAATTATCATAAATTTACAAGCATCATGCTTTCGATAGTATTTTCGCTTAAGGTTTTAAAAAAAGGTTTACTCATACGGAAAAAGGTGGTAAAATCACATCACATTGAGTAAATGAGACCGTGGCTCTATTTTTGGTGAGTACATGCGGTGTCATTACGTAATGCATCTTGCACCCATTTTGTGCCTTGAAACTAAGAAATTTGGCTCCAAATAATACATTCAACGCATGAAGTTCGTATAGAAAAACCAACAGCAACGTAAAATCAACGATGCTGATCTTATATATTGCACTGATTTATCGATATTCGAAACAAAATAGATTACATAGACAGAACATTGCGCGTCTTTACTTTCATAGCCTTTAATGATAGAGGAAATTCTGTATTTGAAAGTGCTTCAACTTATGATTTGTAAAGAGTTGTACTTTCAAACAAATTGTGGCAATGTATCACGAAGACTGTTGTATATCCGAAGCCACAAATACGCGAGGTTGGATGCTAGTATTATATACCCTAAATATAGAATAGGCAAGATTAATACGCGTTGTTCACAATATCGTGAGAAAAATCTCAAAATAAATTATTTTGTTGCCAGCCAGTCGCCGAGTAGTTTTAGTTCAATATCTTAATAAATTAGATGTTAATGTGCATTCATTAAAGTGTGGATGTCCTCAGCATTCAGTAGATAGTAAATTTTAGAATGCTAGTTAGAATAAATTGACGACCGTAATTGGGATAAAGCTACGACATATAATTCATTTGTTTTCAATTCGTGTGCGATCTGCACGCTTTTGTAATAGTATTTATCAAGTATTGCAATTTAATATTATTTGGGCTATATTATATTATTATTTTTGTTGTTTATTAGTTCTTCAGCGCAATAGTATTTGGCTGTTACCGACTCGTTAATAATGCGCTTTGAGTTTGGGTTCCGTAGCATGTGAGATCTTCGTAAATGGCTGATATAAAATCATAAAATTAATGAAAAAAAAACATGTTAAAATAAACTTCATGATTATTTTAATATAGGCACGTTTGCGATGATCTCACATAGTATATTGCAAGTTTGGAGTACGCGTCATTCGAGAGTGTATTACTTTTGTCGTAACGATTCGCCGTCCATTTTTACGTTGCAAATCTAAATGTACTAACTTCCCATTCTTCAACGTTTTCCTATTTAGATGTGTAAATTCCACTACGCAAATATCTACATTTATGTATATTTATTAAATATTACAGAAATTCTTATTCATATTTGTGCTCGTCGGGCATTATTAACAATTCCTGGTATAGTTTGTCAAAAAGCATTACTTCTCCATTTTGGCATTAATGATGCTTCGACATTTGTCTCAAAGAACTATTTTTACACTTTAAAGCATATTTATTACTATAAAAAAATATAAATATATCGTTAGTTTCGTAAATATAGAATGTTAGTACGGAGCATATTTTAATTAGTCGTTTAATGCATGTTCATAGTTGTATTTCCCAAATATCAGGCGAATTCGCGAGGTGTACTTTAGGTGTTGTGGTTTTTTGATTTGCTCTTTGGTATCACATATCATTGTATGGAAACAACCCACACTACGCACATGTCGTGAAATGCAATAGACAATTTTATATTACCAGGCTAATGTTTAGAATTTTTACGCAGTTTCAAAATACTACCGAGATTGTGGCACTTTGTGGATAGGACATACAACAACCACTAACAGTCGCGACTGTAGTGGGCCGAGTTGGAATTTCTCTTTTTAAAGTGGCAATAGAACCGAGAAAGCCTATCAAATAATGAATCAGTAATTAATTCTTACCAATGTCAGGCACATTTTGCGATGTCTTTTCACCAACGGTCTTTAGACAACAGTGCTACAATTTGATTACTTGTTTGGGAAACGTGAGCAATGAAATGTTGTTCTGACTGCGACTTTATCAAACTAGGCGGAGTACGGGATTCGATTCAGTTGTATTGCAAGATTTGGTATCATCGGACAGTTGCTTTTGACAGCATTATTATATTAGGAGTCTCGTCAAATTTGATACAGTCCGGTCTTATGTAATTCGTTTGGTCCTGTAATACTCATATTGCTGAATTCTACGTCACATCACAGTCAGTTAGGTGTATCGAGAATTACAGAGTAACAATTTCTATTTAGTTCTAAATCGATGATGCATAATTATTTTATACATCTGGAGTTGTAGTTTAATTATTACACTTTGTAAGTGTGGTGTCTCCGCCTATTAAAGTATGTAACCATTACAGATTTGGAATGGCTACTTATTAGTGTACGTAATAAAATATAATGATATTTTTATTGTTCATATCGCATATTGTCTTTTGCAATTACATTGCAGAAGAATTGACTGTTTGTTATCTTTACATTGATTGTCAGCGATAAGAACGTTCATGCTCACTTGCATTGTGAATTATGTTTGACGATTTTGTACCGCCTCGGAATATTTATGAATGCTTACAGTTTTGTCTTCGCGTCGTCATTAGTTCGGTTGAAATCCCCCGTTGGTTTACCAGGACGTAAGACTGACAATATGAAATAGTCAAATGTGTGGAGTCTTACTTTGAAACCCAGGATGTCTGTAAACAAGTCTCCGCTCGGTCGAGTCACATTATAAAACATTTCATTGTTTAATGACATCCTGCTTAAGATAGAAGTGCCCATAATTATGATTATTGTAATATTATATTTATAAAATATATAGCACTAGACATTTTGCTCCGTTGTCGCAAAAGGTTGTAATTATAAAAGTATAGTAATATTAATTAGTAAAACGATAGACTGTTTTGCACGATTCTGGTTTTGCCGTCGACTGTCGATGTTCCACGTTGTTGCTTTCCATGCAACTCATGCGCAATGTTTGAACGCTTTGTGATGGCAAGCTCGCTTGAGCTGGCTGCATGACGACCCACAACGTGCGCGATTCAACTATTTGGTATATTACCTACTTGCAATATTTCCCACTTTGAATAAAAAAAAATGTACGTTTCCACTCAAACTCTAAATATTTTGACCTCTAGAACATTTTTATTAATTACTTTTACGATTACACATATAATAAGTCTTTTTTGGCAACATACTTGAAGTAACATTATTTAATTATTCAATATACTTATTCTATATTTACATGTGTGTTTTATTTCGAAGATAACGCTCTATGCTATTAACACGTAAGTGATTGATAAACTGTCACCTTCTAAAGGACGCAGGTCAGGTCCTACATTTTGAATTTCTTGATTAAGGAACAGGGTGCAGATGTTGAGTAAGCTTTTAGTTAAAATAATCTTTTGTACTTTAGTTTCATGTATCATGTGTCTACTTCAGGCTGTAGATACTTTATAATTTTTTAAACTGAAATTTATAACTTTGAGTTGATGTTGACCGTACAAAGAACAATATTATGCATACAGCATGCGCTGGATGTAATCTAAATTGACCTAGTTATTATCAATTTGTACTATTGCTCTAGTTCGATATCGTAATGCACGGGTGTTCCTAGCTTTGACTATTTATAGTTGAACATTAACCCTGAGACCGACTCAATTTACTCAGTAAATAGTAAACTGTATGTTTACAACTACAAGCATTTAATTTTGTACACAATTTTGCTAAAATAGTTTGACGAGGTTACAGGAATCTACTAGTGCCAAGAAGTTCTCGTGAGACTGATATCTACACATTTATATGGTGCGTTATGCTTTATATTACAACATTGTACATGCATTTTCGCAATGACATCATTCATTATCACGAATGCGACCTATGCATTTAAGACGATAAACTGTTTAAATAGATAAATGTTGAAACTTTAGGGTTCACCAATAGTGCTTTAAAGCGAACATTATCCTGATCCATTATTCTATTGATACATCATATTTGGGTGATGTATTCTAATTTGGAGTTGTTATGCATACTTTATTCATTTACTTTTTTTCAGCAGCTCAGCATTGCTTTGCCAACAAACGCACCTTAAAGACTTCAATCTTATAGAATAATGTCAATAACTCGGCTTGTGGTACAGTCTATAAAGGATGAGCGATGTGACCGGTCTTATATACAGGTACCGTCAGTTTAAAAACATTGAGGTGAGAAACCAATTACGTAAAACAGATCACTGTCGTAATTTATTTATTTATCACTCGATCCGATACCGACTGCGTCCATCCTTAGTTATCGATAATGGTTCGGCAAAGAGGCCGCATGCTCTCCACCGCTCGCTCGCGTGACGCCCACGTGAAAACGTACTGTCAGCAAAAACAAACTGAAACAGTGGAAACGAAACCACGTCAAGGATTAGATAACTTTTGACCAGACGATAGTACTATCTACGAGATAGAAACTATTCTTGTTTATTTGACACGAGCTTGTTTTGAAGGTTCGCTATTTTTATAAGTTTGTTTTGTTGCAGTGCGATGCCCTTACATTTGTGTTTGGATCGTGTGGAGCGAAGCTGAATTAAGTACATAAATAGTAAAAACTTTATCTATTTTGAAGAGGACTTCAATTTTTTTTCGGTAGTGTTTTTGATGAGATGTTTTTAATAATTTAAAATTAACGTCGATCGGGTAACTCTTTATAGCAATGTTTATTTATTGTAGTCGATTTTCTTTATGGGATTGTACATGCAAATGAATACTCCTTATTATAATGACGTATTGTATATTTATGTATTATGTGATGAAAATAATATGAAGATTATGTATTGTGGTTGTTTGCAGGAAGTGCGTATGAGTGTCTCATTTGTTTATCGTCATTAAGTAGTTGTTCTAAATGCACTTGTAAATATTATTTCCTTACGCAAATAGTTTACAAATGAAGACAGCATCAATCAGCGATAACCGGAGAAGGTTGTTGCGGTTATTTTGGGTTCATACCGTTTGACAAACACTAATAATTTGATAAGTTGTGTTACTACACAGTAGTCTGATAACGACGTGGAAAATATGTACTAAGGAATTATATCACCCTAAACACCTAAACCTTATAGAGTAGGCACTACTAGGTTGGGGGACTAGTTGTGATATCTCAATGCGACTGGAAATAAATAAAACATGCATTGTACAATCAGGAATGGCTAGGGTGAGGCATATGATATTTTTAATTGACTACAGCAACGCTCAAAATGATTGGTGATGTTTTAACGCGTATGTATTTCTTATCTGACCCCATAATTAAAGTATCGACTAAGCTCGATTATATCTGTTGTTTAATGAATTGTATTAAAACTTAATTTTGGTGTTAAATAAGATAACAAAAAAAAAACGGCACAACAACACCGGCATCACACCTTCACGCGTTTACTGTTGCGTGAACTCGCGCACTATGTCACTTTTTACTTAATACGAAGTGTGTTGCTTGTATTCTTTTTATTGTTTCAATATTCACACACACATGTACATTTACGTCTGCAGATTACGTACTGCGAGAGGAGTCGTCCTTTCTGTTCGTAGGTCACAGGGCAAATCTGTTATTCTTTGTAGTCAATGCATTTACATTTCAGTGACGCGAGCGTCTCAAATTCGTAGTGGCAACAAGCCATTATCTACCTACGTAAGTGCATTCGTCGCAATGCCACAATCACAAAAATATAATTGGCAACGAACTCGTTACATTAAAAGCAAAACAAAAGCACATAGTTTACCTAATAAATATCACTGTTACTTTCACAGTTATTTTCCTTTCCTGGGCAATACCTGATAAAATATCTCATGACAATGTTGTGTTACAGCAAATCAAAGATGGAAAATTCTTCAAATAGGTTTGCCAAACAACTATATCAGTTTGTGTTACGCTTATGTTTTGCTAATTACTTAACACATTGACGTAGGTAGGTACCATTAAGTACGGCCAACAAAAAATGTTTATAGCATAAAAAGTCTCGGACAAATGGTTTTTAGTCCTGGATGTTATTAAATAAAATGAGGCCTCCTTATTATTCGATTTTCTGGTCCATTCTTTTTATTTTTCTAATTCTCTTTTAAAAAAAATGAGGTTGAATAGGGGTTGCTGTATTTTACGGTCATTGCGGTTAAAAGTAATCTGTGTTTATTTGCTGTTTTGTTTTTGTGATTCAAAGACTACTATTCAAGACTACTTCGAAGGGTTGGAGCGTTGGAGATCGATAAACTTAAAAAATGCATGTCATGTCATACGCTTCTTAGTTAGGTATTTTTTATTTTGATGCTTAATGTAAAGTTTATTGTACGCTCATGAATCAAATGAATGATACTTAACTTACTTTTGCTGACCAAAAATATTTATTTTATTTTATTTGTGAATGGAAGTATAAATAATATCAAAAATACATTATTCTAATGTTTCTTATCGTCTTGTAAATGTAATAGCTTATTAACAAATCATATTTATTTTTCTATACTAGTTGCTAATTTGACTTAAATAACCGTCATCATCATCAATGGAATCATCATATTAAGATGTGGACTTTTGAATCCTCATAACAAGATGTGGACTTTTCATTCCTTTTTTGATCAGGTTTTTTACTTCCGAACAAATATTTTAACAATCTCCTTTGATTACCATCTTGACATGGGTATATGTAGACGCTAACCGATCAAAAGGCCGCCGGCGGTCGCACAAACAAAAGCATAACAAAAGACTGTTGATAAACACAGAAATGAATCATTTTAAAATAGGAGAAACACAAGACTCGCAACCTACATAGGTTTATCATCAATTAACACTGAAATCTTTTTTTTTTTTTTTTTTTTTTTAACCTACACCATCCCACTGCTGGGCAAAGGTCTCCCCCAAACTCCGCCACCTATCCCTATCCTTGGCCAACGACTCCCAATCCTTAGCAAAACTGACCAAATCGTCACACCAGCGCTTTCTAGGTCTACCCCTGCGGCGATAACCATCTGCTGGTATCCAACGCGTGACGATTTGGGTCCATCTATCCGGGTGCATCCTACATATGTGTCCCGCCCACTCCCACTGAACTGACAACTGAAATCTTATTAAATCAAATTGCTCATTAATTTTATTGACTGATATTGTCTTCAAGTCATAAAAAGACTGTGTGTACCTACCATTTTCGACTATGTATAGCAGAACAAAACGAACTTTATTGCAGGAATGTCTGTCGTGCTGTACCAAACAAATATGTAAATGTTGTAACTTTAATGGCATTTTAAAAAAACGCCATTTTATTTTAATGAAGAGATTACAGTCCCCCGTTATGGTCGTTGTGCACTGGAATATTTTAGTCTTGTGCGGATACTGTTTAAAACCTTATTTTTTTATATAATTATCCCTTTGTTAAAAAAATAGGGATAAATAGGTAAATTTTCATTAAATTACTTAAAACACTAGTTTACAGCGACCACGACATCGACTTAAAACCATAACCCTCATTTCTTTAATGTTAGCGTTCTAAAATCATATATCTTCCGCTTAACATCCATGCGCCCGGGTCATGGTATCGTGCACACCGTCGCGTGGCCGTCGAATTGTACACCGATGGTTCTTATCACTGATAACACGATTGCCTCCGGTTCGGTCTCCATTGGCCGCTTCGAGGGCGTGAACGCCTAGCCTGTCTATAAAACACGATAATGCTTACAGCATGCAGCATTCGTTGCTCGTGAGTCGCGCGTCACGCGTCGAACGCGTTAAGACATTTATAAACACAAATATACTCCCAATTTTCAAATAAATAGTCACTTTTGTTAAGTTACAGGTAAATATTTACTAAACATATTTTTTGTTTATTATTTACTTACTTTTTACCTTTGATAAGTTTTTAAAGCATTTTCATATTTTCAGAAAAATAAACAATAGCAGAAATAATGGCGTACCTACAGTCTATGCCCAAATCTGAGACCATCAAGCTTCGCGAAAAACACGTTGGGTATGTATGAAAATACAGAAGTATATTTTGTCTCGCTGAATAACTTCTAGCGTAGGTAAAACTGCCAATATCAATCTGGTGCCAAATTGATGTCATAAATATGTACTCAATGTCCTGAACATATTGTGGCACATCAATATGTTGAGTAGATATTTTGTTTCGCATTTGGCAACTGTTGTAATGACTATTCATAATAATATATAGAAAATATTTTCTCTATTTTCTCGATACAACTTTTCAATGTTTACCTTAAAATACAAATTACCCGCCGGGCATTCAAGTAGTGCCTAAAATAGTGTTGTATTTTCTCTACGGAAAATGTTATTCCTTAACTTTGTAGATTCAATTTCTACACGACTTTCAATTCGCAACTCGGATTTTACGATTTTGAAAACTTTATTAAGCAAGTAAATATGTGCAAAAGTTGGACTTAATGCTGAAATCATTCTCTGTAAATAAGTATATTTGCCGTCCTTTAAATGAACTTTAAGACATGCAGAAGGACGGCATATAAACTTATTTATTTAAACGTTAATGCCCTGTGAGTAATACAATTGGCGGACTTAACGCTTCGAGGCATTCAGAGTCAGCCTTTAAAAATAATTCACATAATATATTATATTTCTTATTGCAGCGCTGCATGTCAGCTGTTCTTTCGTTCATCGCCCCTGAAAATCGTGCGCGGAGTCGCTCAATTTATGTACGATGAGACGGGCGAGCGATACCTCGATTGCATCAACAACGTTGCACACGGTAAGCTGATTATTTTATTTGACCTCAGATATGACGCATATCTTTAACATACAAATTCCAAAGACTGAACTAATGAGTTATGTCTTTTTAAGATGGAGGTATGGTCGAATCCGAATCCGTCCACAGGATAATTCCGGTGGACGGATTCAGATTCGACCATTTTGGTCGTAAATAGATAACAAAGAAAGATAATTTAGGACATTTCATAAATTACAAAGCGACAGATTTAAAAAATGACAGGTATCTAAGATTGCTGACAATTGGGTGACGTTTTCAAATTAGCCATATTGTATGTTGTTCGACGAATATTTCTTATCTAATGATTGAAAAATGAGCCCTTAGTCTGTTGAGGGGTTGAATTATGATACAATTATACAAAATAAAAAAAATACAAATCCTCAAAAGTCGTTCTTTACCTACTAAGTCAGAGCTACGATACGGACAGATACACAGACAGACTCGATAAACTATAAGTTTATCAACTCTCTTTTGCATCGAGGGTTAAGAACACCTAGGTCGTAATGGCATATAAATACCTATGCTGTCGTAAACAATGTCAAATTGTAAGATCGCATTAACATAGGTACATATGTTGCCTTTACAAAAACTATAGGTATATGCAGTAGAGTTATCAGTATGTATTAGTCAAAAATGATATTCGAAACTAAAATCTGCGCAAAACAATACCTAACTAAACCTTTTTTTCAACAGTTGGACATTGTCACCCCCACGTCGTAGAGGCGGGCAGAAATCAGATGTCCCTGATATCAACCAACAACAGATATCTCCACGATGAACTAGTAATCCTAGCCGAAAGATTAGTAAAAACCCTGCCTGAACCACTTTCTGTCTGCTTCTTCGTGAACTCAGGATCTGAAGCCAACGATCTCGCGTTACGACTGGCCAAGATCCACACAAAGAATAAGGACGTCATCACACTAGACCAGTAAGTTTACCTATTGTATGTACGAGAAATAAATAGGGAGGGGATTCGTAGGTCCAGTATGGAAGAGCTGTGAATGCATTCCTTGGCATCGTTTCGAGCTTCTTGTAAACAAAGAAAGCATATTTAGGAATGTTCCTATAAAACATCGGAAAGAGCAAATCATAGATCGATAATGGGTAATCTTTTGTGATTACTTTATGCGTCACTGTCACATTGCATGATCTTCGGATTTTCAAAGGTTGTAGGCAAATAGTAAATTATGTTAGATTTTTATTTATCTTTTTCTCATTACCATACTTTACTAATTAACCCCTGCGGTTTGTAAATCGTAATGGTCGTGTAATCTATATGTCACTAAAGTCGGTAATCTTTATTTCAGTTAGTAAGTTTCTTATCTTTTATTTCTATATTCAGCGTCAGGATTATACCAACTAGTACGTATTCAGTTAAAGTAACTAACTTTATATTATTGATATGTAAAATCTGTTTTGATAAAGAATCCTAACGCTGTATATGATCTTTTAAGTATCACCATACCCACAATAAAATATTGAGATATCCCTCAATACTAAAACTTCAAATTGCCAAGGAATAGGGTGAAAGCGCGTGTATTCGGCTCTTGCTTCGCTCGCCGAAGTGTTTTAGGGTGCTACTAGCCCCTGTTTGTTACAGCGCGTATCATGGCCACCTTACCTCTATGATCGATGTCTCCCCGTACAAACTAAACCTACCAGGAGGGCCAGAGAAGCCAGAGTGGGTTCACGTGGTAAGTAGTCATGTATTCGGACCCACGTGTTAAGGGTCTTAATTGGCCATAGCTTTTTGGGGGTTGTTGTAGATTCTCAATATAAGATCACATCTTTTCTGTAAAACTAAATGTCTATTTGATTCCCTGACGTCAAAACAAATGATTCGATCTCTGTTATTGCAAGACGATTGTAATTCGAAAACATTAATTCACTTAACATTCAAAAGATCAGGTTACAATAGTTCATTTACACATTGCAAGTCATGGATGACTCAATTTATTATCAGTTAGTAATTGAAAATAATATTTGCAAAATCGTTAAAGAATGATTAGGTACGTTTCGTAGTAGCGTAAAGGCGAAGTCCTATAGAAACTTATAACCTACAGGCGCCCGTTCCGGATGTGTACAGAGGAAAATACACATACCCTAATGATTCGTCGTCAGAAGAGGAGCTTGGGATGATGTATGCCGATGAAGTTGGCAAACTGTGCAAAGAAGCGAAAGACAAGAATGGCGGCGTGTGCGCATTTATAGCTGAGAGCCTACAAAGCTGTGGCGGGCAGATCATACCCCCTGATGGCTATTTGAAGAGAGTGTTCGAGTAAGTACTTTATATCTGTTTTTTTTTTGGAGTCGGTAGATAGATGACGTAGAGGTGCTTAAAATCCTTTTAAAATGAGCGATAAAAGACCTGAAAGTATGTACAGATACTGAATTTGATATTAATACAAAATCTTTAATATCAACAGCTTTTTATCAGGTTCGAATATCGCAAAAAGTACCATGACATGATAGGAAGTTTTTTCATCGGAGTAGGATTAGTGTTATTGCTTTTTGTGTTTATGCATTAGCACCTTCGATACATTGTAGATTTAACTAACCTTGATCCTTTTCAAATGCTTCTGGTAAACCTAGACTTTACGATTTTTCGATCAATCAAATACTTATATATACATAGTACAGAATATCATTATCTAGCGGTCTAGGTGATGCTTCCAAACAAAGGCGATTTAGTAAAAATACCGCTACCTGATAAGGAACCGATAGACAAAATAATCATCTTGCACTTTTCAAGCAATACACATAACCACAAATGGTTTCGTTATTTGTGACAATAAGAAATAGATGTCGCAGTTAATAAATCATAATTGGACATCATTCCCATTCACGGTCACGATTGCAACAAAGTAGAAATACCTATAATAAGTACATTGTAATAAAGTAGAATCTATTTACTACAGCACGTGATAAAAGCACGATACAATATGTACTAATTATATGATAAGCGATAGAAGTCACAAACCACTGGTTACACTGTTGAGATATAGATATAACCGGATATAACTGGAAAAAATGATCTTAACTGATATTTAATGTGTAATAGATAAGTAAATATATTTGAAGAGGCTTAGGAGTTCTAAAATTGTGGAAGATCAATATTGGTTTACAACCATATCTAGTCTATTTATGATTACGGTGGTATTTTTGAATTATGGTCATACGGATCTGTTTTATATTTTATAGGCAATGTTCAGACTTCAGAATTAGATATTTTACATAAAGATAATTACAACATGATAGCACGAGTAAAAGTAGTATGAATTCGTCTAAAATATTAATTCGCAACCCGAAATAATTTTGTAACCACTTTATTCACTTCATTGATATGAAAACTGGTAGATTATACTATCCCAATTTTAAACCAAATCTTACAATAAATCTGATATAGTTTTCGGCCTCTTTTCAGATACGTCCGCGAAGCCGACGGAGTCTGCATAGCTGATGAGGTCCAAGTAGGCTTCGGGCGCGTGGGGTCCCACATGTGGGCGTTCGAGACCCAGGACGTGGTCCCAGATATTGTGACGATGGGCAAACCAATGGGGAATGGACATCCGGTCGCAGCCGTTGTTACGACACCAGAAATCGCCAAGAGCTTCGCTGATACTGGAGTGGAGTACTTTAATACGGTAAGATGAGAGCGGTTTTTGACTCATTTTCATCCGTATCCGAGCCACATTGGATTCGATTTCCTTTGAAAAATACGAACGTCAATTACGATTGAGAAGTATGGATCTAATTCGAATTCCTTACTGCAAAAGGAGAATTCAAGTGCTTTCACACTGTTAAAAGACTTTACGAGAATATACAATAATTGTTAAACTAGATGTTCTGCAGTCAGGTTGTTTAAACATGATGCAGGATGTAGTTTGACCTGCAGGCCTACTACGAAAAATGAAATCTGCCAGTCCGATAACTGTTTGCGGATCCGAAGCATTTCGTACTCAAAATATTTCGGATCATCCAATTCGACGAAGCCTTCAGTTTTACCTTTTATTTGGGCATGTGACAAGTCCGTTAAAAACAGTACCTACATATTATGGAGGTAAACATTTAAGTTTAATTAGTAGGTACTTACTCTATTAAGCTAACTGAAAATGTGTCTATAATTAGCTTGACTATCAAAAAGATAACCCGAGGCGCAGGTCACAGATACTTTTCTTTTATCATAATCAAATAGGCTAGAAACGGAAACATACCTACTAAATGTGGTAATATTCCGATCCACAATTAGCGTTTTACGTAACAGCGCACGTGATTAATATTGTAGCAACATATTAGAGAGTATTATCTAATGTGCGCTAATTAATAGAACTAACGGAAATATTTATCGCGAGGGATAGCCCGTCTATTTTGCTTTTCAGCGAAAATATTCCTATGATTAAATAGATAAGATTCTGTTTGTATCTGATCACGCAAGTAATAATCATAGATTTATCGGTATATCGATTAATGTTTATTTATGGCTGATAAAATATATACAGGGTGATCTTGTATTACACTTCAAATAATGATTCCTATGAGATCGAGATTTATTATGGAAATCGAATCTAAATGGATATAATTGGCACCAACCAAAAATATATGCATAGTAGAATAAGTTTAAATTATCACATGATTAGACAAACATTAAATGGCTGAGGATAATATAAAATATAATTGTTTTTTTTTTCTCATTTTATTTTAATGTTCATGTAATGGTAGGTAAGCTAGGATCGTGTAATAATTTTCACGTAATTGATATGTTTTGCAAATAAATTATTATCTGTGAAAAAATGACTAAAATTATTTAAACTAAAGTACATTATTTAAATTACATTTCGTACTATTTCATCTTTTTTAGTATGGTGGCAACCCTGTCTCCTGCGCAATCGCAAACGCAGTACTCGACGTTATCGAAGAAGAGCGACTGATGGAGCGAGCGGCCCGCGTAGGCAACCATCTCCTATCCCGTTGCGAAGACCTGAAACACAAGCACAGCCTGGTCGGAGATGTACGAGGAAGAGGCTTGTTTGTTGGTGTCGAGTTAGTCACTGATAGGGAGACGAGAACGCCAGCTACCGCTGAGGCCAAACATGTTGTTAATAGGTGGGTTGTTTGTATGTACTTGGTTTTTGTCCAGAAAAAGTAATACTATATTTGCAGACTTGCTAGTAATAAGCAATTGGAGTATTAAAGATGTGCAGGCGTCAACATTCAGAAATCAACAAATTCTGACTATTTATATTAATCATTACGTCATTGGTATTGCTAGCTAGAGCTCAATAATGATTTCAAAAGTTACAACCTTACTGTCAAATCAACATACACTCGTGTTTACAGACAAGACTAGAATTACTGAATTATTATGCAGTTGTTATAATGCTAAGTCAAATACTTGATTCAAGAAGCAACTATCTATCAGCAAGCAGCTATCTAGTGAGCTTACCAGTGAAGATTGTGTAATTAAATAAATAAATATTGGACACCAATCACATACATTGCTCTGATCCCAAAGTTAGTTGCTAACGCACTTGTTTTATGATAATCAGACACAACGGTGGTACCACAACACCCAGACCCGAGAAAATATAGAAAATTTTGATTTCTATATTGACTCGACCGGGAATCGAATCCGGGACCTCGGAGCGGCGACGCCTTAAAACCCAGCGTGCTTAGCCACTGCACCACGGAGGTCGTCTACTAATTTCATTATTATGAATTACTATGATTCTTTTTTTGCTATGGTCTCGAATGGAGTCTGTACCAGTAAAACCTAACTATGATATTACATCAACATTACCAATAACACCTCGTATGTTTCTTCCACAGAATGCGCGATGAAAAGATTCTCATCAGTCGCGACGGGCCGGACAGCAATGTTCTAAAGTTCAAACCGCCCATGGTATTCACGACTCAAGACGCGGACAGACTAGTCGACACGTTAGATAGGGTGCTTGGAGAACTGGACGGAGGCAGTATACCTGTGCCTAAGCTTACGCTTGAGGTAAGGATTTATTTTACCATATTAGTGTTTCTAAATAATCGATTAGCAATGTGTGTTTTGTATGCGTAGTTGAAGTATAGATAACTCTTTATTGCGTACTGTAAACGTCAGTTGAGTCAATCACACTCTTACATTCACATCAGACTATAGTCGGATCGTCAGCAAGTGAGTAGTGACTCCATAATGTCAATAGAGGCAGGAATATGTAACTCGACGCTTTATCGGTAACTTTAAGCGAGAGTGATATGTCGTCAGCCGCTGATTTTATAATATGATACTAACACGACTCAGTTATTATCACGTCGACTATAGTTCATAATAGAAATTTTATTTAAAAAGAAGGACTTTGTTAGGGACTATTCATCCTATTTTAATGCCTAACTAAATAAATGAGTATGTGTTATTCATTCTTACGTCACTGGTAATTTTATCTTTCATATGCCACCAATGCCATTTGGTGCGAATGGGAAGAGTTTTTTATGTGTACTTATAGTACCAATTTATTCCAGGTTCGCGTCACTGCCATAAGCGATGACTCATCAAATACAGAGAGCCTCAGGAATACAATGCAGCAGACCGTGAAAGCCACGTGATCCTTACTACCTTGTACTTAAATACTAATACATGAGTTGGTGGGGCATTCAGGTGTATGTTCCTAAGTGTAGTTAACTTTATTTGTTTTAAACAGCAGTGCAAATGAAGTCATGTAGCCTTTGAAATATAGCCGCTACAGGTTTATGAATCTCTAATATAGTGCAAATTTATTTGCCTATTTACTTGGTGGGGTGTATAACGTAAACATGTTTATTTTCTTTATAATGTCGTATAGTTTGAAAAATAGTAAATGAATCTTAATAATATCATTATTCTGAAAAAGTCAATCAAAATGTAGTTGCAATAATTTTTAGCACGCTGTTTAAAACAGACCGTTTAGTTAGTATTAAGTGTAGCTTTTTATAAAAATTGCATTAAGATTCAATGGCCCAATTGATCAATAGCTAAATGATATGAAAAAAATCAAATGGCCTGAAAACTGTAAAGTATTATCGAATATTAGAGTTTTATTGTAAATATTGTGTAATTAGTGAGGTAGTTAGAAAGTAGTTTGTAGATTTGTACAAAATACTGTAAATTGTAGATTTAAATTTAAGTTAGGTTCATTAATGATTAATTTTATACAAGAAAATCAACCTTGTTAAATAAAAAAAAACATTAATTAATTCAAACCGTTTTATTTATTTACTTAAAATATCACATGCATATAAAACGGGTATTTAGGACATCGAAAATCTTTACAAAATATGATCTTTATTATTCAAAGTCATTTTACCTATTTTTTTTCTACCTGATCGCAAACATAAAGCTCCTTGCAGTTTTCATACGTAGCTAAAACTCGAGACTCCTTCGCCGGTTTGCGGCTATTTGCTAATACCTTCCTGTTTTGCCACATTTTGTGAGTTTCAGAATCAGGGCAATGGGAGCACTTTCTGTAGCTCGCTGTGTGTGCTCCGCCACAGTTGGCACAAGAAGGTTCTTCCCCTTGACGGTTCCGAGTGCATTGGTTAGAGAAGTGGTCTCCTGCGCACTTGACGCATCTCACTCGCCCCTTGCAGTACCTTTGTGCATGTCCCCACCTCTGACAGCGGTGACACTGCTTGGTCTTTGTTTTGGCCCGCTCTAATGTCACCTCCTGCCCGAATATCTTCCTTACCTTCAATAACTTCAGCCCGTCCTCGTTGTGAGGCACGACCGCCAAAATAATGTGCCACTTATTCTTAATCATACCATTGTACAGCATTTTACGTAGCCTCTCAACGGGGATGGAGACTGCTGTCAGTGCTTCTTTTAATTTCTCCAAATCGATGTCTCCCGACAACCCTTTAATGACCACCCTCATCATCTTCTCAGACGGATGAGCAAACGTATGATACGGCATTCTGTATTCGTCAAAGTACTGAGTGAGATTTTGCTGATCTTCGAGAGAGGGGTTGAGAATTTTAGTATAATGCGTTCCTTTCTTCGGCAGATAGAACTGGATATTTCTCTCCAGCACATTAGTCATGTGATTCTGAAACTCGAATGGAGGATGTAGGAACACATAGGGCACTCTGTATTTCTTCTTGGGCCACGCAGCCACACGATTGTCATCTAAAACTACAGGCTTATCATTTTCTAACAAACTAGCGGCTAGTTTCTGTATGTATTTACTTCCAAAGTCTGGCGAATTGTTCGACGCGCGTATGATGTCCATTTGTAAAATTTCTTTTTCGATGTCTTGCACGTGTCTTATCTCTAATTTTCCATCGGCTGAGGTCTCAGAATTCGGCACTCTATCCACTAGCATCTCTATATCGCCGGACGATATTACGGCTTCTTGTTCTGCTTTTTCTGAAATTGAGGATGAATTCTGACTTATCTGATTGCCGTTAGGTTTGTCTAATAAACTAGTACTGACCTGATTATCATCTTTGCTGGTTGAGGGCTTTGGATCGTCAGTCGAGATCTTACGCTTCAATCTACTCGAAGGTATCTTGAAATCGCAAGGCACGGGCTCGGGGGTTTCTGAATCCTCATCTGTAGTGTATTTTCTTGCCTCATGCGCGAGTTCGGCTGCTTCTGCTGCTTCTTTCTCTTGAGCGTCGCGTATGCATTTCGGTATTCCTAAAAAGTTTGCAACAATCGAACTTTTTAAGTTTGGGTCATAATCTAAGCTACTTATTTGTAAATTGCCCGGCTGAGTACTAGGACCCGCGCCCGAATCACTGGACCAGCTGGGACCTGCTCCAGCATCCCTTGACCAAGTACTGGGGACCGCTCCCGAATCACTCGGCCAATTGCTAGGGCCTGCCCCCGCGTCTCTAGACCAATAAAAACTGGGGCCTGCTTCAGAATCTCTCATGTTATCACTGGGGCCCGCTTCCGTATCCCCTGGCCAGTCGCTGGCTTCCGTACCTGAATCTCTCGTTAAATTTGCGGCAGCTTCTTCTGAATGTATAGACAAGTCAAGCGGACCTTCTTCCGAATCTTCTGTGCTCTGCTCGACTTCTGGATCCTGTGAATAGGAGCTTGGGCCTGCATCAAGATCTCTTAGCGAAACACCGGGTTCTGCTGCCAAATATCTTTTTAAAATGCTCTCGCCTGGTTTCAGGTCTTTCGCCAATAGTTCACTTTTCTGCACAGTTGTAAGTTGTTCGTAATTGGGATACGAAGTCTCGGTCCTTCTTGGGCTCTGGGTAGGAACCTGCACAGGTGGAATGGCATGTTCTTGGCTGGTTGAAGGTTGGTCCATTCGTGGTTGCTTCGCATTGTTGTGCTTTGAAGACTTTCCGTTATTTTTCCCACGTTTTCCTCCCTGGAATAATGCGAAATATTTTTTATATTATTGCTATTTTATTTAAGTACACAATTTGTTGTTTTAAACACAAGTAATAGTTGTATATTGACTGAAATAGAGCTATTTTCGGAAACATTGTTACCATATTAAATTTTTAAAAGATCGTGTACGCACATATGCAAAAGCATCTAACGGCAGTTTTACTTGTGCACAAATATTAGAATCACCATTAAAATAACACAACAGAACCGTACCTTTCTGCTTCGCTTTGACATTTTTATATTATTTCCTGTGTATCACAATCGATAAGTCACTAATGCTCCTCAAATAAAAGCTTTAAACTGAAGTCTAATTTAACCAGCTAAGGTATAGAAATACCCCCAAATTATTATAATAATGTTTCGCAACTTACCCTTTCTCATTTGCTAGTATCCTAGTGGGACAAATTCTATTGACGTGTGTGGGTATATCGATCTTATTTTTAATTGTTAATTATGTTGGCAACATTTTTCATTCGACCTTGAAGGTAATCCGCGAAATTTCGCAAATTTGATGGACACGTCAATAGAACGGGCCAGCTTTGTGTTCAAAGTAAGTCATTGTAAGGAACCTCACAAAATACACGTAGTTAGTACATCACAAAACCGTTCCGCTCCGAATATCAGCAAAGCTTTAAAACTGTCTTGTGACAAAAAAGACGGCCTTTTCAAACTGTCTTTATCACTGAGTAAACCAACTTTACTATGGAACCATAAAAAAATATACAATACGTAAAGGAAGACGGTACAGTCGTTAACAAAATACCTTGCTAGCAGTAAACTTTGACGTCGTTTGTTAAATAGATAATGGTGGTACGACGAGTAGGTGAAATAGAAACCTTGAAAGGTGAAGGAAAAATATGCTTGCTTTATAAGCTCATATTTTTCTCATTGTCCCTTGAGTAGTGAAATAGAACCTTGCTACTATCAAAAATTACAAAAAGTATTAATTTTATCACTTAATCAATACAAATTGTATTAAGCATGTAAAATTTAGGCAGGTACTTAATTAATAATTGCCTAGCCAATCCAATCCGCACTGAGTACGGCTCGGCTCATACTATCTCATACTTGAAGTAAAGACTTTGCCCAGAAGCGGGATGTTTACCAGATTTTTAAACTTACCTAATTATCGTTACTATATAATAGATGATCAAACGAACTTGCAAGTGAAGTTCGATCGATATTATATGAGTACGCTTCATTCGAAGATATAATTTACCATGTAGTCCTTTTATCCTGCAGGCAACTTCGCACGTAACAGAGTATAAAAAAATATATCAATCCATAGACATTTAGGTTTACCTATGGCTCAGTGACGGTGAGCTCCTCATTTTTTAGAGAAAGTAGGTAGGTAAATGGGACACAAAATTTATTACGGGTAGGGAAAAAAGGGTGGGAGCTTATATATCTTCGAATGAAGCGTACTCATATAATATCGATCGAACTTCACTTGCAAGTTCGTTTGATCATCTATTATATTTCGTCGCTTCATTCTTCAGATATAATTTACCATGTAGATGTTTAGAGTTAGAAATTTTGTGTAAATAATACACTTTTATAGTACTTCAAAACAAATTTGATATATTTATTATGCATTTAACAGAAATATATAATCATATATGTACATTTTTAGTAGGTACGAGTAATTAATTAACAAGTAATAACTTAAGAATTATCGACAACTGGTGATAATATTGACCTCGCAAAACTGTATTCGTCAGATATAGGACGCTGATAGAACCTAGCAAATACTTGCGAGGAGGCGGTCCAGCCGGCGGCCTTCCTGATGGAGTCCACGGAGAGGCCGGCGGCGCGCGCCGCGGACGTAGACGCGTGCCGTGTGCTGTGTGCGCTAAAACGCGACACGTCCACGCCACTCTCGCCTAAAACCTGTTTTATCCATCTACTAATAGACTGACTGGAAGCAGGCTTGTGCGGCTTTTTAAATGTGAGAATAAGAAGGTCTGTCGATTCAGGCCTTATTTCCCTTGTAACAAACATGTAATCATCTATTACAGTAGCGGGGCAGATTGCCCTATTATCGTTAAAGTAAGGCAAAATTAAAACTGGCTGATCACGTCCGACGGCTGAAGTTTTAATGACATCCGAAATACCAATCTTAATGCCAGTGGGGGTAACAATAATGTTATTTAATTTTATTAATGAAAAAGTTTGGACGCGGTGCCCTGTACATAATGCCAGAAGCGAAACTAACTTTTTAGTTAGTTTTTCTAAAGAGAGGGACCTATTAGGAGTCCACGTAGCGATCATGTTTAGAACTGTTTGTGGGTCCCAAGTATACGTATATTTCGGAACGCCCGGGCGTAATTTGTATGCACCTTTTAGCAGTCTTTTCACCTGATCATTTTGGATAAAGTTACTGCCTAAAAGTAGGGTCAAAGCAGAGCGATGACTATTTAACGATCCATACGCCGCACCTTTATTAAACTGTTCTGTTAAAAACAGCAAAACTCCTGAAAATGAACCTATGTATGGGTCAATATTATTAGTTTGACAGAACAACCACCATATTTTAAAAGTTACATTGTACTGGCGAAGCGTATTTTTAGGAATAAATACCATCATTAGGTCTAAGGCGGAGCTTGGTGTCCCTCTTGAAGTGAACGCTGTCCTGAGAGTACTGCAGCAGCCAGGATACAGTGTTTGAGGGCTTGATGGTGGGTCCTGGAAGAGGACAAGGAGGATTCAAAAAAGATGAACTCTGACTGGCGTATTTGGTTAAGCAATGGGAACCAAGGCTGAGATGGCCAGTAAGGTATCACCAAGATGCCTTTTGCTTTATCAGAAATTATTTTTTGAACGCATTTTAATACCAACGAAAATGGCGGGAAAGCGTAGAAATAGTCATCACCCCAAAATTGAGTAAATGCGTCAATGTTATACGCATCTGGATCTCGGCCCCAAGAAATATATTTATCGCACTTTGCATTAATGCGAGAAGCGAAGAGGTCAATGGTTGGTTGCCCAAAAGATGTTTTGATGCGTTGAAATTGTGATTCAGTTAACTGCAATTCTATATCCGGGTTTATTTTTCTAGACTCAAAGTCTGCAACTACATTTTCCTTTGTATTCACATATGAAGCAAACAACCATATCTCTCGTTCTTCGCACCATTGCCAGATGGATCTACTCAATTCATTCAAATGTGGGAACTGTACACCTCCCATCCTATTAACATAACTTATTGCTGTCGTATTATCGACCCGCAATAGTATTTTAAGATTACGCTTTCTTCTCGCTAAACTTTTGAGAGCAAGAAAAACTGCAAGTAACTCCAAATAGTTAATATGGCAGTTTTTCTCTGTTTCTTTCCACCATCCATTAACACGATCGTTTCCGCAACAGGCGCCCCATCCGGTTTTGGAGGCGTCTGTGAAAATTTCGAGGTCGAATTTGGGTATTGTCAAAGAATTTGAACTATCAAGAATATTTCTTGCCCACCATTTCAGATCTGGTAACACACAAGGGTCAAGTTTTAATTTGGCCTCATAGTTCTGATATTTTGTGAGAGCAAGGTATTTTTGTCGTTCCAATCGTTTGGTATAAAGCCATCCGTATCTTATGGCTGGACAAGCAGAGGTTAGAACTCCATTTAAATGCGCGAGATCTCGGATCGTACAATATGGGAGGCAAGAATATTTTTGAACTAACCGCAATATATTTTCGCGTTTTTCGTAAGGAAGAGATATTGTCATTTCCTCAGAATTATACATGAAACCTAAGAATTTGCAGCATTGTTTTGGTTGCAAACAACTTTTATCTAGGTTAATTACAAAACCCAAGCAGCGGAGTAAATCGACGGTTGCGTTGTCATTTTTTAAACAAGTAGTATAGTCCTCTTCTATACAGAATATATCATCAAGGTACATTACCGATTTATAACTACTTTGTCGAAGGTATGGCATTACTTCCTTCATAATTTTGGTAAAAGTTCGGGGAGCAGATGAAAGACCATAGGGCATGGCATTAAATTCATACAAGGTTTCTTGTTGGTTACTCGTATCATCGCAAAATATAAATCGTAGATATTTTCGGTGCTCTGGTGCCACGGGTACCAGTAGATACGATTCTTTAAGGTCTATAGTAGCCATGAAGCAGTTTTTTGTCAACATTTTTGATGCGGTCCTATGATCTTCCATCTTGAAGTGCTCATGGGACACAAACTTATTTAAATGTTTTAGGTTCAGTATAAACCTGTGTCCGCCATTTGATTTCGGTGCCAAAAATATACTCGAAATAAATTGGTCTTTATGAGGGTCACATTTAGAAATAGCGCCTAATTGAATTAAATTTCTAATGGCTAATGACATATCTTGTTTTTCTTTAATTGAAAATGAATTTCGAGCTGGCACGGATTGGAAAACCCGACCAGCAAAAGGTATCTTGTAGCCGTTACGAACTAAATTTAAAATAACTGGATTTTGAGTTATCCTCAACCAACAATTGTAATAATGGCGCAGTCTACCAGCATGTACCTGTATAGATGTCGAGTTTAGACACGCTTGTTGCTTATGGTCGTCGCTGGGCGCGTTGTCGATGAAGTCGGTGGTGCTGGAGCCCGGCGATACGGTCGGAACGTCGACTGGTTCTTGTTGTATGAAGACCGCCCCCCCCTGTTCGACGAAGGAAATCGAGGAGGGCCTGACCAGTTTCCCTGATAGCGGCCACGAGCTGGTGATGATGTTGCAGCAGTTGAAGTGGATGGTTTTGGAACTGGAGCCTTTTTTATCTGGAGGCCTTGTTTTTCTATCGCTCGAGAGGCCTTAATCTTATCCGAAAGCTGCGATCCAAATAAGGTTTCGTCTCGATCTTCATCTTTTATGACCGACAAAAATGACTTCTCCAAGCCAGGTGTTATGAGCTTTGTTCGGACTTGTGTCTGTATATAATGTTGGTCAGCTAAAATACGACATCCGTCGGTCAAGATTTTTACCGCTTGTATTTTGTCATCGCTAGTCAAAAGCAAGGTCATGGCTCTGCTGATTGCAGTTATGCCCAAACCGAGTTGGTCTTGATTCGACTGTAATTTTTTATCCCGATTTCTCACCAAGTCAGTAACAGCCGCTGATATTTCTACGTTTAAAGTTGGTGCTTTTAACAATTTGCAGTTATCGGGTACGGTATATTCTGGTAACAACTTTTCTTTTACATCCTGTGATAGGCCTTTTTTGAGAATTGGAAGCCATCTTTGGGCTAAATTAGGATGTATATTAGGGCCATATATTGGAATATCCTCATTTGCGTCACCTAAGGCTAGCAATAACTCAGGATCCAGCTCTGGTGTATCTATAGGTTCTGGCGTAGAATGCGTTACCTCTGATACCGCTGGGATAACATCCTCATTTAATTTAATTTCGGACAAAGATGCTGTCGCTGGCGACGGTATAGCTCGATATGTTCCGGTGACGGGGCTCCGTTATCTTAAACGAAAAAAAAATAATATGCAAATTAGGTAGGTACTCGCACAACAAACTTAAGTTATTGCATTTTTTATTTAAATATGCTATTGGCAAAATTATCAAATTTTTGGGGGTAGACTATGAACTTATTTTTAACCCACAAAAAGATTTAATAAGTACGTAATACGTATGCAACGTTAAGCTTTTTCTTATGGCCAAATCTAATTAATACCGTTGTGTTGACCCACGGTCAACCTCCAGGTTATTTTCTTTTACCACACTATTCCATCGTGTTAACCCGCAGTTAACCTCCAGGAAAGCTTACAGATACTTATTATTTCGCAGCCTCAATGATTGTTTCACTATTCTTCACTTCACTTATGATGATTAAAAACTTTAACTTACCCAAATTTTCTTCGGAGTCTGACGAAGAGGAATACACGATTAAACGTCGTCGTTTAATTTCGGGGTTTTTCTTTTTGAGCTTTTTTATTTTTGAATTATAGTATTCAAGTTTTTCCGCAGCACTTCTTTTCGGCATTTTATATGGAAAATCCTAACTACCCGTAGTGTCGTGTAGACTTGTGCTTGTTGCCGCGCACGAAAAAAGAATGAGGAGCTCACCGTCACTGAGCCATAGGTAAACCTAAATGTCTATGGATTGATATATTTTTTTATACTCTGTTACGTGCGAAGTTGCCTGCAGGATAAAAGGACTACATGGTAAATTATATCTGAAGAATGAAGCGACGAAATATAATTAACTCAAAACAGCTCATGAATAATAAGAGCACTCTCATTATGAGTTAAATTACATCTTCAATTATATTAGTCAACAACAAATTATAAAAATCTAATTTTGCTTTAATGACTTTTGCTCGTGGTTGTACTTACAAAACAATTCATACAAATCAATTTATTGTCGTAATGAAACATTTGAAGGAAGTTTTGGAATTCCGTGAAAAGTTACACATATCTATGCAATAATGCAATAATAAATATAGGTAAATATAATATTTGTTATCATAAGCATTTTGTGGGTGCTCTTCTCGTAATTTCTTGTAATGTGGTCTTGCACATGTGATTCTGAAATATTATTAGCAAAACTTAATATTCACGTTCATTTTCTTTGCTTACTATATTTAACACGTAAAAATATAGCAAATTGACATATCGAACTAATTAAATTTACTAGCTGTTGCCCGCGACTTTACTTTACCTACTAGAATTTAAAGTTTCAGGTTTTATAATGGCTATGGTATCCAAAAAAAAATTTGAATCTTATCCTTTACTTTGAAAAAGCTGTTATCTTTTCTACACATGAGGCATGGTCATAATAAAAATCCAATGTAACTAACGAAAAGTAATTTCGGCGGTAAAATATACGGGACCCTAGCAACGAACACGTATGCGCCGCAATCTTTTTTTATATCTTTGAGGATGGTTCGCCTGCAGCCGGCCTTAGCACGTGCGCAAACTTACCATCGGCCGTTACATCAATCTTGTCTACCTTTGTTCGTCTTGTGCAACCTTTTCTTAACATACCCTAACCAAAACCTAACTTAATACCTTTTTAATAAGATACATATTTCTGTAGCTGGATCTTGTAAGATGTATCCATTCAAACGCTGGTCTTAAGGAGCTTTCTGTAGACAATGACGGCATTGAAAGCCTGGACAATACGAGGAGGAGCCAGTCTGCAGCGATTAGCCCGATTTATTTAACGGTCGCGATCTCAGAGGAGCAGATATCGGTCGAAGTTTAGCGACTAACGGCGGGTCATTATAAAACGGACACTTTTTATCGCCTGTCTGGGGCTAATCGTGAATATTGAGGGGCTCTTATCTATCATAGAGGGCTGTTAAAGATGTTTGTAGTAACAGATTACAAGTTTACTTCGAAAGTAAATAGTTACATAATAAATTTAGATTATGCAGCTGGGTCAATCGTTGTCATTTATTTTACACGCACAGTTTGAAGCCAGAAAATTGTTTAGAGCTATTTTTATTTTTACATTTATTTTGTGAGTCTTTGAGTTCTCTGGGTCTTTAAAGGAAGTGCCTCCTTGACCCTATTAATAAAAGTCGGAAGCTTTTAAATCGCCAAATAAACTCTTAAAAGTCAAGTGATTAAAGTCACCCACACCCAATGACCGAGTTTCGTTTCATTTTGAATACCGTTTTAACTTCACAAAGATTTCGATCTCCGGTTACTTCGGTTAGAATTCACGCAGCGCTGTGAACGCCATGCATAATAAAGTGACAGGGGAGTCATTATGTCAAGGCACAGGGCTCGGGAAACGATTAACGAAAGTGGTTTGGCACGCGCCACCCGCATATGACGTCACCGATCAACCGTGATGTCACTGACGCAGTGGTGGTAGTGGTAGCCCATCGATTTGTCATAAATGATGTGTATGCTGTAATAAGGAGTGAGTGATAAAAGGCCTGTATAATTCCAGTCTTCTAGATGTGTCCTGGGTGCGTTATACCACAAAATATTAGTATCTATATTTTGTGGTAATAGTACGACACAAAATAGAATTAGCAATTCATTTTGCAGAATCGCAATATATTGATAGCAGCCGCCCCGCGGCCTCGTCTGCGCTTTTTGGTTTTACTTCGATCCCAATATGACGTATTAGCGTAACGTTTTATAGCCTGCAGCCATTCCTTCCCCGATTAAAAGGTAGGCTATCTAACAGACACGTAGTTATTGTAATCGGACCAGTAGGTAGTTTCTGAGATAAGTGTGTGAAAAAACAAAAAATCTCTTTAACTTTACATAATTATAATAGATAGGAAGAAGTGTGACAAGTTAGACGTCAGTAATTATCGCCCCATGGCTTTAATACCTGTCTTTGGAAAAATATTTGAAAAAGCCATGCACAAGCGGCTCACGTCATTTCTAGAACAGCATAGCGTTATAAAAAGAAACCAAAACGGATTTCAGAAAAATAAGTCTACAACCTTAGCTGCATTCACTTTGGTGAAAACTCTTACTGAGACTATAGACAAAGGGGATCACGTAGCAGTTGTGTTTTTTGATATGACCAAAGCCTTTGATTACGTAAATCATAACAGGCTGCTACGGAAATGTGAATCCTATGGACTAAGAGGTTGTGCATTACAATGGCTCAGCAGCTATTTAGAAAACCGGAGACAGTATGTAGAAATTGCCAAAACTGGTGGCGATTCTCGAAAGACTATTCGAAAGCTTTAACTTATTTTAGGTCCGACATAAAAGAAAATTTGTTCGGTGTACCTCAAGGTAGTATTTTAGGACCATTATTGTTTTTAATATATATAAATGACTTTCCAGACGTTCAATCTAATTCTATATTATTTGCTGATGACATTTCAATTATTGTGACTTGTAAGAATAAAACAACTTATGAAAAGGACATTAATACTACAGTTGACAAAGTGGCAAAATGGCTTAAGTGTAATAATTTGTACATAAATGTTTCTAAGACAAAATTAACACAATTTCACAACATTAAAATGAACCCACCTAAAATTGACGTTATTTGTAATGGCGAGAAAGTAGAATTATCTTCGAATGCCATATTCCTAGGATTAACGCTTGATTCGAATTGCTCCTGGAAATTGCATATTGAGAAGTTGCGTAATAAATTAAACCGTTTTGTTTTCGTTCTGTATAGAATACAAAAAACGAACAATTTAAAACTTTCCCTCCTTGCATATCACGGCTATGTTGCATCTATTCTAAAATATGGAATAGTAATCTGGGGGAATTCAAGTGATGTTGAAACGTTATTTAAACTCCAAAAAAAATGTATCCGAGCGATATGCAACGCACACCCTTTAGACTCATGCAAGCCTCTGTTTGTGAATTTGGAGCTGTTGACATTGCCAAGCCTGTACATTTACGAAACTGAAGTGTTCGTTAAAAAATATCCAGATTTCTTTACAAAATTTAAAGAAAATCAGTTATATAGTAGGAGACACCCCGATAGAATTAAATTTCCAGATATGAAGACAAAATTGTTTAGCAATAACTGTTACGTTATGGCCATTCGAATTTACAATAAAATACCAAAATCCATAACTGATTTTCCCCTAAATACATTTAAGAAAAAACTGTACCAATGGTTATTAGATAAATGTTTTTATTCTGTTAAGGAATTTTTAAATTTGTAATTTATTAATTAGTAATTGTATAAGTAGCTGACATTATATATTTCATTGACTTTATTATTGTTATTAATTTGAATATTAACCCACCTCAAAATTATATCATAGATTTTAATTCTAATACATTTAATATTTGCATGTCAGACCAGACAAAACATGCGGAGCTTTTAAATTTGTACCACCTCTATCTTGACCATGTTTTAAGCAAATAAATATTTCATTTCATTTCATTTCATAGATAGGTTTTTTTGCTATATTTTATTAGCACATTGCTCGGCCTTTAATCTGGTGTTATCTTTTTCCATTGAAATCGAAATACTGCACCTATCGTCAACAATTTACTTTCGAGTGCTAGAATTAATCAGATTTACCAGGCCACTCTGTAGTATACCACAATTGGCACATACATCCATAAAACAGGCCAGTGCCCGGGAGAAGCAGCTTTACCGCTGTACCTATCCTTAAGATCCTTTACACACTGCGACTTTTAGCATCGATGCAGTCGCGCGTTTTGAAAATGCGCTTCAGCATCGCGACTCACGCTATGAACAGATTTGTAGTCGCCAAAATTCAGTACAAAATTTGACAATTTCTAGCTTCTGCATCACAATTGTTTTTTTTTTATTCGAAATGGGTTTGCTTTTGACTCTAGTCTACACCTAATTGGGCTTAGACAGAGTCGACGATGGAGCGAGCTCATCCAGAAGAAGCCTGTTCACTCTGTTTTAAAAAGTTTTCGGGTTATATTCCCTTGGAAACACCGATGCAGGCAAAGAGAACTCACTCTTTGGCTGTGCGCATTATAAAAGATGTTGCGAAGCGCTTAGTTCGCATCAGTGGAATATCTACACGGTATGGTTAGCCCGCGGTATCGTTAGCATCGCGACTGTATCGATGCTAAAAGTAGCGCAGTGTGTGAAGATTGACATTTTGCGACTTCATCGATGCTAACGCTGCTGAAAGTCGCAGTGTGTAAGGGGTCTAAGAGTTTACCCTTGAGCTTTATCATTGCGAAGTATAGACTTTAATGGAAGTCTACACTCTTTTATCTTGAATATTAAGTAAGTGGTATTGACCATGGATTAGTTGGATCGCAAAACGCCCCCTGTTCATAAACTGAGTGTGATGATGAGAGAGAGTAGCCCATTGTTTTGTCATAAATGTTGTGTATGCTATTATAAGGAGTGACTGATAAAACGCCTGTAGCATTATCTCATCATTCTAGATGTGTCCTGTTCACAAACTGAGTGTGATGGTGACAGTGATTTGTTTGAGTTATTTTTTTCCGAGCTATTGTTATAATTAATTATGTTTTTTTTTTAAATAATATCTTCTTAGGAAAATCAATGGCTGCGTTCAGTGTATTAATTATGTATTTTATAAATATTACACGTTCTTCAGGTTGATAAATATCTATCCGAATTTTAAATTGAATTAACCTTTTAAATGGTGTTCTTCAAAGTAAATAATGTCTATGTAACTTTATGTCATCTGATTCCCGGTATAAGATTCCAGTAAAAGCAATTATGCTATCATTTCTTTTACGCGAATCTCATACCGGGAATAAAATAAAATAAAAGTAGAGCTTAATTACTCGTTTCGAGAGTTTTTATGTTCCAATAAAATATTAAAAGATTTAAAAAAAAAATAGGGTGCGTTTATAACTAACGTGTGAATTGTTAAGTGATGTAGCATACAACAATAGGTCCTAAGGGTATGCGGGCGGCACGCGCCAAACTGGAATCGAGTATTGTACTGATTGACTCAATTTTTCTTTGTAATCAAGTCCCACTCACTATCCTTAATGGTTATCAATTTGAAAGTAAGTCGAGATTTGCAGATTTGGAAATAGCTTCCAAGTTCGTCGTCTGTCTTGAGCTGAGCATTTGGAGGCATACGTCAACTCGCGGGCAATAAAATCGCAAAGACCCGCGCGTAGACACATTTTGATTTTAATTTAAAAAACTGTTTTCATCTCACGGCTACCTCAAAATACACCCAACACAAGAAATAATTGGAAACAAAACAATATACCTACGTGTACGAGCTATCGTACATTTATGTAATATGTTATCGCTTTCCACTATCATTAACAGTGTAGCGGCGCCTTTATATTATGACACCGCCGCGAGCTTATTTTGTCAATGCATCAATTTTATACTTTTAACATGATCAATTAAATCAGTGTATTAGCAGCACTCTATCAGAGCGGTTTGATTTAAACCCTCTTATCATATCATCTCTAAAAGTGTGGAACTACACTACGAGTAATTCAGCATTTTCCGTGGCTTAGAAGGCCTTACCTACATTGACCTTGGTTAAATATAACTGTCTATAGAACTAATGCTTTTAGAATGTTTTTAACACTCACAGTGTCATATTTTATATTCATAAAGATGAAATAAGAAACCAAAAATTTGCGCACGGGCGGGTCTTGAACCAGCAATCTTTTGGCAGACCGGGCCAAACGCTCTTCCTTCGCGAAGCGACATCAATTTCCAAGTTGAATTTATTCTGTAAAGAATAACTGCTTGGGCCATCTGTTTCATAAACAGGCGGCTAGATGGCGCTAAGCGTCACGCAATTGACGTTTTCATAAGAAACCACAAATTTCGCAGGGTCGGATTGACAGCACGGTAGCTCAATTGGTAAGAGTGTTTGGCCCGGTCTGCCAAAAGGTTGCTGGTTCAAGTCCCGCCCGTGCGAAAATTTTTGGTTTCTTATTTCATCTTTATGAATATAAAATATGACACTGTGAGTGTTAAAAACATTCTAAAAGCATTAGATAGCGATGCGACATCAATTTCCAAGTTGAATTTATTCTGTAAAGAATTACTGCTTGGGCCATCTGTTTCATAAACAGACGGCTAGATGGCGCTAAGCGTCACGCAATTGACGTTTTCATAAGAAACCACAAATTTTGCAGGGTCGGACTGACAGCACGGTAGTTCAATTGGTAAGAACGTTTGGCCCGGTCTGCCAAAAGGTTGCTGGTTCAAGTCCCACCCGTGCGCAAATTTTTGGTTTCTTATTTCATCTTTATGAATGTCTATAGAACTAGTTACGTTTTTGATATAAGTTCAATAAAGTGTTTTTAATTGCAATTAGTAGGCCTAACATGCACGCCTCGATACCGTTTATAGCGTCGATAAAATAATCGTTTGTCATATTCTTAACTGTTAAGGCGATTTTTAATGCTTTAAAAATCATGTTAGTACATTAAAGTTACTAAAAACCTTTCTTTAATTCATAAAAAGACGTTTGAATTATAACAATTGCCGCGATAAATGATAAAGAGGCGTGCATGCATCTCAGGTCCGCTGACCCGTTTAAACGTCATTATTTCCTAGACGTTAATGGTAGCAACTTATGTTAAGCTGTCTAATATTTCACATTTTTTATTAATTTAACAAAGTGGCGTGCTTCCCTATATCTTCATTTAAATTTAAACTTGAATTTTATGGTACAAAAAAAAATCGAATATTCTTTTACTTTTCGAAAATTTTGATAGTAAGTAAATACATATCTAATGATGTTGAATTGGGATATTTTTGTTAATGTTTACAGACAAGACTAGCTTATTTTTACTGCTTAATTTGAATACAGGGTGTTGTTTTGGTCAACGACGAGCGTCTCAGGGGTGGCTATACAAACGATACTGATGGCATTTTTTTTTGAAATGGATAAAACCCACAAAATCATTTTTTTTAGCTACGGCGTAATATTTCCTAGATAATCGTTAGCTACGCACTAGGGTGCGAGTTTTCCCATTTGTTTTGTATTTTTTTTAAATGTTAGGAAGAGGTTTTCTTGTATAAAACTTGCTCAGAATTTAAAGAATTTTTTTTTTAGAATGAGCTAAACTCATATTATCATCCCTGAGTTGGATGTCACTGACCAATCCAAACACTGTATAATAGTAGTATCTATAAAAAATATTTATTTTCATGTCGTAAAGGTCATTCACAAAAAGAAAAGACTAAATCAAACCTATGTAGCTGACTGTACTAAAATACGTCATATTTTCACGACAGAATTAATACAGCTTATTTATTAAAATCAAAATGTACCAACTCGCTGGTCGCCGCGATTTTATTGCGTTAACGAATGACTCACTGAGTTTTGGTAGTGGAACAATATGAGTTGACGATGCTCTATGAAAAAGTGGCTTTAGGAAGATACAAGATTACTATACGTTCTCCTCATCCTCGTGATGGAGAAGATCTTGATCTCGTATTTATAGAGAGTCTACTTCGCATATTCCATGTAAACCGTTTAAATAGGCTTATACTTAGAGTTCCATAAGTCTATTATAAAAGTGAGGTTCATACTGCAGTTCCCAAAGGGTTCATGAAATTTTCATATTAAGCAAAATTTTGGCTAAGAGATGCTTGTTTTTTTTTCTATGAAATAAAAAACAGTAAAGTCTATTAGAAGCACTAAGAGTTTATGAGGTTACAGGAAGTTTTGAAGCTTGTATGACAAAAAGACGTTAAAAGCTTTATAAAATGGATTTAATGTCATTCGTCTAACTAAATTTTGTAAAAGTAGTATAAGTGCAGAAGGTTTTTGAATGCTCATTGGTAAAAATCAAGTAGATCTTAGCACCAAAAAACCGGATTTGCGCGCAGGATAATTTCGTCTGACTGAATAATTTTACACACACTTCTGCACTCAAAAAACTTTTATATTATGACGTATGTTGTGTATAAAATCAGATAAAAGTTTCTGTGAGATTCACAATGCAGCTACAATATTAAATTTCTTACGAGTTGTGATTGTTTGTCCTGGCTATACTATTAGGTGAATCTTATGGACCGTTGGGAACCTATGAATGAAAGTACAAAAATATACTTAACTTTTTCCACGGATACGACAAAGAAACACCTATTATTCCTTTTTTTATAAAAAACTTGGCTGAAAGACTCAATGATTGCTAATCAAAATTTAAAATGTCACACGTTTTGGGTCACTATTACTTTTATTGTTTAGTATTTAGTTATTATTTTTTATTTGTTCAATACTGTAAGATTTGTCAATCTCTAAACTTGATCAATTTCAACAACTAAACGTATATATCTTATGTAATTATCTTTTAAGCAATTATATTTCTTTTTGTAAGCTGTTTCTTGCCGAAAAGTTTTCTGGCAGAAATTGCTGTAAATATTAATACCGCCTAAATTGTATACAATGTCTTGTATCATTTTTCTATGAGTGGTGTGCAATAAAGTGTACTATCTTTCTAAACGCGTTTCTTATGAAGTGAATAATTGCTTGCCGAAGGACCCGGCAGCAATAGACCCTTCCTGGGACACATTAGACGGATGTCCTTGAGGAGAGTGCTCTGACATATTGCCCCGAAATACATATGTATGACATACATACCGTCATGCATAAAGTTGTATGTTCACGCCTCTTAAGAAACGTCAGACATGATCCATCTTCGCCGCTTCGTAACTTACCATCAGGTGAGATTGTGAATGTCTTGCTAAGTATTGGTTTAGATAAAAAAAACATATACAATTTATGTTTTATTTTATAAACTAAATACGTCTGTTATTTCCGTATTCTGCTTAGTAGTAAGGCATGTAATTATCTCTTCACAAGTATTTTTAACAATAACTTGTTGTTCAATTGTAGACCCCTGTAGGGCATAGGCCAAAATTCAAGCATTCTAGTTCTACCGTACCATGAATAGGTAGACGTTCATGATTACCAATCTCAATCAAATCTAAAATGACGTGCACACTTGTACAGCACGAAATGAATTGGTTGTCGATAAACCCGGGCAGTTGTGTCGTGTCGACCCTTACAGGGACAGATTAGACAGGGCATGTCCTAAAGGAGCCCTGACATATTACTCCTCCGCCGCGAGCCCACATTTATATTCCGAACAGCTCCCGATCTAGATAACGCCGTTACAATAACGACCTCAAGATGACGAATTCGATTTCAATACGCCACCGTCCGCACACCTATTTATTATGATAATACAGTTTCCAGCCAGTTTTCAATTGAAAATAAAAACGTAGGTACCTATCTACTCGGAAACGATGGCGTATAATACAAAATTAATTATTTAACAGATGATCTTTGAGATAAGAAAATGGAGAAGCTATTGTTTCCATGAATAATTTATTTGGGTGCATTATGCATTGAATGCCTTAGCATTTTAAGTTGTGAGTGAATAATTGATTTATACTTGTAAAACGACATGACATGAGTTATCGTTGCGATACTGTGTGTCTCTTCTTTGCAGTAATTAAACTAAAGAAATAAGTTTTAATCTATAACTTATGCTGTAAAGGCGTTTAAATATATGTAAAAAACATATTTAACAAAACATGCATTTAAGTAAGCATGTTGTACTCGTAGATTATATTTTTATTCATGTTTAGGTAACACACACACACACACAATCTTTAAAGTCATAAGATTTCACAATAAAAGCTACGTTTTCTGAGGCAACAAACACCCTTTCTCCGTTAACAATAGCTTCGTTATTCCGAAATATATATACAGCCTACGCTTCCGCAGTCGGACTTGGCAAAAAAGCAATCGGAACGATGCCGAAGCGCGGGTAAAGTGCAAATCGGTCGCCAGATGTGTTAAGCAAATTGCAGCACCTTGCGCCTTCTGCTTTCCCACGCCTCGCTTCAAATCTGAGGGGCAAGTATAAAGAACATTGCTATTAAAGTGTTTGTTTAGTTCAATTATATATTATTATCTGAGGTTTGACTGCTTTGGATCCAGGACTCAGTTGGGTTACGAACTTGACTGACATTGACGACCTACGTGGTCGAGTGGCTAGCACGCTGGTTTCAAACATCGCCATCTCGTGAGGTTCCGGGTTCGATTCCCGGTTGGGTCAATGTAGAAAACGATCTTTTGTATATGGTCTCGGGTCTGGGTGTTGTGGTACCACCCGTTGTGTCTGATTTCCATAACACAAGTGCGTTGGCAACTTACTTTGGAATCAGAGCAATGTATGTGATTGGTGTCCTATATTTATATTTATATTATATTCATGCTTGGCCCACTCATATTCTAAGTGCCTACTCAACTCGGAATTAATAATAGTGGTGAACCTATTGTCAAGGTCACCGCCGCCTATCCACTTAAGGAGCCAAAATTGCTTGCACCGAGCGTTGTCTCTTGTTTGAAGCGACACCCGTTATTGTGTAAGCGATTGTGGTTTGAAAGTGGTTCGGCGGTGTAGAGAACTCTGCCGTACCTACAAGTTTATCAATTTTCTTGACTGGCTTCAGGTTTCTGATGCACTTAAAATAATGTTTCCAATTAACTGCGACCAAGAAAGCAAACAAAAAAAATGAAAATAAATTTATTTATATCCCCGAAATGAATAAATGCATTGACGAACGAGCTGCAAAAGGCTCTACGGAACAGGTAAACGTAAGTAGCTTTCCGGAGAATCCAGATTAAACTTTCACCAATGTGTTTCTGTGGAAGTAAAGCAACAGAGTTGAATCTCCGCAACTATCGAGTCTTGGTAAAACTTTACCCATACGTTCTTTAGTGAACCCAAGAGCTACCTTATTCGGTAAAGGGGTTTAAATGAATTCATGTGAGTCGGTTTCGAATTGTTCTCTCGTAGGTACATACTTATGATATTAATACTTGTAATACTCTATGCTTGTGGCAAAACAAAGCTGAATTCCGTTCAATTGTTTCGTGATATTGCGCCCGCTGAAATCTCATTGTCTCTTTGCACTCGAAGTGTCTTAAGCGATATTAAAATTGACAGATGTAGCCTGAATACAATCCTAGAGCACTACCGGTATTTTTAGCAGACATTTCAAATATTGAACACTCACGGAAATATTAATATTATGTTTCAAACGCTTTTTGAAGCGATCATGATGAAAATTTTTAGGATAAAGTATTGTTTTGCGATGACATTTCGAAAAACTTCTACTTATCCCAAAGAGCTTAGTACTGCCCTAATCAGATTACTTTCAATCGTCTTTAGTATTTTCAGTAGGCTGCCTTAGTTCTATTAAAGGTAATCCTATTTTATTCTTTTAGTAAAGTATTGTAAGCTCTAGATGATAGATATTTTACTGCGCAACGAAATAATTAAAATCCGATTAGGTATTTCGAATTTCTTTTTCTAGAAGATAAAGACTTTTATTTATTTTATTTTGAATGATTTTTGAGTTTAAATAAAGCCTTTTTAAAGCCCCACTTTATATAATAGGATCTCTAACGGACTTAAGTTATACATTTAATAACTAATGAGGTAGGTACTAAGGTCTGTTTATTATAACTACAAAAGTATGACAAAGATACAACCATTTTTAAATTATATGATTTGCTTTTTTTCAAATTCAATTTCAGATAGAATATTTATACCACCAAAAGAAAAATGGTGTCTCACATTTTTGTTGAAAATGGCAAGGCAGAAGGTACCTCCATATAACTCGGCGTCTACTGGAAATATATCAGAAGAATAGTACGTCTCAATATGCAATAAAACGGGGAAACGTACGCGACCTCAAATCCTCACGGATTTTTCTAGAGCACACCTGAACTAGATTACTGTATCCGCTATAAAAAAACCTGCCTTCAATCGTGTCCCTGCATTGGGGCGAATTTGAAAAGGACCCCGTTATTTTGCCCCTCGGTACTATATCAAACGAAGAGACGTCGCCTCTTTGGTTCTGATTTACATAAACAGTTTCGCACGGAACCCTTCCGAACGAAAACAAGCTGGTTATCGGGGATTTGATGACATTACTTACAAGATTCAGAATCTTGAATGCCTACATACTCTTACGTACGGGATTGGATGGTGTATAATACTTGTATGTACCTATTGAAGCCTGTTGACGTACTATAATATTGTTCTCGAACACTTTTTACCATTTCATGATAGACATCCTGAAAACTTGATAAAATAATAGCAATAACATTTATAAACACAAGTTTCTTTTCTGTACAGTAACATCTATGTAAAAATAGTAAATGTAAAATAATAATTTATACTTCACACACATGGCGTCATGTTACTTGCTATTAATAATCTCATTTAAACTCGTACAAGAAGACTTCCGATCTTTCCAATCGGCAATAGAAAATTATCATTATTTTTAGACAGATATCTTCTTTGTTATGTGCTCTGAGTAGAATCTTATTATTATATTTTAAATTCAAGTTACAATCTCGGAATCTCTTTCTACGACGTACAGTCGTACAAGTTGAATGTAATTTAAGCCAGAACCCATAAAAAGGCTCTCAGGTTTTTGTAATTTATTAGTAGCACTAGAAACGAGAACATTTTTACTTCAGCAGCAACATATCTGGCGTCGCGTAAAACTCCGATGGCGCGTTTGTAACGGAATAAAACAGGAGAGATTCTGTCTATTCTCTTTATTTACGGAACACTTACCGAGGTGTATAACAAAAACGGAGCGCGTTACCTACATGATGTCGTGTCATGCACATACATAACAATACATAACCGTTTGCATATGACGCGTAATAAACTTGGCCCAGCCTCGTTTCGGCGCTTAATATTAAAGCTCAAAGTTCACCTATACGGCACATACACGTCCTTTGCAATCTTTCTGTTGTTACCACGACCTGAATCCGCTTTTGTCCCATATGAAAAGAACTGGGACCAGAAAGGGAGTGTATGCGTGAATAATTGAGGAGCTCTGGCGCTGAGAAATCTTAACAAAACTCATAGGAAAGTGGTCCATTCTCGAGGTGCACGTGCGGGCTCCGCACGGAACTCGCCCGTTCTCCCTACGATGTTTTATTATAGCAGGAACACAATGGATCGGTGGCCAATTGGGTCATTTGATAAGCATGACTAGGGTGGCTGATTAGCACGTGTTCGCGTTAAGGAAATTGGAATCGTCGGCGAATTTCCCAACGAGACGGAATAAAAATGATGTTGACACCATCCTCAGAATCTAATAATGACGTCTTGTGACTTTATTAGAAGAGTAATTTTGCGGAACATAAGAAATATAATTTGATGTACCCCTTAGTTTCATCTGCTGTCTAGAAAAGTTAGATAGACAAATTGAAAGTACGGGAAAAGTTTTTTTTTAAATTAATTTTCTGTAAAACTATTTAAAAATGTTACTTACACTTTTATTTATTATAGTAATAGTTTTATGATTATTAAGATTAGATTGGTGAAGTAAATGGGTTTTAACCTAATTCCTCTAGCAATAATCTGGAAATCCGACCTAGCATGATATCATGCGGTAACTTTTAAAGTGGATAAAGAGAATCCTCAAAGTTAAGCCTTAGTTATACGTAAGAACGAGTAAGTTAGGTGGCGTAAGGACCGGCTTGTTTATAGATTCAAGAAGACGAGACACCCATGTTGTCTCACGTTTGAAGAATAGAGGTAACGTGACTTGTACAATTTATGGAACAACAGCGTCGTGCAAACTTTAAAACACTCGTGCCAACTTTAACTGTAAGTGTATTGATGGAATATTTCTGCCTTCACGAGATGTGCAAGGTTCATACTAAAACTTCTTACTTCCTAGCTAGCTAAACAGTCTTCATATTTACTAAGAACTTTTAATGACATTAATGATAGAAAAACTATTACTTATAACTAGTCATTAAGTTGTTGTAATTAACGGCAAAGAATTTCATAAGTATTCATTTTCATAATACCGCTAATATGTCGCGTTAGTGGGATTAATATTATTAATCAATAAATAATAATCGTTAGCTAAGCGCTCATCCATCATATTATTAGCTAATGTAAGTGCGTTTAATATTTACGCTTATAGCTAATTTAGATTAATAATAGATTGTGAAAGATCAAGTTATAAGCCTGTGAAAGTCATCGTCGTTCGTAGTTATTGATACTTAATGATTATATTGTAAAATTAATACTTATAAGCCTTGTATGTAGCTATGCAGCTTTATGAATCTTTTATGTAAAAGCTTTAGGAAAGGTACGTAAGTACTTACTTAGATTTGACCGTTCCTTTGTAGTGAAATAAAAAGCCCAGGGAGTGGATACTTAAAGCTACAATTCCGGCAATCACTGTTAATAATGCTTCGTTACTTTAATTTCATCCAAAAGCCTGATGGTAGATTCCAGACAAAATGGGAGGAAAGCAATTTTCATACTTTAAGCCTTAAAGTATGAAAATTGCTTTCCTCCCATTTTGTCTGGAATTTAAAACTTTGGAGCCCTTAAAGTTTAAGGGCTCCAAAGTTTTAAATTGTAAAAAAAACAAACAAGGCCTCAACTTCAAGAAAAATGTTGGAAATATAACAACAACTAACAACTTTACTAAAGCAAAATACGAGTAGTATGAGAAAGTGCCTACTTTCAGTCTGGATATAGGAATGAAATATTATGACTACATAAAAGGGGATACGTTTGAGTTTCTATCTGTGCAGGGACTACGTTATGCGTTTGTCTTTTGTCTAGACTTAATTGTGGATGTTTTGGTTGTGTTTCTGTTTTCTTTTACGGGAGGAACGCCGCTTATTAGCTAGGTATGCATGCACGATAAAAGCAAGCCGTAGTGCGCTGTTTATGAAAGGAACTGTCAGCTTCAATCCTTTGTTGGACCGTATATTTCGTCCCTTGGGCCGGTATGCAGACTGACCTACCTTTTAAGCATGGTAGATGTTTATATCGATACCACTTGTGTTTTCTATAATTCCACTATTCCTATTTAAAACTGAGTTTAAAGGTGTGTTAAATATAGATACGTCTAAACTCGTAACAATACTAATTTCAATTCGTTTTTGGTGAGAATTCAGACCGAACAGTTGTCGACCTTCATGAAAGCAGAATTTTGGGCAAAGGGTGTTTTGCAGACGGTTACCTGACACCAAAATACGCAGCAAAATAGTGTTTCGTTTGTTTTGGTTTCTTAATATTGTTGTTAAATGTATGTTAGTCATAAAATTAATATACCTATCGGAAAAGAAGGCCAAGTTAAAGCTGTCAAACGAAACCGGATATAGGATAACAGTAACCAACTTAAGTTAGTAACTTAAAATGTGGTTGTGGTTCCGTCATGATATATAGGGTGTAACAAAATTAACTGCATTCCTTCTAGGGGCCAATTTTGACCCTCAAATACAACAACTTTTTGTATGGGACCTACATCGTAATCCCTAAAATAGATTTCACTTTCTTATACTAGAGTGCCGATCAGATGATTCTAGTTTGTATGGAGAAGTCAAAAATTTTCTTGAGTTTTCGATGTTGGTCCCATACAAAAAGTTGTTGTATAATTGAACAACAGAATCACCACCGAGGAGGAATGCAGTTGATTTTGTTAAGCCCTGTATACTTATCTTCCTACGTTAAACATATTAGTTTACCGCATTATAAATACTCGACACAAAATATCAATCATACAGTCTTAGTGTGAAACGAAAATTTTTATTTTACACAAAATATTCGTAAATATTTATTAGTGTTATTCTTATTTTACTTTTTACGCAAGTAAGCTTTTATAGAAAGGAATGATCAAACTGCTTTCTTTAAATTTGAAACGGATTGGAAAATATAAATCGTAAATGAAGAAGCTTCGATTCGGACAAATTTACCTGTAAATCGAACATTTTCTGGGGTTATTTCGCTGTGATTATCATCAATGGATCACCGACCAAGTCACCATGTTTCAGAGGCACTATTTTTTCTAAAATATACACATTTTCACTTGAAAAAAAAACTAGTAATTTTGAGCGGAGCTTTCAAGGGGTCCCAGCCTCCAAAAATATCTATTCTATTGCATGGTCCTTTGTTGCCTGCAATAAACGATTAAATAAAATAAATGCTCATTAAAAAAGAAATCAATACCTACTCAATGTCGTTAAAAAAAGTTTATAATGTAGGTACTGAGACATACTTTATATTGGTCCAAGCTACAATAAGCAAATGCGAGGTCCTATATTATACTTGTAGCTATCTGAATTTTTGTCACATTACTCACAATTTCTTTGTCATTGCAGACATTGTGTAATCTTGTTTTTTTTATATTTAAAGTGTCTTCTACTGTGCAATCTTGCTGAAAGTTAATTCATCTAGTTAAGTGCGTTTGTGAAGCCACATCTACCACCTCAGGTTGTTACCCAAGATCTATTTTATTCTATTTTGTAGAAACGATGTACAAAACAGGTTACAAACAATATTTTAAAAACCAAATGTGGAACATACGTACTTACAAGTTTACAATCCTTAGTGTGTACATATTGCTTTCAATAAGAGAATATCGATTAGCAACTGTAGATTTCCGTTATTGTGGCCTAATACCTCTCAGTTTAGTGTGTAGGAAATAATATGTTTACCCCAGGTTCGCCCGTGGTTAGCTCCTGTTTGCTTTCGCTCCAACTTTGAATGAACTAGGTAAGTATGTGTATATGGTATATAAGTTGTTGCACTAGTTTTAACGATACCTAGCTGTCTGGTGATTGAAGTTGGGACCCTGTTTAATTAGTTTTAGTCTAGTATCAGACAGAGCGTGGCTTAGGCCACGGCCAAAACACATGAATATTGTCAATAAAACGTGAGTATTTAAATGATAAAAGCTTGTTTTTTTACTTGCTTAAAAAAACCCATTTACTGGGGCTTCCCTATAAAGTTCAGTGCTTACATAAATAGTGAAAGTATAGAAGGAAGTCGCTTAGGATGTCCACCGACAAGGTGGACAGACGACCTTGTAAAGATCGCAGGATCACACTGGATGCAGATCGCTTGTGATGGGTCGCTGTGAAAAACCGTGGGGAAGGCCTACGTTCAGCAATAGATGTCCTTTTTCCGAAGTACGGCTATACCTGCCTGTAAGTGATTTCAAGTTTAGTTTTCAAAATATAATTTTATCATTTTTAAGACATACTAAATTTAATAACCGTCTTATTCCATTTCTGTTACTTATTTTATAGGTATGCTAAACTGATTCAGGGTAATCCGATACAATGTTTTAAAATTAGTAGAACCCTTATTATGAGGTGATGACAGAGTCGAACAAACAATAATGACGTTGCATTACGACCTATAAAGCTGCTTCATAGCACTACTACATACACAAAATCTCATTACACTATTACAGCCTATAAAGCTCCAACACATCCCATGGCAGTAAACAACATTTGCTGCCGTATGCCTGATTTTAAATATCTCAAGCTGTCCTTGACTAAGAGGTCGTAATATATTTAGTGTATCTGCAAAGCTTGAGATATTGCAGTGGCGAAATATTTCGAAAATAATTCCCCGTGGAAATATACCAAATAGAGCACAGCCACACAGAGTGGCCTTAGGCAATCGGTAACTGCGATTCTAGTGAGGGGCTGACTGAAGGCGGTGTAGAAACATTACTTGTCTATTTTTTAGAAAGATTGATAAATCTGGCTGTATTTTTGTAAAAAAAAAAATGACGCATGCATTTTGTTTTTACATTATTTAATTTTGTGTTATTTGAATAGTAGTACCTAGTAAGTATTCTATTTATTTAAATATTGTACGACTTTATTTGTAAATATGATCTGGAAATAAAGAATCTATGTAATATAATCTAAATAATCTAATCTATATAATTACTATTTGTCCTCATAGTTTTAATAGCTTTTAGTTTTATGAAATGTTGCATTCATTTTGCAACCACTTCTATTTCATTTGAAATGCATGCAGTTCATATTGGGTTTACGAAATTAAATTCTATAGATTCAACAGCAATATTCATTTCGATTCGTCAGGATCGTTTGAATGGATAGAAATAGAAGTGAATACACAGTATAAAACCACAAAAAATTTTACGATGTTGAGTTTGTATTTTCGTCAAAAATCAATAAAGTTGTATTTTCATATTTTACACAAGTTTTTTTGTTTTACAGTTAAAATTTTTTGGACTATCAGATTCACCATATCGAACGAAATGTTAAAAGATTTTGAATATTGGATTTGATATATAATTTTATCAAAACTGCTATCGATAACCAACCTTAATTGAACCTGCAAACGAACCATTTTAAAACTGTAAATATATCCTGCAAATTATCAAGAAGGTAAGTATTATAATGACGTCACGACGGCTGCGCCGAAATTTGATGTTGCTTGTGCAACCGTGAGAAAGTCAGATTAACCCCGCAAACGCCGCGCCGTGACGATCACGACGCACCTGGATTTGCTCAAGGATCAACTATCCACCCAACTATTGTCGTGTGAACGGTAATTTTATAGTTAGAATACTTGATGGTAAGACAGATGTTTCGCCAGTAGTTCTAAATAATAGGTCACCTGATTTGCTATGACACTTTACAAGAATCTGTCATTTCCGGATTGCTACTATTTTAAAATAAAAAGCGACCCAAAACAGCCGAATTATAAACAAATGTTTTAATATAGGTATTGATTTCAAACAGCCGAATCATGCTTGTAATTTTCGTTTTTATATGCGCAAGAAATTAATACCAACACACTCAAAATAGTTAAGAGCCTCATTATTTAAAACAGCGCACGTCCTGGTACTCCCGGTATTGCGCTGAAAAGATCTTTTGTTCCGCTGCAAAACACTTGGGCAAGTCAATCGCCATCGCAAGGCCCGTTAGGCTTTGTGAGCCGCGCAAATTAATGACTCCGGGGCACCGCACATACAGGGTTAAGTTTCACCTCCTTGTTAAGACCTCGTTCGGTTTTTAGAACACGATTTTGCGAGGTTAAAAGGAAAACGTATTTGAAATTAATAAGAGCTCTATACAAGGGAGTGTGCGGGGCAATTTTTGTATATTCGGAACATAATAAGGCGCTCAGTGTTTGTGAAAACCATATAAAATGTGCGAAAGAAAGTCATGTTTGTAAAACAAGCTTGTTTGAGGGTTGTGGTTCTTTGAAATTGGGTAGGAATAATCCAGTAGACTGTAATGTTGTCAGTACCTGGTATATCAGAAACCCCGGGAAGTACAGATTATTAGACTAACATTAGGTATGTTATTCTTTGTTTATGTAAGTCAATGCAATATATATTTATAAAGGGTTTAACAAAATGAACTGCATTTCTACTCGTTGGCGATTTTGTTGCTAAAATACTACAACTTTTTGTATGGGAACAACATCTAAATGTCAAAACAAATTTTGCCTTCTCCATACAACAAAACTAACTAACATCAGCTGATCAGTTCTAATATTTGAAAGTGATATATGTATGTTTTTTTGGATTTCAAATGTTGGTGGTTTAAAAGAAATGCAGTTAAATTTGATAGACCCTATATTTAACAATAAGTAGTTGAGATTGTAGATGCAGTCTAATTGCTTAAATTCTATTTTCCTAAACCCTACCCTACCTAAACCGACTTAAATATTTATTGTTTATTTATACTTTACTTCGTAAAGTCAAAACAATAGATAACATTGCGTAACTAACGGTTGCTTCAACGGCCCATCTTGAAGCGCAATAAGGATGACCATTTACATAACAATAAATCCGGCCCCATGTGAACTGCGACTTCGCAACCCTCTTATAAACTCGAATTATTGTACTCAATAATTAAATTTCAGTTACGAATGTGCGTTCCCACCGGGCGAGATTTCTCCCCTACGTACAGGTAAATACAGATACGTAAGACGCTCGAAGGGTGGAAATAAAAGCGGCAGAAGAAAGAAACCCATTGTGCTGCGCTTACGCAAGTGACCCACGTGCTCCGGAGTTCCCACGGGGCGCGGGGAGGGATTTCGGGACGCATATATAAGGGCAACGGGACTTCAAAACGACCACATCAAAAATTGACTAGCTACAGTCAACACCCAGGGGGCTCGCCCCCTGAGGGCTAGTGCGAATCGCGTCTATAAAATTTCACCGCCAATTTACCAATAGTTTGTCAATTAAAAGTTGGAAACTGAAGTAGCGGTAATTAATGTTTCATTAACGGTAACAGTTTTTACATCGAAAATGTTCTCAAAGGCGAAGCGAGGCGCAGAATTCTTGGCTTTTTACTGGTAAGTGGAAACTTTAGTTAATAGTCGAAGCACTTTCATGTTCTAATTTTGTAAAATAGTAACACCTGAGGCGAAAAACTTAAGTTTTGATTACCTAAGAGTTACATTCGCTTATCTGTGTTTTTCTTGAAAAAATACTAGCTTTAGCTGAAAGACCATTAAAAGCTATCAGAATATTCCTTTGGAATCTGTCTCATAAATGTCTGTTTTCATTTCATAATTTTAATCATCAATTTTTTATTGTTTTAGATTTGATCCTGAAAAATCTTACCAGATGGGTATACATAAAAAAAATGTGACTCAAATCATCTACAAGCAAGTTCTTTTATGATGAAAATTGAATCCAAGGTTGGAATAACACCTTGATCTACTGAATCATTTTTGTAAATACACATACGACGAATCATCGAAAACTATCACATTATGGAGAAGGAGACGAACTGGCGACGGAAAAATTATGACAAGGTGAAATGAAATCTTTTTTCTAAATTCCCAAAGATAGGATAGGCTTAGGTTAATAACAGTGTGTCTTATGTAGGCTAGGATTTGTAATACTTAGGTTGTGATTTTATTATATCATAAAATTCCGGATTATCTTTACTTTAAAGATAACATCATACGGTTTAGTATCAGAAATCGTTTCGTTAACAGTGCCTTAATGATCGGTGTTGTTTGTTAAACTCCTCAAGTTACCATTCATGTTTTTGTTTGTAATGTTACGTTTGATCCCTCGATTTGTTAAAGTTATTGTTTTCAATCTGAATAAATTGCTAATTGATCAAATTATACCACCCTTTCAAGTTAAATCGTTAATGAAATAGGGCCAGTTTTAAATATTACGGGTTGAGACCACACTAAAACAGTTAAGTTTGTCGTTTCTTCGTTTTTGTTACACGTTGTTATGATTTGTTGATGATAAACGACAGTTGAAAATTGCAAAAAACGTTAATTCCTGCCTGATCGTTGTTACCGTGTTTCGTTGTCAATCAGGAAGTAAATTGTTATTGTAAATATGTTGATTTTTTCAATTGTACATAGAGCTACCAGCTGGACTGGTATCATTTGTTACTTCTGTTCTGTTCATTTTGGTTAAAGTGGTTGATTTTTTGTTTTGTTACTTTTCTTTACCTTTTCGAACAGATTTAATCAATTAGATAAATTCAAAACCCACATACTAAACAGTACAATAATTAAAAGAATCCTTTCACACTGGAATTCACAAACCCTGGTCTCCTAATAAATCAGCATAAAATTATTACCCGCTGACGTCACTCTTTTGCCGTAACGCGGTTGTTTTATTCATTTTTATAGGATTCATTATTAATCAATTGAGAACATAATAGTTTTTAATGAAATCTGACTGACATTAGACTGACTGTTATTTTTTTTTAAAAATAATGATTTTGTTTTAGTAATTTTGGTTGATTTTTTGTTTTGTTTTTATTTTCAAGACTCAGTTGATCACACACTGTTTAAAATGTTGGAATAAACAAACTCGGTTATTGTTCAGTTACAGTAAAATTTTAATGTTTCATAAACGTCATAAAATAAAATTTAAAACAACACCCTATAATTGATTGTACGTTTAAAACCAACCGTTTTTGTTAATTGTTTTTTGTTACTTTTTTGTTTGTCAGTTGATTTTTTGTTTTGTTATCTTACATAACCCGGTATACTCGTATTTGCGGAAACCAAAAAAATAAATCTGATATAAATAAGTCCACTTTGACATAAAACTTTTGTTAGGACTTCCTGAATTACTTTCACAATTACTTGTTGATTTCATTGTTGAAATGAGTTGAGTTTTTGTTTCGTTACTAGTAATAAACCTTCAATCCAACGGCATGGTCAGTGCGTAGATTCTGCCAATAGAAGCTATGGTTATCAATACGCCTACGTTTATGTTTGAAAAGGTGGTTTCACAGATTCGATTCCAATACAAATCGCCTGTTAAGTTTTTGTTCTCGTTATGCCTGAAACAATCACAACGTGCCTTATGCCAAAAGTGCCTGAAATTGTTTCATTTTTTATTATCTCTTTGTGTTATTGCCTTCTGTTGAGGTTTTGGCGTTTGTTAAAACCTTATCAGGACGCTTTGTTCCTTTTTACGTGTATTATAACTCAATCGACTTCCAATGTTCCTGTCAAATACAACAAAGTTGCTCATGATGTTTGGCATAACTTTTTGATCAAATAATATTTTGAGCAACGCTTACTACCAACCAGGAATATCCAATTATTATGAGTTATCTGCATGTAAATTTGTTATGTTTTTTTTTGTTTAATATTACCGGTTATCTTATCCCCTTTTTTTCAATAGCCCACAGAGTACCTACCCTTTTTTTTAATCAGTCAAAAAGATTAAATAGGATTAAACATATTTGTGTATCTATGACGACAAAATTTTGATTAACTTATATATCAACTTTCTTTTCGATTCTTTTCTAAAAAATGCCTACTCAGTTTTGGGGGTAAGATATCCTGTATGTAGCTTTGTTGATCGTTTTAGTTCAGAAATTGTTTTGTTATTTATTTTTAAGCGTTGAGTTGTTGTTACGTTTTGTGATATTACTGTTAAATTCAAATGGCTGTGTTTGTTAGTTTTATGTTAAGTTTTCGTTTTAACTGTTTGTTTTTGTTTTGTTCCGACATTAAGGCCGCCTATCTACCTGCATTTGTAAATGTTCAGGATGTGACACATTTAATCTTGTAATATATTAATTAGATTAAGTACCGCTTTTGTAATTTTATAATGTACCTACACTGATAAGTTAAAACTGAAGCTTTGTGTAAAATTAACAAATAGGTTAAGATTATTTATTAGGGATGTCTGACAGTACTGTGTGTTTGATTGTGTGAATAAAAAAAAACACGAACTTTATCGTTTTATTTTATCTACTGGTAACTCTTCTTCAGACCTTATTAATTATTTCATGAAACTTCTTCACGCAAAGTGTAATTTTATATTACACTAGCGGTCCCCCGCGACTTCGTCTGCGCGTTTTTATTTTGCTCCCTCCCGTCCCGTCTGCTTTATAATATAAGTAAGATACCTAGTGTAAGCAAAAATAAATAAATCGTGCGATGATGCTTTCATATTTAGATTAATTAGTTGAGCTAACCGATCCATCTGTAAGATTTTATTATAATTGACGCTGAAATTCTAACGAGTACTTACAAAAAAAAAATTACAAAAAAATATGAACGCAGTCGCAAGATGTCACTGTATCCAGTTGCATCTCGGTAGCGGTGCAAATTTTCCTGTAATCAAATATTGATATAATATTCTACCGCATGTCTAATTAGCACAGAAGCAAAAGTATACTTTACATATTTTAAGGCATCTACTAACTAGCTCTAGGTTGTCAGGTGGTGGGATACTAATACCCCGATTATTTAATTTTTGAACGTGCTGGTACTGGAGAAGTACTAGCCAACAAAAGACAGTGAATAAATATGGATGCCAGATGGAAGTATATTAGTAAGATGTAGGAATCTACCTCAATAGGTATAACGAACTTATTTATAAGATCACACGCAAATATTTTTACCTCTCTTTGTCGCTGCTACCAGCAAAACTTGACTGCTCGCTCATCATTTTTAGCCAAAGGACGTCCACTGCTGAGAATGGGCGGTTTTCCACAGCAACCGATAACAAACGGTCTGCATCCAGTTTGATCCTGCGATCTTTGAAATATCGTCTGACTATGTTGTCGATAGACGTTCTACGCTGCGTATTTGGTCAAAGGGTCTCCAGTCTAGTCTCTCTCTCTATCTTGGTCTTTTCTGCCCCAACAGCCATTAGTTCTTCGCGCTTTGTGCCCTGCCCATTGCCATTTGAGCTTACTGATTCTCAAGGCTATGTCTGTTACCTTATTTATTCTATGTATCCGGGGAGACTGCGCGCTGGTGTACCAAAATTCCTACAGAAGATAAGTAAGTATAGGTAAGTAATTTTACGATTGATAAATTTGAAATTCGATACTTCAAAGAAACTTTTGCCAATGATCACAATGCTCAAAAGTGCAACAACTTAAGAGATATAAGTAGTAATTCAGAGATTCATAATCACTTACTTATACACTATAATATACATCCTCGATATAAGAATAACAATTATAAGTTTCGCGTGGGAATTCACTTTGATGTCACATGACACATAACATTGAGTAAAAAAAACATTTCTTCTGGTCGGAAAATTGAACTTTCATGTTAAGATAGACGGGTGGAAAATAGCTTTTCCATCCCAGGGTGGAAAGTAATTTAGTTTTAATTGCTACGATTAGACATGGAGTTAAAGATAATTGAGTCACATCATAATATTAAAATAAAAAAGCTTTTCATTTTTGAAGATTATCTAAACATTAAAAGCGTGTTTATTGTGGTCCCTGATTTAAAAAATATACAATTGGTCTGATTTTTAACAATTTAAAATCTACAAATATAATAAACGATTGCCATACATAGGAAGTGACACTTTTTTATATTTGAAATTGACACATTTTGTTTGTCGATTTGTCGATTATTGCACAGATTATTAAGCAGGCGGAGGCGACTTGCCGCGATTTTGTTGTTCATTAATCTTCTTACTCACTCCCACCTTTATCTGTCATTCATAGCGCTATCTCATGAGCCGTTACTGTCCTTCTAATCGTGTGTTTTATGTATAGGTAATGACAGAAAGCAAACTGATATGTAACGTGATATAAAAACTTGAGGTTTCATCTCTCGCCGAACAACATAATATCTAGGTAATTATCGAATCACAATCACATAGCTAACTTTATTTATTTGCCTCACAGTCGAAATGAAAAATAGTATGTTTGACTCGGGTGAAAGCACCCATTTCACTCTCGAGTGAAATGGGTCACTTTCTCTCCTTGTATAATAATCTACTATATTTACGGTATTTGTTATTGATATTATTATATGGCTTGCTTAGTGTCCGCCACCCGGGACAAAATGAGAATTTCATTGTTCAATAGACGCAAATTTTCCCCAGCCTATACTGTCCCACTGCTGGGCAAAGGCCTCCCCCAAACTATTACTAGTACGCTTATATATAAAAAACTTTTTGTTACATTTAGAAAAGTAGACCTAAGTGTTTGACTTAAGTCGAGGTAGAGGAGACTTAGGAGTTGTCCTATCTGGATTGCACTTTATCTAGTAATATAGGTACTGCATTTGCCAAATCACAGACCCAAAAAAAGTCCAATTAAAATAATTTATTAGGTTAATGTTTTGTCCAACTCATAAAGCATTGTTCTCTGAATAAAGGCCACCATTTAAAGCCACTAATCTAGTCGGATATTGTTGGAGCCTATCCAACAGTTCACTATCAGTGCCGTACACAAGTTCCGTGCATCCATGGGCGCAAAACATTGTACCGTTGCGCGCCATATACACCACGTACAGATGTAATGAAGATAGTTTTCGGTGTAGAAACAAGAAGTTCGCCCCATGCAATCTCGCCGCTTAGCCTCTTCTTAATTGCTTAACTTTAACCGGGACGTCTTCCTGCTGTCGCTGGCTTCGTTAAACTTCACGCATACTTCACACGGAATAAGATACTTTGAGTGCCTTCGCGGGATGCAGGCTGCGATGCAACATCTAAGTAAAAGCTATCTACTACATATAGCTATATATCAATGCAGATAGCGAAGTGTAAAATTTCAGCGCCTTTGTGAAAGTAATAGCAATGACACAGATAGTTGATTTTTAGCCAATGCCTGGAAATATTTGCTGGTAACCCAAGAAATTTGTGAATTGGCTAAAATGATTTTTGGGAGTTAAAAAATTACCTACCTATCCTATAGATTTTGATATTCTCTTTTTGAGTTTCAATTTGCCACTTCGTATATCAACCGTTCGCCCGTCCACGTCATTTAAAAAAATGGCGTCCAAAAGAACTTTTAGACATTATCTTTTTCGGCTAATTCGACAATAAACATATTTATGGTAAAATTAAATTACAGACAATTTCGTGCAAATCCAGCACAATTTTTCATAAAATCAATAGATTCGGTGTACAGACTCCGCATAGTATCCAGTAGGTAACTCACGTTTTTGCCGAATACCATTTTGCCGCCGTATTCATTTATTTCATATAATAAGGTAAAATTAAGTTTAAGAAATGAGTTTTCCATCCTTACATTATACGAAAACGATACCAAACACCACCTATGGACCTGGAGACCTAGAAGACCTAGGTGAGGTAGATGTGAACTTTTCCATTCTCCGCCTCCTTACTAGTAAAGAGGCACCATTTAAGGACAGGGCTAAATAAGCTCAAAGGGACGCCTATGCAAAGCAACTTCCTGTGTTGATAATCTGCAAGATTGTGGCCTACAGTAGGTGTCGCTCACAAGGCCATTCTGACGAACGGTACTTTACAACCGATGTCTCCATTTTGAGACATTTAACAACAAAAAAATCTTTGTTGAAATTAAACTCATGAATATTTTCTAAAATTCATCTTATATATAAAATTCTCGTGTCACAATGTTCGTTCCCGTACTCCTCCGAAACGGTTTGACCGATTCTCATGAAATTTTGTGAGCATATTGAGTAGGTCTGAGAATCGGCAAACATCTTTTTTTCATACCCCTTAGTTAGGGTTGTCCACCCTTAACATTTTTCTTTGATTACGTGGCTGGGTGGGACGAGGCCAGGCAAGACGAGTATGGGGGCGAAACAAAGTTCGTCCACAACAAAGTGGACCCAGCGAACTTTGTTTCGCCCCCATATTACTTAAAATTACATTTCAGACAAAAATAACATCTTTGTTTTCACGATTTATTCTGAATTGCTCTTATATCGCACTTTACTATACACATTACCTAAAACATAAATAATTTCTTAATTGAATTTGCTATTGCTAAATTAAATTTATTTGTAGAACAAAAGTCATACTCAAAATGCACCAAGTTATAAACATGAATAGCAAGTTAGTGCATGTAGTTACATCTTAGCTATATCACCTTATTTTCAAATTAAAATGACCCGAAGCAAACATTATGAATTACTTTATAATTTTATGTAAATAACATATTAAAACATAGGGCTATAGTCCGAATCTAAGCCTTCTCCTCCGCCCACAGAGCAAAGTATCGATAAATAAAACATTACGTACCACTGCACTATTTTATAGTTTAAATGAATAATAAATAAGTTTAAAAACAGTAACTTAATGCTATTTGTGTGACGAAGAAATGTGTGATGTAAATTATATTTGACAAGATTCCTATAAAATTTTATATTTCCGAATCAGTAATCGGAAATGTCATAAATTTAATTTATTGTAACTCGTTAGTCTCAATGCGAGCCTAAATAAAAACTTTCTTTTCTAAATAATCAAAAAGTATGAAGATATTAGAATTTATAAACAGAATGATTGTTAGGTATCTACTTAATTGTCTCGATAAAAACCCGAGTTAATAAAATCTCTGATTCTTAATTTAAAAACGTGTTTTACTCATTCATACATAGTGTTCGTTTTTCACATTTTATAATACAATATGGGAATTTCACAAAATTCCTAGGAATTTTATACATGTATACATGAACTAGGATATGTGCATATTAAATAATTCTGAATCAATATTTTATACACTTTAGCTTCGGAATTTTATTCAATTCATAGGTATTGTATACAATTCCTAGTACATACTTGTATTTTAAACGGTTTACTCTGCAACGGAAGCTCTCAAAAATAATATTTTACCCCGTTTTTGCAACATTTTTCATTGTTGTTCTGCTCCAATAAGCCTTATCGTGATGTTTTATAGTCTTAAGTCTTCTTCAATAAATAAGCTATCCAACACAAAATATTTTTTCAAACAGTCCAGTAGCTCCTGAAATTAGCGCGCAAACAAACAAACAAACAAACTCTTCATCTTTATAATATTAGTAGTATAAATAGTTGGAAAACACTAATTGAATTATTTAACGTTTTCTTTCCATTAATAGTAAAATTATTTCTTGTCCCAAATTACTTGGCCAGCCATTAAACAGCATGAAAAAGTAGCAGTGTAGTCATCATAAGAAAAAAGTGTAACAAATAGGAATTACTTTTCTTGACCAATAAATATTTAAAACTCATGTTCATTGAGTTGTTCATAAAGATAAAACTTAATTCAAAGCTTCTATCTTGATCTAAAACATTTATCTCTATTGAGGGAAACCCTTACTTATTTTTTGAAAATGTCCCTAACTACGTGACTACGATTGTATAATAATCAAAATCTTATAAATCACTTTGATGATAGTTTGGAATCCTACCTTTTGTGTTCACAACTTTTACTGCTATAAAATATCAGCCAAACTTACGCGAATGCCATCTAATGGAGTTGTATCGAAAATATGTAGCATTGGCGACTGAGAATGGAAAACTTCACAAGAAAACTTCGCATGCAGACTTATTTAGGTAGATATTTTAAAATTCAGTCAGCAGAGGTTTGTAGAAACGTGTGCGCATGCATGGGCTGAAAGCATTCTTGCTAATAAATAGCCATATGTAATGTCAAGGTAGGTACAAGTATAGTGTCAGTCGCGTTTCGCTTGGTATTTTATTATTCAGTGATCTGAGGCAGCGTTTCAGAGGCAGAAACTTTTCTAGATAGAAGAGATTTGGGCGCTATTTCTTTGTTGGCTCAGTGGAGCGAGAGAGTGTGTGCTCGCGGACCGTCCACGGGAATTCGATATTGCTTCAAGTGAGGCGTTCTGGCTGCATTGTGCACTTTTATTCGCTATTGTAAGTCTGTGAGATGCCACTCCGCTTTGCTCCGATGATTGCGGTATCGTATTCTTTCTTCAGAAAACACTTAAAGCGAAATGAGATGAAGAATAGCGATCGTTTAAGGTTACTTTTAGTTACAAATGAAGCTCAGTCTGTTCTGAGTAAATTGCAATAGACGCTAGCATATCACAGATACCTAGACTTCTACCTGCGGTTAATGATATGTCGTGAAGTATGCATTAAACTTAAATAATCGCCTCATTATGAACACGGGAGGTTAGTTGGAAGATAAGTACTTACTGTTTTATTAACTGTAGCTTAACTTCCATGTCATTATGAAGAGGCATTACATTTATAAGTGAATACTTCTCGTGACATGCTTTTGCCTATTAATCTATATATATATAAAAATGAATTGCTGTTCGTTAGTCTCACTAAAACTCGAGAACGGCTGACCAGATTTATCTTATCTTAGTCTTGAAATGTTCGTGGAGATCTAGAGAAGGTTTAAAAGGCGAGAAAAAAATCGAAAAACGCGCGGACGAAGTCGCGGGGGACCACTAGTAAGTTTTTTTATTTTCATTAGGTATCTTAAACCATATTTTTGCCTTTTTCAAAAAGTATGTAAGCCGAGGGGAAGCAGGTCTATGTTTAGCATTGATAAGCATAATAGTCCTTTGACTGATAATGATAATGATGATGTTTTATTTCTATTAGATTTAACGTTTGGTGGAAATCCTATTCAAGGACCTACCCAGTACACGGTAGCATACAAACGTAGGTATTTTTTCGGTGCTGACACGCTTCTTGCATGGCACGCTATTCTGTGGGTCGGTGACGGAACGGTCTGAACGAACGGTGGGCAAGGTGTCATAGTTTTTAATGCAAATAAATATTTTTTTGCCGGACACGTTCCTAACACGGTAATGATAGGCTACGGTGTACTGGGCAAAGAACTTAAACAAAATTCGCTTCGTATTTTGGGCAACATTCATGTGTGCCTTCCAATTTAAATTACAAATATAGCGTTGTACAAACTTCACAAGACTTATAGTCCGGTCAAATTAGACATCCAAGGTTACAAAAATTCCCACCTAGCTGAAAATTGGTAGGATTGTTTAAAACACCATCATAAATGAAATGTAGAAAGTCCCCATCGATCCGATACCTGGAAAAAAGTTACTCGGGGTCAAATGTCACAAAAACGGGTTTTTCGCGATATTCAGCAAAACGGTAAGTTTTATCATAAAATTAGCCAGACAAAAATTGTAGAGCAGATAAATATCTACAAAAAATGTCTTTATACTTTTCTTCCTAAGAGCCACCGTTTTTGACATATAACGATCCAAAAAGTTGAAACTATTGAATAATAAAAGATATTGGCAACGGTTGAAAATGATAAAAGTGATAAAAGCGGTGTAAGTTAAAAAAAAATAGGGATATTTATCCATCTGACTCATAATTCTCTAATACTTCTGCTTCTTCTTCTCCTTGTTCTTCTTCTTCATCCTCGCTGCAAGTAAATTGCTCCAATAATGACAAATCGCATGTCTCCTCGTTAACATCAAATGAATCCTAAATTGTTGGTGATTCAACATTGGAGCACGACCGGTCTTGACAATTAGTACATGCTACAGAACAAAACAGGTCAACTTTTTTGCAACCATATTTAGCACTACATCCCTTTTTACAGTTGCAAAAACTGTATTTAACAGTTTTTCCGGCGCAGGTGGGAGTAAAATTTGAACTGGTTCTAATGTTCATAAAGATGAAATAAGAAACCAAAAATTTGCGCACGGGCGGGACGGGTAGCTCAATTGGTAAGAGCGTTTGGCCCGGTTTGCCAAAAGGTTGCTGGTTCATGTCCCGCCCGTGCGCAAATTTTTGGTTTCTTATTTCATCTTTATGAATATAAAATATGACACTGTGAGTGTTAAAAACATTCTAAAGCATTAGTTAGCGAAGCGACATCAATTTCCAAGTTGAATTTATTCTGTAAAGAATAACTGCTTGGGCCTTCTGTTTCATAAACAGACGGCTAGATGGCGCTAAGCGTCACGCAATTGACGTTTTCATAAGAAACCACAAATTTCGCAGGGTCAGACTAACAGCACGGTAGCTCAATTGGTAAGAGCGTTTGGCCCGGTTTGCCAAAAGGTTGCTGGTTCATGTCCCGCCCATGCGCAAATTTTTGGTTTCTTATTTCATCTTTATGAATATAAAATATGACACTGTGAGTGTTAAAAACATTCTAAAGCATTGGTTCTAATGTATTGTCGACCAACTTCCAACCCCACTCTTTTGGGTCTAGCTGATAACCAAGCCACACTTGAACTTGGTAATATACCCGAAAAAGATGTTGATGAGCAGCCGCTGAGGTTGGAAGAAGACAAGCTAACTGCACTTGTTTTTTATATCGGGTATTTTTAACGAAACATGCATATCGAAACTTATCTAAGCACGTAGTTTTTTTAAGGAGCTCCATACATAGAGAGAAGACACCAAATTCCGTTGGTGATAACTTCTTCTTGAGTTACCCGACATTCTCATAATTATAATATTTTATATGTGTAAGATACACTGACCGATAGAATAATATTTTTACTTGTATTACAGCTTCAGCGATGTATAGACGTGGTGTACTTATACATATTATGACGATTACAACTTTTTCAACTTTTTGGATCGTTATAAGTCAAAAACGGTGGCTCTTAGGAAGAAAAGTATAAAGACATTTTTTGTAGATATTTATCTGCTCTACAATTTTTGTCTGGCTAATTTTATGATAAAACTTACCGTTTTGCTGAAAATCGCGAAAAACCTGTTTTTGTGACATTTGACCCCGAGTAACTTTTTTTCCAGGTATCGGATCGATGGGGACTTTCTACATTTCATTTATGATGGTGTTTTAAACAATCCTACCAATTTTCAGCTAGGTGGGAATTTTTGTAACCTTACCCCCTATTTTTATGTCTAATTTGACCGGACTATTACGAATAAACAAAAGTCACTAAAGCTTTTTTACGTTCTGGCAGCTAATGTCACTAGTGTCGCCAACAGACCCATAGAGGAATACTATATATTTAACAAGTAGAGATCCCTCTTGTCGTATATTTAGGCAAAATAATTTGACACTGCCATCTTTATCTTCGCCCCTTCACAGCAACCACACACAAATGCGCAAATCTACATTATTACACACACATGCATAAAACACAACTTGCAACTGCTGTACTTAATTTATACTACGATTTTGAAGCACATCTAGCTTAAAAACCGGCCAAGTGCGAGTCGGACTCGCGCACTGAGGCTTCCGTGCCAACTTTAACTGAATATGGGAATCCAATTAGTAAAATACCACAATACTTTGTTGGCAGCAAATATAACTTTGTTTTTCATAGTGTTTGTATATTTCAAAAAGTTATGGTTTGATCCCGTCTGAACCAATTTTCGTTGAAAGTGTTTGTTAAGATCTACATTATATTTTTTTTTCAAAATGAACACTGTCTTAGTTTAGAAGTTAGATGGGGTGGGACGCCCATTTTACCACTTTGGAAGCAGATAGCTATAAAACGTTAGACTTTAGAAGAAAATAGTTTTAGGAACCTTTATGTCATTTTAAAAGATCTATCCATAGATACCCCGCACACATAGGTTTGACTTTTTTTTTTTAGTTTTAGTTTCATGTATTGAAGCCCCTTAAATATCATTATTTTTTATTTTTTGTATAAGAATCGTAAAGCGGTTAACAGGATACATTTTTCTACCAAATTTCAACAGTGTGATGCTTATAGTTACAGAATAAAACGGTTGTGACATACGGACGGACAGGCAGACAGACAGACAGACAGACAGAAAGACAGACTTGACGAAACTATAAGGGTTCCGTTTTTTGCCATTCGGCTACGGAACCCTAAAAATGGATTTTATGTAAGCGATAATACTATAATTACTATCGTTTACTAAACAACCTATTTTATTGTGCTCAAAAATCGAAGTGTTATTAAAGTACTGCGAATATGTTGTGTTATGTAGGTATATTATGAACCGTTTAGTTTTATTTGTCTAACTTAAAACGTAGACAGTATCTATTTTTGGCTTCATCGATACAGATTCATGGATTTTTTAAGTTTTTTTCTGAGAACTTTTCTCAGTAAGAACTAGGATATGTGCATATTAAATAATTCTGAATCAATATTTTATACACTTAACAAATATTACTAAAAGTAACCTTTTGAAACTATACAATCACAATGCAATACACTCAAAAGTACACGGAGGAAAACCATTCTCGACTTACGTGACTGTTTGCTTGAGAACGCCTTAATATCACACTTAGGCCCACTTGCACATGATAATTTAACCTAGGATTACGCTAATCCTGGATTAAATCATCGTTCTGTCTTGGTCAGTCCTATTGACGTTGACAGGGACAGAATGAAGATTCAATCAAGTGTTAGTGTAACCCTGGGTTAAATCATCGTGTGCAAGTCCACCTTAACATATTTATAAGTTCAAAATGTAATTTGATGAAATGTTTTGACATTTGATGCTGCAATTTTTACCGTGCAATCTTCACGGTTCAAACTTCAGACGTCTTATGTGATAGTACCCAAAATTTTTAATGTCGATACAATTTTAAAACCGAAGCTAAGTATTTTTATTTTCATTATTTGGAAATAAATTGTACAAAAATTTTGAATTCATTGACGATTTTGAGGTAATTGCACAAAATGGTTTAATTTTTGTTTCTAGCAACTCAGTGACAAAACGCTTTATAATAATTTAGGGGCGCAATGATAGATGACAATACTTTCTTCATGTAAATGTCATTATAAGGGACTATCTCCCTCCTTGCCAGAACCACAGATTATTAAGAGCATGTCAAGAGATCGAATATAATTTGAGAAAGATTCCAGTGCTCTGTTCAAAATTCTTAGTGATATTTACCAGTCTTTTTTAGCATGCAACGTATGGAAGACGACGGCGTTGTTTCATCTCAGTCTTACTTTTGGGACTGTGTGACCTTCAGCAAAGACTGTCCATTCCTGTCAGACAGTGACCCGAAGCTGTACTATTTCGGAGTCAGCCTGTTCGCACTGTACGGCGCGATCTTGATAGTAATTGTTGCTGACTTGAGTTTCTTCTGGACCCTAGACAATTTTCAACGGCAAATTGACTTCTACATAAACCTGGTGATGAAAAAAGTTCGGCATGTGCAAATGGATCAGCGAAGGTTGGTCAGCACCCAGGAAAGAACTGAGAAGTTGCTGAGAAAAAGTGAGCAATGCAAACGCGTTGTGACGGCACTCAGAGGTGCTCTGCAAGACGACAACACCCAACAGTTGTCTTTTCTTATCAATACCGAAGAAAGGGATACAGCGAGCAATCACGGTGAACTATGGAGCGATGATCGCAGTGCTATTGATTATTAGCGCTGTATTTGTTGGGAAAACAAAATAACTGTTCATTGGTAAATATAAACATTTCGTCAGACAATGTGTATTTCTTTTTCTACGGCTTTTTCCTCCGATATTGGGGGCGTGACCGACTGCTATTTGCCAAAGCGACGTGAATACTTTATTATTTCAGACGGACGTATATCAAGTTCATAACAGTAATATCGTAGGCAAAGACCCCTTACACACTGCGACTTTTAGAATCGATGCAGTCACACGTTTTGAAAAGACGCTTTAGCATCGCGATTCATGCAATAAATATATTTAATTTAACATCAATGCAGTCACGCATTAGCAACGATGCAGAAGCGCGACTAAATCGATGCTGACGCGCATTAGTATCGATGTAGTCGCCAAAATTCAGTACCTACATAATTTCCCAATTCCCAGCTTTACATCGCGACTGTATCGATGATAAACGCGAGTTAGCATCGCGACTGCATCGCAGCTAAAAGTCGCAGTGTGTAAAGGGTCTAAGATTTTTTTTTTTACTTATACGTACAACACAAGGGCCAAAAAAACAGTTTACGAATGATCACTATTCTAATTTATATAGAAAAATGGACATAATATTTCCACTACTTATAATTAAATTAAGAAATTCAGATGACTATATCTACCTTGGTTAAAATTAGAAGCTAAGGAGTATTGTTATCAACTTCAGGGCAAATCGCCACCAAAATAACTTTCTATCTCCTTTTAGCCCCAATAAGAGATATATTTCAATAAAATACGGTTTTTATCAATTCGATCGTAAAGAAGATGTGATTGCACCAAGGAATCACGGTTTCCCATACAAGCTTTGGCCCTTTTTTCACACCCTTAGGGGCAGAATTTTGTGAAATCCTTATCGGATCCCTACATTATACAAGAAACACAACCTCAAAGTTTCTTCAAGTCTCTACGATCAGCGGTTTAAGCTGTACGTTGATCCGTCGGTCAGTCAGTCAGTAGTTCAGAATAAAGCATTTTATAAGTCAATACAAATAATTTCATTGTGTGATCTAACACACAGTTTCAATAAAATTATTTTTCAACACACTTGCTCAAAATGACGTTTTTATTCCACCGATTTTTGGCTCATAATCCTAGATATTAAACACGCGTGCCTTTTTCATTATATTATTGCACTAGTGCCTTTAGTTTATTAACCCGACCAATTTACATTTGTACCCTAGTACAAAGTAGTAAGTAAGAAAAAGAAGCGATATAATTTAGTCGGGTTATAACTTTTATTTTAGCAACAAACAGTATTTATGCGAAAAATAACAGTATCTACATTTTTATTTCAAGAAATGGTAAATCCAGCTTTATTACTAAAAAATAACACAAATTCATTAAACGTTTTCTGAAATTTGTGTTTTAAACACTAATTTTTACATTTTAAATCTTGGCTGTTAGCCGATCTAGTTCGCGCCTTAGCCTTGCGCGCGCATCGGTATCGCGGCAAGAAAAAAAATCAACGCGCCATTTTTCCAAAGTCGGCTGTAGTGAAGTTTGGATTTATTATTGTGAAGTTTAATATTAACGAAAATGTCTTCTTAAAGTGAAGAAAACGTCACCCGGACAAACATATCGAGGCAAATCACGCGTGCGATAGTCTTTTGCCATCAAAATGGAGTGAAATGTATTTTTACTGTTTTAATAATTAAAACTAACTTGATGGTGAGTCTTGTTTAATACTCGCAAGTGTGTTGAAAAACGTCGTATGAAACACGTGTGCCTGTGACCATAATATACGCGGCTTTCTTATGGCGCACTCGCATTCGCTCGTGCGCTCACAATATCGCCTTGTATATAATGGTCAACTTAGCACACTTGTATCATAATGTACTAATGTACTACCAATCTGTTTCAAAGTTTTAGCAATAAATAAATAAATAAAACCAGCCAAGTGCGAGTCGGACTCGCGCATTCAGGGTTCCGTGCCAACTTTAACTGAATTTGGGAATCTAATAAATTCCACTTAGGCCTAATTTTTCAATAGTCAGATAATAAATATTCGTCGAACAAAATATAATATGGCTAATTTAAACACGTCACCTAATTGTCAGCAATCATACCAAACTGTCATTTTTTCAATTTGTCGCTTTATAATTTATCAGTCTGATAAGTTTTATCTGACCATTGAAAAATCGGCCCTTAGTAAAATACCACAGTATTTTGTTGACAGCAAATATAACTTTGTTTTTCATAGTGCTTGTATGAAGAACAAAGTTATGTTTGCGTTTGTTGAAAATGTGCTATATCTCAAAAACGTCTCCTTCGATCCCGTTCGTTTTTCGTTAAAAGTATTTGTTAAGATCTACGTTACATTTTTTTTCAAAAATTACACTCCCTTAGTTTAGAAGTTAGATAGGGGGTCGCCCATTTTACCACTTTGGAAGCGTCTAGCTATGAAACGTTAGACTTTAAAAGAAAATGGTTTTACGAACCTCAATATCATTTTAAAAGACCTATCCATAAACACCCCACGTTTGACTAAAAAAAAATTTTCGGTTTTAGTTTTATGTCCATACATAAAACTAAAACCGAAAAATTTAATAAAAAATAATAAATAATAATATTTAAAATAAAATAAATAATAATATTTAAAATAAATAATAATATTTAAAATGAAATAAAAAATAATAATATTTGAGGGGGGCTCATGGGAGCCCCCCCTTTTCATTTTTTATTTTGTGTATAAGAATCGTAAAGCGGTTAACAGGATACATCTTCCTACCAAATTTCATCGGTGTGATGCTTATAGTTACAGAATAAAGTGACTGTGGCATACGGACGGACAGACAGACAGACAGACTTGACGAAACTATAAGGGTTCTGTTTTTTCCCGTTCGGCTATGGAACCCCTAAAAAGACAAACTGTATGGCTGTTGTTTGAGCAACAGGCTCTTTATTCCATAATATACATTTTACGATCTTTTACCCATGACTCAATATTTAATATTATATTCTTTTATTTAAGCTATTTGACCTCGATCACACCTGATGTCAGGTGTGGGTGGATGAGATCTGAAGCTTTATTTTTGAATCACTCGTGTCATTATTCCGAGTGATTTCGTTTGAGCGATTTTCTCGCTTAACATACAAACCAGTATTTACAAAATTGGGTTATATTTTGGCCATTATTTGCCTTGTAGATTTCGACTGCTTTGCACGCCATATTCATTAGAGCTCCCGGGGCCCTATTTTTGAATCACTCGTCTCAAAATGACGTGTGATTTTCGTTGGTGTCATTTTCAAAAGAAAACCGGATAAAATCCACACAAGAATGATTTTAAAAAAACAAAGCACCGTTTTGTAAGTACTTTCGATCAATCGATTTTCGAACGAAAATCACTCGTAATATTGACGCGAGTGATTCAAAAATAGAGCTCCTGGGGGTGGTTCATGCCTACTTAGTAGCAACCTATTCACTTTTGCCTTAAAGAGGCTTAGATTAGCAGGCAGCTAGTTCCACTTCTAACTGCAGGCTAAGAAAATAAACATAATGTAACTAGCGGACCCAGCGAACTTTGCTTCGCCCCTAGCACTGTCCCGCCAGGCCCCGTCTCACCCAGTCTCGTAATTTTAAAAGTTAAGAAAACCACTAAAATTGATCCGTTATCGAGCGGGATAAAAAAATATCAAATAACTAAAATGGCTATAAAAAATAGGGGTTGGTGACAAAAAGTAAAAATTTAGGGTTGTATGTATTGTTTAATACCACATAATAAAAAAATAAAAACAAAAAATTTCGTCCAAAAATTTAAAAAAGGGTAAACAACCCTTATCACTTACGGGTATGAAAAATAGTAGCCGATTCTCAGACCTACTGAATACGCATATAAAATTTGGTAAGAATCGGTAAAGCCGTTTCGGAGGAGTACGGACGGGATCGAACATTGTGACACGAGAATTTTATATATAAGAATGTATTAAAAGCCGCGTGTGGAAAAAAAAAGATAACCCAACATATACCTCCCTACTAATAGCAAGTTTATCCGAGTGATATTACGGCTACCACTTATTCGTGTATTTACATTTGGGGACATCACTAAAGATAATTGTATCCCATTCCATTAGAGGAACTTCAGTCAGAATGTAATTTGACAATGGATACATTCTGACACCCTGTCTAAGGTAATTATCCTTTAATTGTATTGTAAGGCCCTCTCGATGAAGTTTGGAAAATACCAATGTTCCATTTTTATTAGGGTTCCGTAGCTGAATGGCAAAAAACGGAACCCTTATAGTTTCGTCAAGTCTGTCTGTCTGTCTGTCTGTCTGTCTGTCTGTCCGTCCGTATGTCACAGCCATTTTATTCTGTAACTATATGCATTACACTGTTGAAATTCTGTAGGAGTATGTATACCTGTTAACCGCTTTACGATTCGCATACAAAAAATAAAAAAATATGACATTTAAGGGGGGGCTCCCATACATGAAACTAAAACCAAAAAAATTTTTTTTGTCAAACCTATACGTGTGGGGTGTTTTTTAAATGACACAGAGCTTTCTAAAACCATTTTTTATTAAAGTCTAACGTATCATAGCTAGACGCTTCCAAAGTGGTAAAATGGGCGTCCCCCCCCCCATCTAAGAGAGTGTAAATTTTGAAAAAAAAAATGTAGATATTATCAAATACTTTCAACGAAAATTGATTCGGACGGAATCGAACGAGAAGTTTTTGAGATATAGCACATTTTCAACAACCGCAAACATAACTTTGTACTTCATACAAACACTATGAAAAACAAAGTTATATTTGCTGTCAACAAAATGTTGTGGATTTTACTAAGTGGAAGTAAGTGGATTCCCAAATTCAGTTAAAGTTGGCACGGAACCCTCAGTGCGCAAGTCCGACTCGCACTTGGCCGGTTTTTAGAATTTCTCTCACTATAAGGTTTCTGTTTACAATGCCTCTTCTCGGCTCGGTTATTTCTGAATCTTAAATACCCTCGCTTTTTCATTATTCTTTGACGCTCTGGGTTTTTATGAAGCGTAATCAGTAGGATCGCTTTGCCTCTTTATCATTATTTTTATTAATTAGGTACGCTTATTGAGTTCTAACTTGATTTCGATGTGAATTAATTTTTATTTCTATAGTTAACAAATATCGAAATTGATGACAGCTACAATCTTCATGAACATAGCAGTTTTTTTTTAAATAGCCACTTAACACGATTTCTTACCCCTCAAAATACTGCAAGCACTGCTCAGTTAATTTCCTAAGAAAAGAATGAACCCCAAAAATGATGAAATAAGCAATTACGAGTGCGTCAAATCTCCTTTGAGGTTGAAACTGTATTAACCCAGTTCCCTTTAGACGTATCGCCGTCATTTAAGACTAAGGTTCTCAACATTTTTAATGGCTACCTATTTTTTCAAATTAATAATTGGACAACAATTACATGCAACAATCAGACCCGATACAATATATAAAATATTGATTTCATCAGTGACCTGACCGGGTTTCGAACCTGGGACCTAGCAGCGGCATTGTTTTGAAACCCAGCGTGACCACTACCCCACAGAGGATGAATGGGGGTGAGGAAACTAACATCGCGATTGAATGCCATGGATAGTCACGAGTACATCAGGTCGTATTTTTTTAAAACTCACCCTTGTGAGCCACCATCTAGCGCTATTGTGTTTATCTTGATCTGTTTTTGTCCGTATATAGTTAAGTGAACTTTCTCTACTTATTATAACTTTCGGAACATCAAAAGAGTTAATTGTGCGAAGTTAATTGTAAGAGAAAAAAGCAATATCTTAGCATACAAACTTATTAAAAATTGAACGGTACGCTAGGTGCGCGATTTCAGTGCACATGGCCGGTTTTTGACTACAATTTCGATGACAAGATTTCGTACTGTACGCGCCTAGAGGGGCTGCTGATACACTTTGAGAAGCAAATCCTAAGGCAGCGGCATGGCCCGCCTTGTATTGCCAAGCAATTTGTCGCGTCAGATCACATCAAACGAACTCATTACACAGGGAGTATGGCGGACGGTGTTATTAAAGACCACCTTAATTTTAAACAAGGTTAGAATCTCATTGCCTCGATTTAAACTGGGGAAGGCAACACATACGCTGGATTAGGTTTTGATGGTGACGGGTCAATTTACTCTTAATGGAAGGTTGAAACGGTACGCCATTGCTATTTCACTACAATCGGAATTTTGTTAGATTTATCAGAGTATGATCTAAGGATTTATCAATCGAAGAAAATCGGATTTACTTAATAATAGTTTCAGGTTGTTTGAAAATATATTTTTTTAATAAGTAATACCGAACAACAGAATAGAAATAATACACATACAGAGGAAAGGAAAAAGGCTTAATATCCAAAAGTCTTTTTTCATTTAGATCTACCAAATTTAATTGCCTAAAATTAAACCTATTCAAAACTTCACATTTCATGCTTATTGCAGTTCCTAAAATACTCCATATACCATGGGGTACCGATTTAGTTCGACATAACGAGTAAATATAGCATTGCATCATTTTCAAAGCACTCAATCAAAATCAAAATTTGTTAAGTCAGGTAGTTGAGTTGCAAAATAATAAAATATGTTGCCACAAGTTTGAGAATATGGTCAGCCAAAAGGTTGCTGGTTCAAGTCCCACCCGTGCGCAAATTTTTGGTTTCTTATTTCATCTTTATGAATATAAAATATGACACTGTGAGTGTTAAAAACATTCTAAACCACTTCCTATCATTGTGATATAATTTTTTAAGCTAAATGGCTTGAGGAGCTGATTAAACAACCAAAACTAAGTAAGTCTTTGTAGTGTATATGACCAAAGGTTACAAAAGCTGTTAAGAGTAGATACATATCTCTTAGTTTTACCTACTATAAGCCAATTACGGTCTCGACAAAAAACATATTACCCGTTGACTCATTGTTTTGCCGTCATACACCCTCGTACGTACGAGACCGGTAGTGTAGAGTCACAAAATACTCGTATTTGCAGACAGTAACTAAAGACACATAGATGGATGTCAACTTTGGCTTATACACAAAAGAACTATCGTAGTCGTCGCACTCGCATCTTATCGTCCACTTAGGAAAATAACACAATATTCAAATGGGAGGGACGCCCATTTGACCACTTTGGAAGCGTCTAGCTATGAAACGGTAGACTTTAAAAGAAAATGGTTTTAGAAACCTCTACGTCGTTTTAAAACACCTATCCATAGATCCCCACACGCATAGGTTTGACAAAAAAAATGTTTCAAAATTTCGTTAAAATGCTGCCCTCTCTATATCTCAAAAACTTCTCGTTTGATTCCGTCCAAACCAACTGTCGTGAAATGTGTTTGGTAAGATCTACATTATATATTTTATTCAAAATTTACACTCGCTAAGTTTAGAAGTTAGATGGGGGGGGGGGGGACGCCCATTTTACCACTTTTGAAGCGTCTTGCTAATGCAACGTTAGACTTAGAAAGAAAATGTTTTAAGAAACCTCTATGTCATTTTAAAAGACCTATCCATAGCATAGCTTTGAAAAAAAAAATAGGTTTTAGTTTCATGTATAGGACATTTATCCCATAAATGGGGGCTCCCCATAAATGTCACTATTTTTTGTTTTTTGTATGACAATCGTAAAGCGGTTAACTGGATACATATTACTACCAAATTTCAACAGTGTGATGCTTATAGTTAAGTGGCTGTGACATACGGACAGACAGACAGACAGACTTGACGAAACTATAAGGGTTCCGTTTTTTGCTATTCGGCTACGGAACCCTAAAAAGGACTGAAGTCACCTAACAACATGTTTTTACATTGCCAAACTCTTTCGTGACGCGTATCTCAAGCGGGCGGCACTCGCGCTCGCAACGTCCCGATAAGTTCCAAAATCTTTTTCCCGTGAGGCCTCTGCCTCGAATTTTGCGGGCAGCGGGGCGGCAGCGGTGGCGGCGTGGAAGTGGCAGGATCTTATGCGTAAAATCAAATGGACCGCTTCTCGAAAAAAGCAGCGCGTAGCGGCGTTTGTAGCTTTCTGCCGCCGCTGACGCTCCCAACTGCCAGCAAAATTCGGGGCTGAGGCCTATGCGGTGTCTGTGTGCGTTACTGGAGCGCGCTTTGTAGGTATGTAGTTTGACTTCTGTACTAGGTATTATGCATATTTTGTGGTAGAGTCTTGAGATAAGTTTGTGTATTAGACACTGTCATTTACTCAGTGGTTAACTTAACTTTTCGGCTTTACATTTATACTAGTGTAATAAGTGGATTTATAGACATCATTCAAGTGATAAACCTTTGACTTAACATAATTATTAACTTAAATAAAAAAAAATAAAAAAAGTTGCAGCAGACTTATGATTATAGAGTTGAGCGGATTTTTCGAAAATAATAATACTTACATTTATTTTTCTTATAATAAATTATGAATTGATATATGGCTCCTATTAAAGACTACATCCTGTACTTACAAACCTTTGAAATTGCAGCCCATCGCCGTGACAATCGCTCTAAAGGAGCTGATAAAAAACCTAATATAAACTTATAACTTATTATAACGACGCATCGTTAGATATTCATGCTTAAGTGATTGACCGTTTTTCCGCCATACACCAACCTAACTCGCAAAAGACCGGTTCTGTAACTGTCGGTAGAGTTAGGGTTGTACTGATTGTGCATAGAATTATTTGTGACTGTTTTAACCAGTTTAAGAGTTAAAAAACTATTTGTGTGGCTAGTAGTGTCGTTGCTATTATTAAAGTGATACAACTATGAGAAAAAACACTCTTGCAATAACAACATAAAGATATGCCATAGCTATCGTGTATTATTAGTTATTTCACGTTACAATGTTTTTACTTGGTGTGTTTGTTGCAAATGTTTTACTTTATTTCGTGATCATAATTTACAATAAACTGACTTGTGGCATAAATAAATGCAGCAGGCATCTGGTAGGCAAAATAGTGATAGTTACTGGAGGAAACTCCGGCATAGGATACGAGACGGCAAAGGATTTAGCTGACCGAGGCGCTAAAGTGATTATCGGGTGCAGAAACGTCGAGAAGGGAAGGGTGGCTAGGGACAAAATTATAAATGCAACAGAGAATAAGGATGTGCACTTCAAACATTTGGATCTGGCTTCCTTCAAGTCCGTGAGAGCGTTTGCTGAAGACATACTGACTACTGAAAAACGCCTTGATATCCTTGTCAACAATGCAGGGATGTTCGGCAGTGAACACATCAATACAGAGGACGGATTATTGTTGGATATGCAGACCAACCACTTTGGTCCTTTCCTCTTGACGTTACTTTTGTTGCCTCTGCTGGAGTCGAGCGCTCCTAGCCGCATAATCAACGTTTCTTCGAGGGCTCATTCGTTTGGCAAATTGGACCTCGATGATCTTAGCTTTGAGAACGGTCAGTACAACTCTAAAAAAGTATATAGTGTAACGAAATTGTGTAACATACTGATGGCTACTGAGTTAGCCAAGCGGCTGCAGGGCACCGGGGTTACTGTCAACAGCCTTCACCCTGGGGCAGTCAATACTAATATTTTGCCTCATATTTCACTGTTTAAGTATACCCTTCCTTTCTTTAAGCCGATATTTAAAACACCATGGCAAGGAGCTCAGACGACGATCTTTCTAGCGGTTTCGCCTGAAGTAAGGAATATCAGCGGAAAATATTTCTCTGACTGCCAAGCTAAGTCTACTGGAGCGGCAGCTCAAATCCCTGGTACTGCGCAGAAATTGTGGAAGATTTCTGAGAAGATAGTTGGCATCAAAAAATTATAAAAATCCTAGATTGAGGAACTTACATGCATGATGTGACCGGCAATTTTAGGGAAATTAGCCTATGTGTATAATTACGATAATAATAAACACTTATTAGTTGTTATCATTTACTAATAAAATCAACATTTTTGCGATCATAAACGACCTGTCTGTGTGTTATACCTAATTTTATACCAAAGTTATATATTTCTTTGTTCTGAACGTGTACATACGAGTGTATCCACACCTTATTTATGCCAAGAGCATTTTACACAGTCATTCGAATCTGTTGTCGACAAACATATGTATGTAGTATAGTAGTAGTTCAATTTATCCTAAGTACAGTTGCCTCGCCAACACATCAGTTTATAAGTTAACTCTGATTTCAACCACTCAATCACGAAACTAGCCCCGTGATCGATGGTAAACTGAAATAATGATTAGTCATTGCTATGCATGTTTTGCGTAACAGATTCTTCAATCAATTGACTTTTGGTTAATGATTTTTAATAATTCGTTGAATTAAATAATCGATCATGAAAGTTCTAAAACACCGGAGTGTTTGCCTTAGTGTGCCGTTATCCGGATAATCCATGTAACATAATTAAGAAACGTTGATAATTTTTCATAACACTTGTTCGACAATGGTAAAATCGGACGTTAGAAAGAAAGAAAGAAGCGTAACTTATTGATTAAGGACATCACAAACACACACATACAAAATACAAATATACACAAACAAAAGCACACACAAGTTCACAACAAAATAGTTACTTTATGAAAAACAATACTACAAACAAAAAAAAACTAACTTAGCTTAAACCAACAGCAAAACGCCAAACTACGCAAACATAAACTATTATTTCTGTATAGGCACAACATGACATGAATCAATATTAATATTCCTCTTATTATACTCGTATGTATTTGAAACAAAATAAGCAATTCTCAGGAAATTAATAATTTATTTGTTGAGAATTGCTTGCAATGATAGTAATATCAGTTGTCTTGAGATTAAGCTGATGAAATACTATGCCATAAATAGCCTTTAAAGCATAAACGATGAAGTCTATATGATTGCGATCGTTGGTCGTAGACATTATTTATTATTACTTATTAAATAAGAATATTATATTATAATGAACAGCAGCGGTTTTGAAACGTAGGTCGAGGTCACAGCCCAATAACCGCACATCCATCCACCCGTAACGGGAACAGGCACCGTATCAGCGTATGCACTTGCATAAACCGCTGACCACTTTTAATCGAAAATCACTTGATTTTTGATTAAAAGTTGTCAGGCGCCAGATACCTCGTCCTGCAATTCTGTTGTTTTTAATATAAATAGCTACGAATGCAAAGGTTGAGTTAGGTCCCTTTAGACACGTTTAATATTAGTTGATTGGTAGTGCATTGCGTCCAATCGCCTTATACGTTTCAAATCACGTCAATTTTGAGCAAAAACACGACTTATTAACCCCATTACCTACACAAAATGTTAATCACGTATTGACATTATACTATTATTTATTATTACAAATCTATCCATAAAAACAATTCGCATTATTTAACACTTTCAACAATTACTGTCACTGCCAAAATGTCAGTATCAACCTCAATATTTTTTTGTTAACTGGAAGGCTATCTTGGTGATAACATGTCTAAAGGGCTTGATAAACCAATCACGCAACACGACGCAACATAGGTAAATACTTACCTTACATGACTCAATGTTTCGTTGCCTCACATACACCCACTGAACTCACATGAGACCGGTTCAATACTCGTATCTGTAGAGTTGAGTTTGTACGATCGTGGGTTGTGTATTTTTTAGTTTAAACTACATCTTTGTGGAAAGTGGTTTCTTAAAAATAGATCACGTGATAAGGTTTAAGTAACCTAATACGAACTATCAGATTATTCGGTGAAGAACAAAACGTGGCGTCACAATTTTTAGTGACGCAATAAGGACAAACAGAGTTGCTATTGTGTAGAAGTCCAGTTTATTTTACGTGATAATGTTTTTGCTCGGTTTGTTTGTTGCCAATGTTTTACTTTATCTCATAATCGTGATATACAGCAAACTGACTTGTGGAATAAATAAATGCAGCAGGCATCTGGTAGGCAAAGTAGTGATAGTGACAGGAGGAAACACCGGCATAGGATACGAGACGGCAAAGGATTTAGCCGACCGAGGCGCTAAAGTGATTATCGGGTGCAGAAACGTCGAGAAGGGGACGGCGGCCAGAGACAAAATTATAAATGCAACAGAGAATAACGATGTGCACTTTAAACAACTGGATCTGGCTTCTTTCAAATCCGTCAAAGCGTTTGCTGAAGACATATTGAAAACTGAAAAACGCCTTGACATCCTTGTCAACAATGCAGGGATGTTCGGTAATGAACACATCAAGACTGAGGACGGATTATTGTTGGATATGCAGACCAACCACTTCAGTCCATTTCTGTTGACGTCACTTCTATTGCCGCTGATGAAGGCTAGCGCTCCCAGCCGCATTATCAACGTATCATCGATGGCTCATTCGTTTGGCGAATTGGATCTCGATAACATCAACTTTGACAGTGGGAAATACAACGGCAATAAAGTGTATAGTGCAACGAAGCTTTGTAACGTGCTGATGGCCGTCGAGATGGCAAAGCGTCTGAAAGGCACCGGGGTGACTATCAACAGCCTTCACCCTGGAGGAGTCAACACTGACATTTTGCCTCACATTCCTTTCTTAAAGTATATCCTGCCTCTATTAAAACCGATACTAAAAACACCGTGGCAAGGAGCCCAAACAACAATTTTCTTAGCAGTCTCACCTAAAGTACAGAATATCAGCGGAAAATATTTTTCTGACTGCCATGAAAAGTCTACTGGAGCGGCAGCTCGAAACCATGAGATGGCACAGAAATTATGGCAAATTTCAGAAAAGATAGTTGGCATTCAAAAGTGAAAATAAAACTTTGACCCATGACTCAAAAGAATGATGTCACCAGACATATTTGGTTATAATATTAGCTTATGAAAAGATTTAATTAAGATATCACACTTTTATACCTACTAGTATTTCTTTAGAATATTTTAATTTAACTTAATTTTATGTAATTTACACTGTGAAACAATTTGTTGTAAATATCTAGGAAGTATGTGCTAAGTTCAGTTACTTTTTTTTAAAACAGCCTCTTATTTTTTTTAGTCAGTGATTATTCGTGACTTTTCTCTGGAATAGAGCACACTAGAGAAAAGACACGAATCAACGACGAAACAACAATCTTGTTTACTAAACTTGGAATTAAAATTAAATCATTGTCCATTAAGTTCTTCTGTACTTATGTTTCCAATACGTTCCCTTGATTTCAAAGAACATGTAAGTATTAACATTATCCGGCAGGACATCCATGGTTTTCCATAGAAATACCGGTTGCAAGCGGTCTGTAACCTGCATCCAGTGTGATCCTGCGCTCTATCATTTATTAATCTTACCAGTCTGCACTGGTAAGATACTATAAATGGCCGTCGCCGCTGTATTTTGATTTACCATCGTAAATGCTTATATGTGCTTTAACTTTTTTTTTATTTGAAATACCTACCTACTAACTACAGAAAAATAAAACAGAAGAAAGTTATTCGCGGTTTAAAATTGCGCATGAAAAATCTCCCCATTATTTACTCATACAGTTCATCTTAGCAAAGTTGGCAGAATCGTAAGCAATAACATAATTATGATCCGAAATTAAATTTCTATTCTTCGTCATCGTTAGAAGATTATTACAGCTGGAACGATGAATTATTTAAATGAGAGGCTATTAATTAATTATGGTGTTCTTAGTTATGTAATTACTAAGTTTAATCGACACAGGTGAGATAATATCTGCATACTTACTTAATAAAACTTATGTGTTAGCTTCAGCTGTCCAATATTTTACTCGGAATGACGTTTTATATTGGAATTATTCGTTAATTGCCGATTGCCCCTGCCCGTAGCCGATTTCGACTACGGTGGCCAGTCACAACAACCAACCGACTGCGCGGGACATATTATAGTGCACAAGTGTGTGCGCACATTCATTGCCCGATGGGACAGCAATCTTACACAACCCGAGCGAGATCAAAAATTCGTTAATTAATGCTTATATGTCGAAAATGTAACAGTCCCTACGTGAAACTACTTACGGTCTGTTTCGCAGTGTCCTTGTAAGTTCTTGTTACAATTTCTTATAATTATACGACAGATATTGTTGATTGCAAAGTTACCTAGTTTAATAAGGCTTGATCTTATCAACGTCAGTTAAGGTATTTTCCTCGAAAAAATACAATACGCTTAATTTGAAAATTTTACTTTTCGGCAATCATTTATGTAAATGTCATTTCAAAATCGGTCGTTTTATACATATTCAGTCGAATAAGTCTTATCTGACGCTGGTGAAATCAGCCCTGAATCATCAATATGTTGTTTTGAAGGCAAGGAGTATGAAGATGAAGGAGTACGAAGGTATTTGAACCAATAAATAATTGGTTTTTAGCGACTTCAAGAAAAATGAGGTAATACATTCGACCTGCATGTATGTATAATCTATTAAGGCTTCCTAACGCGTGTGCAAAATTTCGGGATGATTTATAATTGAATCACGTACAGTTCAACTTAAGGTACAGTGAAGTTTCATCAAAATCGGTTCCGTAGTTTATGAGATACGAGTTAATAACTAAAAATAATGAAAAAATAAACCTCCTTCAAAAAACTTACTAAAAAGCTTGAAATAACGCTTTCGTCTTCTTTTTATGAGAAAAAAATTCTCATGGATTCGGTGCATGATGTTAAACTTACGTACACCAACAGTCTAAACCATAAAAGTACTTCTACCGACTCCAAAATAATTTGTTTAATTTTTGAAATATTAAAAAAAATACCTTTTGAAGATGAATGTGTTATATTACGCATTTTTTAGTCAGTTTTATGCAGGTGGTTTGATTATTTAAATTATTTTTTTATCAAATGTCAGGCATTACGATTGCAGTAAAATAAAACTACCTCATTGTTAACTTCAAAAAGGCATTTTAGATCGTGCACCGGCTCTTTGGATTTATGATTCTCTCATAAATCTTCATGAATAAAGATAATTCCTTAATCCCTCAATTTATTTAAAGCTAAATAAGCAATTTCCAGCAAATACGTGATTAATTTGTTTGCTCCTGCAACATTTCAGATCATAATATCATTTGTAGATCTCGGGATTAAGAGCTGACGCTATCCTTTTCGATAAATAAGCCGTGACATAAGCTTTGAGTTTGAAGACGATCGTCTGCGGAGAATATTAATTCATGTACCTACCTAGTAGTATAAATTAAATTCTGTAACAGTCAATAATAAAACTATAATAATAATAATAATAAATATCCTTTGGACATACCCACACATCGCCATCTAGTCCCAAAGTAAGCTACTCAAAGCTTGTATTATGGGTGCCAGACAACGGATATAATACTTAAATACTTTTTGTTTGTAAATACATACATGATATACATAGAAAACACCCAGACCAATACAAACAGACATGTTCATGCACACAAATGTTTGTATTGTGCGGGGATCGAACTGGCTGGTTCCTAGCTCAAAGAATTAGCAAAGCTATCCAACGCGTCAACGCAGCAAGCATCATAATATTAAAGCCTCCTTAACGCAAGGAAATGGTTTCGTTTTTGAATGGGTACATTTTAAGTTATTTTTTATGTTGCATGTCTCAGTTTTATTTTTTTCTTGTTTTTTATTAATAAAGTTTTGTGTCAGTACCTACATAATAATGTGCTGTAATTGTTGTAATGATTAGCGGCGTTTTCTAACGTGTAGTTGAGGTCTCTCCTTTAGCGCCTAAATTGCTTGACCCTCGCGTATTTGTTTGAAGTGGCGCCCGTTTTTGTATCGTTTGTGCGTTTTTCATTGAAAAGTGGTTAAAGACCTCTACCTTATCTCAGAATACGATAGGCTTACATATTACATTTACTTGATAGCAAAGAATAGTAGGGTAAGGTCCGATTGCGTGATCGACAGTCAACTTACATAATGATTAAATTATGTCACTACCAGCCGTTGAAGTTTTAAAAAATATCTAAGCCAAATGTCTGATCAGCTATTGTATTAATCATTGGTTAACCGCTGGTAACGACTTGTCACTATTAGTTGAGTTAACTATCGACTACGCAACTAAACCTTTGTCACTGATAGGTTGTTACTATCCGTTAAATGGCGATACAGTAAATAATACGAGTAGGTGATTAAAATAATTGCTTAAGGAATGACGCGATCGCCATCATGATTTGACTGGTAGAGAATGCCTTATGGCGTTAAAGCCACCTTTTGTACAAATTTTTGGTTGTGCCATAAAGTATAAATAAATAAATTTATGCTATGACCTACTGAATTATACGTTTTTTAATCAAATGGTTAGTGAGAATGTGGCACTCATAAGCTATTATTATTTATCATTTTTTATTTACTATTTTCTCAAATATTTCCAAACCATAGTTTTTAAGGGATACTCCAGCTGGCACTAAAGCCTTCATAGATAAGTATGGTAGCCCCTAATCATCATCATCATCAACATACAAATAAATGTATATGAATCTTCCGTCGAACCACGTTTAAACCGCAGTAAACTAGTGATAGAAATATTGCGAATCAGTCTTCCATACTTTCTAACAAGTTATGTGTGTGTTAGTCGTTTGTAGAGTGGAACGAGCAAGACCGATTTCAATACCGGTATGGATAGATATCCTACTTTCTATCCACATTATTATAACTGGTGCAGTTTAAAACAGGTAACGACATCCTTGCAGGAGGAGCAATTGGCGGAATTGCCTACATTTGCGGTTGAAATATGCTTGCGGGCGACAAAATTTCAAAATGTAAACCTTTGGAATGAGACAAATTTGGTCTCATTCGTTTTCATACATCCTTAATCCTATCCTATCTTAAACTAAGTGTTAGCCTCTTTTATTCAATATAAAATAAAATAAGGCTGGCTAGTCAAAAAAGTGAAAACAAGACGTGCATGCTTAGTACAGAATGTATGAAAACGAATGAATCCAAATTTGTCTTATTCCATAAATGTTAACAGGTTGGAAAACGTTGTTACCAGCAAGTATATTTCAACCGCAAATGTAGGCTATTCCGCCAATCGTTCCGCCAGCACACGATAGTCTTAAGTCAATAAGTATCTAAAGAACATTTAACACTAATTTTGCCAAAAACTTTTAATGATATTTGGTAGAGTCACTACGTGCTAACATATTCTTAGCTCATTTGTTATTGCTACAAATAAGCAAAAACGCTAACCACTCCAAGTAAAGAAGCAGACCATCAAATTATGCAAAGATTAATTCCTCGTTTTTTATTTACACTCAAGGTTAGTTCGGTTTAGAACGGTACTCAGTGGCACGTTGCGTTACGCAATGTCGTCAACCGAGCGACGCGACGCGTGCGCACACCGAGTAGTGTCGCGCCGCGCCGGCCTAGAGCTAGGCGAATACATCTTTGCCCGACTGCAAAAATGTGAACACGTCCAACAACACTTATCTGCGCGATAACGCGGGTCTTAACTGATAGATACGGCATTCCGTGTCTTATCGCCGCAACACTGTCGAGTGACCTCTATAATTTACCGGATTATAGGAAACATCAATTTATAACCATTCTGTGAGTGAACGTTCAGCTGACGGCAATAATAATAAGCCGCAAAGATGCTTTTATGGAGTTTTTTCGCGATCACGGGACTGTTTGTTGCGCTGATAAAGATCTATCAGAAGCTGACATGTGGCATTTGCAAGTCGAGCGCGCACATGGTGGGGAAAGTGGTGATAGTGACTGGAGGGAATTGTGGAATCGGACTTGAGACTGCGAAGGACTTGGCGAATCGCGGCGCAAGGGTGATAATCGCGTGCCGCAGTGTGCGCCGAGCCACGGCCGCCGTAGCCAAGATCGTGAGTGAAACCGGTAACAAGGATGTCCACTTCAGACAGTTAGACCTAGCGTCGCTACGCTCCGTCAGAGAATTCTGTCAGAACATAATAAAAACAGAGAAACGGCTCGACGTCCTAATCAATAATGCGGGCGCCGGTGGTCTCGGGAATTACACGACAGAAGACGGCATCCACGTAGGAATGCAAGTGAATTACTTCGCACCATTCCTACTCACTTGCTTGCTGCTGCCTCTGCTGAAATCTTCGGCACCAAGCCGAATTATCAACGTGTCTTCTATGATCCATAAGTACGGTGAATTAGATTACGAGAATTTGAACATGGAGAAGTACTGGAGTGATTACTTGGTATATGCTAATAGTAAATTGTTTCTTAATTTAATGACTGTAGAGCTCAGTGAGCGATTAAAAGACACTGGTGTGACAGTGAACGCGCTACACCCCGGCGTGGCTGCGACGAATTTATTTCGGAACATTCCGAGTGATATTATTCGCAAATTCGTAGAGAAAAGTATTGGAATTATGTACAAGAATCCATGGGAGGCGTCTCAGACGTCAATATATTTGGCAGTTGCTCCCGAAGTGCGTGAAGTTAGTGGAAAATATTTCAGTGACTGTCGCGAGGCGAAGCCTTCTAAGTTGTCACAAGATTCGAAGGAGGCCAAAAGATTGTGGGCTGAATCTGAACGACTAGTGAAGTTTTCACTAAGCAACAATACTAAATGATAAATGTGGTTTATTGTTAATCAGTTGTAGGAAAAATTATATTCAGGGTTATGTTAACGGTACCGTTAAAAAACTGTTTAGTCAAAATAAACATGTGCGTAGGTAATATTCAAGGTTCCTTCATAAGTTATAAAGGACACATCGTGTTATGATTACGCAAAAACATCACGTGCAAAAAATTTTGATGGACAATATTTATTATTATGTAATTTGAGAATTTTGCGCTGTTGCAAAATAGTTTAATAATCCATCTGTGATTGAACTTTATATTTTGAATGTAGGTTGACTTTATATGTTAAATACAGGTATGGACCTCCTAAAAATATAAACAGAATTGTTAGTAAATACGGTATGAGGAGAATATTATTGTTATTTATTTAGTGTTGTTGAAGTTTACGATGTTTTGTACGATGTACTTAAAAATATTTTAAAGTAAAAGACATTTTTATACTTAATGTGTTATTTATTCCTCAAAATAAAATAAAAATAGTTCCTCCACATGAACTTGTAGGGGCTGCTTATAGATTAATGAAGACGTTTTTTTTAATATTTTTATATTATTAAATTGTAACGCACTACCTATACTAATGGCAGAGTACTTTTTGATTTGAATCACATCTATCTATACTAATATTATAAAGCTGCAGAGTTTGTTTGCTTGATCGCGCTAATCTCAGGAATCACTGGACCGATTTGAAAAAATATTTTTGTGTTGGATAGCTTATTTATCGAAGAAGGATTTAGGGTATAAACATCACGCTGCGACGGGAGGCAAGGGAGCAAACTCAAAACGCGCGGACAAAGACGCGGATGATCGCTAGTTACTTATATGTGTACTAACCCGTATGAAAGCCTTCTCATTTTCTTAGTCTTTCTGAAACATTTTGTTGTGGTGTCGTAGGAAAGTTTTGTAGAAAGTTTATCCGCCATTGAAAAACAAAAATGTCAAACGGTCCCATACAGATAAATATGCATTTCTATCAGATAGAAACAAACGAAACATGTAGACTCTGCCTTTAAATAATAATCAGGCGTTCAATTCGCCGTCAGTTTCTGCGGTCTTATTCGCGATATATTATTCGGTGAATTTGGGGTTCGCTAGTAATCGATTACACAGGTCCATTTTAAATTAATCAAATTGATACAACTTAGTTATTGGTAAGCGTTATCTGTCAGATACTTTATAAAAACCACACTTGAATTACTTTTTGTTTGTGCTTATTTGTCGATGGTGGATCAGGTTTTTAGTCTTTTTGAAACTTCGTGTAGGTATGTAGGAAAGTTTTGTGTTTTTTTTATCTTTATTGCACTGTAATTTGTACAATTGGCGGACTTAATGCGTTTTAGCATTCTCTACCAGTCAGCCGCTTGGGAATGCAGAGAGCTATCAGTGGCGGAATATTTAAAACTACTAAAAGGGACCAACATTTTTTTTGTGAGTCCGCTATGAAACAAAAATGTTGAATGGATCCATACAAATAAATGTACCATCGGATGGAATCAAACAACACATGTAGGGTTTGCCTTTAAATAACAAACAGGCGCTCAATTCAGAGCCAGTTTCTGCGGTCCTAGTCTATTCGTGATATTTTATTCGATGTATTCGGTATTCGCCAGTTATTGATAACACAGCTCTGCTTTATATTATTTTTTTAAGATAAACAGCGTTTTACAGTAAAATACTACACAAACTATTTGCATAGTTTGTCTGTAGGATAACGAGTCTCTTACTTACTTACTCCTTTGGTGCAGCGACCTAAAGTGTGTCTTGGCCTCCGACACAAGAGAACGCCATCTGATCCGGTCTTGTGCCGCCTCTTGCCAGTCCGCAACTTGTAGCTCCTGCAGATCTGATACGACGTCGTCCTTCCAGCGGTGTCTGGGCTGACCGACGGTGCGGTGGCCACGTGGTATTCCAAGATACACTGCTTTGGCGCTACGATCCTCCCCCATTCTTTCGAGATGGCCCATCCAGCGGAGTCCCTGGGCTTTGGCTTCTCCCAAGATGTTGGGTTCGGCAACCAGCACCTCGATCTCTTGGTTTTTCCGGACCCTACAACTGCTATCTTCTCTCTGAGTTGGACCCAGAATCTTCCTCATTATCTTCCTATCCGCCACTAAAAGCTTTTCTTCTTCCTTGAGGGTTCGTGTCCAAACCTCACTGTCATACATCAAGATCGGACTTAACATACCAAATCAAAATTTTAATTCTAAGCTAAGTCAGCTAAAAAACATTTGTATCTTATTCCCGGCGTATATCCTCGGGCAAACTATTCAATAGGTATCTATCGTAACCGTTTCCTAAAGTATAAATCCGACTTTATTATCATATTTATTTAAACTGCATTTAATTTTAAGTAGCAGACAAAGCTATAACTAAGGTCAAATTACTCATTGGTAAAAATGATAAATAGTCATTAGGTGGTTAAGATGAACAAATAATAAATATAGGGTGTAAAAAAAGTACAAGCAAAATTCAAAAGTCTAGTTGTCAATTGAGTTTGGAATACATTAAAATTATAAATTTTAATATTAAATAAAAATTTTTGAGATCTTACGCACGATTCAAATTCAAGGGGATAATTGAGAGTCGATTCTTGAATATAAGAACAAGATATTGTGAAATGTTGTATTTTTTTAAATAATTTTACTTTAACTTACGTACATTTTTATAACATAAAATAAATAAAATAAAAATGTACGTAAGTTAAAGTAAAATTATTTAAAAAAATACAACATTTCACAATATCTTGTTCTTATATTCAAGAATCGACTCTCAATTATCCCCTTGAATTTGAATCGTGCGTAAGATCTCAAAAATTTTATCCAGGTGGTAAAAAAGTACGAGCCAAATTCAAGAGGGTTGTTGACCATGGAGTTGAGGATACAGGAAAAAAACTTGACAACTTAACCTTGAATCTGGCTTGTCCTTTTTTACACTTTGTATATACTATACTTTTTAATAATATCCAATTTAACACATCAGTCATCACTTATAGAACTTTCACTGTTTCCTACGAAAATGTGAAGTTATAACAAAGTTTTAAATGGACTTTTTCAATGAGTGTAACTATCAGAGCTGCATTTATGTATTAGAGATAAAATAATATGCAATTATCAAAGCTGCTCACTAAAAGCATCCTTATTAATGATCCCTAGATATACACTGTTTTTTTTTAATGTAACTGTATGATAAAAATATATACGTTGTGTGATTTTTTTTATATTAAAGCCCTATAATCATATTATAATATCAATAATACTATGTAAGTATTACACAGTTGAAACTAAGTGGGTAGATGTATCCTGTTAAGGGGCTACCCGGAACTTCAACGCGCTCACTAGCGCCACTTTAGTAGAAAAATCATAATTCGTTAAATAAAAGACCAATGGAAAATCTAATTGATGCGATTCTAGTTCTGGTTATGTTGTTTAGATACAATGTTTAAGTTCAATTAAACAGAGTTATCTGCAGTTACAGTTAGAAAAATTGCCAAAAGTGGCCATATTTAGCAGTTTTTCTAACTCTAACTACAGTAAACTACTTTAGAAACAATTTGAACGTACTAAATAAACTATAGAACCTGTACTACAATCGTGTCTACCAGATTTTTGATTGGTCTTTTATTTAACGAGTTATGATTTTTCTACTAAAGTGGCGCTAGTGTGCGCGTTAAAAATCCAGGTAGCCCCTAAACCGATTTACGATTCTCGTACAAAACAGTGTTCTTGTCAAACCAATGACACGATAGAGAGAGAGTGACATGTGACACGATAGAGAGAGAGAGAGAGAGAGAGAGAGAAAAGAGAGACACTCTACCACGCATAGTTTGGTGGATGGATAGGTCTTTTAAAATGACATCGACGTGCCTCAAACCATTTTCTCTAAAAGTGTAACGTTTGAGAGATAGACGCCTCCAAAGTGGGCGTTCCCCCATCTAACTTATAAACTAAGCGAGTGTAAATTTTGAAAAAATACATGATTGAGATCTTGACAAAGACTTTCAACGAAAATTGGTTTGAACGAGATCGAACAGTTTTTGAGATAGAACACATTTTCAATAACCGCAAACATAACTTTCTTATTCATACTAATACTATGAAAAATAATATTTGCAGTCAACAAAATATTGTTGTATTTTGGCTATGTGGAAATAAGTGGATCTCTTATTCAGTTAAAGTTGGCACGGAACCCTTAGTGTGCGAGTCCGACTCGCACTGGGCATTTTTTTTATGTGTGTATGTCTATAATCTGTCTGCATCAGACATTGGAAAAACCAATAGGAAAACCCTTGTTTATCTCCACATGTAGACACTCGACAAACTGACATGAATAGACCACTAAAATGATAATCGAGCTCCGAAATTCTCAAGTAAAATATGGACTAACCAAAACTCATCATCACATAAACAATGCATTATTATCGGTCCGCTAACGAGTATCGATATCTCTCTTCCGTTAATCCGCGGCTGGGGGCGTTAAATTGAAATAATTCCGTCTGCCCGCGAGTTGTGGCCGTTTTATTTGCTCATAAATCTTTGTGCGGTACATCTGATTTACAGGAATGCTCTGCCCACCTCAGTTACTGGGGATTCTGGAAATCCAGTGAACATGTTTCTCATTAAGATTTCTTTCATTGGAGTCGAGTAACCACCTTGGAGGTAAGTGGGTTAGGCTAGCTTTATTAGTTGCGTTCCGACATTATTAACTCTACAGTCCAACACAACACGTGGGTGGGATTTCCAAAAACGTAAACGAATGTAACTGAAGACATTTTGATTAAGGTACTTTAAACTGTTACTGTTTGGTTGATGACGCTAACGGTTAACTTAGACCCCTTACACAATGCGACGGGCTAACGGGCGTGAGTATCGATGCAGTCGCCAAAATTCAGTACATAATTTGACAACTTCCAGCTTTTGCATCGCGACTGTATGGATGCTAACGCGCGTTAGATTCGCGACTGCATCGATGCTAAAAGTAGCGCAGTGTGTAAAGGTTGACATGTTTCGACTGCATTGATGCTAACGCGCGTGTAAAGGGTAAGGTATAAAGTTTGCGTTTTGTAGATACAAAACTTTTGATGAGTGTTACGACGTGAAAATCCTTTGTAATCTAAACTGACATGAAAACTTACCATCACGTCGATCGGATCGTTGGCTCTAGTTAAAATCGCACTTAAACAATTCCAGCGTTTGTTTGGTTTGCACATAAATCTCAGATCCGTACAGTACTGATTTACAGAACTGCCCGGCTCTGCTCACCTCAGTTGGACACACCCGCAGCGTTAAGGCTTATCCCACCCGATTCCACTATTGCACGTTGATGCATTGTTCCCGTTATAATTTCACAGCCCGGCTTTAAACTAATTAGGTTACGTCCGACCTGATTTACGGGACAGCGTAACTTAATCAAGTTTTTACTGAGCATGCGACAGCGAGGTTAACTAAATCGGTTGTAACAACAATTTGAATATGTGCATACGTTTTTGTTGACACGTGCGCTTTGTTTTTTACTTGTACAATGTCATCCTATTGTTTCTTTAATAATTAAGTATAAATACTAAAGAATAAATGTAGGAGGTACAAACGACAAAAAAAAAATACATGAAACATGTGTGATAAGTAGGTAGTACTTTTCTACTTAAATCAAGAGTTAAATTACTAGTTGAGTACTCGTACTCATGTGGTCTAACACTCACACGAAGATGTTTAAAGTACTTAACACATCAATACACTCCCTGTTTTTCAGGATCAGCTAAAGCGATTAACTGCAATAACGTCGTTATCCAGAATCCAAAAATAAGTTGATGTCATCTAACTAATAATAATTTACCTTTTTAGGGTTCCGTAAATGGCAAAAACGGAACCCTTATAGTTTCGTCAAGTCTGTCTGTCTGTCAGTCTGTCCGTCCGTATGTCACAGCCACTTTATTCTGTAACTATTCAGTTAAAGTTTTCCTACTTCAGTTAAAGTTGGCACAGAACCCTCAGTGCGCGAGTCCGACTCGCACTTGGCCGGGTTTTTGATATAGATATCGGCCCAGCGCTGTAACAGACGCGCTTCAGACCTGCCTTTGACTGTTTTCGGCTTAACGCTCTTCAGTTCTCAACAAGCGATTCATCCTTAAAAACCATTTTCTTTCTGGTACATTCCCCGCAAATCCGTTTCATAGAAAACACTAGAGCCACCAAGCCGCACAGATTTAGAATCTGGAAAAGCGAGCATACGCGGAAGCGCGGACAATATTAATGCCCACCATAAGTCACTGCCGGGTATTTTTCTCACCCAGGAAGGGCAGCCGACACCACTAATTAACAAGATTAGCATATTCTCTTGGAAATGCCTTTTTGCAGCCGGCAAATATATCTCTCTCTATGGTAATGGATTTTGCCTAATTTTCTTGTCGCGCGCCGTTCGCCGTGCGCAGAACGTATTTTTACTTATAATGGTAATAATGCTCGTTGTTTGAAATTATATAATAGTGGGTATTACAAGGTTTTTTGGACAACCGAGTAAACTACGTTCGAATGTCAGTATAAGGTAATTAGTGCATTTATGTTCTTAAGAGTACGTTATTTATGAACCTTAAACCTTGATACTTTATTGGATAGTGCATGTTTATAAAAAAAACTTAATGTTAAAGTCAAAAAGTTAGGGATGCAAATTTACTTATTTCATTAGGTACTTTAAGTAGGCATATATCTGAAGATACGAGGGTCAAACTGAAAGTTCTTAGAACTGGCCACTTATAAACAATATAATAAAAAAAATATTCTAAAATTTGAAAATAGAACTCTTTGCCAATATTACTGAGTATATATTCCATTCATTTGTCATTTGTTTTACGATTTGGCGGCAAATTGAAAATTGTCTGTGTCACGTCAACATGAATTTAACACGAGAAAATTTTCGTGCAATGATTTTTTATGACTTTCGATGTCATTTAAGTCAACAAGAAAGTTATGATAGACTACGATTGGCCTTTCACGATGAAGCCCCATCTCGTGCGACTGTTTACAACTGGTTTAATGAGTTTAAACGTGGTCGCACTAATCTCACTGATGATGTACGTGAGGGACGGCCTTCTACGGCGACGACTGAAAATAACATCTGTGTTGTGCGGCGTATGATAGAGACTGACAAAAGAGTGACCTATCAGCAGATTCGGACAAGCTTAGGCATCGGTATGAGTCAAGTGCACAAAATCCTCCACGAACATTTAGCGGTCAGAAAGCTTTGCGCCCGGTGGATACCTCATAATTTGACTAAGGCTCAAAAACTCCATCGTGTGGATTGGTGCCGTAAAATGATTGAAAGATTTAACGGAGGTGACTCAAATGCTGTGTTCGACATACTAACAGGTGACGAAAGCTGGATTTACTGTTATGATCCTGAAACCAAAAGACAATCTGCTCAGTGGGTGTTTCCTTTCGAGGAGTTGCCAACTAAAGTGAAGAGAGATCGAAGTGCGGGAAAAAAAATGGTGGCCTTGTTCTTTGGAAGGATAGGTCATTTCGCAACAATTGTGTTAGAGGATCAAAAACAGTTTCTACAGAATGGTACACTACCAATTGTTTGCCACTTGTCTTGGAAAAAGTTCGAGAGAAACGACCTCGCAGTAGGATCCTCCTTCACCACGACAACGCCTCGTCGCACACCGCCAAGCGAACGATCGACTATTTGGCGACATCAAACGTTGAATTACTGGGTCACCCGCCGTATAGCCCCGACCTCGCGCCTTGTGATTTTTATTTATTTCCAAAAATTAAAGAAAAACTTAAAGGAAAGCGGTTTATGAATGCTGAAGAAGCGGTGGCTGCGTATCGCGATGCCATTGAAAAGACCCCTAAGGACGAGTGGGCAAAGTGCTTTTCCCAGTGGTTCCATCGCATGCAGCGGTGTATTGACGTCAATGGACAATATTTTGAAAATATATAATAAAACTAATAACTGGCTAATGTAATCAGTTTTTGATTTTCTAAGAACTTTCAGTTTGACCCTCGTAGAGCCCATTCTACACCTCGGTATTTATCCGAAAAAGGATTTGTTTAGGCGCTCATGTTTTTGGTGTTTTGTCTAACTGCATACATTAATCATGATTTTACTTCGCCCGTGTTATGGACCCGAAAGGGTCGGGTGCTTTTATTTATGCAAATCGGGAGTTCCGGCATTCCGCGCTCGCTTTGACTCGAGTTACACTTGGCTTTGCGAGCGTAACTTCTCGCTTTGAGCTGAGAAGCTACTCATCTATTTCGCACTGATACCTCCTTATATTAAGTAGACAAGTTTTAAATCTATTTGAATCCATATTCTAATGAAACTTATAGAAAGTGTCAAAAAGAACAAGTAAAATCCGAGGGGGTGGTTGAATTGAGTTGGAATGCAAGAAATTATTTAAAAAACAGAGAAAAATATTAAAAAAGATACTAGTTTTTTTCCTGTATTTAAGACTCGACTATTAACCACTCCTTTAAGTTTGGACCGTCCTTTTTTTACATAAGAAAGAAAAAAGTTGACATAAATTAAAATGTACACAGATCCCTAAAATTCTATGCATCCTACATTGACGGATGCTAGTCTGATGAAAATGTAACCTTTTGTTTTAGTACAGTTTGGACAGCAGTGATGCTCTAACATACGGACGGACTTTGGCGATTAACGCAACTGTAGATTCCGTCACTTGTCAGCGGCTAATCGACATTACGTTGATGTTGAGACGTTAAGACGTTGACAAAGTTGAACAATTGCTGTCGACACGTCAACGACGCGTAGACGGCTATCTGCTTTATCGACAGTTGCAGTTACTTAAATGTGCTGTACAATAATCACCTTATAAATAACTATGTGTAACTTTCCAATCATGTCTGCACATAGGTGCTTTTAATAGATAATTCACTACTCGTGGCGTGAATTGTGATTAATTTACGAAAGGATTATCACCCTTTAGGTCCAGTCACTTACACACCGATCTACCATACTCTAATATAGCTCTAGGTAGATCAAAAGGATTTTTAACAAAAATAGCACCTATTTTTTAGCACCTTTGACTTTGTTTTGCAGATAAAACTAACCGAGATGTACTGGCCCTTAAATCTTTAAAATCACTTTGATTTTAAAACGTCATTACACATATTAAACAGTTCAAGATTTGCATAGTAGTCCAATTTTCTTAATAAAGGCACCTACACGTAATCTGTGCATAATAATAGTATAGTGAGATAATCTCAGCATTATCTGGTTCACGTTGTGTGTGTATATGCATAATTATTGCGCGGTGTGTTTGTCACGGAGTGTTGTGAATATTGTAATAATTTGGCCGGATTAAAGTTTAAATGGTTCATTATAATTATGTTGGAAATTCACGGATTTTCGTTATACTAAATATCCTAATGTCGTTAATTACAACAGTGTTTTAATTGATATGTAATCAGGATAAGTATTATCAGTTGAACATATTGTATATAAAAGTAATTCAGGAAAACTTAAGGAACAGACCGAAATAGCATAGGACTGTTTCCTATAGTTTGTAAATACTGTAAATACGATATTCAAATTCAAAACATTTCATTACGAATGTGATGTGTGGTCTTCTCTTCCTAAGCAGGTATAAATGCTAAATAGAAAAGAACACGCACTCTTAAAGTTAATATTTTTCAAATGAAATAAGTCTCTTAACGTACTGTTAAGTAATTTTACATCAATGCATACCATACAGCCGCAATAAATGTATATTTCTGCTCTATTTTTGCACGGGTAATGAAAATGCATTTCAAAAGCAAACCGAAATGTAATTTTAGTTAAGCACTCTAGTAAGCGCATTATGAAATATATAATTTATTCGTAAAATATGTCATAATATTGTAAAAACATCGAGTTTTTAATCAGACGGTTTTAAATACGTTAGTTTGTAAGCTGTCGAATTATTTGTGATAATCCTTGAGCTTCATCAATGATGATAATGAAGCTAGATAAGGCATTTATACTATTTTATTGGAGTAATTTGAAATCCTAACCCAGGCAAAACTTTTTTAAAAATATTATTAAGTCCGAATCAAAGTATATGAACAAATAGCTTATGTTTCGTGTTAAATGTTTGTAAATAGGGAAATTTGTGAGTCTTATGGTTCTTATTTTTTTTGATGGGAGTATTTTTGGGACATCCATGTCATCCAATCATGCGGTTTTTACAATATAACGAATGGAGCATTATACATTTTGAATGTAGAATGTAGAGTCGTTGGGGTAAAATGTTTTGCATTAAGAATAAAATGCCACATACATACTTAGAGTGACAGAATACTCAATTTCGCTCCGTTGAATGAAACGATTGGTCAAATAATGAAAACTGATTAAAATTGATGCAAAAAACTGTAAAGTTTACTTCCGAGCGGTCAAAGTTTGATAGAGTGAAAAAGCACAAACATGAATGCTTATTTATAACCTTAATCATGCTGAGGGGACATTTATTTAAAGTTAATTTACTATCTACCGTTGTAATGGACCTTAGACTAGAATAGACTGGAATCATATAGGTATTTGAGTCTTAATGGTATACAAAGAAGATTCACAATAAATTTTATGTAATTAGGATTGATGTTATAAGGCCTCAACTTTGCACACTGCGGCTTGTAGCAGCGATGCAGTCGCAAAATGTCAACCTTTACACACTGCGCTATTTTAAGCATCGATACAGTCACGATGCTAACGCGCGTTAGCATCGATACAGTCGTGATGCAGAAGCTGGAAGTTGTCAATTAAACGCGACTGCATAGATGCAGTCGCGCTTCTGCATCGATGCTTCCGCGTATTAGCATCGATGCTAAATTAAATCTGTTCATTGCGTGAGTCGCGTTTCCAAAAACGCGTGACTTACTGCCATATTGTTAATACGAAGTGCAACACTGGATAATATTTATAAACATCAAGTTTTTATTAGGACAGATTTACTTTTGAACACATAATAACTAGAACGGGCCTATATTTTGTTTTCAAATGGATACATGAATGTTTTTTCAGACGAACTATTAGAATCTGTTATTTAATTACGTGAACCGCGCTGTTTTGGCGAGCGAAAATTCCGCTCGACCTATTTTCCGGAATAGCTACGAGGGTCAAACTGAAAGTTCTTAGAAAATCAAAAACTGATTACATTAGCCAGTTATTAGTTTTATTATATCTTTTCAAAATATTGTCCATTGACGTCAATACACCGCTGCATGCGATGGAACCACTGGGAAAAGCACTTTGCCCACTCGTCCTTAGGGGTCTCTTCAATGGCATCGCGATACGCAGCCACCGCTTCTTCAGCATTCATAAACCGCTTTCCTTTAAGTTTTTCTTTAATTTTTGGAAATAAATAAAAATCACAAGGCGCGAGGTCGGGGCTATACGGCGGGTGACCCAGTAATTCAACGTTTGATGTCGCCAAATAGTCGATCGTTCGCTTGGCGGTGTGCGACGAGGCGTTGTCGTGGTGAAGGAGGATCCTACTGCGAGGTCGTTTCTCTCGAACTTTTTCCAAGACAAGTGGCAAACAATTGATAGTGTACCATTCTGCAGAAACTGTTTTTTGATCCTCTAACACAATTGTTGCGAAATGACCTATCCTTCCAAAGAACGAGGCCACCATTTTTTTTCCCGCACTTCGATCTCTCTTCACTTTAGTTGGCAACTCCTCGAAAGGAAACACCCACTGAGCAGATTGTCTTTTGGTTTCAGGATCATAACAGTAAATCCAGCTTTCGTCACCTGTTAGTATGTCGAACACAGCATTTGAGTCACCTCCGTTAAATCTTTCAATCATTTTACGGCACCAATCCACACGATGGAGTTTTTGAGCCTTAGTCAAATTATGAGGTATCCACCGGGCGCAAAGCTTCCTGACCGCTAAATGTTCGTGGAGGATTTTGTGCACTTGACTCATACCGATGCCTAAGCTTGTCCGAATCTGCTGATAGGTCACTCTTTTGTCAGTCTCTATCATACGCCGCACAACACAGATGTTATTTTCAGTCGTCGCCGTAGAAGGCCGTCCCTCACGTACATCATCAGTGAGATTAGTGCGACCACGTTTAAACTCATTAAACCAGTTGTAAACAGTCGCACGAGATGGGGCTTCATCGTGAAAGGCCAATCGTAGTCTATCATAACTTTCTTGTTGACTTAAATGACATCGAAAGTCATAAAAAATCATTGCACGAAAATTTTCTCGTGTTAAATTCATGTTGACGTGACACAGACAATTTTCAATTTGCCGCCAAATCGTAAAACAAATGACAAATGAATGAAATATATACTCAGTAATATTGGCAAAGAGTTCTATTTTCAAATTTTAGAATATTTTTTTTATTATATTGTTTATAAGTGGCCAGTTCTAAAAACTTTCAGTTTGACCCTCGTATTCGGAATAGCAAAGCGAAAAATATTAAATAAAATGCTTTAACTGCTACTTTTTGGATCCGAATGTATGACTATCAATCAGCCTTGTTCAGTCAATTAACAAAAGTAGTTTATAAAATTAACAACAAGTGGTATAATTTGATTGTTACTGTACACAGTCTGGCCATAAATACTGTTACAATTAAAAATAAGAAAGATTTTTTTTTTCTTTGTGACAATATTTATGGCAAGACTAGGTATTCATATTCAGATATTCATCACCGTATTTCAGTATAATAAAAAACATTTAAGCTGGAGTAAAAAAAAAGAGTAACAATTTAGAATGTTATTCATAAAGATGAAATAAGAAACCAAAAATTTGCGCACGGGCGGGACTTGAATTAGCAACTTTTTGGCTAACCGGACCAAACGCTCTACCAATTGAGCTACCGTGCTATCTGTCCGTCTTTGCGAAATTGGTGGTCTCTTATGGATATGTCATTAAGCGTGACGTTTAGTATCTACCCGTATTTTTATGCTGGTTTAAGTCCCGCCCGTGCGCAAATTTTTGGTTTCTTATTTCATCGTTGTAAATAACATTCTAAATCATTAATTGTTACTGTTTATTTTTTTACTCCAGCTTAAGTGTTTATTATTATACTGAAATACGGTTGTTTTACTTCTTACAGTTCTTACGTACTTAATAAGAAGGGAAATCGCATGAAGACTATAACAAACAAAAATAGACAAGGTTTGTAGGTAACTTAAGTTTTTATTATATGTAGCTATCAAACCAACCTGAAAAGGCGCTCATGCAAATATTTGAAAAACTTGCCATCTTGCCAAGGAAGTAAGGCAAGAGTTCTTGGCATTAACTTTGTTAAGACGTAAAAAAGGTTAAAAAAAAGGTTGCGCGCTCACTGGCAGCGGAGCGCGGCGATCTACGAACCGCGACCATCTCGTAAGTTATCGTATTTCACCCTCTTTAGACCCGTGAAGAGGATAAAAAGGCTTTTGTTTTTTGCCAACCTATCAACTGCTAGTTAGTTTTTTTTTGTGAAAACTCTTTGAATAAGAAATCTTGGACGGTTAGTCAAGAATAACTGATTAAACTCTCTGCGTTACCAGGTGGTTGACTAGAAGAGAAGGCCATTAGGCATTGAGTCCGCCAATTGTACAACTTACAATGCAATAAAGTTTAAATAAATAAAAGAATATAAATCCACTGAATGAACAGCAATGAGCAGTTTTTTGTTAATTTACGAAGTTATTCTTAACCGCAAGTGAATTACGATATCAAGATTACAAGTGAAGGAAAAAACTATTTAGAAGCTGTAAGTGTAAGTGTAGCTCAACATAGAAGTCAAGCTGAATCTATGAGGAATATATACATACAAGTATACTTCATTATTATCATCATCATTATCAGCCAAAGGGTCCACTGCTTAACATAGGCATCTCCGATGGTTTTCCACTCCGACCGGTTGTAAGCGGTCTGCATCCAGTGATCTTTACAAAGTCGTCTGTCCATCTTGTCAGTAGACATCCTACGCTGAGCCTTTAGTCGAAGGGTCTCCAATCTAGAACATTTCTTCCCCCAACGGTCATCAGTTCTACGCGCTATGTGCCCTGGCCATTGCCACTTAAGCTTACTGATTCTTTTTTTTATTACTTATTGTTTAGTACACACACAGGTTACAGCCAGTGACTGACAAAACATGAAAATGACACTTATAGAACTAGACTATAACCTAGAAATAGTGTACCTGAAATAACATTACATAAAATTATTTACGACCGCAACAGTTAGTAAATTTCGAAAATAATAAGAACTGTTTACAAATAAAATTAAAACTAAAAAAAGTTTACCAAATTTCACGATGTATTCATTGTTGTGGGCAGATATCAAGAGTTCTGTCAGTTCTCTTACGAAACAAGTGCAATTTGGACTGAAAGATATCGAGGTTCGGATGGAACTCAACCAATTCATCATAAAATCGACGCATCCGTACAAGGGGATTATAAAACGAGGTATTATTCCTGTAGACCTCAAGAGCGAACATTCGCAGGGATTCGCAGGGTTATGTTGTGTTGTTAAGTTGGTATCTCTGTATTTTCACTACCTATATTTTTGAGATATTTACCTTGCCTGGACTTTAAAAAATACTTCATCCTTCCATGTATTCAAGAGCCGTAGGAATTGAAAGTGCTTGCAATAATATATTTTTTGTGTTACAGTGGGCCAAATATCGATGGTATATCATTTTTGTGATCCAGTATTTAAGAATTTGGCTCAGTGGTTGCGGTTTGCGGCCCGGTCAGTATAATATTGACCGTATGCGGTCAATATTATACTGACCGGACCGGACCGATATATTGCAGACCGCAACTAGTGTGCCAAATCCCTTATGCATAGGTGTTGATTTTTACGTGACGCAACCACGTGTGAAATATTGTATGGTAAAATAATGCAGTCGTTTAAGATGTAGGCAGATCCATTGCATGTAAAATTGTATCATTGTATAAATACGATCGTGAAAAATCATGATTGGCTTAAGATCGAAAAGAAAAAAAGGAAAATAAGAAGAGGAATAGAAAGACTAAAAGATTCAAACCTTGATGATTGTGATGTTAAGTGTTTCATTTTAATTACAAAAAAAAAACTTGTATACCTTTTACATTAAATTAACAATCGAGTTAACTATCGAAAAGCCAAAACATCGATATATTTGCAAGCCTAGCCAGAAGTAAAAGCCGATAGACGCGAAGAGCCGGCGCCGCACCGGATGCGTCGACAACTAGTGGAGGTATTCCGTAACTCCAGACGTAGCTTTCGCACTAGAATTACTGTCTGTACTCAATATTCAAAAGCTAAAGAATTCGTTTGTTTGAACTAACTATTCAGAGAAACTACTGGTCCGATCAGAATAAATATTTTGTTTTCGATTGTTAACTTATCGGAGGAGGCTTTAAGCTAAGATATAATGCTGGGAGAGGAGGGAAGAGGGTAAAATCAAAACACCCGGACTTAGTATCGGGGGAGCACTAGTTGACAGAAAAATGAATTTTTGAGAGCTTTGAATTGAGCGCTTTCTACAATACTTGATGATCCTGCTTGAAGCATAGGTAAGTCGTTAGTTTGGTAGGGTTTAATGCGTAACACGGTTATTTTCCCGTAGCAATCGTAAATGACGTAATCTGGTTCTCAAAAGTCCTAATTGGCTCAGACATTCGTAATTGCGTTAGAAGCTCTTATTCCGTCAATGCATTACGCTTTCTAGTTACATAATGAGCCCTCAGCTAGTTGACAATCACGGTTTACCTATTCATGAAGTTAGCAATGAATGCGTTTTGTCTGACAAACGGTGCGTGAAGGTAAAACAATTTTTTAGAGTAAAGTTTTCAATAACTGCAAACAAAGCGGAGATTAAGCTGTGTTTGCAGTAAATATAAGATCCTTTACACACTGCGACTTTAAGCACTCATGCGATGAACAGATTTAATTTAGCATCGATGTCAGCATCTATTGAGAAGCCCGACTGCATCGATGCTAACGCTTGTTATTATCGATGCAGTCGTCATATTGGCAAACAGTACATAATTTCTCAATGTCCAGCTTCAGAATCGCGACTGCATTGATGAAAGTAGCGCAAGTTTGTAAAGGTTGACATTTTGCGACTGCATCGATGATGCATCGCAACTGCATCGCTGCTGAAAGTCGTAGTGTGCAAAGAGTATACGGTAAAGTAAAGGCTGATCTTCCGAATCTTTTAGACCCCTTACCTTTTGGGGTCTAGATCGAGTCGACGGCAAAACCTTGGGAACGCCGACATTAGTAATTTTATTCACTGACATTTGGACTGTCGCTTGACTGAAATTTTTTATGATAAAGTTAAAATAAAAGTAGCAGATACGCGACATAACAAGTCGTTAGCTGCTAAACCAATATTTTTGAAATTAATAATATTCTCCTGTCGATTGTCGGCAATGGTGGTCCTCTCAGCAGAAATAGGCCAGGTACGCAGGATATATAACAGTGCCCAAATGTGTGCGCAATAATAAAAAGGTACGTTAAAAGGTAGTTAAGGACCTTCAGATTATTAAGTAAGTGGTATAGGTGGTATAGCCTAGGGGCTACAACAGAGGAAGTGGACTTCAAAGGTGAAGCGAACTATTTAAAGGTATAAATACTTAATCTAGTTACAATACTTGGTATCTATAGATCTCCTCCAAAAAAAGCTGGATACATTGATTGAGGTATTAGATGACACATAAATATAAATATAAATACATTAAAGTTATCTGAGAAACGTTCATGGTCATGGCAGGATTTGCTTTGCGTAAACATGGGGAACGATCAAATATACTTCTAAGTAGAATCGATTACTCAGCAGTCCTATATGAATTAAAATCCTTTGATTGGTCAAAAGTTACCAACGAAATATGGATGGATAATAACAAAATGTGTATAAATGTGAGGTTTGTGTGTGTATGTGTGTGTGTGTGTGTGTGTGTGTGTGTGTGTGTGTGTGTGTGTGTGTGTGTGTGTGTGTGTGTCTGTGCGCGCGTGCGTGCGTGTGAGTATGTGTGCGTGTTAAGCATTATATACGAGTGCGTTTGAATTAAATTATTTATTTTAGAAGAATTTCGGTATCTAGGTACAACATCATAAGCAGGTAAGCCATGGTTATCTTTTTGGCCTCGTATCTATTTAGTGTATATATATGTGAAACTTTATGTATCTTATTATATAGTTTTGCTGAGAGGGCTGTGTATTGACGTTTGGCTAAGGCTGTTCGGCATTTCATTAGGACACACGTATGTTAAGGCCCGAAAACGACTTAGGAGCATACCATCAAAGGAAAGAGAAACGTGTCTTCGCAATACACTGCGAAGAATATATAGCTGTCGGACTGTTAGGACCTGGCACTCTAAGTATAACAAGTTTGTGGGGTATCGAATACGTTCGCTCTAAGTTCAGCATCAGAGTACTGCCAGCTCCTCCTCAGCTCGGTATGCAGTAGGACAAGACAGATTGGCATAAAGCTAGGTATATGATTTTAGCTGTGACAGGATCTACCAGGCTCCGTATTTTCTTAAATATATAAATTAGTTTGCGCACCTTTACTTTTAACATTTCAATGTGGGGACCCCATTTTAAGTTGGAATCAATAATGACACCGAGGTATTTAACATTATTAACAATATTAATGGGTTGACATTCACATATTGATGATAGATCACAGTCACAGGTATGCACCAAGATGTTTGAGTCATCAGGTGATGGAGAAGAGTCTGATGAAACGCAAAACGGTAGAATCTGGGTCTTGCTTAGATTTAAGGTCAGAAGATTTGTTGACAGCCAGTTGATCACAGTTTTAAGAGCATTTTGGGCGTGTTGCTTAGCACTTCTCCAGTCATTGCCATATACTAGTAGTGCAGTATCATCTGCATAAGCAAATATACTACAGTTAGGCATTTTGAGTTTGTTCATATCGTTGACGTGTAACTGGAATAGGGTCGGTCCCAATATACTACCTTGTGGGACGCCGTAGTCAATGGGCTGTAGGTCACTGATGTATGGGCCTATTTTAACGCATTGCTCCCTGTGCAGGAGATAACTTCGAAAAATGTTTAGTTCACGACCACGAATGCCATGACACTCTAGCTTATTGATCAATATGGGGATCGATACTGTGTCGAAGGCCTTGGAAAGATCAAGAAAAAGACCCAAGCATTCCTTTTTTGCGTCAACCCTATCTACTGCTTCAGTTGCTAAAGAAGTGACTGCGTCTTCAGTGGACATTCCGGATCTAAAACCAAATTGGTTATGAGCTATTAAGTTGTATTTATCTAGAAATTTGGTAAGAGCATTGTACCTTTGAAAGAACCGGCAAAACAGATATCGGTCTATAATTAGCGACTTCATTTTTATCACCTTGCTTGAAAGTGGGACTTACAATTGCTCTTTTCAGTACCTTAGGAAAAACACCGGTGGAAATTGAGAGATTATACATGTGTGTAATAGGTGGTATCAGAGCATTTCTGGAAGCTTTAATAATAGCCGGAGATATTTTGTCACATCCAGGAGAGCAATCATCACGAAGACCACAAATTATGCGTTCTACATCCAAAAAGTCGACCTCGATAATTACCAGGGAGCTTGTTTGATTGACGGGTGTCGTTGGAGAGCTTGAGATTGGAGTAGCAATCTTGGTAGCCAAATCTCGCGCGATATTAACAAAGTATTTGTTGACTGAGTTTAGGACCGCCTGGGGATCAGTGTGAGTGCCCAAGAGTTCACGAGGGGGTTCTACGTTACGTGTGGTATTTGACACTTTTTTAACTGCATTCCACATAGCTTTGGGGTTGTTTTTTGCCTTAATAAATTCAGCAGTTTGATATTCATATTTTCTTTGATGAAGGAGGTTATTTAAAAAGTTGCGATACCTTTTGTATGTGATATCGAGTATCTGATTTTCTGGATCATAACGTAGCTTCTTATGCATTTTATCCCGGTTTCTCACACATATGAGTAAGCCTGGGGTAATCCAGGGCTTAAGAATAGCTTTTTTCCGAGTTGACATAGTCGTTGTAGTATAATTATTTACATTTTTGGAAATAATGGATACTAACTTATCAGCTGCCTGATCCGCATCAGAGGTACACATAACAGAAGAAAAATCAGCTTCATTGAGAGAGTTTTTTATCGCTTCGTAGTCTATTCTAACAGTTGTCCTGAGTGATTTAAGATTCATATGGGGTCTACATTCTAGGCATAGTATAGATGGAGAATGATCGGTAATTAAGGGATCCAGGATCATGACCCTAGAAGGCAGATTAGTTTTCAGGAGGATGTGATCTAAACATTTATCTAAGCGTGTAGGATATCTGTGGGCTGGTAGTAAACCAAGCGCCGCAGTCGAAGTAAGGTAAACGCCATTTATTCATGTAAGTAGGGCAAAGTACGTTTCCAAACCGTGGATAACGCCAGGGCTGATTCATTGTATGAATAACCGCGACCGTTTACACAGCAAACTTAGAAAATAACCTAATAACGCTACTCTGAAATTAACTTACTCGCGATACCGCAATTTTTGTAATAATTTACTATGTAAGTTAAAAAAAACATATTACAAAAAGAAATTGCATAATAGTAAAAACAAACCCAAACTATATTGCTGATTCATTCTTCATGACTCTAACTGATCCCTTGGAGGTCTGCGCAATTATACGCAATCAAAGAGATGGTATAGATACAATGACATCGAATCTTTTGAAACTGGCCAAAGACGTCATATCCGTGCCACTTACCCACATATGTAACCTCAGCCTGTCCAGTGGTATATTCTCTGATATCTGGAAAACGGCTGCGATTAGCCCTATTCACAAATCAGGACCATGAGACGCACCGCAAAACCACAGACCAATCGCTTTGCTTAGCACTCTATCGAAGATTCTCGAAAAGATAGTCCAGTCTCGACTAGCAAATTTCCTAACCGCAAAAATTATATTGTCTAATAGACAATTCAGCTTTAGGAAAGGTAGAAGTACTAAAAGTGCTGTCTCTTTATTGACGTCATTTATAAGCCGCTATCTGGACAGCGCCCAGGCTTGCTTGGGGGTGTTCCTGGACCTTGCCAAGGCCTTTGACACTGTATCAATATCAATACTGCTCTGCAAACTAGAACACATAGGAATCACAGGGGAGGCCTTGGCTTGGTTCAGGAGCTACCTCACGGAACGTCGCCAGTGTGTGAGAGTTGGTGAAGCTGTTAGCAGTAGCAGACTAGTTCGCTTTGGCGTTCCCCCGGGAAGGATTTTAAGGCCTCTACTTTTTGACATTTACATAAATGACTTGCCATCGCTTGGTTTACAAAACGCTGAAACCATTTGCTACGCAGATGATACTGTGATGCTGTTCCGCGGTGCATCATAGATTGAGGCTGTACATCACAGAATATGTACATATACAGAAAATAGCCTAGCAGTAGTTGCACGGTGGTTGGAGAAAAATCTGCTCTCACTAAACACAACCAAAACTAAATCATTACATTTTCCAAGCTGCTTAGACTGCTAAAACAGCTGCTTCCAAACCTACAAATAGTCCATTAATAAAAATTCACCACAATTTATGTACAACCAATGCTCAATGTAACTGTAACACCATTTGCCTTACAGATACCATCAAGTACCTTGGCATCGAAATTGACCAGAAACTTACCTTTCACCGGCACCTTGCGCTGCTGTCAGGAAGAGTCCGAAAACTTATCAATGTAATGAGGCTTCTTAGGGCATCTGCCGGTCTCGGCATCCTCCAATCGGTCTATGACGGCACACAAAGCAGAGCCACTACGCCTGGTCAAGAACAAGGCCCTAACATGGCTTCTAGCTCAGACTTATAATGAGTCTGAACTTTTGCTGATGTCGCTACAATAATTTCATTTTGGGGGTGAGGGGAGAGGGGGTGCCCCTCAAATGCATATTCACACACACACACACACACACACACACACACACACACACACACACACACACACACACACACACACACACACACACACACACACGCACGCACACATACACACACACACACGCGCACACGCACAACGCAATTTTAATAAATATTATTTTTTGAACTGCTATATATAACTATGTTTTAACTTTTCTTATTTACCTGAAATCATACTATATACAACAATCTTAATTTTTTTAATAATATTATTATGTATTCGCCAAACTCGAGCCCCCGAAAGACAGGATCACCTAGTTTGGGGACTACCAGAAATCCCTTTAGATAAGTTATTTTAATTCCGAACTTTTCAAAAATTGTCGTGTTACTGAATTCCTTCGTTAATATAATTTATTCTTTATTAAAAAAAGAAAACTTTATTCAAGATTATTAAGTGATACATTTGAATCAACTTTATGAACGTTGAATGAGGGGAATGAACACACATTTCAACAAGAAGTAAACTTTTAATTGTAATATCTATTGGCCATTAAAACTTTATCCATTCGTATGGCATCTGTGAGGTAAACACCGTTTATTGTCAAGTTATCGTTAAACTTAGGTGACTTTAGATTTCTCCTCGACAGAAAGTCTTCATCGATTACTTTGAGCTATTATGAGTTAAGTACATTCTCGGAACTTTTCGTGCATTTTTTTTTACTGACGTCATGTTGATCTGTGAAAGCTTAATAACACACAAAATTTCATAAGTGTATGTTTGTATGTCTGAAGATTTCTTGAAAACGAGAAATCATAGCGAGATTATTATTTTTTAGTTCAACCAGGGTTTTACGGATATTTACTGCGGTAGCTTGTTTCAAGAACAATTATCGGGGTATTTCATGTACTCCATAACAGTAATAAGTGTAACCATGAGCAGTATCTCAGATAGGAATGTACCGTAATGCCATTGTCATTGAAATGACGCCGTGATATAACTGGATAAACTCCCACGCACGTTCGGGGATTGGAGATCACGGGAATGCTGATAGTCAGTTAATTAGAAAATAGCGTAATCCTGGACTATTTTAGGATGGGATAATCTGGGCATTGAGCCGCGAAAATGCGCGATGGCAGTGTAATGAAACTAAAATCAATAACCGCGCGGAAAGGAAATTGTGAACACAAAACCAATTTGGTTGATTTATTTTAGAACAAAGTTGTATTGTGCCTATTTAAATTTGAAACGGATGAACATACTAACAAACGACTTTATCAAAAACTAAAGCACATTATTACTGAATTGTTGTAAAATTGCTAGAAATAAGAGCGGCTAGGACAGATTTTTCCGCAACTTTATTAGGAAGCCGCTTCCGAAGGTCGCTTCGTATCGCCGGGCGTAACTAGTGTTGCTGATCGTTAACAAATTGGCGATATAAATTGACACACTCACAGAACAGAGGGAAAGCTAAGAAGAGCCTCCATACTCTGTTTACGTTGAAATGTTTTTGGTTCAAACACGAAGAGTAGGCAGAGGACAACAAGAAACCGTCCTGTAGAACGCAGTCACGCTGTGATTGGTTCTTGGGTCATTCAGATAAAATTGATATTTTATTTGTTAATTTACCGCAAGCATTACCGTTCCATTCTCCTTTATCTATCCATTGAATCACTCCTGTAAATATGACCGATAATATCGACTTTAGGTGATATTAATTTGCTATCAATTTTTATTAATGGCTGTCGACCAACAGGTAGTATAAGTCAGCAGTAGTATTGATTCTCAATAACTACGCAACTTATCATAAAAGTATTGACATCTTCCTTTTTTTAAGGTCATCAATCAATTAATGAAAAGGTTGGAAACTTCGACACCTTGTTTTAACGATATCGATGGTTAAGATATCAGTAGCTTGATAACACTGCGCGACAATCGTGCGTGGCGGAAAAATGATGCGCGTTTTCGAAACGCGCGACTGCATTGATGCTAAAAATCGCAGTGTGTATGGGGTCTTAGATATACCATAAGGAGGCCTATCAACAGTTACTAATCAATCCATTATTTTCGTGACAACCAGCATATTCGTGTTATTACGTAAATATACTTTTAGTCACTAAGTAAAGAATTAAACTAATAGCTCGTCTATGGGTCAGCTACCATGCATGACGAGATTGATTGATAGATTAATTAAATAGTTTGCCGTACTATTAAAATAATGCTTGCTGTCCGTGTAGGTACATAATTCAAATATGAATCATGTATATGCCTGTACATATATTTTTATTTTTAACAGTTTGTAGATCACTGAAGTACGTAAGGCAAGTTAAAAACTAGAGACACTCATTAAAAAGGGAACCTTTTTTCGAAGCAAATGTCTTCGTGATTTTTATTAGTCTTATATTATTTTTACTTAAATATGCAAAGCGTAGCTAGATTGCTGAAGTATAACAAAAGTATTTTATCGGGTCGGGTCTGCGCTGACTGGATTCGAGTATTAGGAGTGCGGTGGAAGTGACAGTTTTGACTCTAAACGGTAACGTATGGTGTCGTTATAGCTCTTCATAATTCTAGATAAGCACTGTCGTATACCATATCTGCATTGGAGTATCGCAAAAAAAATGTTAAAACAGGTTCCTCTTATTAGGTTTGACTTCAAGCAACGGATGCAATTGAATGTTGTTGTAATTTGGTTTAAATGAAATAAATTAACTAGGAAACTTTTCTATTAGCAGTTATTTTTTCCTCCTTATTAACTCGTAAGCGTGAAAACTGTTTACTATAAAAGAAAGAGGTCTACATTTTCATGGAGAGCTTCAGGTAAAATCAAATTGGTAACGTGGAAATCAGCCACCCTTTTTACGTATTTTTTAGCTTGTATTCCCTTGGATACCTTTTCTACGTTATATTAAATGGACTTATATAACAAAACAGGATAAGAGATCATAAATCAGCAATGACGATAGTCATTATTTATATGTCATTATGATTCGATCCCAACGCAATTTTCCTCTTAACATAAATGGTTCTATCAGGATAAAATGACCGATTGGATGGTAAATGATAAATGACAGTAAAAATGTCCGAGAACAGAGAACAGAACATTATTTGGTAGGTATCATATGAAATGATATCTGTTAATTTATATCTTAATTTTTAAGTAAGTTGTGTTAAGGTACATGTGGTGGTATTTCATCTCTTACGCTTCCTTAACCAACAATCAATTGTTATTTTTCCGGATGGGACTGATAGATATTAATAATTATAAGGTTTTATTTAAAAATTCGCGAAGAACGTTAGTGAGAATGAGATTAGAAGTATTTAGTTACGATGTGGCCATTGTCTGTTTTTGCATATCGCCTAATCATTATGTTCATGGAACACTCTAGCTGACAGCGCAGTTAATATCAACAATAATAAAGGTCCCAATCTATAAATTTTAGTACCTACATTGGTTGTTGTTTTATATCTACGGCTGTAGGTATATAGGAGTAACAATTAACGTGTCAACAATTTGCTGCCTGTATTCGTATTATATATTCAGCGTTGCATTATTCCATATCTGTTCACAGATTCAAACAGAAGGTTAAGCACGACATATACTCGTAACATGACTGACGTTCTCCGCCCAACGAGAATACTGTAGAATAGCCATTTTATCTCTGAATCCTGAAAGCACATTTGTGTACAGACAACTTTAACCAATAGACTACTTTTACAATAATATCTGAAAAAATAGTTAGTTCTTACTACAGGTAGAGGTACGCGCCACGACGGAAGCAAGCGACCGCGACATTTCACTCCGACTGGAGACCGCGACCGTCACTTGACGCTATGCAAATATGCGTGTTAGTTCGCGAGCGAGACAGAGACATGCAACCTAGGCGCGCGACAGAAGGCAGCGAGACGGTTGCTCCCCCAGATTAGTAGTGTGGCGGTTGCGCGCGATAAAACACATGGTTGTTGAATTATAAATTAATAATTATACGGAAGAAATTGATTAAACTAATCAGACAATAGACATAATTCATTATTAGGTAATCGTCTTGTAGTTTGGCATTTATAATAAGAATATAAGAACAAATTATCATCAGATTCTTCTTCCAGTAGATCCTCGACTTTTTGGTTTTTTACTTTGACCCAAATACAACTGGATCCATCGACACACTCGGTACTCACGTCTATGAACTTGTAAAAGCGCTGAAACATTTGTCGTGTTCTCGAGTGTCGGTTTCAGCCTGGGTCTTTGGTCGCAGTCTTCTGCCTCGGCTGCTTGTGTCGGTGCATAGGCTTTTGTCGATGGAGCCTTTCCATTCTTTGCGCTTTTCCGCTATTCTCTTGATCTCTAGAATTGATTTGTTCCTAACTTATTTATAATTAATAACAACTATCTTATTTCATCACAAATGTGCAATGTAATGTTTTTCGTGTAAATTTTCAGTTATTGAGCTCAAAATTCCAATTTAAGTTATTCGTTTTTTGCGAGCTAAAGTGGGTCTGCAGGTGAATATCTAGCGTTAAGTATTGTGTGATTTTAGATTCAGTAAATTTAAAACACCGATGTATTTCTACACCTCTTTTAATAAAAAGTATACTCTGAATTGTGATTTAAGAATAAAGCAGGTAATTTGCGTAAACACTGACAAGTTTGAGAAATATAGATGTTATGCTTTAGAATGTTTTAACACTCACAGTGTCATATTCTATAGTCAATTGCCAAATTTGTTTCCTTTCGCCAAATTTTTGGTTTCTTATTATATCTTTGTGAATATAAAATATGACACTGTGAGTTCTAAAAACATTCTAAAGCATTAGATAGCGAAGCGTCATCAATTTCCAACTGTTGCATAGACAGACGGTTAGATGGCGCTAAACGTCACGCGTAATGACGTATCCAAAAGGGACCATAAATTTCGCAAGATCGGACCGACAGCACGGTAGTTCGAATGGAAGAGCGTTTGGCTCCGTTAGCCGAGAGGTAGCTAGTTCGAGTCCTACCCGTGCGCACATTTTTGATTTCATCTTTGTGAATCTATACTAATATTATAAAGCTGAAGAGTTTGTTTGTTTGTTTGTTTGTTTGTTTGTTTGAACGCGCTAATCTCAGAAACTACTGGTCCGATTTGAAAAATTATTTTTATGTTAGATAGTCCATTTATCGAGGAAGGCTTTAAGCTATATAACATAAAGATACTACTCACAAGACCACAGCAGCAATGAAAAATGTTGCGAAAACGGGAGAAAGATATTCCTTTTGAAAGCTTCCGCTGCGTACGCTGCGGAAACCGCTAAAGTTACACAAAAATCATGTATGACAAGATTGTTCAGCATTAAAAGTTCTATAATAAAGTCCACGACAGCATAAGTCTATCTTTTATGGTTGACTTACTACAACCTTTTTATGTTAATAAATTTGTAAAAAAATAATGCATCATTTTTAAAGGTGTATTATACACACAGGTTTTATATTCTTATCAAAATAAATACATTCATCATCACGAGCATTTCTTAGGAGCTATCACAGTTTTAACATAACTCCGCACCAAAATAATGCTCGCAGCTTAAGTACAAAGTGCGCTTGCGCTAATTATATTATAAAGCTGAAGAGTTTGTTTGTTTGAACGCGCTTATCTCAGGAACTGCTGGACCGATTTGAAAAAATATTTCTGTGTTAGATAGCTTATTTATCGAGAAAAGCTTTAGGATATTAAACATGACGCTGCGACGGGAGGGGAGGGAGCAAACTCAAAACGCGCGGACGAAGTCGCGGGGGACCGCTAGTATAAAATATAGACGTTTTGTGCACACAATGCCAATATTGTATTAAATTTTGTTTTTCAGAATAAGTGTAGATTTAAGAAATTCAGATACATGAGCAATCTATAGGCTCAAGTTATCTGTTGAGCAACCCCTCCTGGTTCACGTTTGACACCGTTTCATTTTCGCATTTGTGATCTTCCAGATTAACGATGATAAAAAGTGTATTACTTTCTTGATTCAGTTTGCGATTTCATTCACCCGCAAATATGCGTGTAAGGAAATCGAAAATTCAAGTAAACATTCCGACTGATTTGTTTGAGGAGAAATACGACACGAGGAGACGAATTTTCAGTTCTTTGATAATTTATTATTTTTAAACATTATGTCAAATAATGCTCTAGAGGTGGGCTTTCATTGTTTTGTTTTTGTGAGGATTCAGAAATATCGATGGGTGAACCGTGTTGTCTTTCCTTAAGATAACCTGCGGCTACACACCCACAGTGTATTTGCCTTTAAATAAAGGAAAAGGAATTATTATTAAATAAAGAAACGTATTATAACCTTAATATAAGGTAGATGTTATTTATTGAAGCTTTAGCACGACTTTGTTCATATAATTTCGTACTGTTGTCCATCTCGAAGACTAAAAGCTTCTAGTCAAGAATTGAGTAAAATATTAAATAATAGAAAACCATTGAGCCTTGAGTTTGTCATAATATAGTGTCAATATAAATGAAAAGAGAGCACCGAATTAACGATCAGATTGCAATTGAAATTTGTATTGTGTGTCTATTTGTAACCTTTTGCGTTAGTTTCGTGGTAAATTCATAGTGTAAACTTGCCAGCACATAAAACTATGACAACACAATAAAATGATCTTTTATGAAATCGAGCTTTATTATGAAAGTAGAGGTGAGGGTTGTTTACGGATATTAGCTGGTCTGTGCAAAGCAGATGCGCTTCGTATACACCGCGCGTATTGTAAGCGCTATCCAATTTGCTTTCGAGCATGAGCCAGGCACGAAACGATAACTTAATTATTCCGCGAAATATCGTGTTTAAAGTAACTAGCTGCTTGAATTGGCAGCCATTTACAGTTTTTAATGAGCTCGCTCTATAAAAGATGTAAAAAAAAATACTGTGTTTTTGTTAATTAAGTGGAAGCAGTGATCAGGTTTGTAGGGTGTTCTTCTGCAATCTCAATATCAAATAATTAGGATTTTACTTTCATCTGTATTTACTATTTTCTGGTTGTTTTACTACTTTTTGTGGCAGAACAAAATAAAATGTCCGAAAGGATTCTAACGGTTTTTCGGACTCTTCGACATCAAGGTAATTTTCCGTGAGGAAAGTGTGCAGCTGACATCATTTAAAAAAAAACATAATATAATTGTACCAACATACGATATACGTTATTATAATGATAAGTTTACAGACACGCTAGTTTAAGTGACAATATGTATTAAGATGATTGACATTAAAGCTAAAATTGATCTCTACAATTGCCAAGAACATGCAATATTTTAAAGCTCAATTAACATTCTAATAAACTTTAAAGAAGCCTCCACCTACATTTTACACACCCGACAGGCAATTAGCTCCTAGTGAATCGTTAGCACGAGATATGCGAAATTGTAGTTGATGGCGCCTTAAATTGGATTTCAGTCCGGCTCAGGTTTGTAGGCTGAGGCATGAATATTTGATTTCACTCCACTTTTTCTGCAAGCGTTCGTGTGACCCGAAAATGTTGGGCACGCAACATCGGCGCCGACACACGGTATTGGAATTTTCATCGCTATTTCGCCGCTGTGTACGACTCTTTTTCTCTTACATAGCAAACGGAGAACAAGCTGGCTGAAGAAAACTAGAATTATCTACGCAGCGAATACTTAAATGCTAAAGATCTTATAATATAAATAATGCCCCAGTACCGTTACCATGAGTTTACTCGCTAGCGACGCCGGTTTTAATCGCTAGCGACGACATAACTTTTTGTACGGGTAAAATAGTTCTGTCAGTGACCGCTAGAGGCGCTGTGCCATTTTCCATAGACCTTTTTAAATTGTTACTAGCGACTAAAACCGTCGTCAACTCTTAATAACGGTACAGTCGCCAGCACATCAGGTTACCCACTTTTGTTGTAAATTAGTCCTTATTCTAATTGCATAAGGTACCGCAGTGTTTAACTTGACGTGCTGTTGTCCGTTCATGAAATCTGTACGGGAGGCGATTCTCGCGGCAATCGAACTTTTTTCATGAAAAATAGTTTTTGATATCTCTGTGTCATGATTTCTATGTATTTAGATTTTGTTTGTGCGCTAGTTTTTTGCGTGTAGACATTATACTTGATTTTTTAGGTAAAACGGTTAAACTCGTAATCGAATTACCACACGAGAAAAGTTCGAATGCCGCGAGAATCGACCACCTGAAAAAGACTGTGGTTGGCAATCCTACCCATTGATTAGGCCCCGATGATTGCTTCGCTATATTTGTTGTTGATTTTTGCATTCAAATGAAATGTAATGAATATTTAATTTGCCTTTGGAAGATGGTTCATTTTTGTAGGTGTTATATATATTGCGCTTTGACTTTTCCAACCATCCGAAATATCATGCAAATATTTAACAATATTATCAAATTATTATAAAAAATATAATAATATCATCACAATGTCTTCATAATATTCTTATTTAAGTTACAAGTTATTGCATTACAACTAAACATGAATACATTTTTAATGAAAAATCGATTTAAAATTATATTTAGAGTTACCTACGTCAAATTAAAAAAAATATCCACCTTATAAAAGCATTGTTCTTGTAGCCACTTGAAAATGACACATTTATTCATAAAGATGAAATTGTTGAAATTTAAATAACACTGAGTGTTAAAAATATTCTAAACCATAGTGGGGTCGTTCTTTTTTTTACCGACAATGGACATGACTGATAAATCAATATTTTACATTTACATATCATATTAGTAATCATCGGTAATATTGCCTAAATTGTTGTGTGAGATATCATTTTTCAGATGATCTATCATAAATGTCAAATTAATTTATAAGCAAACAATATCGATTAAAATGTACACCTCCGTCACGGTCTTCAAAAATAGTACCACTTACACCTCCGTCACGCGATGTAACTTTTTTCGTAAGTTGAATAATTAAGAGAAGTACCTACGACATGATAACATAATTCCTAATCTATCATACATCAGGAATATTTTCATAGTTTGAAGTACTCATATTTTTGTTTTTATAATTCGTGTTATTGGGGACAATTTATGGTCGGTAAAAAAGAAGAATGACCCAATGACACTTTTTTTTCTATGGTCTGATTGATATTTTTGTATCACATTGTTAAAGTCAGGTTTACTGACTTGCACAGCCTGTTTTCTATTTACCACTAATTTTACTATTTCCCATTTTATCTAGAAGCCTTCCTTCCTTAGACCTTCGACATGTCGAAGAAAAGGGCAGTTGTTTAGTTTGTTTCATTTAAGCTAAACTTTTTTTATTTCAAAAGATGTCACAAAATTTGCCTATAGCACATATCTAAAGTAAAAAAACATTCGGAAATTATCCTGAAGATTGGTCTGGCTGTTTGTTCTTCTCTGTCGCTTGGGAGAGCTAGGGTTGCTCAGTGGAAATAATTGTAGCCCTCTTTTATGGCAGTTTGTGGTGACACCTATCCATTTTTATTAGCAGAACGGTATCCAGATCTGCACAAAGGACACCAAAGCGAAACATGTGAAGAATGTGCCTTTCGTAAAAACTCGGTGTTTTTCATGAAAGCTAGGTTTTTGCTGAATTACGTATGCATGACTGCCAACAGTTTGAAGCTTGATGTTAGGAATGTAAAGTTCGGAAAGTCGCTACCTCCCGTATTTATTTTCACGATCACAGTCTAGCGGTTCAAAGAATTTTTACCCGCGAAATAATTTCTGAATGGCACGTGTTTAAAAACCGAGCCGAACGTTCTTGATGAAAGTGCCAGTTGGTATTATTTTGCAATTATGCTATTCACAGACTTCTATGTGAAAATAACCGTGAAAGTTAGGTTCTGCTTCTGATGTTAAAACAAAACCGCCGTATTTTATCACACAATAAGAAATACCTTACGATAATTATCCACTTAAAGGTTGATTATGTACCGATATATTAAAGATATATGTTGCCCGTTTCAACACCGATACTTGATAAGTTAAAATCCGATATCATTTTTTATAGACTGCATATGGAACGAAGAGCTTTTCTTCAGCAGAAATTATTTCTGCTGTTTACATCTATAATTGCACATTCCATCCATCTAACGTTTTCCGAATACAATATCCACTGAGCAAACCAAATTACACCCCGGTCAACAAAGAAAACATCATGTGACTAGTCGTTAAAAACTAGGGTCGTTCTGAATAGAAAATTCAATTTACATATTACACGAGAGGACCGACTGGACACCTCATTATCCCGTATAACGGCCCCCGTCTGCACTCTCACAAGACTTAATTACCGCTAATCTGGCATTCTGCGAATCTAACAGAATCCTTGTGTAATTACGGTCCACTGTTCAGAAGCTAATGGACTCGTTTATTTATCTGTTAATTACACGTAATCCGAACGTCAAGTCGTAGACGACGTCCGCGCGATACGAAGTTTCTTGAATGGCCTGAGGCGGTATGCCGATGTAAGTCTATACCCAAGTAACAACATAGCCCACGCGATAGCTATGGGATTCTAAGAAAGTTTATACGCGTTTCATTAGAAATTTAAAGGCTGTATAAAGTTAAAGACGTCCAGGTCATCGTTGTGCTTTTCAGAATGGCGATAATATTTGGATTAATGTTGAGTCTTCTTTTTTTTATTCATCTATGACGATCGACCTAAGCGTCTTCAACCGCTATATTGAACTCCGTATCTGTACTGTGGTGCGCTTATCTGCAAAATTTTCTGTAGTAGGTCGAGGTAAAACTGTTTTTTCTTCCACTATTATTAGTAAATACAAATGCAGTAGTAAACTACCTATAGTAATTATTATTTGATCAGTCGTGATTTTAAAAAGAGAACAAACTGACTGTAGATTATCAAAAGCTGATGCTGTTATAAACGCCTGTTAGCGACGAATTCATTTTGATAGCGTCTACATAAAAATCCGCCATTGACATGCCACTCGACTCCAGACGTTCCTTACATTCATTTCCATAAAGTTGATATTACAGCCGCGATTTCCTTCCGCGTCACTCTTTTTGCGGCGCGGCGCAAAGTTGGAAAGAATTAAAGCGGAAAGCTTCATAAAGCCGAGGCAGTCTCGTTTAAAAGTCGTGTGTAAACGTTATGATATCGCCCAGCCTGCTTACGTGCACTTTGCCTGCTCTTAATTGGAGGGGCTGCCGTGGTTCAACACGCGACTCTGCACACACGCAAACAAAATACAACCCTCTCACAAACACTCCACAGACCAATATCCTCCGGCGCTTTAAATACCTTTAGCTAAACGAGGTTAGCGATTTTATGCTGAAATAGTTCATAAAAAGGCACTCCACGCATAGTAATGGTGTATAGTATAATATTATAGGCACAAAGATTAATATTAGGCGAGCATTAACGTTCAGCCGAGCATACAATCCGGTAATTTTGTTAGCAGTTGCAATCAGGGCTCAAGCGAAGTGCAGACGAGGACGAAACATAAAATGCCTTTATTTTTTTCCTAATTATAAAAAATACGTGCGTTTCTTTTTACCAAGTAGTATATTTACTGGTTACTGTTACTAGTTTAACGGTGTATATTTAACTTACATTGTAGCAAACATCTTGTAATAAACCAAAATATTTGATGACTACCTCGCCTGAATGTGACGATTTTAAAAATATTATATGCGTCAACTTCAATGTGGTCATAGCAGTCTTTTTGACTGTGTTTTTTTCCACGCGAGCGTTCAAACCCTCTGAGGAAATAACCAATGAGGTTACAGTTAACTTTATTTTTATTGCGGTGCTGTCTCGGTATTTTTCCGCTTTTGTTTGTACCATTTAAGCGTTTGTTTACTCTCATTCATTAAACTTAAATCTCAATAAAAACTTTCTTTTGTGTGTCCGTAATTCATCTTACATAGCTTTAGATCCGGATTATTCCGATGTTTTGTTGTAGGTTACGTTAGTAACTATTTATTAATCTGTGTCATTACGCCGAGCTTTTATTGCGTACTGAAGTCACAAGGCTATACGATAAATATTTAATTTAGTATTTAAAGTTGTAATAGAAAAAAATATATAGTATTGGCTCAAGAGCAAATGAAATAATAACATTAAACACTAGAGAGCGTCTCGCGATAACGAATTCTTGGCGATTCAAAATAGTATCCTTAAAGCGGAACATTTTTCTTTTTCTGGTATTGTCGCCTAATCGCCACTTTGTTATTCAATTTGGAGGGTTGCCAGGCTGCCTCTACTAAATAATAGACAAAACGGATTGAAGAGTTTATTCCTTAACCTTATATTTTGAGCCAATATAGGCTCAAAATGATCTTTATATTTATATTTTTATAGCCTTTATATTCAATTTATCTTATTTTTATAGAGCTAGATCATAACACTAAACATGTGGGCATAATATGCTCCAAATTGATCCCGTCACCAATAAACGTTGTATAACGAAAGAACAGTAACATATACCATGTTTTGCTACTTTCCGACAACTAGCATAACTAAAATATCTAAATACATGGTGTACTATCTATATTGAACATTTATTAGCAACGGGGTGAATAAAGTAAAAGAGGTTTTAAACTTTGTGTAGTTAGTATTAGTAATAGTAAATCATTGCTAAAATGAAAGACATGACAGTAATTTAAATTGCTTGTCTTGAAAATATAAGTTTCTAAAGCTTCTAAAGAAGTATAAAATCAAAACTTACGAGTAAAATACGGACAACAACACGTCAAGGTAAACACTGCGGTGTTTTTTGTTGTTCTAATAAGTGTTCAACAAAAATGTGTGACCTGATGTGAATATACAATAAGATTCTGAATATGCGACTTATCAAATCAATTCAGATTTGACAAAAAATGCTTTTAAAGTGAGTTGCAGAGACTTTGATTTCAAGACAGCGACTATGACCTATAAAGATACTGAAATTATTAAGAGTAATTATAGGTATACCTTAACTAAGAGCACTTTAGTATGAGTGCATTACGAGGTATGTACTATTAAATTTACTTGAGAGATTAATTCACTAAACATTGTAAAGGACTTTTGTCACAATACCTCATAGAGTACCTCAGAGTAACAAAGTAATGCATAAACCGGATTTCCTGTTTACTGCTTACGCCATCGCGTTAATTTCATTAAGAAATTTCAAAACAGAGCTTTCAATTAGCAAAGTAATTTGATCTAAGAGCTGAATCAACAGTTTCGTTATTTGATTTGCCTACGATCCGAAGTGTTTTCGTTAATAAACTCCCAAGAGCCATGTCAGGCGAATTTCATTTAGAATCTAATCTATCTATATGTAACTCGGTCGTAATGTGTACGTTAAATACATTATAAAAAATCTGAAGAGAGTTTTTGTTTGTTAGGAATGGTGTTCTGTTGCAAACCAATGACAATGCGAATATAAAACGCAAGTATCTCAAAAAACTTCAAAACAATAATATATATATACATCCTATTTACTGGTTAATTTATTGTTAATCAACAAACCACTTCAAAAAAGGAGCGGGTATTTGTTGTAAATAATTGGGAATTCGCTTCAGTCAATAAAACTTCTAGCAGCCGCTGGGAGCAATTAAATAAAACAAGTTTACGGAATCAATTAGTTGCAATGTTGGCTTTTACACAAGTTGTTATTGAGTTTCGCAACTCGTAATATGTCCCGTATTAGCTTTTTGTTCGCTTTACCCAATTGTCAGGAACTTGCTAGCGTTAACTCTACTGTAGACTCCTTCAATGATAATTCGGATTAATTCGTCTGCCGGTAAAATTTAATTACTCGTACAGTCTGTGCGAAATGCCTTTTATGACATTTAAGAGCAATTAGGACGTTTCAAACGCTTGCTTAGCTTTTGTTTTCCATATACCGATATTTAATCTAGTATGTAGTGATATTAAATGTTAAATTCTGCTATTTGTACCACTTCACGGTTAAAATTCAGCTATTTTAAAAACCATATAGGTACTAGTAAACAAAAAGTAAGGGCCGCTTTCCACGAGGACATCCCGTATTTTGCTGGTACTGTTTTTCTGCGACATGCCGTTTTGTAAACGCGTTTTATTGCAAATATTTACAAGGACGTCACGTTTGCAGTGACTCGCAGAAAGCGATGCCTGCTTTAATGACCTGGTTGTGTCATTAAACTGGACAAAAACAGCAATTACCAAGGTGACGCTGTGAGAGACAGGAATGTAAGGTAAGTGCAGGAAATCAATTGATGAACACCTGTACAAAAACCTGTCGCGTGAATACTCAGTTTTCAGAGTCCCGTAAAACTAGAATGCCGTTTGAAATGCCCCTTATAGTGACTAGCAACTTTAAATAAGCAATGATCGTTATCAAATCACAAAACAAAAATAAAAAACTTCAAGGCATATTATGATATCCAAACAATGCTTACCTAATTGACCAAGCACGATGATCTTCGGATATTCACAGTCTACACTCAAAAGAACATCAGACAACTCGCGAAAACTCCGTAACTCAATAAACAAGTTTGTAAACAGCCAAAAACAAGGGAACTAATTGATTTTCTGAAAGTTGTTTCTTCATTGCATTATTGCTATTTTAGGAGTACTTTGAAAGTTGTTCAGTAACTGTGAGTGATTTGCAAGTGATAGAATAGTTTGAAGACTGCTCGTGGCAGGTTTTAAAGGCAAAACACGATCCAGTGTTTAAGGGTTGTGTAAATTTACTGTTGTCGTTGATGAAATTGCTAAATCACTCCCGATGTTTAGAAGTAGTTTTTTAAATGTAATTTATACCTTATTATTACCGCTTTCAAAAAAATACGTAATCAGTTCAATGTGCATGTTTGTGATATTGTTGGAATCAATATTAATATTATAAAGCTGAAGAGTTTTTTTGAAGGCGCTAATCTCATGAACTACTAAACCGATTTGAAAAAAAAAATTTGGTGTTAGATAGCTTATTTATCGAAAAAGGTTTCACATTTCACTCGACGGAAGGGGAGCAAACTCAAAAAACTGTCTAGAAAGCTAAAAATAACGCAGTTGCCCTCTACTTGCGGACAGAGCAACAAATTAACTTGAAGTCAGCGCATGATGTCAAGCTTACCTAGGTACACCAACAATATACTCATCATGCACCGACTCCAAATTAATTTGTTTCTCCAAAGTAAAGGGTAAATGCTTAATTTTTAGCTTTTAAGCCAGATTATTTAAGAGGCATTTTTTTCTAATTATCTGTTAATATCGTTATTAAAAGGTTCAAGCAAGGCAAAGATAGCATACGCTAATGGGCCTAAGCGACTTGAGATACACCACAAAATATACTATCTTATATATAAAATTCTCGTGTCACAATGTTCGTTCCCGTACTCCTCCGAAACGGTTTTACCGATTCTTACCAGATTTTATATGCGTACTAGCGGTCCCCCGCGACTTCGTCCGCGCGTTTTGAGTTTGCTCCCTCCCCTCCCGTCGCAGCGTCATGTTTTATATCCTAAAGCCTTTCTCGATAAATAAGCTATCCAACACAGAAATATTTTTTCAAATCGGTTCAGCAGTTCCTGAGATAAACGCGTATAAACAAACAAACTCTTCAGCTTTATAATATACTAGCGGTCCCCGCGACTTCGTCCGCGCGTTTTGAGTTTGCTCCCTCCCCTCCCGTCGCAGCGTCATGTTTTATATCCTGAAGCCTTTCTCGATAAATAAGCTATCCAACACAGAAATATTTTTTCAAATCGGTCCAGCAGTTCCTGAGATAAGCGCGATCAAACAAACAAACTCTTCAGCTTTATAATATATTAGCGCAAGCGCACGTTGTACTTAAGCTGGGAACATTATTTTGGTGCGGAGCTATGTTAAAACTGTGATAGCTCCTAAGATATTTATTAAAATCAAATGATATAAAGGGTAACTTGGTTCTAAATGAAATGCTCGTGATGATTAATGTATTTATTTTGATAAGAATAAATACCTGTGTGTATAATACACCTCTAAAATTATTTAACCATTATTTTTTTTACATATTTATTAACATAAAAAAGGTTGTAGTAAGTCAACCATAAAAGATAGACATATGCTGTCGCGGACTTTATTATAGAACTCTTAATGCTAAACAATCCTGTCATACATGATTTTTGTGTAACTTAAGCGGTTTCCGCAGCGTATGCAGCGGAAGCTCTCAAAAGGAATATCTTTCTCCCGTTTTCGCAACATTTTTCATTTCTGCTGTGGTCTTATGAGTCGTATCTTTATGTTAAATAGCCTAAAGCCTTTCTCGATAAGTAGACTATCCAACGTAAAAATAATTTTTCAAATCGGGCCAGTAGTTTTTGAGATTACCGCGTTCAAACAAACAAGCAAACAAACTCTTCAGCTTTATAATATTAGTATAGATATAGATTCAGTAGGTCTGAGAATCGGCTACTATCTATTTTTCATACCCCTAAATGATAAGGGTTGTTCACCCTTAAATATATTTTTTTAGTTTTTGGACGAAATTTTTTGTTTTTATTTTTTTATAATGTGACATTAAAAATACTTACAATCCTAAATTTTTACTTTTTTTATCACCAACCCCTATTTTTTTATAGCCATTTAGTAATTTGATCATTTTTCATCCCGCTCGATACTGATCAATTATAGGGTTTTTCTTAACTTTTAAAATTACGAAGCTGGACGAGACGGGGCCGGGGCGGGACGGTGTAGGGGCGAAGCAAAGTTCGCTGGGTCCGCTAGTATATCTCAGTTTTGCTTTAACTTTTTATAAGCGCCAGAAGTGTTTTTACAAGGGCCCAGATAAAATTTTAGATCTACATGTTTTGATTACTGATGTCTTATCAAAAACGTTCCTTCTATCGACATCTCATCTTGCTCAATCGACTAATATGTATGTTAATAGCGTTCTCGGAGTTCCTCTGGCGTTTAATAGAATCAAATCGTATGCATTATCTGAAACGTGTTTCATGTCGCCAGTTTGAGGACGTGAGCGATATGAGTTGGTATTGGGGCGTGTTCACGAGCCGTCTAAATTATACATGGTTTGGATATCTCAAGTATTCGACTAAAACGAGACGAGACGACCTCCGAGGGGTGTAGTTTCAGGGCGTTGACGCTCTGAGGTCCCGGGTTCGATTCCGGGTCGGGTCAATGTAGAAATCATATTTTTTTATATTGCCTCGGGCCTTAGTGTTGTGGTACCACCGTTGTCTGATTTTCATAACACAAGTGCATTAGCTACTTTGGGATCAGAGCGATGTATGTGATTGGTGTCCAATATGTTTTAATATTTAAAAGGTTATTGACCTTGAGTTTGGTCCTTGAAACATAAACAAAATGTACGATTCGTTGCTTTGCGTGTCACTGATGCTCATCAGAATGGGGGGCGTGAACTTAAAACAATTTTGTAGAAAATTTACTTTCCTAGTTGGTGCGTGTTTAGGTAGATTGATTGTTTTACTAACTTTAACTTTAGTCTGAACACAGATGATATTTTAATGAGCTAGCTTAGTAGGCATTCAGCACTTCGTGAAATAAAAAAAATGATGTTTCTTATTAATTGCGTTCATGTACACGCCGAGATTGAGCCTGATCAATACTATAATTTAGAAAACTCCCTGAAGTAGTGCGTTTTTGTAAACCTATTCATTGTAATGTTAATATTCGTAAAAAAAATGCATTTGTGCCACGTCACGAACCGTGTGACCGGGTTCTTTCCAGACGTAAAAAGCGATGGGTGTTGTATGTGTCTGTCAGTAATATACTTGCCATCCTTTATTTGCATGCGAGTGTCATGTTGCCAGCGAGACAGAGATAAAGCAATAAATTGTCATTTAAAGCGTCTTCAATAAGCGAACAATACCCGCGCGGAATTACGTTCTTTCGAGCTGAAAAAGGACAAAGTGTTACGAACGAGTTTAAATTCAAATACCGTGCTGAATTATTACAACGACATTTCTCTTATTCGTTTTGGAATATTGCATTTGCATTAAGATAGAGAGCTCAAGACACGATTTTTATAGCATTTCAAGCTTGATGGAAAATATAAGTTACGAATTAATATTTTAACCTGTAGAGTTATCGCGTGGTGAATTTTTCAGCCGTAAAGGAAATACCCCTAATTTAGATCAGCTATTTCTAACACGCTTTTTCGTTTCTTCAGCTTGTTCTTAAAGATTTTCAAACCGCTAATTCAGATTAACTATTTTAAATGAATGATGCAAATTTACTCTACTGTGTAAGACTAGACACTAAAGTAGGTTTTTGTCAAAGTTCAAAAATGACTCGGCATTTTTTATAACTTTGACAAAAAATCTACTTTTCATAACTGCTATAAGTCTTTCTTAGTCTCTTGCGTAGCCATCCAGATAATTTATTGTAGCGATAGCCTAAAGAGCAATATGCAAAATTTCTCGAATAATTATGATAATGAGAACATTTCCCGTGACCGCCATCGACGTTCAAGTAGACACTTTGGTGCCAGTATATTGCAAATCTTTATAGAATTATGGGCTGAAAATTTGAAATATTTTTGGTCGAACAAAGTCCGATACCATATAAAAAGGCCTCTACGCAGACAACAGTGCCAGCACAGTGCCGACACGTGCCGATCAGTAACGAATTCATCCGTGTCATTGAAGAATGATATTGTAGCATACTTCTTGTACTACACTATCCAGACTCGTCAGTATCAGTTCAGCTATCAATGTCACAAACGAGTGCGAACAGCGTACTACGCTGATGAATACGTTACTAATCAGCATGTGTTGGTACAGTTCCAGCACTGTTTTGTGCGGCTTAAATATTCATTATTGTCCTAGGTCTTTCCAATATTTTAAAACAATGAATCCAATTTGAAATTAATTTTAAAGAGTAAACACAAAATAATTACCTGCCTTTATCGTGTTTATCACTGTCAAATGATTTAAAAAACTGATTTCATATTCGATTGTCTGTGAACATATGATTTGATATTGTGCTATGACAACTCATGAATTCGAATAAGCGCAATATCCTTCACAACGGCCGCAAACAATCGCTCTCGCCTGATCAAATATTCCCGAATATCCTACCGAGAAATAGACCTCATTTATAAGAAAGGTCGATATTGATTTTTCGATTGAATAAGCGGCTCGTTGGCTCCTCGAAAATTCGACTTTTAATTCTCTATTGTTGGGCGGGGCGAAGGTCCGTAATGGAATCAAGAGCCGGGTCACGTCGCGACCCCCAAACGGCTGACGGTGGAAGATAAACTTTACCTTCATTGTCAATTTCCTCAAGTCTTAAGGGCACTCCGCACGGCCGGAAACAATGAAAGAAAAGTACTTTGGAATGTAAAGCTGTGTGCGTGTGGTTCGCTGCTCGTTACTGTTGACTTTTTAAATGGCCCGCAGTCTATTAAGATGTCTCTTTTGCGGGATCTTCAATGGGGATGGAGTTGTTTGTTCGGCCCTTTACGGCTTTAAGAGTTGTGACGTGAGTAAGTACTTACTTTATTAATTCGTTTTTAGTAGATTATTAAGACACGTACGCGTATTTCTAAGACCTTTTAGTGTCCCTAGTGTCCTTTAAGCACGCGGATAAATAATACTCATTCGTTGATGGTAATATTATAAACGTGCAACTGGTGGTGCATGGTAATCCATGCCAACGATTGTGAATGTCAGTCAACGTTACTGTTTTTTTTTTTAATTTTCCATACGTGATATGGTACCAGAGAATTTAGGCCACTAAGATTTTATGATGATGAAATTTAAAAAAAAATTGAAAATCTACTACTTTTCATTATTTTCTTTTTTCGGAGAACAAAATAATGTATGTTTATTCTATTAACGGTTTTGCATACCCACCGACTGCGAGGGCAGTTATGCGTTATATGGAACTCCAGACTTCAGAGTCTGCCTACCCACTAAAACCTGACGGCGTTCGCCCGTGATCACGAGATTAAGTGAGGCAAGAACTAATGGTTACACCCTATAGGCAAGAGCCCTGAGCATTCTTCCGCAGTTATTGTCTCTGGCTAGCTGCGGCAACGACACGTTGACGGAATGTCGACGGTAGTTCGAAGGCTGATGCCGCATTTTTACCGACTTCAAGAAAAGTAGGTAATCAATTCAATGTATATGTATCTGATATCGTAAGAATTTAATAATATTTCAGTATGTTGATCTATTAAGGCTAGCTAAACACGTGTACGAAACTTCGTACGTGTATGTATGTTTGTCCTCAAAACGACATGTCATAGATACATGATTATTTTTTAGTTCAAAAAGGTCTATTTCAACTAAGGGTACAGTGTAAGTTTCATCAAAATCGGTCCATAAGTTTTTGACACATGGGAAGTAACTAAAAATCATAACATTAAAAATAATGTGCATAGAATATTGATAAACGTAAACTTGAGATTATGCAACAACTCCAAATGAATTTGTTACTCCTAAACAAAGAGCAAATCTGTTATTTTGAGCTTTAAAGTCAATTTTTGAAGGCGTAAAGAAGTTTTTTTAAATTCTATCAACTCCCATTCAATGACAAAAGAAAACTGTAGTTTCTGCGAGAGCATAATACTACCAACTGAAGCCCGAGGTTACAAACATCTAAGATACAAACACTTTAATTGGACATCATGTTATGGAATCGTGCCAACAGCAACCGCACGGTATACCGTTGATTACCGACTAATTTCATGCAAAATCAGAACTAGATAACGTTAACTATATCCCTCGGGAACAAAATTACTGACCGCAATTATAACAGTGGATTAGTGTAATACTGCATTCAAGTATTAGTTGAAATATTCGACTAATTGTTGGATCGCAGAATTCTGTTCATGCTACAGGGTGTTGTTTTGGTCAGCGACGAGCGACTTGGGTGGTTGTACAAACGATACAGATACCATTTTTTTTTTGGAAATTGGTAAAACCCACAAAATCAATTTATAAATGCGATACCGCGATCGATTCAAAAGTACCAAAACCAGGTAGCCTCTTTTTAGCTTACTAGCTACGGCATAGTATTTCGTAGATACGCGCTAGCTACGCGCGAGGGTGCGAGTTTCCTCATTCGATTTGTCATTTTTTTCAATGTTGTGAAATAAAGCTTGCATACAAATGTTAAGTAAATGTTTTTTTTAGAATAAGTTTAACTCATATTATCATCCCTGAGTATGATGACCAAAACAACAGCCTGTATAATTTATTCGTATTATTATTCAATCTTTATTACTACTTACTTATTATTACGTGAAAGAATTTATGGTCACTGTCTTCAAGACCCTGCAGTAGCATCGCGCGCAGTGGTAACGCGCGTTAGCATCGATGCAACCTTTACACACTGGAAATTGTCAAATAATGTACTAATTTTTGCGACTGTATCGATACTAACGCGGGTTAGCATCTATATATTAGATGTAGTCACGCTTCTGCAGCGATCCTACCGCGTGACTGCATCGATGCTAAATGAAGTCTGTTCATTGCATGAGTCACGCACGATGTTGAAGGGCGTTTTTAAAACGCCCGACTGCATCGATGCAGAAGCGCGACTGTATCGATACTAACGCGAATTAGCATTGCGACTGCATCGATGCTAAAAGTAGCACAGTGTGTAAAGGTTGACAGTTTGTGACTGCATCGATGATGCATCGCGTCTGCATCGATGCTGCATCGCGACTGCATAGATGCTAAAAGTCGTAGTGTGTAAGGGGTCTAAAATCTCGGGTACGTTCCATAAGGTAAACATCATCAGTATTATTATCAGCAAATAGACGTCCACTGCTGCACATAAACACATTCACTATGACCAAAATAAATAGATTCTTAAAAAAATTAAGATATATATTTAAATCAAGAACGCCGAAAACAGTTTTTTTTTGTCATGTATACAGTTGACATCAATTAACTACTGTAGACACCTTTTGATGCATGGTGTTACTCCTTCTCGCAAAAACTGCTGTATGGATTCTGATGACAATAATAAAGCTGATACATCAGAATAGTACAAAGGCATATGTGTTTTAATAGTAATATTTTTGAGATCTGTCATATAGGCACATGGGAGAAACCGCAAGAAACTGCTTCTATAGTAATAAAGACTATTAAATTAAGATATTCAATAAATAAATGAAAACATTTGATATTGAAATCAGTATTTCAGCAAAGTTTAAAGTACTTAGATATTGTATTACAAATTGCAGAGACAGAACTTAAGTACTTATTCACAGAAATATGAAACTTTGTTTTGAAGTTTTGGTTATCATTTAGACGCCATTACTTTATTTATAAAGGTTCTTGAATTACTTAATTTCATTAAATTATTAAGGTTTATCACGAAACAATACAACATTTATGAACTTGCAATAATAAGTTCAGCTTAAACCCACTTCACATCACTAAATATTATAAAGCAGTTAGTTTCTACCAATATGTTTCTTTTCATAGTAAAAATAATGTTAAAAAGTTAAATGATTTATTCAATATCAACGCGAGACTATGTGCTATAATAACTACATTTACCATTTTATCATCTTACCCTAGGCAGGCGTGGCGTAATTCCTGAAATTGTTGATATTATTAACCCATTAATATAATGTTATATCATTTTCAAAATCGAAAACTGTTATAGCCTCTATATCTTGCGATGATCCCAGTGTCATGACGCCCATAGAAGCCTTTACTTAATAAAACGACTGAATATTCAAAAATTTTATTGTTTAGTTCGAGTGTTATCTAGACTGCGTTGTTTCTAAACTCAACTTTATAGACTTCAATTAAAATTGAGGTGCTCTTTAAATATACCTAACTTTAACTTTTCAGATTCAGATAACATTGCAGACAAATAATGGCTGCCAGTGTTTTCGTTTAAATGACTACATTTGAGTCTCATTTACTATGTAGTTAGTTTCAAAAGGATTAAGTAACATTTTATGTTTTTCAGTTGAGAGATAAAAATATATAGATTGTATAGGCTATGAGGTATAGGTCAATACTTAAATGACTGTAAAGCTTCTAACTCTTTTTTGGTGATGGAATGGAATGGATGAATGGAGTTGTTGATGGGTCAAAAAAGATAGATAAACGGGAAATATTTAACTTTACTAGTAAGTTGTCTGCCATTTATAAATTTTCTTAAATGGAAACAGGACACGCGTGTGACTTCACGGGTTTTAAATCTGTTTTATAGCCGGTCGTATTGTAAACAGCGCGGAGTGTTTGAGCGATATATCACTCGCAGCCAATCGGGCAAGTTACATATTAGGTCCATATGTCACGGCGCTTCACGACAAAAACCACTCGCACGTTATGTTAAGACCGAAATTGATTCCAGAAACACTCCCTTTGAGATAGGCCTGTTTTTAACGCCGTGTAGCAAACAGTCGGGGACATATTGCTTTTTTCATTCGTTTTCTCTATTTTCGAGTTTTCTATGTACCGATATTGGTGCTCTTTCGCACGATGTACTGGAAACTAGACATGGACACGTTTGATGTATTAAAAGCTGGCCAAGTGCGAGATGGATTCGCGCACGAAGGGTTCTGTATTATTATTAAACTATGAAATTGTTTTTACTTGCCCTAACAATGCCATGTAAACAATGATTCAAATTGCCCAAAATTCAAATAAGGTTTTGTTTTTGATTCACTTAAAATGACAAAATTACCAAAATTATGAGTTAAACATTTCATTAGAAATATCACAACATCTCATTTCCTTACCTCAATTTATTAACTACTTTTCCATTCTGTGCGACTTTTTATAATCTTTGTTTTTGTATTAAATAGCGGCAATTTCATACAAAACTTTAAAAACATTTAAAAAGTAATAATAAAGTAGGTTATAGTGAACATTTATTTTACTCATCGCTGAAAAATAACGCCGGTATCTTTTTAATTCTTGTGGGTTTTATTGATGCATGTTTTATAAACGCAAGACAGCATTTTTGATGAATCGATTGACCAAATGTCACATGTTCAGCAGTGGATGTCCTTTGGCTGATAATGAAGATGATGATTATGATGACAGTTACAATGCGTTTATATCATAACGCATTTTTGAGGTAAACATTTTTAAGCGTAAAAAAATCCATGAAGGCATGTTTTTTTTACTACCTTTAACTACCTGTCAAGCACCACACCGTGGAAAGACTGGAATGTGACTGTGACCTTTCCTACATTGTATAAACCAATAAGCGTGCGGATAAAATAACACATCGCTGACGTTAAAATCAGAAGGAACATGAAGTCTGCAGTGTATGGACATTCTTTAGATAAACCCTACCACTTGATACGTTTTGACCAGCCCAAAATTCTTCAAAAGAACGTCGGTTCGTTTCTCGTATGCTACACGAAGCTATAGAAATAAGAAAACATCTAAATTTCAACAGAGAAGATGGTTGGAAAATTTCAGCAGCATGGGATCCAGTGCTATCAAAACCAGGGCACTCATTGCAAGGTCACAAGACACAGTTAGCTCTTTCTGCGTGGATAGGAACGAACAATAATGAGTAATGGTAGTTGAATGTTTTCAAAACTCCGTTAATGCCAAATAACATCTTAGTTTACACGTGACCACGCTATACAGTGTTTTAAACGTCGAGATATAAATTAAATAAATTTCCGCAAAAAAATTATTCAATTTAAATATTTTTCTTTAAGTTAATGGACTAAAACTCTGTAATTTGTTTACTTATAAAATTAATCATATTTGCTAGTGCTGTAAAAAATTCACGTACCACCTTTTAGTTTGGATAAAAATAATTATCTAAACCCTATTATCTATCCGATGTTAAAGTTAAATGGCAGCAAATTTAAGGGCCTTACATTTAAGGGTTCTTTTCAGTCACATCAAAAATAGGTTACTTACCTACTGCCATAAACGAACGCGTAAATTATAAATCATTGTCGTTTATATTAACTTCTGTTTCGCATTTTTATGAGACTGGAATTTTATTACTGCGCGGCATTTTCCATTTCATAATTTCTTTTTGTTTCATGTCTAAAATTATTTCGTATTATTATTCTAATGTCTGCCGCATAAAAATCACACAATTTCACTGGCAGTATCACCAAATACAGAGTACATCGGTATTAATACTGTGAAGAGCTATTTGCGTTATTCAAATTTCCGTTTGCGACCGTTAATTTTCACATTAAATATTATTTTCAATCATTAATGTAACTGTTCATTTGAATTAATGAGCTTAATACATTATGTTACACTATTATGCATAAATCGACGTAATCGTCAGTTTGATTAAAATACCTCACCCCGTTTTAATTTCCAGTTTAATAATTATCGAACATCCCGATGGGTCATTATGTAACTGGATATAAGTAGCAATTGTTAGTGACTTAATGAGAGTATACTGAAGGTACGAAGAAATCACTGTGCTATTGACAGAGCTGACAAATAATCAAGAGGCCGATTCTCGCGGCAATCGAACTTTTTTCGTGTGGTAATTTGATTGCGAGTTTAACCATTTTACTTAAAACATCTAGTGAATTATCTTCACGTTAACAAAATAATCACACGAACATACTTGAAGTAATTAGAAATCGTGACCCTGAGGAATCAAAAACTATTTTTTCTTCTTCAAAATAAATTCGATCGGTGAACTTTTTTCATGTTCGAATTGCCCCCTGCACGGTCACTCCTGTCAGTGCTAGGCCATGTTACAGTATTCGGTTTTCTTTTACGTTGCTATCATGTGTAAGTTAACTAATCAACCTGTTTCCGTACATATGGAGTATTATTAATTTCGGCTATTGCTCTTGTATACGTGCAAAGCAAGTCCATTCAAATATGTACTTTTGTAGCTACCTTTTAAGGCTAAATTCGTACTCCATCCTTATTTGATGTGTGGGTCTAAATTCTGATTTAGACAAAGAAAAAGCAAGGGATCAATGAACTATTAGATGTTAAAGCTCAACATCATGTTAAAAAAACGTCACCAATTTCACGTCGACGACTATACTCTGGAACAATTTATCGTTTGTCTTTTAAAAATAATACAAGAAATTAATAACAAAAACCGCAGTCTAGAAAACGAATCGCACCCCACTCAAGTCCTAATCAAAAGGTCGACTAAGAGACGACGATAAATCACTGAATAGCGGGCCTTATTGACAGCCGGCGTTACATTTTGAGAGAACTCTTGAAATCAATTTCCGCGTCGAGTTTAAAATCCGATATGGCGGATGTTGACACCACAAACAAATTCACATTTTTGGGACACATTTTGGCTCATGCACTCTGTGTTGACGAATAGGCTATTAGGACGATGCGTTTGAAATAACTTTTTTTTTGTTCATTCCTGTGTTCCTGGTTCCCATAATACAGGTGCTTCAGCTAGAAAGGTCTCTTACTTACATTAAGATCGGAGCGAAGTATATGATGTTGCTATTATTTTATGTGGCCAGTTCTTTTAACGAATATTTATAGGTAAAATCTATTAAAGTAAGTTATTATGCATCCGCCTATAATTAAAATTAAAGTAAATGTCTCTTTCTCTTCCAAATAGGTAAAAAATAGATCCCTTACACTCTCCGACTTTTAGAATCCATGCAGTCGCGCGTTATGAAAACGCGCTTCAGCATCGCAACTCACGCAATGAACAGATTTAATTTAGCATCGATGCAGTCGCGCGTTAGTATCGACGCAGTCTCCAAAATTCAGTACATAATTTGTCGATTTTCTGGCTTCTGCGTCGTGACTGTATCAGCTAACGCGCGTTAGCATCCCGACTCTATCGATGCTCAAAGTAGCGCAGTGAGTAAAGGTTGACATTTTGCGACTGCATCAATGCTAACTCGTGTTGGCTTCGCGACTGCATCGCTGCTAAAAGTCGCAGTGTGTAAAGGGTCATAAAGACTAAAATATTGAGGCGGCCGCGAGCCGTGTTCGAGGCGAGCTCGCGTTTACACTTGCGGCATAGGTATCGGTACGTCATCATTGGCTCGCGTGAACTTCAAGCCGAGCCACGGGCCGCGCCGTGAGTCGCTAGTCTAAATTTAACATAAATCATCTTAGCAACTGTCAGCTGTATAGTTTGACGTCTCAAAATCATTGTAGCCTGTCCTTTTCCATTTATATATAAGAGCAATAAACCCTTCGCACACTGCGACTTTTAGCAGCGATGCAGTCGCGATACTCACGCGCGATAGAATCGATGCAGTCGCAAAATGTCAACCTTTACACACTGCGCTACTTTTAGTATTGATACAGTCGCTATGCTAACGCGCGTTAGCATCGATACAGTATCAATGCAGTAGCTGGAAATTGACAAACTATGCACTGTATAATGGCGACTGCATCGATACTAACGCGCGACTCGATGCTAAATGAAATATGTTCGTAGCGTGAGTCGCGATGCTTAAGCGCGTTTTCAAAACGCATGACTGCATGATGCTTAAAATCGCAGTGTTTAAATAGAGGTCGTAAACATTTACTTTTTTTTTGGTTAAAGTTCGTGCATACCGAGACAGTCCCATTGCCAGTATATTCCACGACTTTACCAAAATCTTGGGGTTCATAGCCGGGTCTGCTCCGGCCAGCCGACCGTTCAAATCAGAGCCCTCGAGCTATGCGACCTTCGGACAACCTGAAAATTAGATTTTAGCTGTTGCTGACACACAACTTGGCTTTTCCCCTTATGCTTCAAATAACTACCTACCAATAAACTCGCACTGTAAGCTCAAACTTTGCAGACTTTATAATATCTAGAACTTTATTAAGTTACTAAACGCTACGAAATGTTGAGATATTTTAGCCTTAAAATAATTAAACTTTTTCTAGAGATATTACTTTTTGATCGTGTTACTAGTAGTTTTTTCACGTGAATTTCAATTTTGAATTTCATGTTACGATGAGTAATGAGGTCCGAAGCATGCAACTGAAAATATTTCTAGAAAATAAATAAATCAGAGTTTGTTCGCGGTTGTATATTCACGACAGCATTGTTGAGACATCTCACAATTTCTTTGCCTCGCCTAATAGCGATCGAGAAGGCAAATTGGTCGCATAAATTGCAAAGATTTCGACAGTTCTGCTGGCTAAGCGCCAACTTTTATCAATTGCTCGAGCTTGGTAACTTAACACCACTTAAATATAATTATATTGATGTTTGTGACTTTAACCGCGTTTATTAAACTAAATATGAATTTTAAATTTGACATTATCGAATAAATTTCGCAATTTTATCTCGAAGCTCACTGGAATGAAATTTAATTTGCTTTTTATGAAAACTTAATTTCGGTTAACACTATAAATAAATTTTATAAAGTTAATTTAATAAAAAGGCAAGCAATTCAGTTGAGAACACCTGACACGTTTTTTATTAGGTGCGTAATTCAAATGCAGCGGCGTACTCTATAAAGGGCAGAAAATGAAAGACCCAACTTTACGTGACACTGAGCGATAATAATAAGGTCGCGCTTATCTCGAGAAAAAAATGTTATAACGCGACATTTATTACGTGTACTTGTACTCAAGTAAATCAGATAACAAATTCACTTAGGCGGCATAAAAATGATGTATACGAACTCTGCCGCGAGGCGACTGGGAGACGACTCGAGCTTAGCGCCGTGTTAAGTGTCCCTCGTAAACAACGACCCTAAGCACGTCACTTGCTACAAATGGACTCTTTATGTCCCTGTCAAATATAAATTCCCTTGATTCCTTTCGCGATTCCGCCCCTTTGTTTCGACAAAATACAATTCTATTTCCATTAACGTTAAAAATTGAAAGGGTCCTGTAAAGTTCAGTGCGCCGAGCAAATATGAGAGTTTGTGGACGCGATAGTTTTTGATGTACGGTGCGATGAAAAACGCATAATAGACAAATGTTTTCGCGGCGCACAGTCGCTGTGCGGTGGCGTGTTCAGTGGAACCCGTCATAGTGTAGTGCATGATAAAAATCCGCAGTTTGTTTGGACTTTTGGCGCATGTAGCTACATGTCAAGAAGCGCTGACGGGGCTCATGCGCTGTTTGCGCTTCCCTGCTTGTCGGATGCGTTTTTTCTCACATGCTGGTTTGCAATTCTACACTTGTTTTTCGTTTACTTCAGCGTTTGCGTAGTTCGCAATCGGAGCTCTGCTTTGTGACAACCGTCGGTTGAGAGCGGTTTTTCAATTTGTTCGAAAGTTGGTTTAGATCCTTTGAATAAGTTATGTTATGATGCTTAAAAAAATGTCATCTTAATTAGATGTCATTGCCTCAAAAGAAGAATCTATTTTGAACTCCGATGTGTGCACGCGTGTGCCGTTTTTATGGATCTTCATGCGATCCTTTAATACATACATGTAATGAAAAAGGCTATCTGCTTTTGTGTTCCTACGCATGGTAACACGGTTGGGACAAAAAATATTTGTACACAGAACAGATATTTAATTTTCAGAACGTGTTTAAGTTATAATAATAATAGAACCTATTGCAAAATCTCTAGATTTTCCTCTCAACAAATTAAGCCGTTTAACGTAATATAACGATAATCTTTTTAACCATATTTTTGGCGTCACGACCCTCCCCTTTGAAACCGAGCTCTGCGTAATACGCATTCCAAAGCTTAACGTAAAATTAGGTCGATTCATAACGAAAATTAATGCTCCCTATAAGTGGTTAAACCGGCCCATCCTTCAAAATAAGTGAGCTTCATGAAACTCGTTTAATACTTTATTTGAGCTCAAACTTCCGTGCCGTTTAAATTATTTGTCCGTTGAGGCTGGACGGGGTCCAAATTAAATTACACGCAGAAAATTGTCGGTTTCATTGCAAAATTCATTAGGTAGGTACTACGATGCGATACGCTTAGCCGTCGCGTTATGTAGGTAGTAAGCGCCTGCCAAGTTTTTTTGCTGCCATGTGTACCTAATGGCATTTGTACTAATTCATGTTATCATTTAAGTCTGAGATAAAATATTATTTTTGTTCAATTTTAATTCGTTGACTAGCAAGTATAAGGTTTTATATCGTTACTGTAACAATGAAGAGTGTTACAGTGTGAGTATGTATCTCTATTATTGGTTTATAATGAGTACAATGCGCACATAAAAGATTAATAAGGCTTCTTTATTCTTGGAATAAGAAAGCAATTTATACAGTCTCCTATACGATTTGAAATTACGTTCAAAATTCAAATAATTTTACTGTTCATAGACTACTAAAGACTTTCTACCTACTTTGATTTGGTTACGACAGAATAAAAGTTGTATTTATTATGAAGTCGAATAAGTATTATTTCTAGTAAGTGCTATACATCAGGACAAAGGGTCAATATCAAAAGGGCAAAAGTTTTATTTATTTATTGTCTGTTTGCAAATTAAAACTAAAATGACATTCATTCCCAGAATATCTAATAAACGGTATGTAAAATCAGGGCGGATTCGAACAAACGAGGATAAATGTAAGTCTTAGAATAAATCGCTAGGTATCTGAGAGTAAATCATTGTACTATTTAACTCATAAAATTATTATCCCTTTGGAATAGAACGACAAAAGCGAGATGTCACTAGCAGCAAACTGTGTGATAAAAAGAGATGGGTAGCAGAACCATTTTTGTCAGATGTCAAACAGTTCGGAGGCTTATGAAAGCTTGCTGAAAATTTCTCTCATTTGAGTTTGTGAAAATTTATGTGAAATTGTGTATAATTTGAAAAAATATTTCTGTTGAAACATGGTGACTTGATCGGTGATTGATTGTTGTTCATTACAGCGGAATAACCCAACAAATAATCATTCAACAGGTAAATTAGTCCAAAGCGAAGCCTCTTAATAAACGACTTATATTTACCAATGCGCTTCAAATTTAAAGTACGCAGTTTGATTATTCTATTCTACAAACGTTAATTTACGTAAAAAGTAAAAACAGAATAACACGGAATGTATATATGAATATTCTATATAATGAAATAATATTTAGTTTTACACTAGAGCTGCATGTTCAATATTTTGTGTCGGCTGTTTATCATGCAGTAAACTAATATGTTTATCTTAGGAACATTGTTTTTAATCACCTGATCGAAAGGTTATCTCATTTAAAGCTCTTAATGTTACTTACTTATGTTAGTTACGGACATCTTAAATCGGTTTCGTTTGACAGCTTTTAATTGTCCTTCTATTCCGATAGGAATATTAATTTTATGATTTAACTATATACTGTTCTTGTACCTGCCTTGTTGGATGGAATAAGAGCTTAGCTGGGTATAAAGTAACATATTATTCATCTGCCATATTATTTATGTCATATGTCAGAATGTTTTGTCAAATTCAAAACTTATGACAGCGCGATAATTTCCCACGGTATAATAGGTCATTATTCGGTTGACAGGATTTTAACATTCACACCATACTGATAGGGTGCATCATTTATTAGCTGGATAATAAGTACAGTTTAATTATTCGTTTTGTTGAGAGCTTAATTATTTCAAGTATAATTTTACGTCGACAAATGACTTTAAGTTACTCCAGTATAAAATCAAATCAAAGTATAGAATTGCCCTTTGTATAGTTGTAAGCCCATATTTGGTCGCTTCCACTCTTAGTAAGCATGAAACTCTTCCAAAGTTTGTAATTCGGTTCATTTAAACATAAAATTATCCCATTTTGGGACCGTGAGCGAGTACAGCGTCACAAACTATTATAAAGGACGTTTAAATTACAAATGGCTGGTAAAGAGCCTTCTATACCATCGAAAAAAGACCGAGAGGACGCAGCCCTAGTAGACTAAGATAGTCCGACAAGATTCACATCGCGCTTGATGCTAGTCTCCACGCTGATCTCTATGACGCTAAAGACAGGAACAGATAGAAGACCATCATCAGAAGACAACTCAGGCTGTCATGACCCTAAGCAATGCAGAGCGCGATGCGAGGAGATACCTACATTTTACAGCATTTTGCAGAATGAGTGTCTAAACGTTTTGCTCCTATTGCAGACCACACGCTGTATATGAGCATTTAAATAGCTTTAACATACTTCTCCAGTCCAATCCACCTAATAAATCTTCGAAGTTCTTATTAAATAAATATGTACAAGACTACACTAAACTAAGATTTTTTTCCTTACGTTATGAATACCAGATAACGATTAAGACTCAGAGTAAATACTGTTTAATGAAACATTCCGGACTTACGTAAAATACTTATGCTAATCATAAGAGTATAAGATAGCTATTCGCTGTGTGCGGAAATGGTGGTGAAGGATGGACTCGTTTGTGTAAAATACAGTCCAAGGGATCTTCAGAATTTTCCTCCAGCACCACATTTTGAAGGCATTAATTAGAATTCGGCCTTAGTCTTTTTTATTATGTTATATAGGGAAAAGTAGGCATACGTACTTAAAATTATAGTCAAATTTAAAAAAAACATCGAGACTTGCTTACTGATTGAGATTATCTAAAATACTATCATGAAGTGTAGCTGCATTTATCATTTCTTTTTTACTTAATTAGCGTTCATATTTCCTGAAATGATCTAGTTAACCTAGATCCATTATTCTCTAGTGTATTTAGTTTTCAATACAATATTCAGGAGCCTTCATCGCAAAAGCAGGAATCGGATCGGTGTAATGTGACGATCGCTTACATCAAGTTTCATTAAGCACTGTCTCAATTGAGAGACATTAGCAATCGTATTAAAGTCGGTTTACCTATATCTCAAGACTGAACACAAGTGAAGTGTAATTTGTTTACATTTCAAAAAAATTAGTAAGTACCAGCGTAATGTAAAAGTCATTTTAAATAATATAAAAAACCCACGACAATGAAACGGTAGTAAATTTCGAATTGACCGGATATAAAAAAGCCACTCAGATCCCCTCATTAACTAGAATAGACCATTAGGTCTATTCTAGTTAATGAGGGGAACTGTTTGAAAATTATTAAATTTTCAAACAGTTAATAAGATTCATACAAAACATATTTAATAACACTCGGGTTAAAATTATCTATGACACACAAAAAATAACGAAAATCCATCCATCCATTGAGAAGCTACGATACCACTGACAACATATCATATCACTACTACACTGATACACAAAAACAAAGACCGACACGTTAAACTTACAACACCGTTTTCTTTTCACATCGTGTTTTTCCGTCTACACTTTCATATTGCCACGTCAAAATTCATCAGAATTGTTTCAAGCGCGTTACACCTAATATACTCACATACAGGATAAAATTTTTGCTTGTATAAAGTTAGGATTGTAATACCATACTTAGCGAAGGCTCCGGCTTTGTGCCATCAGACAGCACGCAACAAGAGAGAAATACGACTATGCGACGTTGTAAATATGCATCACACAACCGCCTCTTCCTGACAGTCCAACCACTCCACTATTACCATAGAACTAGTTACTTAGGAAGGCATTAATAAACAAGCAGGCACTTTAGCTCACTTACATTAAAACAACCAGTTATCCGTACGCTGTTTAATTTAAATTTAGCCCGTTTCAATATCATTGAATCGTTTCCATTCATATATGTATATTGGTTTAATGAATCCTTAATTGAATTAAGCAACCTTAAAAAAACTCACTAAACAGAAACAGAAACAAGTTAATTTGGATTCGGTGGATGATGTCAAGCTAACGTAAAGCACATATAGTCTACACACATCACCACGCACAGAGTACAAATGAATTAGGTTTGTTTTAAGGGTTCCGTAGCCGATGGCAAAAACGGAACCCTTATAGTTTCGTCAATTCTGTCTGTCTGTCTGTCCGTTTCTATATGTCATAGCCACTTTATTCTGAAACTATTAGCATTATATAGATGGAGCTTGGTAGGTAGTAGTAGATGTTATCCATTAGCGGTTAATGATTCCTGTACAAAAAATAAAAATAATGTAATTTAAGGGGGGTTCCCATACATGGAACTAAATAAATAAATAAATTGTTGGTCAAACTTATGCATGTGGGGTGTCTATGGATAGGTCTCTTCTAATGACATTCAGGTTTCTGAAACATTTTTATGAAAGTCTAACATGAGTGAGAAAGACGCTTCCAAAGTGGTAAAATGGACGTCTCTCTTACTTTTAAACTAAGTTACTTGAAATTACTTTTGATTTATTGGATTTCAATTTTTACTTATATCTAAAATACTACTGAACCGATTTTGAGCAAACTTATAGAGTTATCCTAAGTAAAAATATACCTGACTAAACAAAAAAAATATCAATTATCTATATCACTTTTAGATTTTAGAAATCCGTGGACAAACATACATAAACTAACGCATGTTATGTATGTGTTTAAAGGTTTAATAAATTATCACACGCTCAGGCAGGCTCAGCATCCCTATTGCTAGTGCTCAGAAGAAGTATTAAACAAAGAATTATCTGATGTAAGTATATATTTTGCCAAATTATTGAATAGCTCCTTTTAAAGTCGGCAAAAATATCTGCTTCCTAATAAATGTAAAGCTTAAAGCAATCACAATACAAGTAAACACAAGATTAGAATTTCAGTCCTACGATTATCTTATTTGTGAACTACAGGTTAGAATCTATACTAATATTATAAAGCTGAAGAGTTTGTTTGTTTGTTTGTTTGTTTGAACGCGCTAATCTCAAAAACTACTGGCCCGATTTGAAAAATTATTTTTACGTTGGATAGTCCATTTATCGAGGAAGGCTTTAGGCTATATAACATAAAGATGCGACTCATAAGACCACAGCAGAAATGAAAAATGTTGCGAAAACGGGAGAAAGATATTCCTTTTGAGAGCTTCCGTTGCATACGCTGCGGAAACCGCTTAAGTTACACAAAAATTATGTATGACAGGATTGTTCAGCATTAAGAGTTCTATAATAAAATCCGCGACAGCATATGTCTATCTTTTATGGTTGACTTACTACAACCTTTTTTATGTTAATAAATTTGTAAAAAAATAATGCATTATTTTTAGAGGTGTATTATAGACACAGGTATTTATTCTTATCAAAATAAATACATTCATCATCACGAGCATTTCATTTAGAACCAAGTAGCCCTTTATATCATTTGATTTCAATAAATATCTTAGGAGCTATCACAGTTTTAACATAACTCCGCACCAAAATAATGTTCGCAGCTTAAGTACAACGTGCGCTTGCGCTAATGTATTATAAAGCTGAAGAGTTTGTTTGTTTGAACGCGCTTATCTCAGAAACTGCTGGACCGATTTGAAAAAATATTTATGTGTTGGATAGCTTATTTATCGAGAAAGGCTTTAGGATATAAAACATGACGCTGCGACGGGAGGGGAGGGAGCAAGCTCAAAACGCGCGGACGAAGTCGCGGGGGACCGCTAGTATCATATAAAGGTTAAAATTACATGAAAAACTTCGAGTCAAGTTTAATCGTAAGTAAATTACTTTAAGTAAAACAATGATGGAGATTATTGAATCCAATACTTTAATTATTACTTGGACAAAGTTCTCACTGCTATCATATGTTGGTTAGTTTCTCGGCAATTAAAAGTTTGTTAGTTGCGTAGTTATTTTGAGGAAAATATGAGAAATTTAGTAAAAAATAATTCCTATTACTTGGAGATTTCGGAAACTTCCTTACTCTCATACTCAGTAATCATGGAATGGAATGTAATAGTACATTATGATACAAGTGTGCTAAGTTGACCATTATATACAAGGCGATATTGTGTGCGCACGAGCGAAAGCGAGTGCGCCATAAGAAAGCCGCATACATAATGGTCACAGGCACACGTGTTTCATACGACGTTTTTCAACACACTTGCCATTTATCCAAACTTCGTCACACCACAGCCGCCAATTATTTACAAAAAATGGCGCGTTGTTTTTTTTTCTTGCCGCGAAACTGATGCGCGCGCAAGATTAAGGCGCGAACTAGATCGGCCAACAGCCAAGATTAAAAATGTAATAATTCGTTATTTAAAACACAAATTATAGAAAATTTTAAATGAATTTGAGTTATTTTTAGTAATAAAGCTGGATTTACCATTTATTGAAATAAATATGTACATACTGTTATTTTTCGCATAAATACTGTTTGTTGTGTAAGTTATAACCCGACTAAATTATATCCCTTCATCTTCTTACTTACTACTTGGTACTAGGGTACAAATGTAAATTGGTCGGGTTAATAAACAAAAGGCACTAGTGCAATAATGTACAGAAAAAGCACGCGTGTTTAATATCTATGATTATGTGCCAAAAATCGGTGAAATAAAAACGTCATTTTGAGCAAGTGTGTTGAAAAAAGTATGTTTGTATGTATAGTAAATTTTAATGTTGTATGTATTGTAAATGTTAATGAATGAATGAACATTAATATTTTTTTGACACAAATATTATTATACAAGTTCAACAAAAAGCTGAAGATAGATGATACCTGTTTTATGACATCTGATTTTAAGGTTGTTAGACACGCAAAAAATAGGTATTAAAAAAAAAGTAATTGAAGATAAGTAGGTTTTATCAGATCCATTACCCAAGAATACTGAATGGATACCGTGTCGACCCCTTCGAGCTTAGTGTTCCTTTATAATCATGACGTCGTTAGTACAACAACGCATTCGTATGTGGAAGCGATGAGGCTGAAAGATTGCAACTATTACATCGAGATATGTTAATTTCACCATGATGCAAGCGCATTATTTGGTGTACTACTGGCGTTATAGTCTATACTTAATATTATAAAACTGAAGAGTGCAAACTGAAATAATTTAAAAAAATCTAAAATAAAATTTGCTTCAGCATATGTCACATTGTATGTTCACATTATTTGATTTCAACAAATATTTTAGAAGCTAAAAATAATGCTCGTAGCTTAAGTACAACAACGCGCTAACTGCTATGGTTTCTAACCTATTATTACCTATAAAAATATGTGTTTTGCGTTGAAATATTTTACGGGAAATCCTTAATTTACGCAAATGACGCCACGGGGGACCGCTAGTGCTTTAAAATGATACGGCTGCGATAGCCGTAGTAGTTGCCTAGACGGCTCATGTCGAGGGTACTACCTATGCCAACGAAATGTCATTTACACGTTGAAGGCTGGTTATTGTTATTTCGATAATACGCTAACGCCTTTTATAGTCAGCAAATCGTCGTTCCTGTGATATAAGTTCAATTACAGTATTGTATTGACGTTATTATTATACTAGAGTTCGATAACCAAATGGCAGCTACAATTTATTAGCTAATTAGCGGCTGTTGTGGCCCAAATACGCTAAAACCAAATAAACAGCGTTTCCCACTATTTGTATTGCACTGAACGTTAAAACCTATCAAACTGACCAAGTTTATAATTAAAAATCGTGCCAGCATACCGCTGCATCGATAGTTGCCGCAAACAAAACACCGTATTCCGTGGGTCACCCGAATGTGGTCGCAGATTGTTTCCAAACATACATTTCATTTATACCGACAACAATCAAGTGCAATATTAATGAGCTGGTGTACCACAGTTACAGAATTAAAGTAAAGCGCTAGCACATCATATATTGGCACCATTAATTAATCAGTAAGCTCAAGTAACAATGAGCAGTACAGTACTACACATAGCGCAAAAACTGACAAGAGGGATAGAAAACTTTTATATTGGAGACTGTTTAATGAATAGCGCAGCGGTAAGATTTTCAAACGATGTTTTAAAATCGGAGAGTTACTTTTAATGCAGAGGGATTGAAACCGGTCGCTATAAAGCCATGGGAGAAGCCTATTTTGAGACATAGACGTCTTACGGCTGATAAATGATTAATTAGTCTGCTGACGATACTTATAGGAATCTACTGGTTTGTTAATTTCTGTTCAAGAAGAACTGCAGTCGGGTGGGATTTTTCATATATTTTGTAATTGCTCTGAAATAACTTGGGTCCAGGAAATTGGTGAACATTGAATTTGGTGGGAAATATTTTTTATGTTTCTAGCAACTAGCTATTTTGTTTTTACTTAAAACCACGAAGAAATCGCGTCTAGAGTTCATTGAATTGCAATGGATAAGTTAAGGTCTAAGTTTTGCAATACCTTTGCGTCGTCAAATATAATAATAGCAATATTTTTGTTTACAAATAAGGAAATAATTCATGATATGACATTTACAAATAGCCACACATCTTTATTTGCTTATGCTATATAAGTAGACAGACTCTATTCAATCTTGCTAAGAAAACTGTTTCACATGCATTTGATATTTTACACGGATGAATAATTCATTATCTCAACATAAAGCACACCATAAAGCGTGTTCCATTCCGCCTGTACACGAAGCGAGGAAAGTTCATTAAAATAATACTTAAAACTTCTAAAACACGCGGTTTCACAAACATCTGTAATGATCTCGGGGAGAAACAACTTTAAGAAAACATTACCGTGGGAAAACCACAAAAGAAAACAAACATTTAATGTTTGAAACGGCAACTTTTATTCCCTATTCCGGCTCGGAACACTGAAAAGACCATTTAAGCTAACAAGTAAAAGTATTAATCACGAGAAAAAAGATATCGGAACAAAAGTGGGTGCTTTATCAAAGGAATCACGTAGAGGCGTTACATAAAAAGTGGTTTCCAGCGCGAAATGTAACCGCTTAACTTTTAAAACGTATACGTGATTCAATTTGGAACTTGTATCTCCCGCTCGCGGAGCCCGAAAACTGTCTCTGAAATCCATTCAACTTCTTTCCATATTTTAAAAAGAATGCTCCGGCTTTGGCTGGGTGGCACTTTGTCTGACGTTAGCACATACTCTGATTACGACTTTGATATTTTCTCTGCGATGTTGAAGCTGCTTGGTTATGTTTGATGAGTTCCACTTATCTTTTCTTGTGCATGGAGGTATTTTGCGGGAAAAACTGCGGTGCTATGGAACTTATGAACTTATGAGTATGTTCACCTGTAGACAAGCACCTGTATTTTTAGAAAATAAGTATTTTAGCAAATACGGATGGAAGGTTAGGTACGTCTCTTATGCAACCCGTGTAGAATGTAATAAAAAGGATCAAAAATACGGTGGATGTTATTGCATAAATTTACATACTCGTATTCTACATTTTTAATTAGAGCGCGCATGTTGTCCTCATCAACATTTCATAATTAATCTTTTATTAATATTAAGTATAAATTGAAATATTCTGACTATCAGGGACAATGTTGTTTGCTCATTATGATTCCGTAAAACAATTTTTCGTTCATTAAAAAGGGCGATAAATAGCATAACAAAAATTAATTTCATCGCGGGTTCAATAGAAATGGGCCCGCTGGTGGTTTTATTAAATGGTTATACTACCATTGCCGCCAGTTAAGGCTTTATAAACTAATTTAATAAACCATTAAAGCTATCTGGACCAGGGGTAGGCCATGGTGATTTATAGCAATATGAGAACATTAAAAACGCATTATGAAAACATGACTTTGGGCGGAAAATTAACGGCGTTATATATTGCCTAGAACGGATGTTTTGTTTAATAGTATTTTTTGCGAAGCTTAATTTTTAAAAGAGCGAGTGCATTACGGAAATTCATCAGATTATGCTTCCGCAGCTTAGTGCGGATTTACGGTTAATGTTTTTGAGGTCGTAGGCATATTTGTAATTACTTTTTAGCTCATGAGAGATGAAATTACATAATAAATAGTAAACCACAGAGATTACGGGTTAAGGAAGTCTTTGTCCCTTTTTAAATTAGGTAACAAATACGTCATATGATGGCTGATCTATTTAGATGATATAGTGCACCTATTAACTCGTTAAGTGCCGAGCACTCGGGCCCGAGTGCGCGAGAACCATTCCAGCGGTGCCGCCCACTCGGGCCCATGTTTTAAATTTTCTGCGTTGCCACTAATGCCCAATTTCTTTTTTAATTTATTTATTCAATAAAATAAAATGATAACAGCAAATACAAATTGCCAAACTGCGCACGCAGTTTGTTGGCAGGTGTTCTCGTTCCTTATATATATATACTAGCTGTGCCCGCGACTTCGTCCGCGTGGAATAGTGACTTTGAGTAGAATTTTTCATTATTTAGGCTATTTTTTTTCAAATAAGATATACCGCGAATATGTTGCAGCAATATTCTTAAATAATAGCATCCAGTTTTAGACGGATGGACGTTGTAGACGTGGCAGACTGCCGAGAAAGCTGAGTTCTTTTTTTAGGCATTCTACTAATTAATTCAGTAGGTACTTTTTTATTAAAAAATTAATTTGGAACGTAATTTAAAAATGGTGAGAAGATAAACAAAACTTAACAATTTTGTCATAAAAAATGTCCAAAACGTCAAAGCTTTGTAGAGATACAACAAAACAATACCCAATTACAATGAAACCAAATTTTGCATTAAGATTGGTAAATATAAATTAAGTCAACCAGCCTATTAATTAAGCATTAACCTAATATAATCAATCACTTTACAATGAATAAGAAGAACAATATCAAATGAAATTACCTACTACAAAATCAAATTATAAATGCACATTTAGATTTAAAACCTACCTCCTACCTACAAATGGTACTTATTACAAAGTCAAGAAAAACTTTTATTACATGCTGAGATGAGCTATCGCAGTTACTTATACCTGCATAAATCAGAAGAAAGAATAACAAAAGTAATTACCTACTGAATCTATTATCTTAACTTAATAATTAATAGATGCATTCAAAATTAAAACCTACTCAGTGGCGAAAAGAAAAATTTTAACTGCATAAATCTGATGAAATAATTTTAACCGAAAGTATTACTGAATCTACCTAATAGAAAATATCTGCAATCAAAATAATGAGCTCAAGTCCTTTACTACTCAGTAGCGAAAGGAAAACTATGTATTACGCGCTGAAATTTCTTGAAGTATCGCAAAAAAAGCAGTTGCGCGGGACAACCGTTCCATAGAGAGCCGACTAAATTAATCTAATAGGTATGTATAAGGAAAATATTTCAACGCAAAACACATATTTTAATGTAAGTGAGAAGCCACCAACCATACTTAGCGCAAGCTCGCGTTGTAAGTACTTAAGTTGCGAGTATTATTTTGATGTGGAGTTATTTCAAAATTGTGATAGCTTCTAAGATATTTATTGAAATCAAATGATGTGAACTTTGTTCAAAATGAAATGCTCGTGATGATGAATGTATTTATTTTGATAAGAATCAATACCCGTGTGTATAAAACACCTTCAAAAATAATGTTCGAATAAAAATAGTAAAATATTTTAACGCAAAACATTCGCAGTTTTATTGTAACTAAGAAGCCAGCAACCATAGCAATTAGCGCAAGCGCACGTTGTACTTAAGCTGCGAACATTGTTTTGCTGCGGAGTCATGTTAAAACTGTGATAGCTCCTAAGATATTTATTGAAATCAAATGATATAAAGGGCAACTTTGTACTAAATTAAATGCTCGTGATGATGAATGTATTTATTTTGATAAGAATAAATACCTGTGTGTATAATACACCTCTAAAAATAATGCATTATTTTTTTACAAATTTATTAACATAAAAAAGGTTGTAGTAAGTCAACCATAAAAGATAGACATATGCTATGGCGGACTTTATTATAGAACTCTTGATGCTGAACAATCCTGTCATACATGAGTTTTGTGTAACTTAAACGGTTTCCGCAGTGTACGCAGCGGAAGCTTTCAAAAGGAATATCTTTCTCCCGTTTTCGCAACATTTTTCATTTCTGCTGTGGTCTTATGAGTCGTATCTCTATGTTATATAGCCTAAAGCCTTCCTCGATAAATGGACTATCCAACGTAAAAATATTTTTTCAAATCGGGTCAGTAGTTTCTGAGATTAGCAGGTTCAAACAAACAAACAAACAAATAAACAAACTCTTCAGCTTTATAATATAAGTATATATATATATATATATATATATATATATATATACAAGTTCCTTAATATACTTTAAATATATATAAACTATTTATAAAAATATTTTAAATTAAATTTAGCTATGGGACTGCTCCTGCATTGATACATAGCTCTTACAAATTTAATATAAAATAAGATTAAAATGTCAATGAAATACCTGGCAGATGGCTTTAACCAGAACCTATTAAATCTTCATCAATTGTAATGATAAAATCTCGTTACGATTATCGATGAGGAAATTGGGCCTTAGACATCTTCAATGCTGACCAAGTGGTACTAACTAACCTATGTATGACTTCTAGACCTATACTTACATTAGGCCTGACTCACTTCACATACAAAAACCACCTCTTCATAATTCAAAGTTAGTGACTAAAAGATTTACATCATGAAATTATTTCAACTCTCAACTCGCGGTCCCTGAGGTAATCCGTCGTAATACGTTGTATTCACAGCACTCAGCAAGTTTGCTACACCTTCACCAGGGCAGAGGTTGGGAACATTTCATACGATCTTAATTAACGTGTTAAAGTTCGTGAATACCTCAAAGGCAGGCTGTAACTAGCGAATCCTAGGGGACGCTGCACGTAATCAATCGTTAGACTATCGTGATACACAAATTGAAGTATTATTAACATATCATTAGGCCTAGTGACCCTGATTACTGCTTTTAGACCCACAAACACTTTTCTCTCAATGTAAGACCCTGTTTCTAAATAAACAAATTCAAATTTAGTATGCACTTTTGTATCAACCATAACGCTGTTATATTTTTATCGTAAAATGAGATATCGCAAATCGAAAGAAGATATCGCAAAGTTGAAATTCAAAAAAGAGCACATCAAAATCTATGTATTAGATATATTATTTTCAAAACTCCCGGAAAACTTTTCAGGTAGCCTAAATGTAAGGCCAAATCCAATCTATCCGGCACGGGAACGGATACGGAAGCACGTTACGTAAAGGGAACAGCAACGGCTTGCCACGGGTCATGTATGCTACAACTTATGACAGGTCTTTTTGTGATTGACAGCCCGTTTACAGGGTGGACGGATAGTCGTCAACCAACGGGTGACGCGCCGTTAGCGCGTTAGAACGCATGAGCCGCTGGTCGAGAGTGGGTCCCGACCGAGTTGGACTCGATCTGAGGAGGTGACGTTACGAGCTTGATAAATGTACGTTGAAGTATCGAGTTTCATTCAAAGATTACTGAACGCCTCGAGTTGATACGGAGCTGTCACCGTGACGGGTGTATAGATGTGCTACAACCTTTAGTGGGCAACCCTCAAATGACTGTGTCATGAATGAGTATACAATACCGCTTGTATTTGATAGTATGAAGTATAAGCACTATTTACTGAATGAGTAAAAGGAGTTGCTTTTTAGAACCCAATCACTAAAATAAAACTGAAAGAAGAACAGAGTGAAAAGTTCGCAGATGTATTTTTTAGGATTTTTTTAGTTTAGTCTGTTATGTGACACGATAAGGACTCATCAACCAAGCGTTAAATAATAACGGGGTTTTTGCAGTCTATGGTTTTTATTTTATATTTCTTTTGTAAATTATTTAGGTGGCTAAAACCTCCTAAGTGGAGGTATCTATTTTAAGGTCAATATGTAATTAATTAAGTTTTAGGCAGGCTTTATTATTGTTTTTAGAGCGATTTATGACCTTTTTTTAAGGCTTGACTTGCTAGTACTTATTTACACTTTACATGTTATCTGTACCTTTCTTAGACAAAGGGTCTTATATCTTGAAATGCAAACAGGGAAAAGCATACAAGACATAGAAGTGATCTTATAAGGGTGTCTTTAAAGGGAATCGGGACCTAAACAAATAAAACAGAGTGAAATTTTCAACTGTATTATTGACGTCAGGAACATTATAATCAATTTGTCAGTTATAATGCATGGCATGAAACATACAGAACAAATTGGGGTGTGGTCGCCACATGACTTGCGTTTGACACGCATATAGTTTTGACCTACCTAATAGTAGCCTTAGCCGCACTAGGTCTGTTCATTGATTTTTAATGCGACCCAATTTTCAATGGGCAGAAACTTTATAAACCTAGATTGGCATGCCGTGTGGACAATTCGATACTGGGAAGGCTTATTGAATACTGTTTATCTCTTCTTCTTGATACCTTTTGCTCATCGCTATCACTCTGCTCTCTACAATTGCTCTGCCTTCTGATACCGCTTCGCTCGGACTCTCTGGTCTCCATTACCGCTCTGTTATCCGTTCAAACTGGTCTCCGCTTTTATCTCTCTGCTTGTCGCTTCCGTTTGCTGACCCCCGCTACCACTCTGCTTCCCGTTTTCCGCTACACCATCGCTCTCCTTTAAAGCCGCCCACGTCAACGATTCGTCGTCACTACACGTCAACATGAAACCGGAACGCAATATTTCCTACTAACGTGTAACGAGTTTTGCATGCCTTAAATCTTGTTTTTCCCTCGTTCCTGAAAATACGTTATAGCGCAAAGAAATGTGAAACAACGGTGGCATACCGAATGCAATCAAATTGCTATGCATAATTTAAAAGCACATACATTACTTGTATCCCGCCGTATAGTTCGTATGTTGTATTTATAGACGGAAATGAAGCGTGCTCGGGAATTAACCTAGTTATTAATTTAAAGCCACTTTTAAAATGAAGTGAAGTAGGCAGTGTTGTTGCATGCGGTAATAATGGTTTGTGAAAATATAAGTCGAATTAAGCTACAATTGTTTTAAATTTGTACCAAGCCGAGATTTATTATGTAAGCCACTTTTTTCATAGATATGAAGCAGCATAGTAGAGAAAATATTGTATTAGAGATTCTTTGTTCACATGCAGAAGCGCATTTTTATACAAGTTGCGTGCGCTTATAGATCAATATTCAATTCCTGTATTTTTTACGTGCTATTTTTAACCGTCTTAATTTTGTTAATAAACTGATTATTGAACATTCCGCTTTACTTTCATTCCCGACCCCAAATCGTTTGAGAAAAGATATCGGAAATGCATTACGCGTCACAAATGGTAGTCTAGTACTTATCCGACGCTACTCAGCGCGTAAACATTTGACAAATCCATTACAAGAGCATTTGATTTAGCGGAGGAACCCCGGTCCTGAGGGACCTCGGGACATTTATTAGGTAATACCGCGATCGATCAAAGTCTTTCTGGTTCATTAATCTTGCTCATCAGCCTGCACAACGCATTATTTCGTTAAAGATACTTTATCTGTTTGGATACTCGGAGGAACGGTTGTTAAAAGGTCATCACTATAATAAAAAATACTAAGACAGTTACCTACGAAGCTACTACCATCACATTGTGATTGTTTCGATTCTGAGAACTCCATTGCATTACTAGGTATCTTCAGTTTCGTAAAAACTTAAGTACGTATCTTCTTTCAAAAAAAAGAAAGTCGTATAGTTACACTATTTTTAATTCAAAGATGGCTGAATTGATTTGGATGAAAATTGGTGGAAAGGTAGGTAGGTACGTCTATTTCTAACTACTTATCAGTTGGGATCGGATGTTGGACGGACTAATGTTCGTGTTTTTTCTTTTTTTTGGAATTTTCTTGGCCCGGAATAGGATAAGCACCATGAAACGGGGCCGGAGTGGGACAGGGCCGGGGCGGGACGCAGTTCACCGGGACCGCTAGTATTGGTAAAAGTTTTACAACTTTGAACTGTTGTAGAAATGCTAAATAAAAAAGACGTATGGCACTCGGAGATTGCCGCGGTAAACCTATTGCATAGCATTTTTTATCAACTTATGCAATTACTATTTAACTACAATTATTATTTTACTAACTACTATTACAACCGATGCCACCTAAAGGCGGGTTGCTGAACTAAAGAGACAAGCGTGTTATTTCAAAAAGTCATTAAAAGTTCTGCTTTTCATCGATAGATGGAAAAACTAAAAAGTATCACTGCTGTACCGATCGGAGTGCCCCGTATTAAGTTATTTTCGTTACGGAATTTCTGGATTCTGTCGCCACGCTCAAGGCCCGCGATAGAAGCTATGCAATAGCTTAACAACAAATCAACCTAAACTCGATCCTAATTCCTCATACTAATTCATACGCTCGTTTCTAATCCATGGAATAGCGGCAGGATTAGATTGGCCCTATCCATGTGCCATTGAGGGACCGTTATGAAACCCTTCTGAAGATCTTGCTAATCTTATCTTTACTTGGGTCGAGCGAGACGCCTCCAGTTTCTTCAAGCCGACTCGCGCGTATCTCCAAAATTTGCTGTGACAGGAACGCGTGATCTGGATATTAGTTTTCGGAGAATCAGTATCAAAATTGTGAAATGAAATAGATTAAGCATTGTTTTGTTTCTCTACCTGCGAGATCGTGATTCCCATTAATGTTCTTACTACGTGCATAATTTTAAGAAATATTTTTTTAAATAGCTTAGCTGTAACTAAGTCATGATTATTATTTTAATTAACTTTTATGTAAACCTAAGTAAGTAAATAAAGTTTTGGTACGATTTTGTATTTTTTATATCCGCCGCATAAGGTTGAGTTTCTAAAGGCCTGTGTCTCAATCGACAAATAAGCACTTTCTATTAAATTTTCAAATTTATTAAGCAACGAGATGATAAAACTACCGGAAATATTTACTATAGATAAGTGAAGTTTAAAATCCGGCCAAATGCGAGTCGGACTCACGCACGAAGGGTTCCGTTTCTAACTATATTTGTAAGCAAAGCACTTTTATTGCCCTAATATTATTTAGATTTAAGTACCGTAAGATACAGATTCCGTAAAGAAACAAATTTTAAATTATTAGAAAAACTGTTTATATCCTTTAATGACACTGACACACAATTTTGATTTTCTTACAGCTAAAAAAGACAATCAAAATAAATACGTGACTATCAGTTTCATACCTTTTTAAGTTTTAACAGTTTTTAAGCGAAAATTTACATGAATTTTATTTGCTTTAAGTTAATGAACTAGGTACAGTTCTGTTATTTGTTGTCTTATCATAGGCGTGATAGTTATTCTTCTAAATTCATCATATATGCTAGTGCCGTGATATACTTATGCAAAAATTAGCTCTTTAACCTTAAACTTTTTTCTAAAACTTTTTTTTTACTTATTTTTCTGAGCCATATTTTTTCCGAACTAACTGGGTTAAAGCTGAATATTTTGGAAACAGGCCACTTTATCAAAAATGACGTAAAATACTCATGATCATTATAAAAGACCCATTCAACGATACCCCACACGATGGGTTTGGCAAAAAAAAACATCCCCTAGTTACTTGTACGAGGGGTACCCCCCAAAAAATGTATTTTCCATGCCTAATCACAGTTTCCTGCACCTTAGTCTTTGCAGTGACCTGCGGACGGACTGACGGTCCGATGGACATGGCTGAACCAGAATATCCCTTACACACTGCGACTTTTAGTATCGATGCAGTCACGCGTTTTGAAAATGCGCTTCAGCATCGCGACTCACGCATTAAACAGATTTAATTTAGCATCGTTGCAGTCGCCGTAATTCAGTACATAATTTGACAATTTCCAGTTTCAGCATTGCGACTGTATCGATGCTAAAAGTAGAGCAGTGTGAAAAAGTTGTCATTTCGCGACTGCATCGATGCTAACGTGCGTTCAAAATCAAATATTGTTTATTCAATTTAGGACACAATATGCCACTTATGAACGTCAAATGTACAATGAAAAATAAAATAAAAATAAATGTGCCCTGAAGGGACCGAATCATGTCTCCTTATCTTTTGGACCCTACCAGCGCTTCGAGACAGAACACAGACAATTAGGCAAGTGCTAAGAAGAAACGCCGGAACAAACTCAGTCACCACTAGCTGCCGTAAAATCAAAATCATCAAAGGTAAGTACATCAATCGGTGCAGGCTGGACGGACTTCACATTCGTGTCGTTCAGGTAGTCTTGAACCTTATAATAGCCTTTAGACATAAGCGTGTTTTTAACGTGTTTCTCTGTATTCGACAAGATTGTGTGGTATATTATTAAAGAATTTTATACAATTTCCCATGAACGAATTACGAAGCTTGTCGTTCCTAACTTCAGATTAGTTAAAACTTAACTAATCTGAAGTTAGGAACGACAAGCTTGTGTTTATTTCTTGTGTTATATGAGTGAATGTCGTTTTTCTTCATGAAATTATCTAATTTTTTACGGACGTACATTATATCGTCAAAAATGTATTGAAAAGCCACAGTTAATATGTTGATTTTCTTAAAGACCTCTCTAAGGGAGTCACGAGGACTAAGTTTATAAAAAGCACGAATGGCTCTTTTCTGCAAAATAAATATGGTATCAATGTCTGCAGCAAAACCCCACAAGAGAAGACCGTAAGACATAATACTGTGGAAGTAACTAAAATACACAAGCCTCGCCGTTTCAAAATCAGTCAGATACCTTATTTTTCTAACTGCAAAGGCAGCCAAACTTAGCCTCCTAGATAGGGCTTCAATATGAGGTCCCCACTGTAATTTTGAGTCAAGTGTAATGCCCAGAAATACAGTGGAGTCTATTAAGACTAGATTATTACCATTTAGTACAATATTTGGTGTAAGTTGCTTTACATTAGGCAAAGTGAATTTTACACATTTAGTTTTACTAGCATTCAGCAACAAGTTATTGGTGGTGAAACAATTCAATACTTTGGAGAGAGTATTGTTTACTTCGTCAAAATTTTCTTCATGTCTTTTCATTTTAAAAATCAAAGAAGTGTCATCAGCAAACAGAACTATCTCACAAAGATTTGTGGAATAAAATGGCAGGTCGTTTATATATATCAGGAAAAGTAAAGGCCCCAATATTGAGCCCTGGGGGCCCCCCGTTTGAAGAAGGGCTCCGGAAGAGTAGGTACCATTTATGTTAACTGATTGTATTCTACCTGATAAGTACGAACTTAACAACTTAGATGAGTTTTCCGAGACACCATAGTATTCTAACTTAATGAGCAGTGTCTGATGGTCTACCCAATCAAACGCCTTTGACAAATCACAGAATATATACACACACATACATTTTTTTTTAAATATTCAAAAAGTTTTAAGTGGTTAAATTTCCAATGAAATAGCACTAACCTGCTTTCATCTACCAGCTATACTCTATCACATAAAATCACATTACACATTTTCACATTTTACTTCCAATACTGCAATGGCACAACTTGCTGTCATACAAGCATCCCAGGCGGAAATGGAGGCCCAGTTATCCAGACGCAAGGCAGACTTTGAAGCACAACTGGAGGCGGCCTCCTCAGCACCAGAGTCATTATCGAAGCTTGCTTGCTTGCTAGCAAGCTTGACTTTTACATTTTCCGAAGTCTTGTGTGGGGCCTTCTGAAGAGTTTGCAGCAACAAATTACAGACTGCGTGAACACTGTTGATGCTATCGAAATGCGTAACCGTCGCGAGGCTCTCCTCTTCAGCGGCATTCCGAAGAATCAGGACTAAGCTGGGGCTGGATGACTTTAATGCTTCACAGATAGCTCTGTGTCATCGACTAGGCGATAAACCAGGAAAGCGGTGCAGACCTGTGCTTGTTCGTTTCACAACATATGATTTAAAGTCATCAATCTGGAAACGGAAGACCATGCTCAAGGGTTCGGCGATATCGGTGTGTGAGTTCTTGACCCGGAACAGACAGTCTGCATTCGTAAAGGCCCGCTCTCATTTCGGCATGCGTGAATGCTGGACCTCGGACGGTGTCATTATGGTCAAGGTCTCTGATGGTACAAGGCAGAAGGTAAACACACTGAAGGAGTTGCAAGGGCTGATTTCCAGGCTTCCTAAGCCTGCAAACACCGTTAGTTCCCAAGAATCACCGGCGCCAGCGCAGCAGGTAAAAACGCGACCTCCTACGCAGTCTACTACTTCGAGTTTGTCGTCTAAGGTGGCAACTCGTAAACAGTGAAAAAATAAGTTAGTTTAGTGATTCACTAACCAATATATCTAGATAAGTTGTGTTTTTTAAGGATTTTGTAAGTAAAATGAAGGTATTTTCGTTGCACTGCAGTTTTTTCACGAACGATTCTTTGAAATGTCATCAACTGTCACTGTCTGTGTCAAAGTTTCTTTTTTTTATCTATCTTCCCTGTGGAGTGTGGAATTAAGAAGCACTGTGTTGGGCTAATATTGTATTTATTTTAAACTTGTTTTGTACCGAGCTGTGCTCGAGCAGTATAAATGCTTAAAATCTACCTATGTTATTATGTTCATCTTACTTTTTGTTTTTACATCTTTTCTGTTAGATTATTTTGTGATTTTTTAGTATGCACTTATCATGTAAGTTTTTGTACTTTTGTAATAGCTGGTGGGTGATGCAGAAGGCAGGCATTTAGGGTTTACTTACACTTATTATTTTCTTTTTTTTAAGTATTTTATTTTTATTATATTATTAGTATATTAATATTTTATTATTATATTTATATATTTGCAATTATGTCTCTCAACTCGACAAATTCTTCTGCTTCATTTTATTCTTGTAGTGATGATTCTTTTGACTCGGTTTCGTCTGATTTTGAAACACTCGGCATTCAGCTCAAAAACTGTTTTGGAGGGTATCAAAAATCCCTGAATATATGCCACATAAACGCTCAGAGTATTCCGAAGCAACATAGTGAGCTGTTGGATAGCTTCTCGTCAGATGTAATCCACGCCGTTTTAGTATCCGAGTCTTGGCTTAAACCTTCCTTGTCTTCAGTCGCGTACAGTCTTCCTGGTTTCGTGCTTATTAGAAATGACCGAGTGGGTAGGAGGGGTGGTGGTGTTGCAATCTACCTAAGATCGAATATCCCATTTAAAATGCTTGCATCATCTTCAGGCACCTATTCTGCGGCAGCTGAATTTTTGTTTATTGAGATTAGTTTGAGTGGAACCAAAGCTTTGCTCGGGGTGGTGTACTGCCCTCCTGAGATTGATTACTTCAATCAGCTTGAAGTCGCCCTTGAACCACTTTGTACTGACTACTCTCATCACATAGTTATGGGTGACTTCAATACCGAACCTGCCGGAGATCCTCCCCGATCCGAAAAATTTCTACATTTGCTGAGGTTCACTGGCCTGCAGCATCTTCAATTTATTCCCACTCATCATAATATTGGTACCCGTGACACCTGGCTAGATCACGTGCTGACGTCATCAGAACAATCTGTACTCGGTCATGGGCAATTGTTGGCTCTAGCTTTCTCCAGACACGACTTGTTATATTTGGCGTACCGTATTCGACTTCCTCGTATTAAGCCCAAGACGGTTCAGCTGCGTAGCTTTACTCGTATCAATTATGAAAACCTCGTTAAAGATGCTGCTATGATTGATTGGAGCCCCGTAGTCGATGCAGATACCGTCGACCTTAAAGTGGAACTATTTTGCAGCAACATCCTTAACTTGTTTGACCACCACGCACCCGTACATACAGTGCGCATCAAGCGACCGCCGGCCCCTTGGCTAACAAAAGATGTTCATATGGCTATGTTCAAACGTAATAAGGCGTTCCGTACTTTTAAAAGGGATAGATCTGACGAGAACTGGGCTAAGTACAAAGCTTCGCGGAATCGCTGCAATCAGATGATACGGGCAGCTAAACGTCGTCAGATACATGCTGAGATCAATAAGTGTTCTTCCTTAAACGTCTAGAATTTTCTCAATTCGCTTGGGGTTGGCAGATCAAAGTCCGACGACACTCATATTCCTTTGGATCTCAATGACATTAACAAGCATTTTACGAACTTGCTGACTCTTGACGCTCTCATTAAAGCTAATACTCTAGCATACTTGCGTTTTCTTCCTGCTCCTGAAGTCAATCCCTTCTCATTTACCCCTGTCTCTGAATCTGATATCAGCAAGGCCATTTTTGCAATAACCTCCAAAGCGACCGGAGTGGATGGCGTAAGCCGCTTGATGATAGTGCCTTTGCTAAAATTTATTTTACCTGTTATCACACATATTATCAATTTTTCCTTAGTCACTGGCATTTATCCAGATGTGTGGCGTAAAGCTATCGTCTTTCCACTCCTCAAAGTCCGTAATCCCACTTCACCAAGCCAATTCCGGCCAATTTCTATTTTTCCATTTCCTTCGAAAATTTTAGAGTCATGTGTTCATAAACAATTGTCCTCGCACCTATTTAAAAACAATTTATTAACTCCTTTTCAGTCTGGGTTTCGAGCGGGTCATAGTACTACCACCGCTCTGATGAAGGTCACTGAAGATATTAGGGAAGGGATGGACTCCTCCAAAGTAACACTTCTTGTTTTAATAGACTTCTCTAACGCATTTAATGCTGTTGATTATGACCTCCTTCTGGCTGCATTATCCCACTTAAAAGTTTCTCCTTCTGCTTTGGAATGGTTTTTATCCTACCTGCCTGGTCGCCAGCAGTCAACCAAAACTCCGAACTCAATGTCTGACTGGTACATGCTGACGTCTGGTGTACCGCAAGGTGGAATAATATCCCCTCTACTATTTTCATTTTTTATAAATATTGTCACTTACAATCTTCGCTGCCTCTATCATCTATATGCCGATGACCAATTAAATGTTCAAACTGAAATTTCGGAAATATCTGCTGCAATAAACCTAATGAACGAGACTTTAGAATATATATCTTCCTGGTCGCACAACTTTGGTATTTCAGTTAACCCTACGAAGTGTCAAGCTATCATCGTGGGTAGTCCGGGACTAAAACTTGGGACAGTAAAGAACTTAAAGTAAAGAACTTGGGTCTTATCATTGACTCTACGCTGGGATGGACTGATCACATATCAGAAGTAAGTCGTAAGGTTATCACATGTCTGAGAAGTCTCTACCGCCTTAAATTCTTTCTCCCATTTAAAACGAAACTTCTGCTTATGCAAAGTTTAGTCATTCCTATCATCGACTATGCTGATTCGTGCTGTGCTAACCTCACTGAAGCCTTTACTGATAAACTTGAACGTCTCCTAAATAGTTGTATTAGATTCATCTTCGGCCTCCGTAAATACGACCATGTCTCCAGTTACAGAGCACAACTGAATTGGCTTACCATCCGTCAACGTAGAGACTCTCGAATTCTTTGCATTCTTCACACTATTTTGTATAACCCTTTGCTCCCTTTTTTAAGTCAAACTCATGATCGTTCTCTCCGTTCCTCTGACAACCTTCGGCTAGGTACGCAGGCTCACCGCTACTCGTATGTTTCTATGTCATTTATAGTGACAGCTACACGACTCTGGAACTCTCTTCCCCTAGATATAAGGAAGACTGATTCGAGGTTATCCTTCAAGAATAAAGTTCGCACATTTCTGAAAGAGTGAATAATTGCATAGTAATATTATTATTATATGTATGTATTATTGCTTTATTTATGCTATAATGTAGGTTTATCTATTTATATAATATATTATAATATGAATATTTATTATTATAGGATAATAGGATTATTGTTACTATGTTCCTTTTTTCTTTAGAAGCTTTTCACTGCACCCGTTGACACCTTTCTGCATGACCTAAAAGTTTGATTGGTAGAGAATGCTTTTAGCATTAAGTCCAACTTTGTACACTAAATTTGTGCAATAAAGTCTTTAAATAAATAAATAAATAAAAATACACCTACGGCATCATGTTTGTCTTCATAAGCATCAAGAATGTTTCTGATGAGTGCTACTCCGGCATCAGTTGTATTTCTACCTTTAGAGAACCCAAACTGTTTTTCGTGTAGTAAATTATTAAGTTTAAAATGGAAAAGTAATTGATTATTAATGAGTTTTTCAAAAATTTTACTTATTGTGGGTAATATTGAAATAGGTCTAAAATTGCTGGGATCGCTTTTGTCTCCTGATTTAATTAGCGTAATTCGTTAGCGTCGCGACTGCATCGCTGTTAAAAGTCGCAGTGTGTAAAGGGTCTAAGGGTTCCTTGTTTGAATACGAAACCCTGAATATGAGACTGCAATCAGTCGTAGTAGAAGGGTGAATTCTAATTTTCAGAAAAACCGATTGTTCATTAATTATTTTTCCTAGAGTTTCTATGGAAAAATCAAAGACATCAAAATTTTAAAAATCATTTTCCCACGTACTCAATAAAATAAAGTACCTTAATGTGTTCATTTTTGAGTTGAACATGAACAAAATTTTTGTATCGGATATTTCTACGAATTTTTAAATTAAAAGGATTAAGTTACTAAATATTGGAAATGTAACAAAATACGCATTTTAAATAATTTCATTCGTATAACGCACGTATTATATTTTAACTACTATAGGATGACTGAGTTACTTAAATAAACAATTCAGTATAAAAATAATTATTATATTGATGACGTAATGATTTAGCAAAAAATATTTTTTCGAAAATCGTGGCTGAAAATAACTTTGAAGTTGCGTTAAGATAAAAACGAATGCAATACTCTTTTTTTAAAAAAAAATATTTAGTATCTTTTTAAGACCCTTTACACGGCGACTTTCAGTAGCGATAAGTCGCAATGCAGAAGCTGGAAATCGTCAAACTATGTACTGAAATTTAGCAACGCGCTTCTGCATCGATGCTAACGCGTGACTGCATCGATGCTAAAGCGCGACTGCCTCGATGCTTAGTTTAATGTGTTCATTGCGTGAGTCGCGATGCTGAAAGAAAGCGTGTTTTCAAAACGCGCGACTGCATCGATGCTAAAAGTCGCAGTGTGTAAAGGGTCTATTTGTCTTCCTTATTTCGAAAGCCTGATATGTACTCTTTTTGAGTCGCGAAGCATAATGTCGAAATCTGTATATTTTTTGCGCATTCTTTCGGAGATTGGTTATTATGGTAATTTCATAGTGAAAGAAATGTGTGGAAAAATATTGATTCGTAATTAAAACACAAACGATTAACTAAACCATTTAGTCACGCATCGCTTTTGCCTACACATAATTAGAGTTATTTTCTTATCCCGTAATTATTTTACAATTTCGGTGATATAGATCACAGAATGCTATTGAAATACAATAGAAATGTAATATACTATAACCCACTATGTAACATATTATTCTAAATTATTATTTGCTTATAGTTTGTATTCAGCAAGAACTTGAGCACTATCCTCTATTTTTTATTATAATGGTGTATTCACACGGGTACGTATTACAATACCGAATTTTAAAATACCGAATTTCATAAGCCCTACGAACGGAAGGCCGAATTTTAGAATGCCGAATGTTTATATGATCGAAAAATCTAATTACCGGAAGTTTGAAATCCCGAAAATTCAAAATACCGAATCTTATAAGACCTATAATTGGAATGCCGAATACTAAAATTCCGAATTTTAAAACACCGACTGTTTATATGACCGAAAGTTTGATATACCGAAAAGTTTAAAACCCGATAATTAAAAATATCGAATTTTGCAAGACCTATTAACGAAACGCCAAACAAATTGTATACCATTGCGATTGAGGTTCATTATGAAAAACAAATTTTGATTGACCCCGACTCGCCGTGGTCCTTCGCCGTGGTACTAGTCTGCCCGATACTAGAGTGTAATTCAAAAGCCGGAGGCGCGGCGCTCGCCTCCACAGCTTCGGCTTGCTGGTCGCCTTGGGCGACCAGCCTCAGCCGCTCCAGCTCGCACGGGAGCCTGAGATTCGCTACGCTAGGGCGAAAGGGCTGCACGCGCCAGAGAAGAGCAAAACCTATGCATGCTGCTACATGCATGCCTGTTTGATTGCTTGCATGCTGCATGCCTGCTTGCTACATGCATGCATGTCTGCTTGCTTGATTGCTTGCACGCTGCAAGCTGCATGCTTGCTTGATTGCTTGTATTCTGCATGTCTGCTTGTTAGATGCATGCCTGTTTGATTGCTTGCATGCCTGCTTAACGCCTACCGCAATTACTAAGTTAATCTTACTTTCGGGATTTTGAACTTCGGTATACTAAGTTTAGGTATATTAATCTTCAGGATTTTAAACATTCGGGATATGAACCTTCGGTATTTCAAACTTTCGGGATTTCGAACTTTCGGGATTTTGAACTTTCGGTTATTTGAAATTCGACATATTGAGCTTTGGTATATCGGGTATAGGTATTTCATTCGTTCGGTGTTTTGATTTTCGACGTTTCAAGCGTAGGTATTTCATTTGTAGGTATTATGAACTTCCGGTATTATAATACGTACCCATTCACACCGCCCGGTGGCTTGGCCGGCGGCATACGTCAATTAACTGTCAGATATTGTGGAAAGTCGCTGCGGCATGAGCGGTGTGGATACACCATTAGTTAAACCAAAATGACATTTGTTGGGATGCCGCTTTTTCGTTATTTAAAAATAGAGTAGTTCCTAAATAACCGACAAATAATATTGTTATTAATTCGTTGTTTTTAAATGATCGGATTCGGGTCGAATTAAATATTTATAGTTTGAATGTGTTTTACACAGAAGATTATTAGTATGAAATAAAACAAAGCTAGTATGAAAAATCGACAACAATAAAATCTATTTTAAAATCATCTTTCTCATTAATATCATCACAATTTCTTATAATGTATTTAAAGAAAGCAGTAAAAAGAACAAAATAGGTGAAATTCGCAAGAATATTGTATTTGAAAGTAAAAGGAGATAGTTTTTTTGCTCATTAAATTAATTTGTTCGTTAACGTTTGCTTATTATAGCTCATGTAAAGTTTTACATGCATTATTTATCCAAATGACTATAATCACGTAAGGAGTACCTATAAAACGACCAATTTTAAAATGGCATTAACGTAATTGATAGCTGGAAAATAGGTGTCATTTTCGAATTAGGCGTTTTGTATTGTATTCGACGAATATTCCTTATCTGATGTTGGTAAAATCGCCTCTTAACCTGGCAGGCATTGCATTTTTTTTCAATAAATTTAATATTCGAAATTATAAGTTCCAACAATGAGACCCGATGTCCATGCAAACCAAATGTGTCAGGTTGTAAAAGTGTCGTGTCAATCAGTCTAATTACTATGTGGTAACCCTTCAAATTATGGTCGAAGCGAGGGCGGTTCATTTTTTTAGTGCAGGTACTAATTTGACGTTTAAAACGATTTAACTAAAATAGAGATTGGGGACGCTGTTTTATAGCTCGCCCGTGTAAAGCGATAAATTGAGCAGTCACTGGTTTCATGAGCTTAGTTTACAAAAACTTCGTTGAAACGAGTATTTTATTTTTGCATATTGTTTGTTCAGGGTCATAAATAGGCTGTATAATGGCAGTGTCGTGTAGCGCCCATATCTGATTATCTTGTCAAATTAAGAAGTGATTACATGATACTTATGCCACATTATTTGTATTGTCACAGTATTTGTCACTCTACACATACCAGGAGGTGAGATCCTGGCCAAATACCTGACTGACTGCCTGCTGATACTCATAAAAATGCCAAGTATTCTTTTTAGCGCTGATTTCTCAATAGTCAGATAAGAAATATACGTCGAAAAAAAGCAATATGGCTAATTTGAAAACATCACCTAATTGTCAGCAATCGTACGTATCTATATTTTTTTAAATCTGTCGCTTTATAATTTATCAGTCTGATAAGTTTTATCTAACCATTGAAAAATCGACCCTTAAGAGTATTTCATAACAGAAAGGCACGCAAATCTATTACCCGACCGCAGAAAAGCCTATTTTTTTTGAAGTCAGTTTATACTTTTTTTTAAAGTTAATTTTATTTGCAAATTTTTGGTGATTTGAGAGCAGTTTTTGGGAGGAGTGTGGGGTTACACCTTTTAACTCTGTTCCATAATAAGGTACAAAGTACCTTACAAACGCACGTATGGCGTCATAATCACTTAAGAGTTAAGGAGTTTCTACCATCAGTTCAGCTCCACAAAATTGTGACTATCAGACGCAAAGAGATATCAATTTAAGATACTAATACAAAATCACTTAAATGTGCCTCTAAATTTTGAAAAAAACTAAACAACATACACTGGAATTGAAAACCTCCCCCTTTTAGAAGTCGTTAAAACTTTGTTTGTACTATCTATCCCACCTTTCTAATAACTAAATTGCTGTTGACTAACTGCACGTGTAAATTCCTGACATAGATGACGGCATTTCAGGGGCAGACTTAATTAAAAAAAACACTTTCCTTTATGGGGCTTGTAGCAATTAGCAACTTAATGAGACCAAAGAGTTTCCTTTGGGTGGCCAGATGTTTAATTAAAAAACCGGTCAAGTGCAAGCAGATACTAAGACCATGTTCCGTAAATTAAAACGCTTTATGCACCGCTGCTTAAAGTTTTATACGAGAAAATAAGCAATTTTTATCTAACATGTGCATAAATAAAATGTTTGAGAAGACTGTTTCCGGTAAGTATAGTGTTTATTGTATCAAATCAGTAAAATGCTAGTCTGTAGTACAATTATTTAGATATTAAACTTTAATTACTAACATTTTTTAAAAAAAAAATATTGCGCTGTAAATTGTACAATTAGCGAACTTAATGCATAAAAGCATTATCTACTAGACAACCGCTTGGGAACGCAGAGAATTCAATTTTTTTCTCTTTGCTTGCCAAAAACATTTCTATCCGTCGTTGTAAAAAACGCGTGATTACAATCAAACGGTTTGAATCGATGGTCGCACGTTAGCATTGATGTTGAAGCGCGACTGCATCGATGCTAACGCGCGTCAGTATCGATGCGCTCGCAAAATTCAGTACATAATTTGTCAATTTCAAGCTTCTGCATTACGACTGCATCGATGCCTAACGTCCATTAGCTTAGCGACTGCATCAATAGTAGATAGCGCAGTGTGTAAAGGTTGACATATGGCGACTGTATCGATGCTAACGCGCGTTAGCATCACGACTGCATCGCTACTAAAGTCGCAGTGTGTAAAGAGTCTAATAATATTACGGTGACATATCCATCGCATTCATGGGTTAACTTTCAGATTGCCATATACACAAATCATTGACTGCACACAATACGTTGCTAAACCACTCATAAAGTAATGTCACAGCAAAACAATGGTCCGGATAAAACTATGTGTTACCCGAAACAGGCAATAACAATATTGATTGAAATTATACTTAGACATTTATAGCAGAGTTACTTGCAGGATTGGAGGCCATAAAAGTGATATAAAAAGGGTCGCGGTCGTAACTACCTCACTCCTGAAGAACATACGCTCGAGAATACTGCTACTGTTATTTAATGTCGGGTGTATGGGATTGAAAAAAGGGGGTTTTTATAAATATAATTATTATTATTATTGTATAAGAATCGTAAAGCGGTTAACGTGATACATCTTCCTATTAAATTTCAACAGTATAATGCTTATTGATACAGGATAAAGTAACTGTGACATACGGACGGACAGACAGACAGACATACTTGAAGAAACTGTAAGGGTTCCGTTTTTTTGCCATTCAGCTACGGAACCCTAAAAACTATAAAGTTTCTTATATAAGAAAGGTATCAATTGACCTATCAATTGACGTTGACTTGACTTGTCAAATTGTAGCTCCGCGAATAATTGGAAAAATAATTAATATCCTTATGTTTTTACAGTCTTGATCTGTGTTTTACCATATTTAAGACTTGGGGCATTGCATCACTTGTTGGCCATCATTTTCACTTTGCAATTTTGAGTGAATTATATAAATCAAAATCAGCTGATTTGAAGTTGCTAAGGAAGCCATGAGATGTCACAATCGCCGGCCAGCCGTCCAATAAGAGCGCGGTCTTCTCGCGCTGCACATGCGCACAGAGGTGATGTGCGCTGCATGGCAACCAGCAGCAGTGAAGTGCAAAATGTCACAATGTGTTGTGTATGTGGATATGCAAACTAAATCTGACCAAATGGATTTGAAATTTTCAGTTTTTACTTTACCTATAGTATATTTTGATTCTTTATTAAGTTTGTAAATTTTTACTTTTAATTTTATCATAAGTTATATTTATGAGTTCGACTTCCAATGCGGATGAATACATAAGGTGCGAGTGCTGTCCTCACCCTCGATTTTTTAAAGGACAGAAGGGATTAAAAATCCATCAAAGCCGCTGCCACTCATCCAAAGGTACTTCGCATGTACGCACTGGTTCGCCTAACGCTTCTCCTCCACTTTTTACACCTCTGTCCCCATCACAACCCAATAGCTTGCCTTCAACTGAACCCTTTTGGCTTAGAATTTCCAAATTAAAACATAGTGTGCCTATAATAAAAAGAGTGCCTAGAGGTGCTCGCATATGTGTTGCTCAAAAATTAACTTTGGAAATCAGAGATGTAGTCAACTTAAATTCCATAGAAGCATGGGAAAATTTACTAACATTTCCATATAGAATATTACATGTTCGGCCTAGCTCTCGCCCTGATTCCCTTACATCCCGAATTAAAGATAACTGTCATGCTAGCCCTATTCTTTTTCAACAAAACAATGCCTTTCATGTTTCAAATAAATCCATATTCCATCATATCGAAGCTAAAGTAAGTGACGGTGACATCAAGGGTGCTGCGCGCCTTTTGTTCTGCGACGATGATTCAGCTCCGGATAACAATGAAACCTTGTCAGCACTCCAGGAAAAGCACCCTTTTTCATCTAATAACATTTCCTTACCGTCGCCCCCAAATGATGTCACTACTAATTTGCAGATTTCGGCAACTGATGTCTTGCAAGCCTTAAATGGGTTTCGTAGTGGCACCGCTGCTGGCCTTGATGGGTTATCCGCACAGCACCTCAAAGACCTTTTAAACGCGCCAGGTGAGGCTAGCACTAGCCTTCTTGAAGCGTTGACGGCTCTCCTGAACATCATGCTTGCTGGTCAGGTACATGATGAAATTACAAAGACCATCTACGGAGCCAATCTTTGTGCATTAAAAAAAAGGACGGAGGCATAAGACCCATTGCCGTGGGTACTACCTATCGCCGTCTTGCAGCCAAATTATGCTGTCGGGCGGTTTCTGGCTCGCTCAAAGATATTTTTCAACCAACTCAACTCGGTTTTGGAGTATCTGGGGGCTGCGAAGCTGCTATTCATGCCATCCGCTCTTTTTTAAACTTTCGGCCTAATGATGTTATTTTAAAAGTAGATGTCAAAAATGCATTTAACTCCGTAGATAGAGGCGTCTTGTTGACCGAAATTCAGAGGGAGATGCCTTCTCTGTATTCTTTTTTGTGGCAGTGTTACAGTACTCCCACTAAACTGATGTACAGGGGACACACTCTTTCCTCTGAAGTTGGGTGTCAACAAGGTGACCCTTTAGGTCCTGCGATTTTTAGTCTGGCTATTCATCCCATGATTACCAAATTACAATCAAAATTTAATGTTTGGTACCTAGATGATGGAACCCTTGGTGACGTTCATACTACTGTTTTGGAGGATTTTACTTTTTTAATTAATAATTTGAGTAAATGCGGTTTAGATCTAAATTTTTCAAAATGTGAGCTTCTGGTCCCTCAAAATTGTCCTGAACGTGATGCTGTGGTCAATTCATTCAAACAATTAGCTCCAGGTATTAAAATCATCGACCATTCTTCTTTTCGGCTTCTTGGCTGCCCTATTACAGATCGGTCTTTTGCACCTTTTATAGAAGATCAAATTTCTAAATTAAATTTTGTTTCGGACAGAGTTACTAAATTAAGCAGCCACTTTGCCTACACCATCATGCGGTTCTGTCTCTTTGTGCCAAAATTAACATATTATTTACGATCATCGCCTTTTTGGAATCATCCCTCTTTGTTATCAAAATTAGACACTAAAATTAAACATATAATTTCATTAACTTTTAACATTCAGCTTACAGACGACTCTTGGACCCAGGCTTCCTTGCCGATTCGCCATGGTGGGCTGGGTATAAGAGATCTGTCTGGTGTAGCTCTTCCGGCATTTTTGTCATCATCGCATAAAACTTTTGATTTAATTAGTAAAATTCTCTGTAAATCACATTTTTTCAATATGATTCACATCACTAAATTAACAGATGCCATCGCCGAATGGGGGAGTCGCTCAATCGATGAGCTCCCTCTGAATCCCACAGTTCAGCGGCTGTGGGACGAGCCCCTCTGCAGAGTAGTGCGTAATAATCTTCTTCTCTCGACTACTAACTCTGCCGATCGTGCCCGTCTCATGGCCGTGGCTGAATGGGAGTCCAGCCTTTGGCTGAAAGCCATACCGTGTCCAGCATTGGGAACATTTTTCGACAGCAACGCTTTTAGGATTGCCGTTAGCCTTCGGCTTGGGATTTTTAATGCCGTGCCCCATCGTTGCACTTGTGGAAAAGTCGTAGACAATTTAGCTCACCACGGTCTTTCCTGTTGCAGAAGCACTGGCAGAATTCCACGCCATGCTAGTCTGAACGACGTCATTCGGCGGGCGCTTGTCAGTGCTCGTATTCCGGCCGTTCTGGAACCGAATGGTCTTGTACGTAGCGACGGCAAGCGTCCTGACGGCATGACCCTCGTTCCGTGGAAGATGGGCAGGCCTTTGGTGTGGGATGCTACTTGTGTCGACACATTAGCGCCTTCCCATCTTCTACAGACTAGCAGTAGGGTGGGTTCAGCCGCCGCTTCGGCTGAATGCCTCAAACGGCGCAAATATGAAAGTCTCAGCGAAGCTTACTTATTTGAGCCGTTTGGGGTAGAAACGCTAGGACCGTGGGGACCAAGTGCCCACAAACTGTTTCGTGAGTTGTCCCAACGGCTTGTTGAGACTTCTCATGAAGCAAAGGCTGGTCTCTATCTCGGCCAGAGAATTAGTCTCGCCATCCAGCGAGGTAATGTGGCCAGCCTTTTGGGCACTTTTCCACAGGGCAACGAGCTTTTCGATGTATAAAATAAATAAAAATATCCTTTGGACATTCCCACACATCGCCATCTAGTCCCAAAGTAAGCTACTCAAAGCTTGTGTTATGGGTGCCAGACAACGGATATAATACTTAAATACTTTTTGTTTGTAAATACATACATGATATATATAGAAAACACCCAGACCAATACAAACAGACATGTTCATGCACACAAATGTTTGTATTGTGCGGGGATCGAACCCGCACCCGCTGCGTAGTAGGCGATTTCTCAACCACTACACCAGACGGGTCGTCAATATATGTAAGTAGTTTAGTTTTGTTTTTTGTTGTTAGTGATTATTATTTTTAATTTTATTTGTATTAATTAATATATAAATAAATGGAATATTTGAGAAAAAGAAAGGTTTTGTTTTAATGTATAATTATTGCTATGAAAACTATGTTTATAAAAATGTATTATTTTTTTCGAAGTTTACAACTTCGCGCGTGAACGGCTGCACTGATTTTACTGTTTTCATGTGTTCGTTATTGTAGGTAGAAGGTACATACGAAAGAAAAAAATAACTATTAATATTGCGGGGCCGGGACGGGACGTGGCCGGTGGCCATATTTACTATCAGATACCTTTTTCTCTTACTATATATGGATAGTAAGAGAAAAAGGACCAATCCCGTAATTTCAGAAAAGGTATCTAAATTTTACTTAAAAAAATATACAAAGTTAATATTTTTTTATCTACTTAAGTACCTACGTTATACATACGTTGAATCACATTAAAATTATCCAATGCAAAGCTCTGCAGCTTGATCAGCGACAATGCAAAGCAAAGCTTAGTCACGTCCATATTATATAAACGACATTAAACCGTGGAATTTAATTTAATATTTTATTCGAGTAATTCATTGATTTCTCGTGGTCTCTTCCGAAGGCCCGAAGGAACGCGGCCGCCTGAAGATATTTGAAACACGCGGCATATTGAAATCGCCCGCCCATCATAACCGACGGAAATAACCTGTAAAGACGCCCTGATCCCCTATTATTACGTGAAAATATCCCCAAAGATGGACCCCAAGTTATCTTTTATTGTTATTAAATATTCTTCCGAAATTAATAACACAGATTTGACGCTGAAATATTATTTATGGCTGATTAGAAATAACGATGGCAATTAATTACAATCAGTTCTGACGACACCGTTTTGTAAGGAAATGTTTTGATTCTGTGGAAAACTTGATACGAAACATTCGCAAATGATGGGATTTCATATGTAAATTTTAAGTGGGTAAGTAATTTTTCTTTGAGCATATTGATTACTAGCGGTCCCCCGCGACTTCGTCCGCGCGTTTTGAGTTTGCTCCCTCCCCTCCCGTCGCAGCGTCATGTTTTATATCCTAAAGCCTTACTCTATAAATAAGCTATCCAACACAGAAATATTTTTTCAAATCGGTCCAGCAGTTCCTGAGATAAGCGCGTTCAAACAAACAAACTCTTCAGCTTTATAATATATAGCGGTCCCCCGCGACTTCGTCCGCGCGTTGTGAGTTTGCTCCCTCCTGTCCCGTCGCAGCGTCATGTTTTATATCCTAAAGCCTTTCTCGATAAATAAGCTACCCAACACAGAAATATTTTTTCAAATCCGTCAAGCAGTTCCTGAGATAAGCGCGTTTAGCTTTATAATATATTAGCGCAAGCGCACGTTGTACTTAAGCTGCGAACATTATTTTGGTGCGGAGTTATATTAAAACTGTGATAGCTCCTAAGATATTTATTGAAATCAAATGATATAAAGGGCAACTTGGTTCTAAATGAAATGCTCGTGATGATGAATGTATTTATTTTGATAAGAACAAATACCTGTGTGTATAATACACCTCTAAAAATAATGCATTATTTTTTTACAAATTTATTAACATAAAAAAGGTTGTAGTAAGTCAACCATAAAAGATAGACATATGCTGTCGCGGACTTTATTATAGAACTCTTAATGCCAAACAATCCTGTCATACATGATTTTTGTGTAACTTAAGCGGTTTCCGCAGCGTATGCAGCGGAAGCTCTCAAAAGGAATATCTTTCTCCCGTTTTCGCAACATTTTTCATTTCTGCTGTGGTCTTATGAGTCGTATCTTTATGTTATATAGCCTAAAGCCTTCCTCGATAAATGGACTATCCAATGTAAAAATAATTTTTCAAATCGGGCCAGTAGTTTTTGAGATTAGCGCGTTCAAACAAACAAACAAACAAACAAACAAACAAACTCTTCAGCTTTATAATATTAGTATAGATGATAAAATAGGCTGCTGCAATTATAAAATTAATTGAAATGGCTTTATAAATAACGACTTTATTCAAACTTTTGTTAAAGTAATTCCTGCAACAGAGCCCGTTTACAACATGTTTTGTATTGATTACTTTGGTCTCTCTACGAGAGTGAAACAGAAATGAGGAGTTATGAAAAATTATGGTACGAAGTAACGGATATAGAGAACGGATACTGAGAATAAGTAAGCGCAAGTGGCAAGCAAGTCACAGTGCAAAGAACTGATGGCCGTTGGGGAAGAAAAGTTCTAGAAGACCCTTCGAACAAAGACGTGGCGAAAGAAAGAAAGAAAAGATTTTTTCGCTCATGAAAAAGGGTACATTTGGATGTTATAAATCTATGGTTAATAAATAATACTAAATAAAATAAAAGGTTAGCTCAGCTTTTTCAGCTATCATTTAATAGCATCCAAATACATATTTTAACAATAAACCATTAATAATAATCAATTAACCTAGTCAGAATTCATAATATTAATACACGAAATCAATTCGTAATATTAATATACGAAGGACGTCCACCAACAAGATGAACAGGCGATCTTGTAAAGATCGCAGGATCAAACTGCATTCAGACTGATTGGTCCCTGTGGAAAACCGTGGGGGAGGCCTGTATTCGGCAGTGGTTGTCCTTTGGCTGATGATGATGATTACTATAATTTAAAGATATTAAAAACCAATTCATAAAATGAGACTTTAATTAATTATCCTTTTATCGTGTGTTAGTATATGAACTCAGCACTGAAACCCAAGATAATTCACACTTACGCTGCTGAGTCTTACCACAAGTAAAAACAGCTGCTTAGCATGCATATGCTCACCAGTTACATATGGAATTCAATGATATTCTCTCGGAGTGTTGTCGTGTCCCTATGATATTATCCGTATTACGATATCTCTTAAGATAATAGAGTAATACTATATTTAATGTCATGAAAAACATCTTCTGACGGTCCGATGGCTTAAAGAGCTAAACGTTGTTACCAAAATGTATGAACGTGTGTGTAACGTTGTGAACGATAAGTGTTTTTAGCTTTATTAAAACCGCCAAGCGTGTATTAAAATTATTTACTTTTAAGTTTAATAGTATAAAATAAACTTTAAAAAAAGTAAAAACCGACTTCAAAACCAAAATGCACTAAAAAGTCTTAAAAAACTCTTCACCATTGAAAGGAAAGGAATCCGTTTTAGGCAAACAATTTCTTTTTGGAGTCGGTGCTGTGCTAGTTAATGCTTGATGGTCAAAGTGATGGCACCGACTCCAAAAAGAAATTGTTTGCCTAAAACGGATTCCTTTTCGTTCAATGGTTAAGAGTTTTTTTAAGACTTTTTAGTGCATTTTGGTTTTGAAGTCGGTTTTTACTTTTTTTTAAATTAAATTTTTATTTCTTCATTTTTAGTGATTACATAAGAGAGGGGGGGGGGGGGGGGTTGAGTTGCACCTTATGATTCTATTTTTTAAGAAGGTACAAATTACCTATCATAACTTCCGTCATTATATTACTTGAACTCCTAGGCGTTCCGGAGTTCCACCATCAGCTCAGCCCCACAAGATGTTCACTATCAGACGTAACAACACGTCAACATTAAGATTCTTGTAAAGAAACACTATACGTGCCTTTAAAATTTGAGGGTTTTCCTCGATTACACCAAGATCCCATCATCAGATCCCAAAATGGAGAAAATAGGACCAACTATAAGGTGGTAAGTAACCCTCTAAATAGGCGAAAAATTTTTTCGATTCAGTCTACCCGACCCGACCGGGAATCGAACCCAGAACCTCACGAGATGGCGACGCTTGAAACCAGCATGCTAGCCACTCGACCGTCAAACTATGGGTAAGTCGCGCGCTAAAATGGCTAAGGCAGGCGTCTCGGCAAATATGTGAGTTGGTCAGCGCTATACGAGAGCCAGTGCAGCGTCGCGCCTGTAGCGTCGCAGATGTTGGACTATTTATTACATGGAATCTTCTAATAGTTGTACTAGAAGTGAAGCTATTGTGTAAAATTGTATTGCCCTTTTAGGAGAACTTATAAACATAAGGCAGTCTCGATGGTTTTGTAAAGGCACTAAAACTTATAAACCGACGTAATTTTAGTATTCACATCAGAATTTAGTCCTTTGTCTGGAAGTTTTGAACATTTATGTAAAACCAGACTGGTTACTTAAGGTTCAGAAACAACTTTAAACATTTCAGAAAAGAAAATTTCAGAGGAGTGGTGCAAACGCTAAAAAGAGCAAGCCATCTAAAAACTGCAAGAAACAATCTCAATGGGGAATGCTGGAAGTGTATTTCCTTATCCAGCCAATCTAATTCCGTATTCTCAGCGGTTTAGAGAAACTATGTCTTGCACAGTAAAATACCGTTTACATTTCTGCTTTCCAGTTTACTTGTTTGTTATTCAGAGGCCAAGTCAGAACGATACAGCCGTATGCAAGAAATTCGGGATTTGCACGAATACGCATCGGATTTCCTAATACGATTTCCTTGCATGAACTTCATGCAGAACATTGTACAGCCAAAACGACGTCTAAAAATCTGCTATTTAAAAAATAAAGTGAGCTTTGTATTCAGTGAAAATTTGTGTAATTATCATATTATAGAATCGCACCTTAATATATTTTTGTTCGTTTTTTCCAGACGAATAGTAAAACACGAGATTCTCGGCTACCAAGTCACGTCCGGCACAAAAGGTGCTAAAGGTTTCTTTTTACGAATGACGATAATTTATTTTCCCAAATGGACTGCCTATTTATTAAATTAGCATTTATTTTCGTTTCTGAAAGGTTTTTGTTGTACCTATTCGTGAAACGAAGATTGGACATTGTCCGTGCTGATTAGGCGCTTATTTGAGAAGAATTATTTTAGCTACCATTTGTTTATTGAGATCTTGTATCTCATCTTAACCTAAGTAAAAATGTTAACAACAAAAACCGACTATTGATATTGATATTTTAACTCTCGTGTAGTTCATATAAAAATCGTCCGATATTTTTTTTGAAAAATTTGCTGTTTATTATTTTTGATTTATTAGGGTCAAGATTTCAACGTATGTCGTTTTTTTACATGTGGATGGTATCAAATTACACGGAAAAAGTTCAGTTGACAAAAGAATCAGGGCCTTGACAGAAAAATTCCGTGTTCCTTTTAGAAAGCCTCATATGACACTTATTAGGTATGAGGTAATTGGTATACATTTGTAGGACGTCCACCGACAAAATGGACGACTTTGTAAAGATCGCAGGATCAAAATACAGACCGCATGTGATTGGTCACTGTAGAAAACCGTAGAGAGGCCAATGTTAAGCAGCGGATGACCTTTGGCTGATAATGGTGATGATGATGATACATTTGTGTCCAAATAGTATCATCTAAATATTCTTTATAACCTTGAGAAAAATGCTCACTTGTCCGCGAAAAGCCAAAGCAGTATAACCCGGAAACTCCGTATAAATTGACCAGTCAATGTTACGAAACTACACAGATTGGCCACAATAATTCGTCGGAGCGAAGCCGCGAACAAAACCTCTAAAACCATAGGATAGAAGTTTGCGAAAGTTGTCTGGTGTTACGTAGCATTTTCGTTTCAAGGCGATACCGTTAAAGTTTACACACTAAATTATTATCCACCTGAGCGCTCGCAGTTTCTAAAGTTTGACACATTGGGGTTTTTCATACTTAGGTGTTGTGTTTTAATCGACTTATAAATACACGTGAGTACAAGGGCAGTGCCCCACTAGAACGGAGAACCTATGAAATGTGCAAAAATATGCGTGCGATCTATCGCTTTGAGCGTAATACGAGTACTAGCCAAAGACTAGCTCCTCCTACGTGAATGGTGGATGTTTCAAAAAGACTGACACAGTTAGTTAAAAGGGGAAACCCCTCCAAAGCGCTTCGCGTTATGAAAGAAAATCCGATCGGAAGTGGAAATATCGTCGGGAATATGGCGAGCGCCCCAATTAACCGTCTGTTTAAAATAACGGGGCAATTTCATACGCTGTTTAACGTTCAATTTTCTTAATAGAACAGCAGTTAGGGGCAGCAGAAGCGGCCGCGACACATAGCCAACCGCCATGCGATCAAAGTTCGCAAGCGGAATGGCCTACGTTCACGTTTAATTCAATTTGGCCTCTGGCCAGATTTCGGATTTGCTGGCAGCATGTCCTTTAAATAATAGAAAAGCCGACTTGCGTAGAAGTGAAGATCTGTTTCACATTTTACTGCGGTAGGTACGATGGGCATAGATTGATATCTTCGTTAAAATATGAGGGTTCCATGAACGGAGAGTAAAGGCACCACTTAATTATGTGTTAAAACTGTAATAACTTAGGCCTCGGAAAAGGTTAGCTTTGTATAAGTCCTTTATGATAATTTGAGACAGGAGCTGAAAAACATTATCAGCTTTAACATGACCGTCTGTTTTCTTTTAATTCTCAGAGCACTTCAGACTAACATAAGTATTATTACGTTGCATTTGAGTATTTTTCATTTCTTGAAGCTATATTATTCTAAGCAACTCGTAAACTATTATCAATTTCATTTTTGCATTTGGGTATTTTTCATTTCTTGAAGCTATATTATTCTAAGCAACTCGTAAACTATTATCAATTTCAACAAGAACGCCGGCTTGGCCGCATCTTTTCTGACGTAGAAAATTTTTATCGCACACGATAGCGCCAACAGCGTAACATCGAAACGTATTAACTACGTTCGTTTGTGTTTCCTGCGTAAAGCCGCGGAAGCATAGATCGCTTTGAACTCAAAGAGCCTTGCTCTGCTATGAAAAATTGCCTACAGGGTAAGCGACGGCTATTGCAGATACCTGCCTGCAACGTCGAGCTCACGTTGTTTTTATTTTTAATCTTTTTTTTGTGTTCCGGAGGAGACGACTTACATACAATTTTTGGCTGTACTTTATTTCAAATAGGTATTCTGTTTCTAAAATTATCTAATTACATTTTTACCTTTACTGATTTGAGGTTCTGGAGTTATTACTTTAATTAAAAACGTTCAAGTTGCTGAAATTATTTCATTTATAAGGATTATTGGACATTCTTTTGTTATATTCTTAGCGTGATAAGGTTATTACAATATTAACAGAAATAATTACACAATACATTTAGTAAGGCCTCTCTGTATAAGTTTACAAATTAATTCTCCAACACGTTACCTTAACCTCGTTCCATGACGTGCTTTAAGCTAATAATATTTAGAGCAAAACAGAATTACCGCGAGGTAACTCGATCATAATCAGTTTATCCGTAAATAGAAAAAATATTGTATTGTATTATGAAATAACCTACTTAGTGTTACGGTCACGACTAGCAAGATTAAGAGCACCGCTCATAAAAAAATAAAGTGGAAATTCTTCGTGTTTCGCACCATATTATTACTAAGAGAGTATCTCTTAGAAATCTCTTTGTACAACGTGCTCTTCTCAAACAAAGCGGTTGTAGATTTCGAGTTAGTAACAAATGTTAACGTTTCGATACAAGTGGAAGTGCTAAATCTTAGGGCGTAGCTAAATCACGGCAACAGCCATGGCTTTGGGAAATAAATCTGTGCTTCCGTTGTTTTCAACTCCAGTACAGATGTATACGTCACGGTCTGCCGCTTGCGTCGGTCATTCAATAAGATTTCTAGTTTATTCACGACGTGTAAACAATCAATCAAATAAAGCCTATGATAATGAAAACATCTCAAATGTAAAGGTGTTACTGACAACTACCGTGACGGAGTGAATAAAGTTAGCCCAGCTAGTAGTGAAGTTATTCCTATGGGAAATAATTTTTCACGCTATATGCTCGGTAACGTTCAATTACATGTCAAGCAACAATGTGCTTGAAGTGACTCATCTTGACTCACGGGCCGGGCCAATATACGTAGGAAATATTTTCACAAATATTTAACAATCGTCTAAGATGAGGAAAGCCAATTTATAGTTATATTTTTGTTTTTATAGTGTTTTGTCACTGTACAAACATAATAATATAAATTGCACTTGTAAAAATAAACTATGTCAGACGAGGAATCGAACCTCGTATTTTACGCTATCCGGGCGTATGCCTACTACCACTCGGCCACCGACACATTGGCAAGCTTCTTGTGACAGCTAATTCGCAACTTTAATGAAGTCACGCAGCCTACGTGTTAAAGAAAGCGCTTACAAAATTCAACAGGCTGGCCAATGTGTCGATGGCCGAGTGGTATAGGCATACGCCCGGACAGCGTACGACACGGGGTTCGTCTCACACAGTTGCTTTTTACAAGTTCAATTTATATTAAGTTTTTATATAGTGACAAAACAATAGTTTTTATATAGTGACAACTCATATACAAATATCTAATAACTGTTCTATGTACGGTCGCAATCTCGTGCACTGTGCGTCGTCGTTTGTTTGAAGTGACACCCGTTTTTAAGGGGTTCTGTAGCCGAATGGAAATAACTAAACCCTTATAGTTTCGTAAAGTCTGTCTGTACGTCTGTCTGTCTGTCCATCCGTATGTCACAGCCGCTTTATTTTGATACTATTAGCACTAAACAGTTGAAACTTAGCTGCTTTGCGATTATTTTGTTGAAGTAAGTCGATCTCTAATGCAAAGTTGGCACGGAACCCTTAGTGTGCGAGTCCGATTCGCACTTGGCCGGTTTTTATCGTATGTGCAAGTGTTTTTTGATGGAAAGTGATTAAGCACGAGAGACGATGACTATTTTTTTATCACTCGTATCAATATGGCGTGTGCTTTTCTTTGACTAATGTTCCATTTTCGAATGAAAATCTACACAGAAGGGATTTGAAAAAAGACTCAATTGTGTGAGTACTCGAATCTGTATTTTGCGTGATTTTCGTTCATTTTTTATTCGTTTTTAAACTAAAGTCACACCCTGTATCCAAGCGAGTAATTCAATAATAGGGCGCCTGTTTTTTTAGCCGTCGATTAAACTACCGAAGCAGTTAGTTACTCAATTCAAAGACTGATTTATCCATCTCACTACGACATAAACAGTGTTGTGCTCGGATAGCGCGGAGTGAATAATTCAAAGATCGCACTCAGCGACTGGGCCGGCGTACAACTGGCGAATAATTAACGAACGCACGGAACCTTCCTTAAAAAAGGTAGAACGCTATTCGCAATGGACTCTGTATGTGGCCACAACCCGCCATTTACGAGGTATTTTACCAAAACATCCACGTTTTATTCGCCTACTCAGTTTTTAATTTTTCATCCCACAAATAGAGCAATTTCAAGAGTAAGACTCTTTCAAAACTGTTGCACATGTCAAATAACCACATACGAACAGGACTGACGGCTAGTCAGGGCCTAGATTCCCGATCTAGAATTTTGTGTGGTCATTCTATTACGAGTTTCACTTTTACACCGAAAAAAAAACAACTAATAAATATACCACACGTAAAATGAACACCGCACAAAATAAATCAGAATGCATAGAAATAGTGACCCTGGTAAAGAAAAAACTGATCCTTCTTTGAAAAAGTTCAACGAACGAACTGCACAAGAATTGGCCCTCAAGTAATAAGTTTATGTACAAAAAAAAAACAAAAAAACATCACTTATTTCCTAAAAAAAAAACTAAGCATTAGGTCATAAATTGGCTATTAAACAAGATGAAAGTTATAAAAAAATAAAATGGAGTTACAAAAGTGGAACCCAGCCTAAAACGCAGGCGTGAAACCGACTTTGAATTTCAAAACGACTTTGATGTGCCACTCCGCCCTCAAATTGTTTTGTAAACAGAGCCCGCGGCTTTTTTCACGTTCGTGTCAATAGTAAACACGTAAGGGGTTATGCACACTAAGTGAACGTAAAAAGGGGCATCGGGACATGCACTTTGCCTAAGCTTATTGAAAAATTGAGCTTAATTTTTATTTGGAGTATGGTAAGGATTTTTTGCTTTTGGACTATGCTAAGCGTGACGGAGATTGTAATGGAAGATAAAGCGAGCTGACTCAGTAGAAGTAAAAAAGCGGTGCAGAAGAAATGTCATGGTAATATCATAAAAATCGCGTGTTTACAATCTAACGGTTTAAAATCTGTAGGATTGTTATCTGTCGATTTATTGTAAACTGTACTAGACTTCATAAATTATAACGTAAACTGAAATGACGAATCACTGGGATCACTGGGCAAAGCGGTGGAGCAGGGTAGGTGAAGGATCAACGTTTAGGTTGGGTTGATATGTGAATACCAAAAAGAGCATAAATGCCGAACTACAAATTACTATCTAATACTTTTGTTATAAGTTTATTTGCTGCAATATCCCTTCCTTTCGGGGGAGACCCTTCGACCAAAGACGCAGCGTAGGACGTCCACCAACAAGATGGACAGACTACCTTAAAAAGATCGCAGGATCAAACTGGATGCAGACCGCTAGTGATCGGTCGCTGTGGAAAGCCGTGGGGGAGGCCTATGTTCAGCAGTGGACGTCCTTTGGCTGATTATGATGATGATGATGATGCTGTAATATTCTCTTATCCATACAGAAGGGAAGAGTAAGTTATAGGTATTTTATGCGCGCACATTAACTTTAATTGTTGAACAAAATCTTTATTCTAAAAAAAGGTACTTTTACCGTTAGCTTACCTTACCTTTTATAGTATAGAAAATGAACCTACCTAACAAAAACGTTGAGAATTGAAATGGATACGTTTCCAAGTTTTCTATGTTTGGTTGTGGAAGCGCCCTTATAATCGCGTACAGTCGATTAACCTACCCGGTCAGAGTGGAATATTTATTGTGTAAACATAACTAAATGTACATTGCCAGTGTTGAATAAGTTTTGTGCTATGAAAACTGAGAAGGAAAATCAACATACAAAGATGGATGTGGAAACACGTGTGGGACGAATTGTTCTTTGTATATCCCATTTTTCTATTCAATAAATATTGATAGATCTGTAAACAGTTTCACCAAATATTGAGATTAATGTGTTATCATAGTAGGTATCTGTGATTGTTTTCTTAAGGATATTATAAAAAATAATCACTCTTATTTCTAAGCTACGAGTAAATCTTAACGACTTATTAACAGCGAAGTCACGTCTCGGTCTACAGAAGTGAAAACAAAATTTCAATTTGTTTATTTCTAAATTTGTATTGTTTGAGTTATATCCACATTGTTATGATTTTAGTTCAACTAGATCTGATACTCTTTTGCGTCATTGCTTAGCTAAAGCTAAATAACTGTCAACATTAATCAGCAGTTTACATAAACAATGTTTGGTGAAGCGTCATCCACATTTCGGTTGCGGCTTTATGCACGTTGTTTTAGTGTTACAAATTAAAATAGGTATGTGTTCAAGTGTTCTAGGTCTTCTATTGTTTATCTGCCGCTTTACAGAAATAAAAAAACCATCACGCTACATCACTATGGTAACAACACATTTGATACGATTTCTCAGACTAAAGGGTCTGTTTCACCATCCGTTGGACACATAAGCACTAACCATAAAATTATTATTCCTATCAAAAGAGAAGGCTACGTAGGAGCTGTCAATCAAGGCCGATTTAAGATGACAGTTACTAACTAAATTAAGTAACTAAAATTATATTACCTTCCATCCAGGTGATTAATGCCAATCTTCCTAGGTTAAGCATATTTGTTTACCGCATGATAAACAGTCTGCACAAAATATCGAACATGCAATTCTAGCGTAATACGTAAATTATTTCTTTACACAAAATACTCATAAATTATGCAATATGTGTTATTAATTAATGATTTCTTCTTTACTTTTTTTTCGTAAAAAAACGTTTTTTAAAAAACAATAATTAAACTGCGTAATTTGAATTTGAAGCGCATGGCAAATATAAATCGTGAATAAAGAAGCTTCGATTTGGACTAATTTACCTGTTTAAATAAAATTTGTTGGGATTTTTTCGCCGTGAAGAATAATATCAATCACTAATTAAGTCATAATGTTTTCAGCACTATTTCAACTTGGATTATTAAAAAAATCACGTTAAGTGAATTTTTAGCGAGCCTTAAGGGGCTACCCGGATTTTTAACGCACACACTAACGCCACTTTAGTAGAAAAATCATAACAAAAAATACCAATCGAAAATCTGATTGATGGGATTGTAGCTGTGGTTATGTGTTTTAGACACAATCTGCAAGTTCAATAAAACAGAGTTACCTGCAGTTACAGTTAGAAAAATTGCCAAAAGTGGCCATATTTAGCAGTTTTTCTAACTCTAACTACAGGAAATTACTTTAGAAACAATTTAAACGTACTAAATAAACTATAGAATCTGTACTACAATCGTGTGTACCAGATTTTTGATTGGTCTTATATTTAACGAGTTATGCTTTTTCTACTAAAGTGGCGCTAGTGTGCGCCTTGAAAATCCGGGTAGCGCCTTAACAAGCCGTTTAACTGTTTGATAGTCGGTAAAAATGGTTCTGCTAGATGACATCTTGCACCTCTTTTTATACAAAGTTTTCTGCCACTGACATTTCGGTCTTGTGTTTCTGTTCCAAAAGGAAGAATAATTTTACAGCTTATTTCAAATATGGGATGTCATTTCGTATGAAGCAGTGCTCTCATCAACTCGGCTGGTCAGCGTTCGGGAATTTACGCAAGAGTGTCTTCTCATCTCACCTATCTCAGTGTCTAAAGACGAAAGTCTTCAACCAGTGTGTGTTACCAGTGATGACATACGGATCCGAAACATGGTCTCTTACTATGGACCTCAAAAAGAAGCTCAAAATCACACAACGAGCGATGGAGAGGGCTATGCTGGGTGTTTCTCTACGTGATCGAATCAGAAATGAGGAGATACGTAGAAGAACTAAAGTAACGGACATAGCCTTGAGAATCTGTAAGCTCAAGTGGCAATGGGCAGGACACATAGCGCGAAGAACTGATGGCCGTTGGGGCAGGAAACGCGCGACTGCATCGATGCTAAAAGTCGCAGTGTGTAAAGGGTCTATCTGTCTTCTTTATTTCGAAAGCCTGAAATGTACTCTTTTTGAGTCGCTAAGCATAATGTCAAAATCTGTATATTTTTTGCGCATTCTTTCGGAGTTTGGCAATTAATGAAAGTTGGTAATTTCATAGTGAAAAATATGTGAGGAAAAAAAATTGATTCGTAATTAAAACACAAACGTTTAACTAAACAGTTTAATCACGCATCGCTTTTCCCTACACATAATTAGAGTTATTTCCATATCCCGTAATTATTTAACAATTTCGGTGATACGGATCACAGAATGCTATTAAAATACGATACAAATATAATATACTATAACCCAATATGTAACATATTATCCGAAATTATTATTTGCGTATGGTTTGTATTTAGCAAGAACTTGAGCACTATCCTCTATTTTTTAATATAATGGTGTTTTCACACCGCCCAGTGGCATACGTCAATTAACTGGCAGATATTGTGGAAAGTCGCTGCGGCATGAGCGGTGTGTATACACCATTAGATAGACCAAAATGACATTTGGTGGGATGCGACTTTTTCGTTATTTAAAAATAGAGTTGTTCCTTAATAACCGACACATAATATTTTTATTAATTCGTAGTTTTTAAATGATCGAATAATTAAATAGTTATAGTTTGAATGTGTGTTATACACAGTCTGGCCATAAATACTGTTACAATTAAAAATAAGAAAGATATTACATTTGAATTTGGAATCTGTCATTTTTATACAATTGCGCATTGTGTTTTCTAATTTTGGCGCCAATACATTTTATAATATTTTGTGATATTAAAATGGAGTGGGATGATAAAGAGAACCGAATCGCTGTGATTGCATTACACAAAGTTGGTATGGAGCCAAATGCAAATTTTAAAACTCTCCATACGCTTGGTATTAGTCAAATGTTTGTTTACCGGGCTATCAATAGGTACAATGAGACCTCTATTGTTTGTGACAGAAAAAGATCTGGCCGTCCACGTAGTGTTCGTACAAAAAAGGTGGTCGATGCAGTAAGGGAAAGAATTCCCAGAAATCCTATCTGAAAGCAAAAGATTTCATCTCTCTCTAAAAGATGTCTTAGGACTTGCAGCCTATAAGAGTCTCTATACTGGTCAATTTTAATTGATAATTTAAAAAATAATATGGTGGTAAAATCGAAAAAACTACTGAAGCGGTACGCAAAGGGAGGGCACAGAAAAAAAATGTTTACGGATGAGGAAATCTTTACAATTGAGAAACATTTTAACTAAAAAAATGACCGTATTTATGCTTAAACCTCTAAGGAAGCTTCCCAATTAGTCGGCAGAGTGCAACGTGGGCATTACCCGACTTCAGTGATGGTTGGGTTGGTTAGCTATGAAGGAGTGACTGAGCCATATTTTTGTGAAAAAGGTATCAAAACATCGGCACAAGTGTATCAAGATACCATTCTTGAGAAAGTAGTTAAGCTCCTTAACAACACCATGTTCAATAACTAAGCATGGTCTTTCCAACAAGACTCGGCGCCGGGTCATAAAGCTCGGTCCACGCAGTCTTGGTTAGAAGCGAACGTTTCGGACTTCATCAGAGCTGAAGACTGGCCGTCGTCTAGTCCCGATCTTAATCCGATGGATTATGATTTATGGTCAGTTTTAGAGAGTACGGCTTTTTCTAAACGCCATGATAATTTGGAGTTCCTAAAACAAAATCCATACGATTGGCAGTGAAGAATTTTCCCATGGAAAGAGTGCGTGCTTCTATTGATAACTGGCCTCAACGTTTAAAGGACTGTATTGCAGCCAAGGGAGATCACTTCGAATAAGCTTTTTATATTTTAGATTGTTTAATATTTATGTATAAAACTAGCACACTGTAAAAGTAATAAATATTATTTGCATTTTTTTTCCTTTGTGACAATATTTATGGCAAGACTAGGTATAGAAAATTATTAGTATGAAATAAAAAAAAGTTATTATGGAAAATCTACAACAATAAAATCTGTTTTAAAATCATCTTTCCCATTAATATGATCATAATTTCTAATCATGTATTTAAAGAAAGCATTAAAAAAAACAAAATAGGTTAAATTCATAAGAAGATGAGAGATGGGTTTTTGCTCATTAAATTAATTTGTTTGTTAAAGTTCCTTATCTGAGTTGATAAAATCGCCTCTCAGCCTGGTAGGCTGGTTGCGTTTCTTTTCAATAAATTTAATATTCGAAATTATAAGTTAAAACAATGAGACCGGTTGTCCATGCAAACCAAATGTGTCGGGTTGTATAAGTGTCGTGGCAATCAGTCTAATTACTATGTGGCCAACCCTTCAATTTATGGTCGAAGCGAGGGCGGTTCATTTTGTTAGTGCAGGTACTAATTTGACGTTTAAAACGATTTAACTAAAATAGAGATTGGGACGCTGTTTTATAGCTCGCCCGTGTAAAGCGATAAATTGAGCAGTCACTGGTTTTTTCAGGGTCATAAATAGGCTGTATAACGGCAGTGACGTGTAGCACCTATAACTGATTATCATGTCAAATGAGGATGTGATTACATGATCCAATCTAAGCTACATTATTATAGTATTTGTCATCACTTACCATGAGCTAAGATCCTGGCCAAAAACCTGACTGCCTGCTAATACTCATAAAAATGCCAAATATTCTTTTAAGGGCTGATTTTTCAATAGTCAGATAAGAAATATACGTCGAAAAAAGTACAATATAGCTAATTTGAAAACGTCTCCTAATTGTCAGTAATCATACATAACTGTATTGTTTTTTTAAATCTGACGCTTTATAATTTATCAGTCTGATAAGTTTTATCTAACCATTAAAAAATCGGCCCTTTTTAAGAGTATTTCACAACAGAAAGGCACGCAAATCCATTACCCGACTGCAGAAAAGCCCAAAAAAAGATAATACTTTTGTACATTTTTTTTTGTTAAAAAGCGAAAACCGACTTTAAATCCAAATGCACTAACTCTTGAAAGGACGTTTTAGGCAAACTATATCTTGTTGGAGTCGGTGCCATTGCATTGGCTATCTCGAGCATCATCCATCAAGGCACAGATTTAAGACTTTTAAATGCATTTTGTTTTTGAAGTCAGTTTAAATTTTTTTGAAAAAGTTAATTGTATTTGCAACTTTTTGGTGACGTGAGAGGAGTTTTTGGGAGGAGTGTAGGGTTTCACCGTTTGAATCTGTTCCATAGTAAGCTTCGAAGTACCTAACATAAGTTCTGACGTCATAATCACTCAAGAGTAAAGGAGTTCACCATCAGCGCACTCCCACAATATGGTGACTATCAGACGCAAAGACATATCAATGTTATGATACTAGTACAAAAACACTCTACCGTGCTTTTAAATTTTGAGGGTTTCCCTCGATTACACTAAGATCCTATTATCAGATCTCGACTGGGACTAACTAGAAAGTAAACCCTTTAATTAGGTGTTATTTTTTTCAAATCGGTTTTCAAATGGCTGAGATATACGATATAGATATACATAAAAAAAAAAACAACATACAGTCGAATTGATGAATTTCTCCTTTTTGATGTTGGTAAAATTTTCTTTGTATTATCTATCACACCTTTCTAATAACTAAATTGCTGTTGACTAACGGCACGTGTAAATTCCGGACATAGATGACGGCATTTCAGGGGCAGACTTAATTAAAAAACCCACTTTCCTTTATGGGGCTTGTAGCAATTAGCAACTTAATGAGACCAAAGAGTTTCCTTTGGATGGCCAGATGTTTAATTAAAAAACCGGTCAAGTGCAAGCAGATACTGAGACCATGTTCCGTAAATTAAAACACTTTGTGCACCGCTGCTTGAAGTTTTATACAAGAAAATAACCATTTTTTATATTATATGTGCAAAATGTTTGAGGACACTGTTTCCGGACAGTGTAGTTTTTATTGTATCAAATCAGTAAAATTTTAGTCTGCAGTACAATTAATTAGATATTAAATTTTGATTACTTACAATTATTTTTAACGGCGGACTTAATGCATAAAAACATTGTCTACTAGTCAACTGCTTCGGAACGCAGAGAGTTCAATCAATTCTCTTTGCTTGCCAAAAAATATTTAATCCGTTAAATTGTAATCTGCCGATTTATTGTGAACTTTATCCAAATTTATACATTCTTACGCAAACTGAAATGATAAAACACTGGTCAAAGTGACGGTTTGGGATAAGTGAAGCGTTTATCCTTCGTGTTAGGTTGACATGGTTGTACGAATAAAAGTGTTAATGCTAAACCATGTCGAGCTTGTTGATAATAAATTGACAGATTACAATTTACCGTATTCGAAAACAGTAAGACCCTTAATACACTACGACTTTTAGCATCGCGACTGCATGTCGCGCGTTTTGAAAATGAGTTTTAGTATTGTGACTCACGCAATGAACAGATTTAATTTAGCATCGATGCAGTCGCATGTTAGCATTGATGCTAGCGCGCGTCGTGCGACTGCATAGATGCTTACGCGCGTCAGTATCGATGCGTTCGCAAAATTCAGTACATAATATGACAATTTCCAGCTTCTGCATCGATGGTAAATAGCGCAGTGTGTAAAGGTTGACATTTTGCGACTGCATCGATGCTAACGCGCGTTAGCATCACGACTGCATCGCTACTAAAGTCGCAGTGTGTAAAGGGTCTAAATAATATAACGGTGATCGCATCGCATTCATGGGTTAACTTTCAGATTGCCATATAAACAAACCATTGACTGCACACAATACGTTACAAAACCACTCATAAAGTAATGTCACAGCAAAACAATGGTCCGGATAAAACTATGTGTAACCCGAAACAAGCAATAACAATATTGATTGAAATTATACTTAGACATTTATAGCAGAGTTATTTGCAGGATTGGAGGCCATAAAAGTGATATAAAAAGGGTCGCGGTCGTAACTACCTCACTCCTGAAGAACATACGCTCGAGAATACTGCTACTGTTATTTAATGTCGGGTGTATGGAATTGAAAAAAAGGGGTTTTTTATACAAAATATTGTAAACATTAGAACTTATCTTATAACGCTCAATTGGAAAGGAAAATAAAACCAGCTAAGTGCGAGTCGGACTCGCGCAATGAAGTTTCCGTGCCAACTTTAACTGAATTAGGGAATCCACTTACTTCCACTATGTAAAATACCACAATATTTTGTTGACAGCAAATACAATTTTGTTTTTCATAGTGTTTGTATGAAAAACAAAGTTATGTTTGCGGTCCTCGTAAATTTGCTATATCTCAAACACTTCTCGTTCGATCTCGTCCAAACCAATTGCCGTTGAAAGTATTAATTGACGTGATACATCTTCCTATCAAATTTCAACAGTATAATGCTTATAGATACAGGATAAATTGGCTGTGACATACGGACGGACAGACGGACAGACAGACAGACAGACAGACAGACTTGACGAAACTATAAGGGTTCCGTTGTTTGCCATTTGGCTACGGAACCCTATAAACTATATATAAGAAAGGTTTTGTTTTATTATTGAATTATTGTTATGAAAACTATGTATATAAAAATGTATTCTTTTTTCGAAGGTTACAACTTCGCGCGTGAACGGCTGCACTGATTTAACTGTTTTCATGTCTTCGTTATTGTAAGTAGAAGGTTCATACGCAAGAAAAAAAATAAGAAAATTGAGCGACTATATACATTTACATGATTTTTCCTTTGTTTAATTCGTCACAGTCCGGAATATGATAATAACTATTAATATTGCGGTGTAACGTTGTATATTTTTGTCTAAGTTCGCGTGAAACGATAAACTAAATGGATGTAGGACTCCAGCCCATAGTCGTGAAATTTTGGCATAGATATGATGTATGCTGACACTGACATTTGTCAAGTGTGACAGCTGCTGTTTTTTCCGGTTCCGCCACTGTTGGTCGTGCGTCGGAGTGGAACGTGTGTTAAAATGTAAAATAGTAAAAAAATGATTACGGGGCACGCCCCAATTATTTTGTAGTTTGATAGTTATTCCTGGTAAGTATCTGCAGAAAGGTTGGCGTTGATTTTTATTTGTTGCGAGACATTTCTTAGAGTCTGAGCTCATGTTTTTTTTTATCGTTTCAGACGCCGCCAACATGTCAATTTGGATGAATTAATTTCGAAAATGATTTGATATAAATGACTGGAAAATGGTAAGTACTTTGGGAAACTCTTTTGAAAATCCTTGTAAAGAAAATGTAGCCTACCTACATCTAGGCATATTGTATTGAGAGTTGTAATTTTTATCATTTCAGGTCGCAAATAGAATAATTAGCATAAATGTTTAGTAATCAATTCAAAATTTATATGGCGAGCCAGCTGTTGCAGGTATTAAATTGGTTTATTAAATATTTCATAAATAGGGTGATGAAAGTATACCCACCCTCACTTAGAAAAAAAATGTGGCTAACTAGAACTTTCTTTTATTTCTAGGTTTCGCTTTTGATATGTGTCTGTAAGTTGTACAGTCACAATTTGGTGATCATGTGGTAACCTCAGGTAAATATTTATTATGAAAAGTTAGTGTTTTTTTTAACTTTTACTTTGGTTTGTGCGTTGAACTAACATTTTGTAAATTCTTTTCAGTGACCTTACTTAGACCTCATTTAGATTATTTTTGAAGTCAGATTTTCCTGATGGATTGATTTGCTTCTTGTTTGCTGTTTTGAGGATGGATCGGTATCGGTGAAATTTAAGGGTAATGTTGCAGAGTTGTTTGTAGTTTGATGCAACAAAGATTTGAAATAGTAACCTCTGTTGAAATCCAAGATTGGTTTTCCTTGTATTTACTTTAACTTTTAGTGAAAAGTGGGATAATTTAGCTATTAATTTAAGCATAACTTAGGAATCCCTTTGAGGATAAATTTTGGAATCAATTAGGAAATTAAAAACTTAAATTGGTGGTTTATCTTTATTTAATTAGAAATTTGTGAACATAAAGATTTCTAATAGTATAGATATAGATAACTAAATTAGAACCTAACCTAGTCTCTACTGAATTCTGAGCTATTAAGTTTTGTATTTGATTTTTTTTAAAGGTGTTAAAAGGTAGATGTGTCATAGCAAATTTGAATAAACTTTTGTTGCCAAATGCTATACTCGGATTTCTTTATTTTATTTGTATATTAGTACCCTTTAAACACCCTTTGTCCACACTAGCCGGGAGTGACTGTGACAGCGGGGCCGGGACGGAACGTGGCCGGGGGCCATATTTACTATCAGATACCTTTTTCTCTTACTATCACATGGATAGTAAGAGAAAAAGGATCTCCATAAGGACTAATCCCGTAATTTCAGAAAAGGTATCTCAATTTTATTTAAAAAAAATCTACAAGGTCAATATTTTTTATCTGCTTAAGTACCTACGTTGAATCACATTAAATTTATCAAACGTAAAGCTCTGCAGCTTGATCAGCGATAATGCAAAGCAAAGCTTAGTCACGTCCATATTATATAAACGACATTAAACCGTGGAATTTAATTTAATATTTTATTCGAGTAATTCATTGATTGCTCGTGGTCTCTTCCGAAGGCCCGAAGGAACGCGGCCGCCTGAAGATATTTGAAACACGCGGCATATTGAAATCGCCCGCCCATCATAACCGACGGAAATAACCTGTAAAGACGCCCTGATCCCCCATTATTACGTGAAAATATCCCCAAAGATGGACCCCAAGTTATCTTTTATTGTTATTAAATATTCTTCCGAAATTAATAACACAGATTTGACGCTGAAATATTATTTATGGCTGATTAGAAATAACGATGGCAATTAATTACAATCAGTTCTGACGACACCGTTTTATAAGGAAATTCTGTGGAAAACTTGATGCGCAACATTCGCAAATGATGGGATTTCGTACGAAAATTTTAAGTGGGTAAGTAATCAGTCTTTGAGCATATTGATTATGATAAAATATGCTGCTCCAATAGTAAAATTAATTGAAAAGGCATTTTAAATAACCACTTTATTCAAACTTTTGTAAAAATAATTCCTGCAACAGAGCATGTTTATAACATGTTTTGTAGTAAATAACTATATTTTGAAGTACTATAGATCGAATCAGAAATGAGAAGTTACGTAAAAGAACGAAGGTAAGAAGTAACGGATATAGCCCAGAAAATCAGAAAGCTCAAGTGGGAACGGGCAGGGCACGTAGCGCGAAGAACTGATGGCCGTTGGGGAAGAAAAGTTCTAGATTGAACAACCTTCGAACAAACACGCGACGAAGTACGTCCACCAACAAGATGAACAAATGATCTTGAAAAGATCGCAGGATCAAACTGGATGCAGACCGCTTATGATCGGTCGCTGTGGAAAATCGTGGGGGACGCCTGTGTTCAGCAGTTGACATCCTTTGGCTAATGATGATGATGATGATGACTATAATTTAAAAATATTAAAAAATCAATTCATAAAATAAGATTGTAATTACTTATCCATTTATCGTGTGTTAATATATGAACTCAGCACTGAAACCCAAGATAATTCACACTTACGCTGCTGAGTCTTACAACAAGTAAAAACAGCTGCTTAGCATGCATATGCTCACCAGTTACATATGGAATTCAATGATATTCTCTCGGAGTGTTGCCGTGTCCCTATGATATTATCCGTATTACGACATCTCTTAAGATAATAGATTAATACTATATTTAATGTCATGAAAAACATCTTCTGACGGTCCGATGGCTTAAAGAGCTAAACGTTGTTACCAAAATGTATGAACGTGTGTGTAACGTTGTGAACGATAAGTGTTTTTTAGCTTTATTAAAACCGCCAAGCGTGTATTAAAATTATTAACTTTTAAGTTTAATAGTATAAAAACTGACATATCGTCAATTCGAACCCATTTATTGTCGGTAATGACTAGACCGACGGAAACCAATATTGTTTTCTTACGTTTAGTTTAGAATCTAAAGAAAATTTTAATGCACTATATAAATAAATATATTGGACACCAATAGCATACATTGCTCTGATACCAAAGTAAGTAGCCAATGCACTTGTGTTATGGAAATCAGACACAACGGTGGTGCCACAACACCCAGACCCGAGACAATATAGAAAATATAGTTTCTACATTGACCCGACCGGGAATCGAACCCAGAACCTCACGAGATGGCGACGCTTGAAACCAGCATGCTAGCCACTCGACCACGGAGGTCGTCAAACTATGGGTAAGTCGCGCGCTAAAATGGCTAAGGCAGGCGTCTCGGCAAATATGTGAGTTGGTCAGCGCTATACGAGAGCCAGTGCAGCGTCGCGCCTGTAGCGTCGCAGATGTTGGACTATTTATTACATGGAATCTTCTAATAGTTGTACTAGAAGTGAAGCTATTGTGTAAAATTGTATTGCCCTTTTAGGAGAACTTATAAACATAAGGCAGTCTCGATGGTTTTGTAAAGGTACTAAAACTTATAAACCGACGTAATTTTAGTATTCACATCAGAATTTAGTCCTTTGTCTGGAAGTTTTGAACATTTATGTAAAACCAGACTGGTTAATTAAGGTTCAGAAAACAACTTTAAACATTTCAGAAAAGAAAATTTTAGAGGAGTGGTGCAAACGCTAAAAAGAGCAAGCCATCTAAAAACTGCAAGAAACAATCTCAATGGGGAATGCTGGAAGTGTATTTCCTTATCCAGCCAATCTAATTCCGTATTCTCAGCGGTTTAGAGAAACTATGTCTTGCACAGTAAAATACCGTTTACATTTCTGCTTTCCAGTTTACTTGTTTGTTATTCAGAGGCCAAGTCAGAACGATACAGCCGTATGCAAGAAATTCGGGATTTGCACGAATACGTATCGGATTTCCTAATACGATTTCCTTGCATGAACTTCATGCAGAATATTGTACAGCCAAAACGACGTCTAAAAATCTGTGATTTAAAAAATATAGTGAGCTTTGTATTCAGTGAAAATTTGTGTAATTATCATATTATTGAATGGCACCTTAATATATTTTTGTTCGTTTTTTCCAGACGAATAGTAAAACACGAGATTCTCGGCTACCAAGTCACGTCCGGCACAAAAGGTGCTAAAGGTTTCTTTTTACGAATGACGATAATTTATTTTCCCAAATGGACTGCCTATTTATTAAATTAGCATCTATTTTCGTTTCTGAAAGGTTTTTGTTGTACCTATTCGTGAAACGAAGATTGGACATTGTCCGTGCTGATAAGGCGCTTATTTGAGAAGAATTATTTAGCTATTATTTGTTTATTGAGAACTTGTATCTCATCTTAAACCTTAGTAAAAATGTAAGCAACAAAAACCGACTATAGATATTGATATTTTAACGGGGTCTACCTTGTTTCGCAGAATTTTTATTGTCATAATTTTATTTGGCATATCGTCAAATAGCATAAACTTCCTTTCGCAGAACATCAATTAGCATTCACTCATTTATCAGACGTTCAAAACGCATAATCGTGTAAACTAGAATCATCTTTAGGCAGAAATTTAATATCCATAATAGTCTGAAAGCAGAATCATCCTAACGCAGAAAGTTCACAGATAGAATCGTCTTGTGGCATACAATTCGTATATATAGTCATTAAAAGGCAGAATCATCCTATCGCAGAAAGTTCACAGTCCGAATCGTCTTTTGGCATATTTTTCATATTAAATATTCTCCTATAAACCTCAATTTCTCTGTGTATCCAAAAGTACTATCTCAGCAATACTAACATACAACATGCATGGCAAATCAAACATGCAGCATGCAAGCAAGCATTCAGCATGCAAGCAAGCAAGCAAAGCATGAAGCAAGCAAGCAAGCATGCAGCAAGCAAGCAAGCATGCAACATGCAAGCAAGCATGCAGCATGCAAGCAAGCAACAGCTTGCATGCAGCATGCAACATGCATGGTTTCTGTCACGGCTCCGGCGCTGCGGGGCTCCGGCAGTCCCACGCGAGCTTATCGTCGCAGATGGTTTTCGCTCACCACCGCAGCTTCGGCTTGCTGGCCGGCTTCGCCGGCCAGCCTCAGCCGCGGCGGCGAGCTTTCAAACCACCTGCTCCTCAGCTCGCGGGCTGCCTCGCCCCTCCGCGCCTACGCGATTTTGAATTACACTCTAGGGGTGGGGCAAACAAGACTGCGTGGAGTCGGTTTTGCACCGATTCGTTTCTGTCACTAACTTTTGTACTACAACTTAATGACTTTTTAATTCATTTTGAGGGTAAAATACTATTTAAAAGAAATAGCAATATGCGTATTGAAATTATTCTAAACGAAATTCTGCTTTCTTAATAGTATGCCTAGTCAAATTATGCCAAATAAACATCGTACTTAATAAACATTATGCTTAGCGAAAGTATGCAAAGTAAAATATGCCAAAGGTAATTATGCCTTATAAATTTCTGCTATCTTAAAAGTATGCCATTGTAAATTCGGGCATATGAATATTCGACCAAACAATAATTATGCTAACAGAAAATTCTGCCTGAATAATATTCGATTAAAGAAAATTATGCCAAGTGTGTTATGCCAAGTGACATTCGGAGTAAAAAGATTCTGCCAGATAGAGGGAACCCATTTTAACGCTCATGTAGTTCATATAAAAAAAACGATATTTTTTTCGAGAAATGTGCAATTTTTGATTTATTAGGGTCAAGTTTTCAATGCATTTCGTTTTTTTTACATGTGGATGCTATCGAATCACACGGAAAAAGTTCAGTTGATGAAAGAATTAGGTCCTTGACCGAAAAATTCCGTATTCCTTTTAGAAAGCCTAATCCTCATCTGAGTGTTGTTAGGTATTAGTAAATTGGTATACATTTGTAGAACGTCCACCGACAAGATGGAAGACCTTGTAAAGATCGCAGGATCAAACTGGATACAACCGTGCGGAGGCCTATGTTAAGCATCGGATGACCTTTGGCTGATAATGATGATACTTTTGTTACTTAATTGTATTAACTAATATTCTATAAAACCTTGAGAAAAATGCCCACTAATCCGCGAAAAGCAAGAGTAGTATAACCCGGAAACTCCGTATAAATTGACCAGTCAATGTTACGAAACTACGCAGATTGGCCACAATAATTCGTCGGAGCGGAGCCGCGAACAAAACCTCTAAAACCATAGGATAGAAGTTTGCGAAAGTCGTCTGGTGTTACGTAGCATTTTAGTTTCAAGGCGATACCGTTAAAGTTTACACACTAAATTATTATCCACCTGAGCGCTCGAAGTTCCTAAAGTTTGAGACATTGGGGTTAGTCATACTTAGGTGTTGTGTTTTAATCGACTTATAAATACACGTGATTACAAGGGCAGTACCCCACTTAAACAGATAACCTATGAAATGTGCAAAAATTGCGTGCGATTTATCGCTTTGAGCGTAATACTAGCCAAAGACTAGCTACTCGTGACAGTCCTTGCCTTAAAATTCCTTTGAAACAAGGATGCGCCCGCGCAGTATACAGCACTATCGATAATACAAAATACATGCAATGCAATACCCCATTTTCAAAAGAATTGTTGTCGATAAACGCACGTAACAAACAATTCTCATTTCTGTGCCTGTGTGACGTCACCCATAAACAGTGAAAGTGCAATAGAAAAAACTATGTCATTTGCACGTTTTATTGATCATATCATATCATAGCAAATCGAAAGACTTTTTAGATTTGCTATGATATGGAATAATGTTATCGCATATATCGTTTCGCTCTAGACGAATAGCAATCTAGAGTAGAAGTGTTCGTGGCGTCACACCAAATACTTCCTTCGCACTGATAAAAGCGACAAGATACGTACAAGTATACATGAATAAATTAAATCGCGTTAATTTACTCATGTGTAATCCACTTTGGAGCTCTGTGTAAACGGAAATGTCAGTTATTATACTTAGGTAAATCGTGTTCATTTTCCGAGATAAAATCTGCACAAACAGCTATAGAAGTTGAAACTTACATTCGATTTCTGTCTTTGATGTAAAACAATCCTTAGATTATACATCCTTTAACAATAATGGAGTTGTGGACTACCACTGCAACTTTTAAGCTGTATTCAATAGTTTATTTTAAGTGTCCGTTCAATATTATTAAAAATACACTTACTTAACTTATGTTTTGGCCTGAGACACGATCAGGTTTTACCGATCGTGGTCACAGGCGAACTATGACCACGATCTAACTACTATACTACTATAGAAAATAATATATGTAAATACACTTTAAGGAAGGAACGTTAAATAAGTGCCTACTCCAGTCATCTGTAGCCATAATTGTAGGCATGAATGGTGAATGTTTCATAAAGACTGACATAGTTCGTTAAAAGGTGAAACCCCTCCAAAGCGTTTCGCGTTATGAAAGAAAATCCAATCGGAAGTGGAAATATCGTCGGGAATATGGCGAGCGCCCCAATTAACCGTCTGTTTAAAATAACGGGGCAATTTCATACGCTGTTTAACGTTCAATTTTCTTAATAGAACAGCAGTTAGGGGCAGCAGAAGCGGCCGCGACACATAGCCAACCGCCATGCGATCAAAGTTCGCAAGCGGAATGGCCTACGTTCACGTTTAATTCAATTTGGCCTCTGGCCAGATTTCGAATTTGCTGGCAGCATGTCCTTTAAATAATAGAAAAGCCGACTTGCGTAGAAGCGAAGATCTGTTTCACATTTTACTGCGGTAGGTACGATGGGCATAGATTGATATCTTCGTTAAAATATGAGGGTTCCATGAACGGAGAGTAAAGGCACCACTTAATTATGTGTTAAAACTGTAATAACTTAGGCCTCGGAAAAGGTTAGCTTTGTATAAGTCCTTTATGATAATTTGAGACAGGAGCTGAAAAACATTATCAGCTTTAACATGACCGTCTGTTTTCTTTTAATTCTCAGAGCACTTCAGACTAACATAAGTATTATTACGTTGCATTTGAGTATTTTTCATTTCTTGAAGCTATATTATTCTACGCAACTCGTAAACTATTATCAATTTCAACAAGAACGCCGGCTTGGCCGCATCTTTTCTGACGTAGAAAATTTTTATCGCACACGATACCGCCAACAGCGTAACATCGAAACGTATTAACTACGTTCGTTTGTGTTTCCTGCGTACAGCCGCGGAAGCATAGATCGCTTTGAACTCAAAGAGCCTTGCTCTGCTATGAAAAATTGCCTACAGGGTAAGCGACGGCTATTGCAGATACCTGCCTGCAACATCGAGCTCACGTTGTTTTTATTTTTGATCTTTTTTTGTGTTCCGGAGGAGACGACTTACATACAATTTTTGTCTGTACTTTATTTCAAATAGCTATTCTGTTTCTAAAATTATCTAATTACATTTTTACCTTTACTGATTTGAGGTTCTGGAGTTATTACTTTAATTAAAAACGTTCAAGTTGCTGAAATTAATTCATTTATAAGGATTATTGGACATTCTTTTGTTATATTCTTAGCGTGATAAGATTATTACAATATTAACAGAAATAATTACACAATACATTTAGTAAGGCTTCTCTGTATAAGTTTACAAATTAATTCTCCAACACGTTACCTTAACCTCGTTCCATGCCGTGCTTAAAGCTAATAATATTTAGAGCAAAACAGAATTACCGCGAGGTAACTCGATCATAATCAGTTTATCCGTAAATAGGAAAAAATATTATATTGTATTATGAAATAACCTACTTAGTGTTACGGTCACGACTAGCAAGATTAAGAGCACCGCTCATAAAAAAATAAAGTGGAAATTCTTCGTGTTTCGCACCATATTATTACTAAGAGAGTATCTCTTAGAAATCTCTTTGTACAACGTGCTCTTCTCAAACAAAGCGGTTGTAGATTTCGAGTTAGTAACAAATGTTAACGTTTCGATACAAGTGGAAGTGCTAAATCTTAGGGCGTAGCTAAATCACGGCAACAGCCATGGCTTTGGGAAATAAATCTGTGCTTCCGTTGTTTTCAACTTCAGTACAGATGTATACGTCACGGTCTGCCGCTTGCGTCAGTCATTCAATAATATTTCTAGTTTATTCACCACGTGTGAGCATTTAATCAAATAAAGTCTATAATAATGAAAAAAAAAACTCAAATGTAAAGGTGTTACTGAAACTAATGTGACGGCGTGAAATAGGTAATCCAGCTAGTAGCGAAGATACAGATATGGGAAATAATTTTTCACGCTATTTGCTCGGCAACGTTCATTTATATGAAATGTAATGTTGAAGTGACTCATCTCGGCTCACGGGCCGGGCCAATATCTGTAGAAAATATTTTTACAAATATTTAACAATCGTTTAAGATGAAGAAAGACATTTTTTTATTATATTTTTGTTTTTATAGTGTTTTATCGCTATACAGACATAATAATATAAAATAAATAAATAAATATTGGACACCCATCACTTACAATGCTCTGATCGCAAAGTAAGTAGCTAATACACTTGTGTTATGGAAATCAGACACAACGGTGGTACCACAACAACCCAGACCCGAGACAATATAGACAGTTTTGATTTCTATATTGACCCGACCGGAAATCGAACCCGGGACCTCAGAGCGACGACGCCTTGAAACCGGCGTGCTTCGAAACCACGGAGGTCGTCAATAAATTACATTTGTAAAGGGCAACTGTGTCAGACGAGGAATCAAACCTCGTATTTTACGCTATCCGGGCGTATGCCTCTACCACTCAGCCACCGGCACATTGGCAAGCCTATTGTAAGAGCAATCTTGCAACTTTATTGAAGTCATGCAGCCTACGCGTTAAAGAAAGCATTTGCAAAATTCAACAGGGTGGCCAATGTGTCGATGGCCGAGTGGTATAGGCATATACCCGGATAGCGTACATCACGGGGTGCGGTTGGTCTTACACATGTGCTTTTTACAAGAGCAATTTATATTATTAAGTTTGTATAGTGACAAAACACTATACGAAAAAAAATATAATTATGTCATCCGGTTTATTTAACGCCTAGACTAGACTTATTCATTTACAAATATCTATTAACTATTCTATATACGGTCGCGGTCTCACGCGCCTAACCTTAGATTAGTAGCCAAAATCTCGTGCACTGTGCGTCGTCGTTTGTTTGAAGTGACACCCGTTTTTAAGGGCTTCTGTAGCCGAATGGCAAAAAACGAAACCGTTATAGTTTCGTAAAGTCTGTCTGTATGTCTGTCTGTCTGTCCATCCATATGTCACAGCCACTTTATTTTGACACCATTAGTACTACACAGTTGAAACTTAGCAGATAGATGTATTCTGTTAACTGCTTTGCGATTATTTTGTTGAAGTAAGTCGATCTCTAATTCAAATTTGGCACGGAACCCTTAGTGTGCGAGTCCGACTCGCACTTGGCCGGTTTTTGTCGTGCTTCGTGCTACTTCTTATGTGCATGTGTTTTTTGTTGAAAAGTTATTAGGCACGAGAGACTACGACCAAGGGGTCTATTTCTTAATGTTCCATTTTTGAATGAAAATGTACACAGAAGGGATTTGAAAAAAGACTCTTTTGTGAGTACTCGAATCTATATTTCACGTGATTTTTGTTATTTTTTATTCGTTTTAAAACTAAAGTCACACCCCGTATCCAAGCGAGTAATTCAAAAATAGGGCGCCTGTTTTTTTTAGCCGGTCGATTAAACTACCGAAGCAGTTAGTTACTCAATTCAAAGACTGATTTATCCATCTCACTACGACATAAACAGTGTTGTGCTCGGATAGCGCGGAGTGAATAATTCAAAGATCGCACTCAGCGACTGGGCCGGCGTACAACTGGCGAATAATTAACGAACGCACGGAACCTTCCTTAAAAAAAGGTAGAACGCCATTCGCAATGGACTCTGTATGTGGCCACAACCCGCCATTTACGAGGTTTTTTACCAAAATATCCACGTTTTATTCGCCTACTCAGTTTTTAATTTTTCATCCCACAAATAGAGCAATTTCAAGAGTAAGACTCTTTCGGAACTGTTGCACATGTCAAATAACCACATACGAACAGGACTGACGACTAGTCAGGGCGTAGATTCCCGATCTAGAACTTTGTGTGGTCATTCTATTACGAGTTTCACTTTTTCACCGAAAAAAAAACAAATAATAAATATACCACAAGTAAAATGAACACCGCACAAAATAAATCGGAATGCATAGAAATAGTGACCCTGGTAAAGAAAAAACTGATCCTTCTTCGAAAAAGTTCAACGAACGAGCTGCACAATAATTGGCCCTCAGGTAATAAGTTTATGTACAAAAAAACCAAAAAAATATCACTTATTTCCTAAAAAAAAAAACTAGGCATTAGGTCATAAATTGGCTATTAAACAAGATGAAAGTTATAAAAAAATAAAATGGAGTTACAAAAGTGGAACCCAGCCTAAAACGCAGGCGTGAAACCGACTTTGAATTTCAAAACGACTTTGATGTGCCACTCCGCCCTCAAATTGTTTTGTAAACAGAGCCCGCGGCGTTTTTTCACGTTCGTGTCAATAGTAAACACGTAAGGGGTTATGCACACTAAATGCACGTAAAAAGGGGCATCGGGGCATGCACTTTGCCTAAGCTTATTGAAAAATTGAGCTTCATTTTTATTTGGAGTATGGTAAGTATTTTTTGCTTGTGGACTATGCTTAGCGTGACGGATATTGTAATGGAAGATAAAGCGAGTTTACTCAGTAGAAGTAAAAAAGCGGTGCAGAAGAAATGTCATGGTAATATCATAAAAATCGCGTGTTTACAATCTAACGGTTTAAAATCTGTAAGATTGTAATCCGTCGATTTATTGTAAACTGTACTGGACTTCATAAATTCTAACGTTAACTGAAATGACGAATCACTGGGATCACTGGGCAAAGCGGTGGACCCCTCGAATGGAGCACGCCTTGTCGTGGCGAGGGGGCTCAGTAGCCTGTCGCAATCCAGCGGCGGGTGAAGCCAAGATGCTCCGTGGAGAGTGCCGCTGCGTCTGTTCCCGTATCGGGCGGCAGTGGCCATAGTGAGTCGCGTCTGTCTCGCATCGAGCGGCGGCTCACTAACAGTCGTTGGACTCCCGGCACCCCTCTGGTTAAGCAGAGGAGGCAGGGGATGTCCCAGGACTTCGGTCCTCTGGACGAGCTCGGCGTGCGTTTGCCGCCGGGCGTGGATCGCCTCGTCGGGAGGATCTCGGACAGACGGTGTGGGGACACCTCTGTCCAATCACCAGGGATCCTCCTGAGGCGCCAGTGTGCCAAATGGAGTGGGATCGCCCCACTCCATGGAGATCCGCCCTCCTGATGGAGGGTGGAGGTTGCGCTGGCAAGGGTCGCGGGACTGTTGAGACACCGCGGCCCCTGCTGTCAAAGCCACCAAACGCGGCGGGCGTCGTCAGGTTTTAGTGGGTATACCCGGGGGCGAATCCGGGGGAGTCCCACACACGCCCCTCCGTTCCCCGACGTAGAGGTACGGTGCGTAAACTGCATTTCCTGACGTTAAAAAAAAAAAAAAAAAAAAAAAAGGGTAGGTGAAGGATCAACGTTTAGGTTCGGTTGATATGTAAATACCAAAAAGAGCATAAATGCCGAACTACAAATTACTATCTAATACTTTTGTTATAAGTTTATTGGCTTCAATATTCTTTAATCCATACAGAAGGGAAGAGTAGGTTATTAGTACATTATGATACAAGTGTGCTAAGTTGACCATTATATACAAGGCGAAATTGTGAGCGCACGAGCGAAAGCGAGTGCGCCATAAGAAAGCCGCGTATATAATGGTCACAGGCATACGCGTATCATACGACGTTTTTCAACACACTTGCGAGGAAAAAACAAGACTCTTCATTTACTGAGTTTTTAATTGTTATAACATTTACTCGTAGTAAAAATACATTTCACTCGACTTTGATGGCAAAAGACCATCGCACGCGTTTTTCGTCTCGTTACGTATGACCGCCAGATTTAAGAATAGGTTTTCTTCATTTTCTTTACTTGGAAGTAGACATTTTCGTTAATATTAAACTTCACAATTAATCCAAACTTCGTCACAGCCGACAAAAATTACCTATTTACGAAAAATGGCGCATTGTTTTTTTTCTTGCCGCGATACTAAATCGACTAAATCGGCCAACAGCCAAGATTAAAAATCTAATAATTCGTGTTAAAAACACAAATTACAGAAAAATTAAATGAAAAATCTGGATTTTCCATTTATTGAAATAAATACCTATGTAGAATACTGTTATTTTTCGCATAAATAATGTTTGTTGCTAAAATAAAAGTTATAACCCGACTAAATTACATAGCTTCTTCTTCTTACTTACGACTTGGTACTAGGGTACAAACCTAAATTGGTCGGGTTAATAAACTAAAGGCACTAGTGCAATAATATAACGGAAAAGCACGCGTGTTTAATATCTAGGATTATGTGCCAAAAATTGGTGGAATAAAAACGTCATTTTGAGCAAGTGTGTTGAAAAGGTATTTTATGCGCGCACATTAAGTTTAATTGTTGAACAAAAATCTTTATTCTAAAAAAAGGTACTTTTACCGTTACCTTACATTACCTTTTATAGTATAGAAAATGAACCTACCTAACAAAAACGTTGAGAATGGAAATGGATACGTTTCTAAGTTTTCTATGTTTGGTGTGTGGAAGCGCCCTTATAATCGCGTACAGTCGATTAAACTACCCGGTCAGAGTGGAATATTTATTGTGTAAACATAACTAAATGTACATTGCCAGTGTTGAATTAGTTTTGTGCTATGAAAACTGAGAAGGAAAATCAACATACAAAGATGGATGTGGAAAGACGTGTGGAACGAATTGTTCTTTGTATAGCCGATTTTTCTATTCAATAAATATTGATAGATCTGTAAACAGTTTCACCAAATATTGAGATTAATGTGTTATCATAGTAGGTATCTGTGATTGTTTTCTTAAGGATATTATAAAAAAATTATTACGAAAAATAATCACTCTTATTTCTAAGCTACGAGTAATATCTTAACGACTTATTAACAGCGAAGTCACGCCTCGGTCTACAGAAGTAAAAAAAAAAAATTCAATTTGTTCATTTCTAAATTTGTATTGTTTGAGTTATATCCACATTTTATGGTTTAAGTTCAACTAGATCTGATACTCTTTTGCGTCATTGCTTAGCTAAAGCTAAATAACTGTCAACATTAATCAGCAGTTTACATAAACAATGTTTGGTGAAGCGTCATCCACATTTCGGTTGCGGCTTTATGCACGTTGTTTTAGTGTTACAAATTAAAATAGGTATGTGTTCAAGTGTTCTAGGTCTTCTATTGTTTATCTGCCGCTTAACAGAAATAAAATAAAAACAATCACGTTACATCACTACGGTAACAACACATTTGATACGATTTCTCAGACTAAAGGGTCTGTTTCACCATCCGTTGGACACATAAGCACTAACCATAAAATTATTATTCCTGTCGGAAGAGAAGGCTACGTAGTAGCTGTCAATCAAGGCCGATTTAAGATGACAGTTACTCACTAAATTAAGTAACTAAAATATATTACCTGCCATCCAGGTGATTAATTCCAATCTTCCTAGGTTAAGCATATTTGTTTACCGCATGATAAACAGTCTACACAAAATATCGAACATACAATTCTAGCGTAAAACGTAAATTATTTCTTTACACAAAATTCTCATAAATTATGCAATATGTGTTATTAATTAATCATTTTTTCTTTACTTTTTTTTGTTAAAAATTAAAAAAAAACAATAATTAAACTGCGTAATTTGAATTTGAAGCGCATGGCAAATATAAATTGTGAATAAAGAGGCTTCGATTTGGACTAATTTACCTGTTAAAATAAAATTTGTTGGGATTTTTTCGCTGTGAAGAATAATATCAATCACTAATTAAGTCATAATGTTTCAGAAGCACTATTTCTAAAAAAATTGCACATTTTAACTTGGATTATTAAAAAATCACGTTAAGTGAATTTTTAGCGAGCCTTAAGGGGCTACCCGGATTTTTAACGCGCACACTAGCGCCACTTTAAATAAAAGACCAATCGAAAATCTGATAGATGGGATTGTAGCTCTGGTTATGTGGTTTAGACACAATGTATAAGTTCAATAAAACAGAGTTATCTGCAGTTGCAGAAAAAATGCCAAAAGTGGCCATATTTAGCAGTATTTCTAACTCTAACTACAGTAAACTACTTTAGAAACAATTAAAACGTACTAAATAAACTTTAGAACCTGTACTACAATCGTGTCTACCAGATTTTTGATTGGTCTTATATTTAACGAGTTATGATATTTCCACTAAAGTGGCGCTAGTGAGCGCCTTGAAAATCCGAATAGTGCCCTAACAAGCCGTTTAACTGTTTGACAGTCAGTAAAAATAGTTCTGCTAGATGACATCTTGCATCTATTTTTATACAAAGTTTTCTGCCACTGACATTTCGGTCTTGTTCTCTCTCGTGTTTCTGTTCCAAAAGGAAAAATAATTTTATAGCTTAATTCAAATATGGGATGTCATTTCGTATGAAACAGTGCTCTAATAACGCCAATGGAAACTTATTCTGACATTGTTGTACGGAGTCTTACGCAACGATTAGTATTTATTGTGTTCGTGTTTTGGCCCCAAGTCAATACGTAATACAATCATCTTCATTTTATTTTAATGGGCATACACTAACTTATTTTTCGATCCTTAATAATGCCTTTTCAGGTATGACTGTGATTTTTAGGGTTCCGTAGCCGAATGGCATAAAACGTAACCCCTATAGTTTCGTCAAGACTGTCTGTCCGTCCATATGTCACAGCAACTTTAGTCTGAAACTATTAGTATAACATAGTTGAAACTTAGTAGGTGTGTGTATCCTGTTAACCGCTTTACGATTCTCATACAAAAAGAGGGGGGGGGGGGAGGGGGGCATCCCATACATGAAACTAAAACCAAAAAAATGTTTACCCATTTTATCTATAAGTCTAACGTTTATGAACATTTCAACTAAGCGAGTACAAATTTAAAAAAAAAAAACAAACTACACATAATATAGATGTTGACAAACACTTTCAACGAAAATTGGTTCGATCGAGATCGAACTAGTAATTTTTCAGATAGATCATATTTTAAATAACCGTAAACATAACTTTGTTATTCAAACCAATTCTATGAAAAACAAAATTATATTTGCTGTCAATGAATTAAATATTAAAATTAATAAAATAATGTGGTATTTTGGCTAAGTGGATCTCTCATTCAATTAAAGTTGGTACAGAACTCTTAGTGGGCGAGTCCGACTCACACTTGGGCGGTTTTATAAAATTCTATCAAAAATTAGATAAATCTTCCATTTTTACACTGACAAAAACGACTGAGCCACTATAAAATATATCTCCAAATCTTTTGTCCCGATATGGCTTGAAAGATTTATGTTACGAGTATCAGCTTCTATTTTATTTCTTTAAAAGCTTAGATTTATGGATTTCTAACCTGATCCTCTTACAAAATGTCTCTTGTTTTACAATATCAAATAGAGATTGTCCTTTTCAAGAAACACAAATGTTCCAACATTTAAAGTTTATTCTGAGCGCGATGCACGAAAACACGCAAAACTTTAAATTCTCCTTAAATAATCTGCTCCTAACATTAATATGCCTCTTACGTAAACGCCGAAAGCTAACAGCTACCTTTTGAAGTTTCACTCAAAGGGATGAAATGAGTTGAGAGTGAGGTAAAACACACAAACAGAAACTGAAATCATAATTTAGTTCATAACTTTCAACTTATATTTGTTGAATTTCGTTTGCGGATACTTAGAATTCAATCTCGAGTATTTGGGCCGTGGGGTCTGCTAAATTGCTGTTTAGAAAAATTGCGCCAAAATTAAATTCTGAAACAGCCAATAATAAAGCTAGCTGGTTCCTAACTCAAAGGATTAGCAGAGCTGTCTAACGCGGCAACGCAGCCGACATCATAGCTTCTTTGCCCCAAGGAAATTGAGTTTTATTTGATTAAGTAGATTTTAAGTTATTTTTTTGTGTTGCATGTCTTAGTATTATTTTTTCTTGTTTGTTATTGATAAAGACACATCTTGAGTATTATTTTTAGATCAGTATAAAAATAATAACACTAATATGTTTTAAGTATATCAATACACAACATTTAATCATTTACACAAAACACTGTGCTATTTAAAGCAGAGTGAGATATTTACTGATTAATTGCTTCATCATCTATTCTTATCTTAAAAATCTTACCTCCTCTAATATCGTTACCACAATAGTATTTCTAAAACTTAACGCGATGAATGAAAATATTACGTAGAAAGAGATCAAATTGCAAAGTGATAAAAAAGTTAACATTAAAGATAGTGTAAAGAAGAGCGTTACGGAATAATTGAATCACCAGTAGCTGCTACAGCCGTATCCAATCGTAGCAGTTTTCCTAGCCGCCGTAGCACTGCAGGCATGCAATTTATATTATTTAGAATTTACTAGGATTTGAATTTGGGGAAAATCAGAGGCATTGCTTGTAAGTATTTCAATAAGCACTGCTCACTTCAACAAAGGATACGCTCTGTCATTATTAAAATATAATATATTGGATTTCAGCTCTGTTATCAAATGTCATTGACAATCATTTTTCATGTTGTTAACTTCACTTAGTTTTTGGTTCACTTAAATCAATAAATTAAATAAACGTTTCATAAAACCACGTATCAAAACAATTTTGCATTTAACTGTAAAATAATATATTTTTTAAAGTGATGTTCCTTTGCTACATCATCATTAACTGTATCAACCGAAGAACATCCATTGCCTAACATAGCCTCCCCCGCAACCTTTGCTACATAATATGCTAATCGTTTTATTGTGCCTTCTCAAAATAGAATATTCTACTTGCAATCAAACTAATTGCAGACTGTCTAAGACGGAATCAAACTCAAATTCATTCCTAAGAGACACCCTTAACTTTTTCAGCTACAGTGACAAATCTATAGCATGTTTCGTTTTAATTCCGTCAATTGAAAAGCAGTACTTGCATTAAAAGCATCATGCTGCAGATTATAATAATTCTCTCAACTGCGTCTGGCATTGCAATCGGCTTATCAATAATACTATTGATGGCAGCTGAAAGGATCCCATTATCTCAATTGGTCAGCCGTTTGTGTGAGCGAGACTATAGTTATTTGCATTCGTTGTTATAATTAATAAAATGGTTTGGATTCTGCACTTGTTAATTCTTTTGCTATTGATTTTTCAACAGATTTTTTGTCATGGCTTAGACGCACATTATATATTAATTAAGGCGATAGAAAAAGAGCCCCTTTTTTAATCACTCGCTTAAATATTGCGTATATTTTTTGTTTGAAAATGAATGAGATAACAATAAAAATGACGCGAAATATTACGGGGTACTACCCCCAAATTTCAGTTATCTTTTTTAGGTTACTTCCGTATGAAATTGTATTCATTTTCTTTGGAAAATTGGATACTAATCAATTGATATCACATGCCATCTTGACGCAAATGATTTAAAAAATAGGAATCCAGGATATATTCAACTTTAGATTTTTTCCAAAATACCCATATTATTTGATCTGCTGAAGATAAGTCACAGATACAGATTTCATAATATTTTAATTTAGATTTCATAAAATAATAATAGCGCCAAAAATAATAATTAATTGTGGTCAATGTTGATGTAAAGAAGGAAAAAAAAAACGTTTTTACGACCCATGAGAAAACATACTACTAGAGATAGACATATACTCACAGACATACTACATATCTGAGTCAAAAAATCAGCGCTTAGCAGAGATATGTATGATAGAATTGTTTTTGTTGTTGAGTTGTTGTAGGTGTTTAAGGGGACGTCATTTTGATGACGTATATATAGCACTGATCTGAGTGATTGGCCACAAGCACGTTTTGCGCCAAAAAATCGGATCCAAGCATCTGTTTTTTATATTAATGGGCTCCCTGAATTTTTAACGCGCACACTAGCGCCACTTTAGTAGAAAAATCATAACTCGTTAAATAAAAGAAAAATCGAAAATCTGATTGATGCAATTGTAGCTCTGGTTATGTGGTTTAGATACAATGTTTAAGTTCAATAAAACAGAGTTATCTGCAGTCACAGTTCGAAAATTTGCCAAAAGTGGCCATATTTAGCAGTTTTTCTAACTTTAACTACAGTAAACTACTTTTGAAATAATTTAAACGTACTAAATAAACTATAGAACCTGTACTACAATCGTGTCAACCAGATTTTCGATTGGTCTTTTATTTAACGAGTTATGATTTTTCTACTAAAGTGGCGATAGTGTGCGCGTTAGAAATTCCCCATTAACAAAAGCGCATTTAAAAAAAAAAAAAAACTGAAATTCGAAATTTTAATTAATATTTTTATGGTCCTGGACGTGATCTAAAGCGCTTTAATGGCCCAAAAAAAACTAATAAACAGTAGGTACTCCGCCTTCTTCTTAGTATTATTTAAAATTAGTGTTTGCGGCGTCTACGAGTTATCATGTAGTCTATGTGGACACACATTTTGATAAAGATGAAAAATTGTTTTCGCGAGCTTAGGGTTCTTCAGACCATTAATCTTACCGCTGATGTATTGTTGATCTCCACGGGAAGAACTTTTGTGTCCAGATCTGGGCCTTCAAGATCAAAAGGTTGTGATATGTCCAGCTATGATTTCATACCTTTCTATCGTTAAGACTAAATTACATGTTACAAGCTTCATAAGGTACCAAAAAACCCATTATTTTAAGAATTTTTTTTCTTTATTATCTGATGCATAAGAAAAATATACTGAATTTTTGAGAATATTTTCATTGATCTGAAACCTCTCTGCGTCTTTCTATTTTGGTATGTAGTTACTTGAGAATATGTGTCCACTTTGACACCTATTCTCAACACTTCTTTTTCGAATCACACGAAACAGACAGATACAAGAGATTTTATTTGATTAAAGGGGATGTGTTTTATATTTTATAAATTCAGTATCTTTTTTGTTTTTATGATGCATGCAATTAAATATCTTACCTCCTCCTTTTTGGAAAAAGTAATTTTAAAATAGTGTTTCTAAGGCCTCTAGTGCAGTCAAATTAAAAATGATCTGTAAGAAAGACTAAATTTGCTACAATTTGAGGTGAGAGCGAGCTTTATACAGCCATCAGCTAGTGTAAAATTTGCGGAATGTTTACTTATTTTGTGATTTTTTTAATAATACGCATTCCACGTCAAATATTTTGTAAAATGAAGTTGTAGTTAATTTATTTAGGTTTCATTAGATACCAAATTGGTACCTGTAGGATCAGCGCGGTTCTCTCAAACAACAACTACCAAAAGTAGCATCCGCTGGGAGCACCTTCACGGGGTGAATGTGGTTACAATATTTATAATGGCTAAGACCCAAACTCAATAATTGATCAGTGTTTAATTTACATGCCTTTAGCTTATTTTGTCCTGAACTCTAGCCTAAGGAAGACTACCAAAACTTTTGGTGCTCAGTGAAATTCGTTTAATTTTCATTCTTTGTAACTGACATTCACAAATGACACCACATTAAAAATGTTATAAAATAAACTATCATTTTATACCATAATCAACCAAATATGTATGTTTACCGAAAAAAATAACAAGAGACGTTGATTTGTTCGAAATCGTAGGTAAGTTGCGTGCATTTTTTGGATTATAGGTTTTCTAAGCAACAAAGTCCATCATACCATATCATTATTTTGCATTCAATTTATTTTACTCAAATTTAGTATTTAGTTTTTAAAGTGTTCATTTTTAGTGTGATTTTGCTGGTCAGACCCTTACTTAGCTAATAAATTGAGCTAAAACTGAAAAAAAAAACATCCAAAGTTTTATGTTTTTTTGGACAAAGCGCCGCTTGCACAGCAGGACTTTGGAAGTTGTAAATCTGGTATCCTAAAAATATATAATAAGTTCAAAATAACTTAATTTTTTGCTAGCACGGACGTTTAATTTGACCGTACTTGATATAGGCAAAAATTTTACGGTACAAATTAAAAATTCGTATTTCACCGCGACGTGCCGTTGTCACCGCCAATAAATCTCAGGACCAATGGAACACGTAAGCGGTTGTCATTGGAACCTATAAATAAATTTCAATGCGCGAACCTTGCTAAAATGTCCGTTCACAAATATATAGGGGTCGCGAAGCATTAATCTTCCCTTCATTTATACAATTGTTGATATTCAGCAAATGTCCCTTTTTTCAGGTTTTTTTCGGGCATTTTTGTACTTGTGTAAACTTTCACTCAAGTGGCAGTAACGAAATGTACACGTACTGAATGAAAATTGTTTTGATATAACTGCACAAAAATACTGATTTTTACAAAATGAGAAACAATTCAGTAATTGTTTCATTAATAAACCCTTGTCCGTTTTCTATGTCATTTAATTTCTGATGTTTTGTTCTTAGTAACTAGAAAAACGTTTTCTTGATTGCTTGTTCTAACAAATTCATATAATATGTTACACGATGATTCCCGATCCTAGTCTGCCCCACATATTTACTTAGTTTTGTAATAGTAGACTTATGCACTAAACCACATACTCACTGTGTGTGACTTATGTAACCCCACTGTATTCACTTAATTACACATTCTCTTCCTCATATTATGTTCAATACATCATAATGTATATGTTACGGCTAATAGCCGAAGTGCGGCTACACTTAGTTTTAGCCAGCTAAAACTAGGTGCAGCCCGCCACATGCGGTTAATCTTAGGTGTATCCTACTTACATTCGGTTACAACTAGGTTTAGCCTTCATTATAGCGGCTAGAACTAGGTACAGCCGCACACTGGTGGTTAAACTTAGGTGCATCCTATTTATTATCGGCTAGAACTAGGTTTTCAGTAAAACTAAGGATTTTGGTTTTAGTTTGGGATTCGTATCTTGCGTTTCCTGATTGATTCGATTACATGGAATAAATAAAAGGAAGGGATGTTTAAGTGACATTTATTATTTATTATTTGACAGGCAAATATCTTTTTACAATAAAAGGCGTTATTATAGGTAATAAAAACAGAAAAAAATAATCATAAATATTCTCTACATAAACTAACAGAACTAGACATAACAAAATAAAATTTTACTTTTTAACTATTAAAAAAATCAATTAAGTCTTTGTTCTCTTCTCTCATATTTTTACGTTTAAACGAATAGGATAAGTTTACAAACAAACCCAAACTAAAACCAAAATCCTTAGTTTTACTGAAAACCTAGTTCTAGCCGATAATAAATAGGATGCACCTAAGTTTAACCACCAGTGTGCGGCTGTACCTAGTTCTTGTCGCTATAATGAAGGCTAAACCTAGTTGTAACCGAATGTAAGTAGGATACACCTAAGATTAACCGCATGTGGCGGGCTGCACCTAGTTGTAGCCGGCTAAAACTAGGTGTAGCCGCACTTCGGCTATTAGCCGTAACATATACACCTATCTAGGTGTCAAACCTATTTAACGTTTGTTATGGAAATGCCGGAAGAGTCCACCATGTTAAATGTAACTTGGCTATGATATAAGAATATTTGGGATTAATCTTTAGATTATCTTATTATTGTAATTATATTTTATTAATTGTAAATTGATAATTTAAAGATTATTGGGACACTTATTAGATTTTAATGTTTGCCGTAGAACAAATGTTCATTTTGCCGCCAAAAGGAAGTCGACTCTGATTGGTTGGTGGAGGTTAGATTTATTTTAAATACTAGCTGTGCCCGCGACTTCGTCCGCGTGGAATGGTGACTTTGGGTAGATTTTTTTAATTATTTAGGCTAATTGTTTTACAAATAATATATACCGCGAGTATGTTGCAGCAATATTCTCAAATAATAGCATTCAGTTTGAGAAGGATGGACGTTGTAGACGTGGCAGACTGCCGAGGAAGCTGAGTCCTTTTTCTAGGCATTCTACTTATTAATTCAGTAGGTACTTTTTTATTAAAAAATATAATTTGGTAGGTAATTTAAAAATGGTAAGAAGATAAACAAAACTTAACAAGTTTGTCCTAAAAAATGTCCGAAACGTCAAAGCTTTGTAGAGATACAACAAAACAATACCCAATTACAATGAAATCAAATTTTGCATTAAGATTGGTAAATATAAATTAAGTCAACCAACCTATTAATTAAGCATTAACCTAATGTAATCAATCACTTTACAGAGAATAAGAAGAACAATATCAAATCAAATTACCTACTACAAAATCAAATTATAATGCACATTTAGATTTAATACCTACCTCCTACCTACTTTAAATGGTACTTATTACTAAGTCAAGAAAAAATATATTACATAGTGAGATGAGCTATCGCAGTTACTTATACCTGCATAAATCAGAAGAAAGAATAACAAAAGTAATTACCTACTAAATCTATTAAACTTAATAATTAACAGATGCATTCAAAATTAAAACCTACTCAGTGGCGAAAAGAAAACTTTAACCTGCATAAATCTGAAGAAAGATTTTTAACCAAAAGTATTACTGAATCTACCTAATAGAAAATATCTGCAATCAAAATAATGAGCTCAAGTCCTTTACTACTCAGTAGCGAAAGGAAAACTATGTATTACGCGCTGAAATCACTTGAAGTATCGCGAAAAAAGCAGTTGCGCAGGACAACCGTTCCGTAGGGAGCCGACTAAATTAATCTAATAGGTATGTATAAGGAAAATATTTCTACGCAAAACACATATTTTAATGTAAGTGAGAAGCCACCAACCATAGTAAGCGCAAGCTCGCGTTGTAAGTACTTTATTTTAAAACTGTGATAGCTTCTAAGATATTTATTGAAATCAAATGATGTGAACTTTGTTCAAAATGAAATGCTCGTGATGATGAATGTATTTATTTTAATAAGAATCAATACCCGTGTGTATAAAACACCTTCAAAAATAATGTTCGAATAAAAATAGTAAAATATTTTAACGCAAAACATACGCAGTTTTATTGTAACTAAGAAGCCAGCAACCATAGCAATTAGCGCAAGCGCACGTTGTATTTAAGCTGTGAAGATTATTTTTGCGGAGTTATGTTAAACTGTGGTAGCTCCCAAGATATTTATTGAAATCAAATGATATAAAGGGCAACTTTGTTCTAAATGAAATGCTCGTGATGATGAATGTATTCATTTCGATAAGAATAAATACCTGTGTGTATAATACACCTCTAAAAATTATGCAATATTTTTTTACAAATTTATTAACATAAAAAAGGTTGTAGTAAGTCAACCATAAAAGATAGACATATGCTGTCGCGGACTTTATTATAGAACTCTTGATGTTGAACAATCCTGTGATACATGATTTTTGTATAACTTAAGCGGTTTCCGCAGCGTACGCAGCGGAAGCTCTCAAAAGGAATATCTTTCTCCCGTTTTCGCAACATTTTTCATTGCTGCTGTGGTCTTATGAGTCGTATCTTTATGTTATATAGCCTAAAGCCTTCCTCGATAAATGGACTATCTAACGTAAAAATAATTTTTCAAATCGGGCCAGTAGTTTCTGAGATAAGCAGGTTCAAACAAACAAACAAACAAACAAACAAACTCTTCAGCTTTATAATATTAGTATAGTTAAAGATTGTAACTATTAAAATAATAATAAAAAAGGCTTATTTAATTCATAACGATGAATAACTAAATAATTTATGAATTTATATATTTTATTAGCACATTGTTTATCCCTAGAAATAAATATTATAGTAAATGTTCATATATGGAAACGGATGTCGTCCCCACTATTTTCCTACCGTGGTTCAGGGTTTTGATTTGTATAAAAGCGAGCTTCATGCCAGAATATGGTCTCTGTTTGTACTTACTCTCACTTTGTGCCCTATATTTGTTCTATTTTGTTGGAATAAAACTATTGGAGAAGAACTTGGAGATTTGTACTACGTGTTTATTATTCAAGCACCTCACACGCGGTCACAAATAATATAATGTTTTAAACTTTCATGGTCACTAACATTAGAATAGTTAGATACGGGATTGCTACCATATGTACTTTAATATTTATGAGTTACCGATTTTTTCGGAACTGTCGCAAGCGCCATGATCACGGAGTTACTCAAATAATAAGGTACATGGTAGCAATCCCGTATCTAAATATTCATAAATATTAAAATTTCTGAGGATCTAATTTTCCGAACAAAATTAAAACTGTTCATTGGATGATCTCAAAGAGTCGAAGATCCAAGTTGAAAATCATAAGTACAGTTAGCTCAACAATTTAAATACGCAAATATGCACAAGTTAGTCGGATTCAGCTGGCATTTTGAATAACTGGCTTGCTTTTTTCAATTTCATATGCAGCTGTAATGTCACGGCGGAAATTGTATAGAGGAGAAATATAGCGCGCAGCTGGCTCGACTAATGAACCCCTTCACGTAACTAATATTCTGCTTAATGTCGAACAAGTTGAAAAATATTAGGCGCCACACCATTATGTACTATATGGCTATAAGGTTTCTGGTAAGTTTACGGATTTTTTGGTTTAATTATAGTGAAAGTGCGAGGGTACCTTATTAGATATGCAGTTATAGACCATACGTAACTATTTGTTTCACAACTATTTATTTATATGTAAATTGACCATATAAAGGCAGTTAATAAAATATATTAGAACGCTTACTCATACAAAGTTAGCAAAATAAGTTACTTATGTATCTAAAATGTAATGGTTAATAATCATAAAATATAGACGAAGTAATATTCAAAGCAATAAATAATAAACTACGAGCCATTAAAAATATTACCAATTGTGGTCTTGTCAAATGTTGTTCTACGCGTTTTCAGTCAATAATATTTCTGTCCAATTTCATGGATTGAAACACAAAACACAAATCGAGTTTGACACGTGGCACAGCTGTGACGAGCAATCGGACTTTTTAATAACACAGAGTGAGTAATACATAATTTGTATACACACTATAGATTATTGAAGCCAAAAATATTAGACGTGACAGCATAAAATAGATAGGGTGAGCCAATTTACAAAGATAAAATCTAGAGAATAGACCTTATGATATTATACACGTTGTAAAAGAAGCAAAATAATAATTTAAAGGTCATTTAAGTAATCAATTCTATATGGTTTTAATTTACAATATTGAAAAATAAGTTAATTTTTATTTTCTAACAAAATTAACCGAACCTAAAATTTCATTTATTTAATTTATAAACAAATACACATGTGGTCACGTGATCGTGAATGCCTAGCTGTGAACGTGACTCTGATATAGGCGCCATGACATTTCAAGCATTCACGTGATACATTACAATTGCATTTATTAGATAATTATTCAATATTTTAAATGTGAAATAGTTTGAAAATAAAATGTTTTTGTTGAATAATATACTACCGAGCTAAAGTGTGAACTCAATCTTAAAATTAGGCCAACGAGTCTATTGTAATGTACCTACATACTTTAAAAAATATATTATGAAAGCTACTCTATTAAGACTATTCTGAAACTGATGTCTGATGTGACAGATGTCAATCCATTGACATTCATTAATCAGACGGTGCCATATTTGTGTACTCATTTAGTTCGCGAGGCGTCATCTACTTCTAAATACAATGTACCTATACAAGAAATGACCACACGCTGTATACAAGAAATTGATTATCTCCTGAATTTGACATCGTTTTGACAAATACTGCATTATTAGTTGTCTTAAAAAGTTACAGAAAGTTATTGATTTAAACTTACATGGTCATTAACATTAGAATTGATTGTAACACATGGTCATGGTCAGTTACGCCGTGACCATGGCACTTGCAACAGTGCCGAAATATCGGAAACTCAATAATAATAAGGTACATGGTAGCAATCCCGTTACAATCAATTTTACAGAACGTTTTCTTATTTTCCTAAATAAACAACCGATAAAGACCTTTTTTTTCAAGTCAAGTAATTCTCTCCATGGTGAAGTTCGACTACGATCATTGCGGCGATACAAGGATATTAGTAGCATTCATAAATTATTATCATCTGCCAAAGACATTAGTAGTAATAACGTTCATAACTAATTCAACGTTGTTCATTCTTCACACACATAAATAATTCATACACATAAGACATTTATACACCTTTTGGACATTTACATGGCTAACTAACCATGGAAATGTAAGAAAGGTGTATTCATTTTTTTATTAAACTACGTCTATGTTATTTCAATTATATTAAATACATAATTTAACACATAAAACTCGTCGGTATGTTCCAAATATTCGTACTTGAATGCAAGTGAGAATTAAATTAAACCCTTTCTAAATTGAAACAGTAATTGCGCTACGAAAACAATCTGCTTGGGACGGCGAGACACGTGCATGAAAATACTAAGTCCTTTTTTTTTTCAAAATAAATGTATAAATAATAATGGTCTTTTAGTAAGAAAGTGTTATTTATAATTTGCTATTTATGTTTAAAATCAAGAACCGATTACGATCACTGACACAATTCATGCCAAGTAAAATGTAGCGTGTTTTATAAACCAACCAATAAGGTTGATAAGCTTAACCAATAGCAAAACTTGATTGCAAATGGATTTTAAAATATTTTATTTATAGCTTGTACCAAATTGTTTTCAAGCAAAAATATTTTTTCAGTTCAATAATATTAAATATCCATTAGTTAAGCCTGAAAATAAAATGAAGCTTCATAAAAGAGACGAATTGAAATGGTAAATAAATTGACTTGAAATTCTCTATTTGATTCTATTTTAAGTACAGATGTGATAAAATTAAAAGAAAGTATTCAACGGATCGTACATACCAGTTGTCACGTTTTGCTTAGTATATTGAAATAAAACGAACAAAATAAGGTTAAGAAGTTTTATATTAATATTAATCAAGGGCGTGGGTAGGTTTCCGAATTAAAATTTCCACTAAGCACTCTAATAGCCAGACTCCCCTGCACTGCTCTTCTCCCGGCACCAACGTTGTCTATGGTTCGATCCGTCGACCAGGTCCAAGTGGGCTCGGTCTCCTCTCCCGGCTCCACCGTGACGAGCAGTCACGAGGTGGCAAGAACCCAAGTGGGCTCAGTAGTCCAGCCGTAGTTCCTGCATGGATATAACGTATTTGTAGTGGAGGAATAGATCGAGGCGATCGTTACTGCCACTAATTCCGAGATGTACCAAGCCCAGCAATAGCGACGTGAATGTAAGCGTTTAAAGCCAATAAGAATAAGAAAGCAAGTACAAGAAGAAAGTCTAGGCGTTCAATTTCAACTGGGATGAAGTGGCAGTAAGAAAAAGCAGAAAGTCTTAGTAACTATGGACTACAACTATAATATTCAAATATTAACTATAAGATATCTAAAAAATGAGGCTTGGCTCAATAATGCAACTAATAGGTATTTGTTACATATTTAACTAAGAATAAAGGTGAATTTATTATTATTATAGGCATATAAAAGCTAGGAAAAAATACTACTTAAAATTAGTTACATTATTTGATAAATATTCTAGTAAATATTGGCCTTGGCTCAATAATGCGATTAATTAATATTACATCTACTTAGTAGGAAAGTAAATGTAATCAAGGTTTACTAAACTAACGCTAGAAACCCTTTTTCAGAAGTGAGGGAAACGAATGATGCGAAATGCTAACCGCCATTTCGATATACCCTAATGTAAATAATAAAACTGAATGCACAACTTACCCAGATACGGGATTAAATTCACTTTGAGACAAATCACAGTGAGATGAGTAGCACTAGGAAATATTAATGTATATTTGGCAGAGTAAGTTTTTGAAATTGTTACGAAAAGAACAGGTAATAACGCCGCGGTCGCTCCAAGCGGCACACGGGTGCTCCGATGCAAGCTCTGCGCGGTCTGTCAGGTCAGCCCGTGTCTCGCGACGGGCGGTGGGAAGCTTGCCCCTGCGGCGATCGTTCCCCGCGCCCTTCGCCCCGAGCGTTTAGATACTACACTGATTATTGATATTCTTTTTCATGGAACCTAAAGTAATATGCCAAATGTTATTTAATATGTTGTTTTGGTATATATTTATTTATTTAACACAGTGCCTATACAATGAAACATTTGGTAACATTTAAGGTGTTACAGTACCCCTCTCCCTAGAAAGAAGATTTTGCCTGAGTAAAATCTTCAAGCAACAAGAAAATCAAAACGATAACTTATTTAATAAGCTTTAGATCCTTTATATGCCACGCTCCTAAATCGCGACCGGACATATCTTCTAGGACGTACACTAAAGGTGACCTCTTCTGTTTAACTCTGCACTTAAGATATTTTGGGGCAAGTTTCTTAGTGAAACGTGCATCCTTGTCGCTTTGAAAATAGCAACGACGCCAAACTATATCTCCAACACTGAATTCTGCGTGTTTTCGGCGTAAATTATATCGTTCGGTGTTCTTTAAGTGAGCTTGCCACAATGCGAACTGTACTTTGTCAAAAACCTTAGCTAAATTACCCAGGTTTTCAGCATAGCTATCGTGTGGAAGGAAAACAAATTCGTTTGATGAGGTGTCGTTGTCAATGTAATGTGACCCATCTGTGACTAGTTCCCGACCATGGACAAGAAATGACGGCGTATAACCGGTCGTTTCGTTAACGGAATTATTCATAGCAAATTGAATTTTTGATAGGTTTAAATCCCATGAGCGATGATCATCTTGGACAAAGGTAGATATTGCGGTAATAATAGTTTTGTTGTATCTTTCTACGGTGTTCATTTGGGGGGTATATTTAGGCGTATAGTGAATGTTAGGTATCGAGTATTTTTTAAACAATGACTCCATTTCACGACTTGTGAATTGTACGCCATTGTCCAGAATAATGGTCTGAGGGATGCCATGCACCAAGAAAACTGAGTCCTCCAGATGTCTACTCACTAGATCGGCAGTAGCTCGACGCAAGGGAAACAAGAGGCAATATTTTGAGAAACAACAAGTTACTACGAAAATGTAACAGTGTTGTTTCCTTGAAACCGGTAAAGGACCAACCAAGTCCACAGACAGTGTTTGAAAAGGTCTACTACAATCCTTCGGCCTCCCCATCATACCTAGTGTTCCCTGGGTGGAAAGTTTATATGCCAAGCATATTTCACAATTCGTTACGTAATGAACAACATCTGAGTACATTTTGGGCCAGTAGTAACGAAGTAATAACCTTTTATGCGTCTTGAAGATACCAAAATGACCAGACGTAGGCTCGCTATGGTTTTGCCTTATAACTTCGAGACGTTTTTCCTGAGGTACGACAAGCTTCCAGTCAAATTCAGCTGTAAGTGGGCTTTGACTTTTCATATACCGATAAAGAGAGTGATTCTCAACCCTAAAATTTGGAAAACTAGTGGGTGAAATCTGACATCCATTGAAGATATTAAGATACCAGGAGTCCTCAGTGACATTACGTTCATCTGAATTTGAGATTGCCGCTAGTGTGGGTATTCTCGAAAGACAATCAGGAACGACATTATCCTTGCCACGGCGATGTTTTATTGTAAAGTTAAAAGCAGAAAGCCTTACACCCCATCTTGCTAGTCGGCCCGTAGGGTTCGAAAGCGAAAGAAACCATTTAATAGCTGAGTGGTCAGTGTAAACAGTAAAGGACCTTCCACTCTCTAGATAACAACGCCAGTGTTCAAGAGCTACCAAAACAGCAAGAGTCTCACGTTCCGTGACGCTATAATTTCTTTCAGGACCTGTAAGGGAACGGCTCATGTAAGCCACCGGGTGTTCAATGCCATCGATTGTTTGGGAAAGCATAGCGCCGACACCAAAGTTACTGGCATCAGTATGAACGTCAAAGGGATAGTTGAAATTTGGACAAGCAAGAACTGGTGCACCGGCCAAAAGGGTTTTAATTTTTTGAAACGCACTGTCGGCTTCGTCCGTCCAGAGAAAAGGCGGAGCATTTTTCTTAGTGGAAGTCAGTCGGTTTAGAGGTCCGGCGATCGTACTGAAATTGGGTATAAATCGTCTGTACCAAGAAGCGGTACTCACAAAACGTCTAACTTCTTTTCGGTTAGTAGGGGTTGGATAGCTGGTAATAGCTGCCACCTTTTCCGAATCAGTGCGCAGACCTTGTGCGTCAACAATGTAACCCAGATAACGTAAATGACTTCGAAAAAATTTGCACTTGCTTAAGTTGACCGTTAAGTTTGCCAAACGTAGCTTTTCAAGGACGCGTTGTAGCAAGGTCACGTGGTCAGAAAATGAGCTACTTATGACAATAATGTCATCTAAGTAGGCAAAGACCTTAAGTTCAAACTCTGGGCCGAAGAGAGTGTCCACCAGTCGTTGCTGAGTAGCTGGAGCATTAGTAAGTCCAAAGGCGGTAACTTTGAACTGCAACGAGCCACGGCCTGGTACATAAAATGCCGTTTTCTCTTTGTCTTCTTTACTTATCGGTATTTGCCAAAAAGCTTTAGAAAGATCTATGCTAGATAGATACCTAGCATCCCTCAGGTTATCCAGGATTTCGGACATGTAAGGCAAACAGTAAGCGTCTTTTTTAGTGACCGAGTTTAGTTTTCTGCTATCCAAACAGAACCGTGGCTTACCATCCTTTTTACTCACAACCAACACTGGCGATGACCAAGGGCTTTCACAAGGCTCAACCACATCCAGTGATAACATCTCATCAACTTGTTCAGTAATAACCCTTTGCTTCTCTGGAGACATACGGTAGTAGCGTTGTCTTATTGGTTTGGTATCGCCAGTATCAATATTATGAGTTATGATATTGGTTCTACCTAAACCTTTTTCCTCAAAAGAAATTGATTTGAATTCTTCAACTAAACTATCGGCAATAGCCTTTTCAGTAACAGAAAGACTATCATAATCATAAAGGAATACTTCTGTAGATTCCATGGATATATCCAGTACACCAGAATCACCACAGATGTAGTTAACATTATTTAAATGGTTAGGCAAAATTTGAAATTCATTCCAGAAATCAATACCAAGAATAAGAGAAGAGTCCACTTCTGGTATGACATGAAACTTAATGACACGAGAAGAATTATCGAAAACCACTGGCAAAAGCATATAACCCAAAGATTGTAACCTCTGACCACCGGCAGCGTTTACAGAAATCTTTTGGCCATCAAACAAGGTATGGCCATGCTCTAATAGTAATTTAAAAGAATCTCGACCTAGAATACTAACCACAGATCCCGAATCCAACAAACCATAAACATTTAGATTGTTGTTACCAATGATTAATTTTACATAAGGACGTGGATCATTACTCGGCTTAGTAGTGAAAATTGAGGCAACATTATAGGATGAAAAAAATTTTTTTATAGTCAGCAGCCAATTTTCCCAATCCGAGCTATCGAAGAAACTGGCCGCTGCTTTGCCACAATTTTCACTTAATCGTTTTTTGTCTCTGATAATTGTTTATTTCTATTGCATTCGGGACATTCCGTAGAACGCACATCTTTCTTGCCGCACTTAAAGCAGAAAATGACACGTTCAGCGGGGCACTCCCTCATGCTGTGTGCATCGGAACGGCAACGGTAGCAAAATTTAGATTGAGATATAGCGGAAACATTATTGTTAACTTGATGTGATCTATTTACGTGACTGTTGCTACTCGCAAATGGGCTGTGTGAACTATAATTTTTTGAAAAAACTTTATTCCCTGTAGAGTAAGCGAATTCTGGGGCTAAGGTTTTAGGTGAGGGAGCCGCAGGCTCTTTGAAGTTTTCAGAACGCGCCTTAGCTTGTTCATAATTACGGCATAAGGTCTGTAACACTGGAATTGATGATATGCAAGGACTATTAGCCAATACATTAGAGTAGCATGGGCGAATATTGTGGAGAATAATTTCAAGCTGTTCTCTTTCAGACATAGGCGTACTAAGTCGAGAGAACATGCCTTTTATTATGGAGAGGAAAACAATAATATTTTCGGTTTCTCCTTGGGTACGATTACGAATTTCGGTTATCATACGATAGTCATAGTCGAATATATCAAAATCTTGTCGAAGTCTTGTTACAAGGTCATCCCAATGCACAATTTCATCTTTGACTGAACGGAACCAGTGAAGAGCGTCACTTATAAAAAATTCAAATGCGTAAGACATCAATTTATCATCGGACACGTTTTTTGCTAAACGAAATTCATCGAGCTTTTGAATAAAGGATCTAACGCAGGATTTGCCGTCGAATTTAATTTTAGAAATTTCTGCTGACGTGCCGCGGTCACAATGAACTGTTACATTCAAATTTTCGGTGCCGAAAATTTTATCAGAGTTTGGTAAAGCAGATTCTGAATCTTTAAATTCTTCGGGTTCTATTGTTTTAGAAAATTTAGCTTCACACTCGGCAAAATAACTTTTAAGCTTTTGCAGTTTAGGGTATTGATCTGATGACTTATCAGGTTCCTCCAGGCGACGAAACCTATGGTAGACGTGATTAAGTAAGGATCGGGTACGGTCCGCGAGGTTTTCGTCCAATACGGACGCCGATGATAATAATTCAATATTTGAATTGATTTTTGCTAGAGATTCAGTTATGCCTTTTAAATCTTCGGCTAACTCAAAACAAGATTCAGCGATATCATTTGATGGATAGATTTGTGTAAGTCTACATACTTGTCGTCTCAGTTCTAAAACAGTAGTAGCTGGTGCTTCACCTCTTATAGTAACCTCATACTGCAACTCAGTTTTATGAAGGTGGAGGAATTTGATTGGAAACGACATTTTAAAGTCTTGTATAATCTGGGTATGTTGTGCAAGTAAATATTTTATTTATATAAAAAAAAGTGGTAAATAATAGCTTATAAATAATAAGTGGTTATTTTTTTTGCACAATGATAGAGATAAAATAAATCTAGCAAAATCAGGTAAAAGAAGTTCCTCAAGCTGTAGACATACTCAATATTGGGCTCGTAATAACAATAACAACTTTAAGAACTATATTAAAATAATCAAATTATACTGGCAATTAAAATGAAATAATTATTTTAAACTATTAAGACAAACAGGGTCACAGCGTGAGCAACCAACACTAATATATCATTCCTCCGCCTACTGTGGTCTGGAGCGGTCGTGCACTGTCTCTGTGTCGGTTTAATTTTTGATTTTCTATTTAAAAGTGTTCTAATTGGCTGTGAGTGTTAAATCCAATTCCTTGTTACTCTTACGGCGCTTAAACGGGCTGACTCCTCCTACTGGGCGGTCCTAGAGCTGGATAGCACTATTTGCACAGTTACGACGTTTACCGAGGACCGAACCTGCTTCCGACTGCGCCCGAGTGTGAACAGCTAGCCACTACGCCAACTGATCGGGGTCGCTCGCGCCGAAATAACAGATCGCGTGCTACGAGTTACGTCACCATCACTCCGGGCCCGTAGCTGACTACGACGCGCTACGAACTTGCTACGACACACACCGCTTTCGCGCTCGAGTACTGCATCTACGCCGCGCTTAAGTGAACTGCTACAGACGGAACGTTTGCTTATCTTGGAGTTTTCAGAGTACATAAGATCGAGAATGCCCAACGTTCAGCGAACCCCACCGGCCTCACCATCCGCCATGGTCTCAGTACAATCACAATCGGAGCCGGACTTAGCCTCACTGGAAGAAATGGTGGCCACTTCCCACGTTACCTCGCGCTCTAAGCGCCCACGAGTGCACTTCACATCGCCTGTCTCTGAAGCTGAGCAGAAGCCAGTTGCGCTGCAAGACCTTAAGGAGTTCAAAGATGAATTAATGATGATGCTAAATACATGGAAAGCGGAACAAGTGACCACCATGACTAAACTTGTGAACGATGTTGCTCTCGTGAAAAATCAATGTACTGAAATCCGTAAAACAAACTCGGAAATAGAATTATCTATAAGCACGATGAAAGCCCAGTACGATGATATAGAACACAAAATAAAGAGATTGGAGACTGATTCTAAAGAAACAAGTGAGCACATCATTGGATTAGAAAACAAGATTCAGGAAATTCAGCAATATTCTAGATCGTCATCTATTGAGATTCGTAATGTGCCGGCCCAAGAGAAGGAAACGGAACGTGACCTTATCTCAATTATACAAAAATTAGGTACCACGATGGATATTAATATTCAGGAACAGGACATCCGTGACATCTATCGCCGGCCAGGAAAACCCGGGGCAACAAGAGCAATAGTCGCCGAGTTTGCTTCTGTACAAGTTAAGAATAACCTACTTACCGCTGCGCGGCGCTGGAATAGAAGTAAACAAGGATCTGACAAATTGAACCTCACGCATGTTAGAGAACACGGTGACAAAAAACCGATCTATGTGGATGAGCACCTGCCTTTCTCAGTTCGCAAACTGTTTTTTCAGTCACGTGAATTTGCCAAAAAACATAATTTTATGTATTGCTGGATCTCCAAAGGCCGTGTGCTTCTCCGCAAAGATCCTTCCTCTATTTATATACATATCCAATCTGAGAAATGTTTTGCCAACATTCTTAACACTGTTTAGATGTAAGATTAATTTTGGATTAGGTAAACCATCATTTATTATAAGATTACTCACACGTTGCAAACACTCACACTTTCAACTAACACACATTCTCATCTCAGTAACACATCCCACACATCTCTCACCACCTCATTCCGTGTCTACTCATTATGAATTATATCAAGTATCGCCTCACTATTTAATGCAATTTTATTATTATCGTATAAAAAATCGGCATGATATTGTTATAACATTAGTCTCCGCCAACTTTACTAACTTCTTGTATACACTCACGACGGTCCTGGATAATTGCTTCATATGTTTGGCTTTGGTTAGGTGTGCAACTGTACAATTCTTTCAAATGAATATCGCAGTAGACAAAGCTCTCTGCGTTTTACAAACATTTGTATTTCATAGACAATGGCCAACCTAGATAATATAGCTACTGACATTGATAATTTCAATGTCGCCCAGTTTTACAGTTGCACCCCTCATAAATGTATTGACTATTTATCAATTGATGACACAGGACTTACAATAATACATATTAATATCAGAAGTATTGGTAAGAATTTTGATAATTTTATGGCAACTCTGAAGACGACTAATATAGATTACGATGTGATAATTTTAACGGAATGTCGGCTGAAAGACAATCCTATACTTCCTTATCTTCATGGCTATTCAGTTCATTCTTCCACAAATAATCCTATTCAAAACGACGGCGTGGTACTCTATGTTAAGACCCACTTAAACTGTCGTGTTACCGAACCATTGCTTAAAGACGCAAATGGCTTGCTGTGTTACATTGGTCACACCGCTATCATCGCTATCTACCGTTCTCCATCATATGAGAAATTAGATAGGTTTTTCAGTAGTTTGGAAAATGTCATTCGCTACATCAACTCAGCAAATATAGTTCTGTTAGGTGACATTAATATAGACATTAAAAAAGGTAATAAACACTCATATTCTGAGGAATACTTAAACTTAATGGCCTCCCTCGGACTCCTGCCTGCACATTTACTCCCCACTAGAGCAGGCAGCTGTTTGGACCATGTTATGTTGAGGACTAAATCTTCTGCTACAGTTGCTGTGTTACAAACAGAAATCACAGATCACTTTCCTGTACTTCTGTCACTGAAGCTTAAAGATATTTCTAAACAATCTCTATCTAATACGATTATTAATTACAATTATTTAGCTATAAAGACAGAACTTGACCAGGCCAACTTTAATCAAATTCTCATGGAAAATGATCCAGAAACAGCTGCTACTAAGCTCGTCACTATTGTCAATGCAATAATTAATAAACATAAAGAAATAAAGAGAATTTCTCGCAAAAGTAAAATAATTAAGCCGTGGATTACTGCTGGGTTGCTCCGATGTATTCGCAACCGTGACTCTATGCACCTGAAATTAAAAAAAGACCCGGAAAATTTTATACTTAAGACTACATACATAAGATATAGGAACTTTTGCAATTCACTTCTAAGAAAACTAAAAACTGCTTACGAAAAATGCGAGTTTGATAAAGCAAAAAACAATCCCAAGGACCTATGGAACGTTGTCAAAACTATTACCAACACCAAACTCCTAAAGAAATCCCCTGATGAGCTACTCCATATCGCTAACGATTCTAAGACTTCCATTAACTGTGTAAACGAATTCTTCGCGAACATTGGTAAAAATTTGGCCTCTAAAATTCAGATTACTTCTCAGTCAGCAAACCCTAATCTCCATTCATCTAGGCTCCCTACTATAAATTCTTTCGCCTTACTTCCCCTTGATGAGTCTGAGGTGGAAAGACTGATAGTTAATTTACGGATTGACTGTGCCACGGGTTGGGATGATATCCCAGCACGTGTAATTAAGCAGTCTCGGAAGAGTCTGATCCCTGCTCTTACCCATACCTTTAATCTCTGCATCACACAGGGAGTCTTTCCGTCAGTCTTCAAAAAGGCCATCATTCATCCAATCCACAAGGGGGGAGACAGAGACCGTGTCACAAATTACAGACCCATCTCAGTACTTACTGCCATATCTAAGGTTCTGGAACGCTACATTAACACATCACTGAAAAACTACCTAAACAAGTACGGCATCCTGTCAGATAATCAATTTGGTTTCCGTAGCGACAGATCCACAGAAGACGCAGTGTCGAAATTTGTTGAAACCTTAGTAGCTAACGTTGACAGCAAGCAGAAGTGTTTCGGCATCTTCTTAGACCTTTCTAAGGCGTTCGATACGGTCTCTGTCCCAATCCTTCTATCCAAACTTGAGGCTATTGGTATTCGTGGCACCCCACTCGATATCTTTGCAAGCTTTCTCACGAACCGTACTCAGTGCGTGAAAATTGGTTCCCTTATAAGCAGTGAAGAACGTGTAACTTACGGGGTTCCACAAGGAAGCATTTTAGGGCCTACGCTGTTCATCATATACATTAACGAGTTGTGCAGTATGTCACTCCATAACTGTAGTATATTTACCTATGCAGATGACACTGCACTCTTGGTCCATGGAGATAACTGGGCGAGCGCAAGAAATAATGCGGTAAATGCAATCAATGCTGTGATGTACTGGCTATCTTCTAACTTACTTACTTTAAACCTGGATAAAACACGACTTGTTCGATTTGATATATCAAAATCTAAGCTACTTGACCCAGATTCTGAGCACGTACTGGTCCACACTTGTCACGAAGATACCTCAGACACTTGCCAATGTAAACCTCTGGAAATAGTTAGTAGCATGAAATACCTAGGAGTTCATGTGGACGAGGGACTTGACTGGCATATCCAAATTGAAAAAACTACGGAAAGAGTTCGGAAACTTATATATATATTTAAAAATCTTCGGAATTCAGCTGACCTACGCACACTCTTCACCGTCTACCTTGGATTATGCCAGTCAGTCATCTCATACTGTGTCCCGGTATGGGGCGGTACCGACAAAACTGCCATGATGAAACTTGAGCGTGCTCAACGTGCTGTACTTAAGGTCATGACCCGGAAGAAACGCATGTTCCCGACCAAAGAATTGTATGCCGAGTGTAAAGTTCTTACAGTTAGGCAACTTGCCATTCTTCGATCGGTTCTGCGGCGACACCAAACACTGCCCTTCAATCGCCAGATCGCAGCAAGGCGACGGGGAGCAATGCGAGCATGCCCTCTGATTCGATGCCGTACGGCATGGGCAAAAAGACAGCACAAAGCCTTGAGCTCAAAACTGTATAATGCATTTAATAATACATCACACATCTACTCTTTGACCACACACGAGGTCAAACGTGTAGTAAAAGAGCGCTTACTTGCCTTAAATTATAATGAGACTGAAGATCTTTTGAAATAATTAACAAACAACACACACACACACGCACACACACGCACACGCACACACACACACACACACACACACACACGCACACGCACACGCACACACATTGTGATCAGCAAGTGAAAACCACAGTCATAAATTAGTATGTTTCGATGTCACCAGGAGGAATCACTGTTCTCTAAGATACAGGATCTATCCTAGTTTAGAGGACAGAGGCTTGCCTACATGTACCTACTGGATCAAAATAATACTTATGTATTAAGTTCTGAAAACTTTGTGTACATATTTTGTTTATTATGTTATGGTTATGGTAAAAATAAATATTATAAAAATTATAAATAAAATATTGATGTATAAAATCAACAGGCACACTACCATCACCAGAAAGAACAAAGAACATTAAAGTACTCACAGTAGAAATAACTCGGAAACCTTTAAACGAATGAGGTGGGCGCCATTTGTCACGTTTTGCTTAGTTTATTGAAATAAAACGAACAAAATAAGGTTAAGAAGTTTTATATTAATATTAATCAAGGGCGTGGGTAGGTTTCCGAATTAAAATTTCCACTAAGCACTCTAATAGCCAGACTCCCCTGCACTGCTCTTCTCCCGGCACCAACGTTGTCTATGGTTCGATCCGTCGACCAGGTCCAAGTGGGCTCGGTCTCCTCTCCCGGCTCCACCGTGACGAGCAGTCACGAGGTGGCAAGAACCCAAGTGGGCTCAGTAGTCCAGCCGTAGTTCCTGCATGGATATAACGTATTTGTAGTGGAGGAATAGATCGAGGCGATCGTTACTGCCACTAATTCCGAGATGTACCAAGCCCAGCAATAGCGACGTGAATGTAAGCGTTTAAAGCCAATAAGAATAAGAAAGCAAGTACAAGAAGAAAGCCTAGGCGTTCAATGTCAACTGGGATGAAGTGGCAGTAAGAAAAAGCAGAAAGTCTTAGTAACTATGGACTACAACTATAATATTCAAATATTAACTATAAGATATCTAAAAAATGAGGCTTGGCTCAATAATGCAACTAATAGGTATTTGTTACATATTTAACTAAGAATAAAGGTGAATTTATTATTATTATAGGCATATTAAAGCTAGGAAAAAATACTACTTAAAATTAGTTACATTATTTGATAAATATTCTAGTAAATATTGGCCTTGGCTCAATAATGCGATTAATTTATATTACATCTACTTAGTAGGAAAGTAAATGTAATCAAGGTTTACTAAACTAACGCTAGAAACCCTTTTTCAGAAGTGAGGGAAACGAATGATGCGAAATGCTAACCGCCATTTCGATATACCCTAATGTAAATAATAAAACTGAATGCACAACTTACCCAGATACGGGATTAAATTCACTTTGAGACAAATCACAGTGAGATAAGTAGCACTAGGTAATATTAATGTATATTTGGCAGAGTAAGTTTTTGAAATTGTTACGAAAAGAACAGGTAATAACGCCGCGGTCGCTCCAAGCGGCACACGGGTGCTCCGATGCAAGCTCTGCGCGGTCTGTCAGGTCAGCCCGTGTCTCGCGACGGGCGGTGGGAAGCTTGCCCCTGCGGCGATCGTTCCCCGCGCCCTTCGCCCCGAGCGTTTAGATACTACACTGATTATTGATATTCTTTTTCATGGAACCTAAAGTAATATGCCAAATGTTATTTAATATGTTGTTTTGGTATATATTTATTTATTTAACACAGTGCCTATACAATGAAACATTTGGTAACATTTAAGGTGTTACACAGTAAGAGCCCTAAAATATTAAATGGCCTAATCACTGCATTTAGAGCTAGTTATTAATTTTATGGATGTTTTTTTTTTGCAATCAACAGTTACTAAATATCCATTAGTTAAGCCTAAAAATAAAATGAAGCTTCATAAAAGAGACAAATTAAATTGGTACATAAATTGACTTGAAATTCTATATTTGATTCTATTTCAAGTACAGATGTGATAAAATTAAATTACTATAGAATAAACATGGACATAATAAATTAAGTATTCAACGGATCATACCAGTAAGAGCCCTAAAATCTTAAAAGGCTAATCACTGCATTTGGAGCTAGTTATTAATTTTATGGATGGTTTTTTTTTATCAACAGTTACTTAAAGTTAGTCCGATTCCGTAAAAAAATGTAATTTCATGTTTAAAGTAACCATAAAATGGTTAATTGAGTCACCGATTTTGGATAATTTTTTACCACCCCATAAAATTTTATTCGGAACAACGCTGCAATAAATCAGTGGCTGAGTTTTCATTATTAAAGCGTTGCCTTTGTGTTCGATTATTAATTATTATTTCTGAGGTGGCTTTTGTTATATTGACGCGTTCATTTGCGCGCTCCAACTTTGTAAGTGCCCCACTTGGGAAGTTTCATTTTGGTTGTACCAAACACGATTTATAATGAAAGGTTTTAAGAAGCCCTCAAGGAGGTAGACCGATGGCATACGAGTTCAATCTCGCGGATTGATTTCAAAGGAATTCCAAAGTTCTATCGTACGTCTGAGCGATAATAAAAGGTAATTGAAAATGTTTTCATCTATTTCATTAAGAAGATGAAAATTGACGTACTTGAGGTCGGTTAATTGATTTTTCATGCATCAAATAGCTGTCAAACCTTTACACTATCTGTGTTTTATAACAATGAGTGGGGGATTAAATACGTTAAAACCATTAAAACCTTATATGAATAAACATGTTATGTTATCTATTTTATAACATGTTAATTTATCATTTTATACCACAGTGTTTTTAATTTCTATCAGTTAAGAATGAGTCATTTTGAAACTGTTGCTATGTATACTACTAAGTTACTCAAAATATGTGTTCTTCAACACTTTGACAAAAAAGGACTCTCTTTATTATCCGTAAAAAAATAAAGCCGACCATAATCATTGGCCGGCGGTAAAAGACAGGAAACTTTCATTTAGCAATTATGATAAGCCGCTTAGAGACCTTTGAACGTAAAGTAAACAAGGAAAACCTGATTTAACAAATTTCTATTATTTATTATAAAAAACATTTCAACAGCCGAAGTAGGTAATTTAGAATTTATTAAGATTTTCATTGGTTTCAATTCACTTTGGAATTGTTTGCGAAAATCATAGATATTTAATGAACTTTCGTCCTATTTAGTAAAGCGCTATCCTTACACAATGATAAATGGACTTATGTTAATACTTTGTACTGATTTTAAGAAAACGTTAGTGTTAAAAAAAATGTCAACATTTACAAGCATCGATCAGTTACTATTTATCTTTATATAAATATAGATTAGCTTACCCAGGGTAAATATAATTTGCGGATATTTTTACTTCTTGTTATGTTCAAAGATTTAAAAAATATGGTAAATATAAGTCTCGTCATTTTATATGTAGATATGACCTATAACATAATAATTATGTTTGAGTTATCTCCTCAGATTTCAAAACACCCAAGTTACCACTACACAATACTACCTATACTATAAGAGTACGTTGTTTTTAACCGACTTCAAAAAGGACGAGGTTATCAATTCGACTGTATGTATTTTTTTTGTATGTTTGTTAACTCATGTCTCAGTCGTTAGTCAACCGATTCGAAAATTTTTTTCGCCTACTTAGAGGGTGTACCTTCTAGTTGGTCCTATTGTTGCCGATTTGGGATCTGAAGATGGGATCTTGGTGTAATCGAGCGAAACCCTCAAATTTTAAAGGCACGTATAGTGTTGTTTTACTAAAATCTTAATGTTAACGTATTGTTACGTCTGATAGTTCACATCTTGTGGGGCTGAGCTGATGGTGGAACTCCTTAACGCTTAGGAGTTCAGTAATTATAATAACAGAACATATGATAGGTAGTTTGTAGCTTCTTAAAGAACAGAGTCATAAGGTGCAACTTCCCCCCTTCTCTTATAATTTATAAAAATGGAGAAATAAAATTAACTTTAAGAAAGTAAAAACCGACTATAAAACTAAAATGCACTAAAAAAATCTAAAAAAAACCCTTGAACATTGAAAGGAAAGGAATCCATCGGTGCCATTACTTTGAAAATTCGGCCTCCCCTGTCGCAGCACCGACTCCAAAAAGAAATTGTTTCCCTAAAATGGATTCCTTTCCTTTCAATGTTCAAGGGTTTATTTAAGACTTTTTAGTGCATTTTGGTTTTGAAGTCGGTTTTGAGTTTTTTAAAGTTAATTTTGACATGAATGGGTTGTTTGGTATCTCAGGTATTATTGTAATCACAAAGTAAGACTTATCTCCATCTATATTGGTGTTGCAAAACCTTAAGCAACCGCGTTATAAATCCGTGCATTTAAAGCCGCCAAAGTCGTGAAGCACCCTCATCGTTTCAGTTGAAAAATTTCATGGTAGAAAGGGAATCAGGCAAAGGAGGCCATCTATCATGTGACCGGCCGAACCGCTCGACGGAAGTTATATGTCTCAGGTACAAAATAATACGGCCTTCGTCCCCTAAAATATCGTTTAATATTCCCCCAGGAGACTACTGGCAGTTTGCTGCGCGTGTACCGAAAACGATATTTCGTAAGATTTTGTCAACTGTGTTGTGTGATCGCTACTAATGTCTACTAATGTTATTTTTATTTAATCATAAGAATAATTTATGTTTAAATTAAAATCAAAGTATTGAACTAAAAGTATTAGTGATATATGTGTTTTCATAATTGTCATTACAAGAGTGTTCTGTGCTCAAAACCACAGTACCACGTAATAGCTATACATTATTAACATTCGCATGCGGCATGCGGAATTCGCAAGCTATGTATCGCTCTAACATGGCAAGATGTGATATAGTTGCATCTATAGTTGTACTACCAACGCCATTAGCTCAGCTACGCAGTCGCATCGCACGCAGGAGCGATGTGAAACTATTGCGAATTTAAAACATCTGCCGAACGTCGGTGGTGTACCGTCGTTCGGCAGACAACATGTGTCTAATAACTATTGCGAAACGCTTGCGTCCATGTCATGACTATTACTCATTTGTTTGCGGAACGATTACAATAAGCATGCAACTATTATGCCTAGATATATGTTAAAACGAGTCATAGTATATTCAAATCATTGCTATACAATTTACAGATTTTCGCAGTGCGAATGCGATGGTGGACCAACGTTACTGTTCGGGGTGAACCGAAGCAAATTTGATAAATGATAAAACTTGATTACTATAAAATTTACGTATATTTGGACTAAAACTCGGTACAAAGGAAAATTATGATAAAATGAATGAGTACGCGCGGCGCTCTTGATGGCTATATGCGAACTGACTTGGTTGAGTGAAAAATGATGAATACAGGTAAATGAGGTCAACGCAAAATTGATGACTTTACTGAAACTGTACGTTGCTTGCTCGTACATATTCCCGGGCGGGAGAAAGTGTGAGATTGTTAGTTGAGATGAAGTTAAGCATGATCTTATGATTAACAAGGTGATAAAACAATATTTTTTATTCTAACATGCAAGATGATTTTTGTTAGTACTACGAATAACAAGGTGATTCAACAATTCATCTTATCTCTAGTCACTTGAGTCTTGAATTGAAAACACTGATCGGAGCACAGGCGATGTGCTTTTATTATGCTTTAACACACGCGCACACTTTTTTGGAAACTCACTTGATTCACTTATTTCGTTTACACTACACTTCACTGCACTAACACTGGCACGGGTAGCAGGCTGCGGACCCGCAGGTCCCTCGGCCGCCGGCGCTGCCGCCGCGGCTGCTGCAGGCGCCCGCCTACAGCGCCACCACGCGAAGGCTACGACAGCCCCCGCCACGATCACGAAGAGCACGTATATGGCCACATAGTGGTGGACATCATGATATGATATATTCTCTACGATGGGTTCACTGCTCTTCATAAGATCTAGTTGCTGTCTGATCTGTTGTAACTGGCGATAATGGGTCACGTTATCAGTTTCATCGTTCGGTATAGGTTGTTCTGGTACAGATATATTGAAAATATGGTTTATGGGCGAAATTTCCGGAGCTCGTATCTTGGAACTTATGCTAAGTTTGTTCATCTCTTGCTTGTGTGAATAAACGAAGAAATCAGCTGTTTTGATAATGCAACCTTGGTCGATAGTAAACAGGCCAGCGGCGGTCAATTGCACTACGGTAACTTGATCTTCGCATAGCAACTTTAACTGACACTGCTCACAACAGAAATAAAAATATGTGTTTATTTTATGTACTTCGCTCCATTTATTAAAGCAAGAACTGACAGTTGTTCGACAATTCCTTGAATTGGGAAATGTCTCACAAAGACTCTGATCATCTTGAATGTGATAAATAGGCATCCTTAGGTGACAAAGAATGGTTTCATAATTAAGATTCAAACATAAGTCGAAATCTCTTCTTGATAGTGGCACGAACGCATCTTTGCTCAGGCTTATAGCCACATACTCTGATATAGGTACGACATTTTGTTGATTAAGGTTCCCAATCAAATGAGGAATAGGTATAGGTCGTAAAACTTCATACATGTCTCGGCTGATCAGCGGAATCTTGATCTCGAATATGATATAATTGTATGTAATTCGAGTCCGCACTTGTAGCAAATTATATATGTCAGAAAAGTCATTATTGTCGACTGGTAGAGATAAATCTTTAGGGAGTTGACCTGCTATAACGTTTAGCTCTTGTCTGATCTGGTCTAGCGTCAACAGGTGAAAATTGAACTTGCCATTATAAATGTTTGTGATCGTATCTAGTAACATTTGTTGGATATTTCTGAGGCTGTTTAGGAGATTGCTTGCCATCATGGCTGTACCGAGAAATTCGGTTATGATAGAAATGTTGTGAACAGCAATGCTAGCTTCATAGATTGTGTTTTCGAATCGGAGAATTTTATTTAAGATGGTCTTGTGATGTGAGTTCATGATATCCTCGGTGCGCTTAAGAAGGTTGAACTCTGCTTCTATAACTGAAGTCTGGTTTTTCCACAAGGAAGCCAGGTGTTTTTGATTTTCATTGATAAGAGTTATATCTTTCTCGTACTTTTCGGCGAAGCGTTCATCTAATACGCCGAAAAGACTATTAGCAATATATCCGACACCGTCTATAAGACCGCGGCGGCGACGCGAGCGCGTATCGGATTTCTGATGCATTAAAATGTTGTTATGATATTGTAGTTCCGCGAACTCGTGCTGCATCTGAGTCATTATCTCGCGGCAGTGGGATTGTTGTTTAATACTCGAGCACAGTACATTGAGGTACTTTAGATATTTGCTTATGGTGGCGTTCCCTTCTTGATAAGGACGAGAATCGTAGTAGACGACTAGACGCCAGTCGTCTCTAATTAAATGCATGTTCGTAATGCTATCAAAATAAAGGCTGTTATTTTGCAACGGCGTTATGTTGTACATGCTTTGTACTGGCGATATAATTGTAATGAAAAATAATAACAATGCTGTAGCTAGTGATACAAAACTATAACTTTTTCTCTTGCGGGTTGATGATCTGGATTTTGGTAAATGATTTTCTTGGTCTTTATATAGGTTTTGATTGATTTCCTCGTTGTCACTAACCGGTAAAACGGAGAGCTTTACAATTGGTCGCTGCATGAACCCGTTCTTAGTTTTGAGCGTAACAACTCTGACGTAACCATCGCTGCCGGGATGAAGTTGTACCACGCGCCCTAAGGGCCATTTACCCGGAGGCGTGTTGTCGTCTCTGATTACCACGACATCGTTTTCCTTGATGTTACGTTGTGGTTTTCTCCATTTACTCCTTGCTGCTAACAGAGTAAGGTACTCATTTGACCAGCGATCCCAGATATCTTTATATATCTTTTGAGTTAGGTGCCACCTGGTTCGTAAATCGGTTTCTGTTTCGTAGATGGTCAACGTGGGTCCACTTGCCAGGAAGTGTGCTGGAGTGATGGCGTCTAAGTCATTGGGATCTTCTGTCATTGAGCACAGTGGCCTTGAATTTAGACATCCCTCTAGCTGACAAAGGATGGTGCTATATTCTTCAAACGTAAGTGTCTGCTCACCTATAACTCTTTTGATGTGGTATTTTAGGCTTTTGACGGCGCTCTCCCATATCCCCCCCGCTGATGGCCAGGATGGGGCGTTGAAATGCCATTTAATGCCCATGCTTGCTATCTCTCCTAGAATATCTTGATCGCTGGTAGTATTTAATATTTGTTCTAGTTCTTCTTGTAGTACTTTGTCGGCCCCGACAAAGTTTCGGCCTTGATCGCTATAGATATGGCCGGGCACACCTCTTCTAGCGGCCATTCGTCGCAAGGCTGACAAAAATGCTGAAGCCGTCAGATCGGAAACGAGCTCCAGATGTACTGCTTTAGTAGACATACATACAAACACGGCCACATATCCCTTTGTGGTTTTGATACCGCGGCCTTTGTTAGCTTTGATTAGGACGTGGCCGGTGTAATCCACTCCTGTGTGATAAAAAGGGCGAGATGGATTAGATCGGGCCGGCGGCAAGTCCCCCATTAGTTGTTTCTGTTTATCTGGATTATGTTTTCGACATTTCACACACAGGCGAAGCCGTTTTTTAGCGGCTCTTATCCCACCAACGAGCCAATATTTTTGTCTCAGGAACGCAGTGGTTAAACGCGCCCCGCCGTGATATGTTAGCTCGTGTGCTTCGTCGATCAATAAATCGGATAATCTGGTGTTACTTGGAATAATAGCAGGGTGTTTTGTTTCGTGATCTATGTTGGCGTGTCTAAGTCTACCACCAACACGTAGAATTCCGGCCTCATCTAGAAAAGGATTGAATTCTAGTAACTTGCTCTTGTTATTGATGGCCTTGTTTGCCTTCAGGCTTGCAACCTCTTCAGTAAATTCTTGGAGTTGAATTGCTTTAATGATCATTTGTCTTGATTTGCGCAGCTCTTCACATGATAAATGCTGATCTTTATTATGTCGCTTTATAAATCTCATGATCCATCCTAATATTCTAATAGTTTTGATCAAAGTGCTGTTTTTGGCTAATAAATTTGTTATAATTCTGTCCTCTTTTTCTGATTGGGTAACATTTACTATCAGTTTCTTTTTCGCTTCTTCATTAGTTGTGTACTGCATTGTATTTTGCTCGTTTATAGGCTGATAAGAGGATAGCCACTCGGGGCCTTGCCACCAAAGCTGATGTTGTTTAAGTTCTGTTGCTGTTGTTCCTCTACTGGCGCAGTCAGCGGGGTTTTCCTTTGATTTAACATAACGCCAACAATTTGATGGCATTATGGATATCACTTGGTTTACTCGATTGGCGACGAATGGTTTCCACCGATCAGCGTCACCGTGGAGCCATCCTAACACCGCCATTGAGTCCACCCAGCCATAGATCTTGATTACATGGCCGTTGAGACACGACTTGACTTTGTCCATTAGTTTGGATAACAACACCGCCCCACACAGTTCGAGCCGAGGTAGTGATATTGTTTTGTTAAGCGGAGCAAGTTTAGCTTTTCCTGCCACGAGTGTTATTGATGGTCTGTCTTGACAGTTGATTCGACAGTAAATGACACACGCAAAGGCCTTTGGGCTTGCATCACAAAACCCATGGAGCTCTATGCAATCTTGATCGATTGTGCCTAGCCATCTTGGCACAACACAGTCACGGATAGTATCTATATCTGCTCTGATTTTAATCCATTCTTTGCAAATGTCCGCAGGAACTTGCTCGTCCCAATGAATATTAGTTTTCCAGATGTCTTGAAATATGATTTTTAATTTGGTTGTGATAGGGGCGAGCCAGCCCAACGGGTCAAACAGTTTGGATATATCTGATAAAAGTAATCTTTTAGTCGGTCTCGTTGTGTTGTTGTTCATTGCAGGTTGAAATGTAAAATGATCCTCTTTGGTATTCCACCCAAGCCCTAAGGTCTTCGTTGACTCAGCCTGTTTGAAGTCGAAAATGTCTTGATTATTTTCCTCAGCGCTGCAGTCGAGCAACTCGGATGCATTGGCTTTCCATTTCCTAAGATTAAATCCGCCTGATTTTAAAAGTTTGCTTAAATCTTGTTTTAATTGAATCGCAGCTTCTAGGCAGTGTTCGCCATGAATCAAATCGTCCATATAGAAGCATTGTTCTAGGACACTGGGTGCCGAACTGTCTTGATAGTTCGCCTTTTCATCATATGCCAATTGCTTGAGCGTTTTCATTGCCAAGAAAGGTGCCGATTTTGTTCCGTATGTTACTGTAGTCAGCTGGTAGACTTTTAATTTGTTTGTTTCATGATCTCTCCAAAAGATTTTTTGTAACGGTTGATCTTGCTCGTCTAGCCATATTTGCCTAAACATTTTTTCTATGTCGGCAGTAAAGGCGAATTTGTATTGTCTCCACTTGATTATGAGACTTTGCAGATCTTGTTGCAAGTTAGGGCCCCGACACATTACGTCATTTAAACTAGAGCCACTTGAAGTTTTTGCTGACGCATTAAAAACTACACGGAGTTTCGTCGTCGATGAATCTAGTCGCGTGACGCAATGGTGCGGTAAATAGCATTGTGGTGTCAAGTCGCTGACGACAGTGGCAGGTTTCATATGACCGAGCTCGATGTATTCACTAATAAATTTCTTATAATCTTGCGCAATTTCCGCCTGTTTATTAAGTTTTTGTTCCAATGAATAAAATTGACCGATTGCTTTGTGTTTTGATTCGCCCAAATTTTCTTGATAATTTGGTTTCAAGGGCAATCTGACGACATATTTGCCATCTTCATGCCTGGTCGTGGTAGCTTCATAATAGTCAATGCATCGCTGGTCTTCAGATGATACGGTAGATGGTTCTGAAATATCCTCAATCTCCCAAAACCGTTGAATGTCGTCGAGATTGTGTAATACTATATTGCATTGAAATGATTTAACATTGCCACTCAATATCCAACCCAAGCGCGTTTGTTGGGCGGTTGGCAAGGTTGAATTTACTCTACAAATGCCGTCTAATAAAATGATGGAATATACGTCAGCGCCTAATAAGATGTCTATAGGGCGGTTGACGTAAAATTCTGGATCTGCTAACTTGATGTTATCGAGATATGACCAATCTGGTTTTGAAAATGAACAGCTAGGTAAGTTTTTGATGAGGCTTTTCATGATCAACACGTCAGTTTCAAACGTGAAATCGCTGATAGCTGACATGCACTTTATATTCATCATCCCTTTGCAGCTGCTCTCTTTATCACCGACACCAGAAATGACTCCCATGCATCTTTTTCTTGGTAACTGCAATAACTGTGCGGCGTGTTCAGTGATTAAAGAGACTTGGGATCCCTGATCTAGAAGAGCTCGCATAGTATGATAAGAGCCGTCCGCCGATTGTATCTTGATAATAGCGGTTGGCAACAATATTTCAATTGGTTCGTTCGGCAGCGACACGTGGGAGCTACTTTTTACCTGTTTTCCTGAGTTTGCATTCGTGGTAGCTGCACTCCCCGCGCCCGCGGCCGGCGCCGCTTCCGTTGTCATGTTACATGATTGCGTAAATGCCTCGTGCAATAAACTATTGTGAGTTTCATTGCATTTTCGGCATCGATGATCTGATAGGCATGATTTCCCAGGATGATAATTGAGACAATTTTGGCACAGATTAAATTTAGTGACGGTTTTACGTTTGTTGAACGCCGTCATTTCTAAGAACTTTTGACAAAAATATATCCCATGGTCATTGCTTTTACAAATTGAACACCTGTATCTAACTGATGCTGGCCCTGCCTTGTTGCTGGGGGGTTGTGTAGGAGGTTGTGCATTCACACTTGAAGAGAATGCATACTGATTATTATGAATTCGATACTGATTATTATGCTTGATGTTACCTTGATATTTTGGCGTAGAGTTGTCTTGTTTTCTACGTGATGATGACTCAAGAGTTGTAAACTTTGTCTCTAAAAAGTCTAGAAACTCTTTTAACACTGGTAGCTCTCTAGGTTGTTTTACTGATTCAACGTAGTCCGTGAATGACTCCGTATCTAGCTTCTGCGACAGAATGTGCACAATCAAGGGGTCCCATGAAGTAATGTCGACTCCAAGGTTCTTGATAGCATTGAGACATTCTATAGTTGTGTCGTGCATGCGCTTGATATGATTTAATGATTGAGTTTGGACAGTCGGGAGGTTAAGTAATGTGCTAATTTGTGAAGTAAACAGCATCTTTTTGTTGTTATACCTTTGATTTAGAATTTCCCAGCAGGTAGAGTAGTTGTCGGAGCTTACAGATAAATGATGAATTAACCTTTCAGCTTCGCCTCTGACCTTTGTTTTAAGATACTGCATCTTCTGTGCACTGGACATCGATGAGTTACTATGAATAATTTCAGTGAAAAGGTCCTTGAATGAAATCCAGGTGTTGTAATTTCCACTGAACGTAGGTATCTCCATTTGAGGAGTGGCTTTTTCCCTGTGCGCCATAGACCACATTTTCTTGTTGATTTCTTTTTTGATTCTTATATACTCCCTTTCGTAACTTGAAAATGCTTCTTCGTACTTCTTATTTGATTCGTCCAATTCGCTGTCCAGCTCCCAGTGCAGAGCATCAATAGTCGCCCAACGAGCCTGGAGAGTGCGAAGGATGTCGTCAAACTCCCACTTTTCTGACATGGTTTCTAGGTCTATGGTTGATACGCAGCGATGGAAAGCCTTGAAATTGCTTTGTTGTTTTTTCAGCATGTCTTCTGTTCTGCTGGCCGTTGCTCTTGATGACGGCGATGGTTGATAAGTATCGGCTGACCTTGGTATCGCCGACGGTTGCTTGTGATCGCTTGTGGTTGGCTTGAATGTTGCCGGTTTCAACACCGTAGGGCCATGCCTTTCTTCACCAGCCACGGGTTGCTTATAATCTAATATACTTGCCCTGATTGAACGATATCTCTCCCTTACTCTTTCGTAATCGTTGTGTTCGAAGTATGGAGAATCTATACCGAACTCTGATAACCTTGAATGATTGTTTTCAAAATCGACCCAGTATGTATCTAACACTTCTACACGGCGTTGTAAATACTCTGGCGTCTTTCTCTCTGAACCATCTTTCTTGAAGTTGGTCCAGACTTGCTCAATGCCTGAAGCCAGCTGTTGTTGATTGGCCATGAGGTCTTCAAAAGTTGACATGGTTATGAAGAATAAAAGGGAATGGTCTTACTTGATAATAATAGTCTGGTGGAGGTCTTGATACTCCAGGTGTTGTTGCTTACAGCTGATGCAGGACGGGACAGCTCGTGGTCGCGCCCAGGCACCGGCTAGCTGCTGATGACCCAAAACCTTGGTGTTTTAGGTGCTAGGTGTGCTTCTTGATTGCACACCTCCGTTGATCTGGATGTGTGACGCGTCGCCGTGCCTTGGTTGCACAGCAGCACTATCACCACGTGGTGTACACTACACGTGCACTTTCCTTCCGATAGGTTCAGCGGAACCGACGACACGTGTGCAGGTCACATGTAAGTCCACAAACGCGTTATGATCCCGCCTTTTACGGAAGGCTCGAAGGACCAATGTTCGGGGTGAACCGAAGCAAATTTGATAAATGATAAAACTTGATTACTATAAAATTTACGTATATTTGGACTAAAACTCGGTACAAAGGAAAATTATGATAAAATGAATGAGTACGCGCGGCGCTCTTGATGGCTATATGCGAACTGACTTGGTTGAGTGAAAAATGATGAATACAGGTAAATGAGGTCAACGCAAAATTGATGACTTTACTGAAACTGTACGTTGCTTGCTCGTACAGTTACAAAAGCAAAAATGACGGAGCTGCACTGTTCCAACATTGCAGCATCAAAGAAATGCAACGGAGACGCGGAACAACGCCCATGTACTGTAACTAACTCAGTTTGAGTTCCAACTAACTTAAATACAAAATCTCAAGTATCATAAAAATAAACTAATTTTTGATTCTAAAATCCCTAAATCGTCAAACCAATTACACAAACCCAAAAATTAATTGGTCATTGCACAGAAAGTCGCGTCATTAGTGAAAAAGCGAGACTTTTAATCGAAACATCCATGTTTGGCGAACGGTTCTCATTTCAGGGGTCATTACTCAAACGCGGGGTTCTCACTCAAATGAGATTTCATAATTAACGTAAGCCAGGTTCGCCCGTCAAGTGTATGTGAAAATTTAACGAGAGGACTGCCGCTTGAGACCTATCTCGGGCGTGTTTACGTTGCTAACGGTGTTTCCACACTGATAACATTCTGTTTTCAAACGTAACGACCACTACAATCAAATGTTATGTGATGTAGCTTTTCGAAACATGTGACCCATTTTTGGGATCAAAGAATCTTGTAGTAGCTTTCTATTCATGAATACGGATGACTGATAATAAATTGAAACTTTTCATTATTAACGTGAATTCTAAGAACACAGTTCTAATTTATTTATCCTATTAAATTGTGATACCGTTATTTTAATTGCGCATGTGTTCTTTAATCGAGATAACTAAATGAGAATAAAAGTTGTTTGTGAAAAAGTAATTTATATAATTATGTTTGCACCTATATTTTGTTAATGACAGTGTCGTGAAATATCCTTACAAATGCGTGTTATTGTCTTAATAGCTAAATTCTAGTATCGTCCCATCGTTATGATTAAATAACGATGATAGTTTCTTTACATTCAAAACGATTTTGAAAACATATGTTTAGAGTACTAGGGTTATTTCGACAGGATTTTCCAAAAAGCTATCGGTATTTTCATAAAAACTATAAGTAGTGCTGCATTCCAATAAAAAAAATCTAAGACAGATTTTCATAAAAACTGGAAATTGCTCGATATCAAAAAAGTTTCCGAATAAGAAAACTAAGAGCTACTTTATCTTGCTATGGCAAAGTCGAATTTTCATTTCAATTTCGATTCGCCAGACAACTTTTTAAGCAAATAATCTTTGCAGACTATTTAATAATTTTAGGACTTATTGGCAAGAATCGCCTCAACTTTGTCGTGGATTCTTTTTATTACTTGAAGTTATTTGCGATTAAGACATCTGTATATTAAAAAGCTTACCTACACACAAATTTTATTGCTTTTCTTAACACAAAAATGGATTTAGAAAACCACTTAATATTTTCTCAGGTGTGCATCTGTACACAGAAGTTCCACATAACACGTGAATTCCCGTTTTAAGAAAACGTATTCATTTAAATAACGGCGGAAAATGATTTCCAGCATTTTGAATAATAACTCGCTGCTTAAGTCGCTAGGAATAAAAATAAGGAAACGAATGCAGGTTTCCTCTGGGCAAAAATAAACGAGGCTCATAACTCGGCCGCAATTGCGGCATTTCTCAACAGCTGTTATACGGCTGCGATGCGACGCTTCTACCACTAATTAACCGGCTTTGCGTAAATTTGGGTAAAAAATCCACTTCACATAAAAAGTTACGGTTGTCTTGGACTAATGGAATTGTATAAGTAAAAATATTTTTGGTCGAGTTAACTCGTGGTCTTATTCTTTGTGTCAAGGTATCGGGGTTAATTTATATATTTTGTTTTATCTTCATATTATTCATAATATCCTATTTTCTATCCTTTAAATTCGTGTTAGTTACAAAACTTATATCTTATGATTTGGGGCCGTATTTTTGAATCGCTCGCTTGAATATGACGTGTGATTTTCGTTTGAAAACGAATTCAAAATCAGTGGAAATCTCGCGAAATAAAGACGTTAGTTTTCACAACATGCAGTTATCTTTTTGCAATCACTTTTTTTTCTTTGTTTGGTTTTGTACTAATTTTCATTAGAAAATCTTACATTAATCAATTAATATCTTTTCGCGTGTGATTAAGAAATAGGGGCCCCGGTTTTTAATTACTTTTACTTTGAAAACGGGGTTTTCCGGGACCGCTCTTAAAGTAATAAAATGCAATTCTATAAATAATACACAATAATGATACCAAGACAGTAAAATTTCATCAACAACAGAAAACTATTAAAATAATGTATTATCATAAACAAAGCATAGACTTATTCAGATATCTACCTACTTAAAAACACATTCAGGTTTAAATATTTTGAGCAACGCCAAAAATACGTGTTTTTAAAACTTGGTTAAAATCAATACACGTCGCTATTTTTATGACGTGTTTGCATGTCAAGGTGTTTGCGGCGAACCAGTGACATTTTGTTCATAGGAATTCCTGAAATTATAACTACGAAATTCGTAGTACGATGTTTGTAGATTGACGAAGCATTGAATTAATAAATGGTCATTTAAAAAATATGTTGAGAGGAAACGCAGCATAAGATTATGGAGTCAAGGGGCCGAAATCAGCATTATTAAAAGTACGTATTTGGTATTGAAACGACTCAGGGCCCCTATTTTTGAATCACTCGCGTCAAAATGGCGAGTGAAAATCATTTATTAAAGTCGAATTTTCAAATGAAATTCATTTGAAATCTACATGGAAGGGATTTGAAAAAGTATATCTTAATTTCGTGAGCACTTACGACAATATTTCGCGTGATTATCGTAGATTTTTAATCGGTTTTCGATCAAACATCCCACACCATAATAAAACGAGTGATTGAACAATAGAGGGCCAGGTAGTTTTCATCTTTATATAAGTACTGTATGGTTTGATTAAGCTAGCATTTTTTACAATATATTTCTTCAAAATCTAGATTCTTTATTGGCAACCATGACGCTCACAGTTTTGGACAGTTTCACCTTTTTATTTCGATACTCACAAGCAAGAAAGGCAAGCTCAGGACCAGCCAAGCACTTCGGGTAAATTGATAAAACTCTACAACACAAGACCATAGACGAAGGCGTTTCATTGAATACACTTAAGTAGTTAAATAAATCGATTTCAATTTTGCAAGTTACGGGTAAAAGTCAAAAACGTGTTCCATTTCATTCCAAACTTTTAGCAGAATGCTTTTAGTTTTCGGGCAAGCTATCTGTTTCCACGTTTATCTGTTTGAAAACACGTAGTGTAAAAAATTGGATTTGTTTGTTCCAATGGACCGTCAGTGGTTTATGACTTAATAAATTTAAACAAGTACGACAGGACCATAAATTGCAATCCACACTTGTGAATTTGAAATTCTATTTTCTAACTTGCAACTTGATTTTTCAGTTTCAACACAGGCCAGTTTTTACTATAACTCGATAAGATTTTGAATCTCTCATTGAAGAATGTATGACAGCATGGCATAGTACGCATATATCATTGTAATAAATGACAAAACGAAATCCATAAAGGCTTTTCTAAACAAATATAAATCAAGACTTATACACTCACCTATTGAAGATTTCTAGTTCCTCTGGATCACTAAACGGCTAAACTCTGTACGTTAACACGTGACATAACTCTTTTATAAAGAAAATATTATACTACACACTCCATGATAAGAATAACTGTGTAAGTAAGATGTTTATAAAACCTCAATTTATTTACCGACATGTAACAGATATATTTTTAGAAAAATACGACCGAAATTTTTCGCAGGACATTTTTGTGACAAATTGGGGATCCTTACAATTAGTGCCGTCGCTTCTTTGTAAGAAGTGTCGTATTCAACTAGACTAATGATTCTCATAAATTTCTCACAGAGAGCTGTTCAAACAAATTTGAACAGACTTATTCCGAAACTCAAAAGGATCATACATTATGATTTTATCTTTTAATGGAAATGGATTTGATTCATGAGAGGTTTTTTTTTATTGAAATAATCCAAGTTTATGTTTAGGTTGATCAATAACAGTGTTAAATGTAATTTTTTTTAATTTCTTTTAACTGTATAATGAAACAAACCTTTTGTACACATGCATCTCGTGTTGACGGTTAAGAACGAACCACTAAATAGCAGGCCGATTCAGAACGTTTGATAAGCCATTCGGCTTTTGCTAGATTTTCTATTAGATTTTAAATTAATGTCGCAGTTTGATCGGATGTCAATTCGGTCACAAATATAATAAAAGAAGATAATACATTTTGCATCTGATAAACTCACATTATTATACTTTTATTAATAAGTAAAATGTATCACATCCTAAACGAGTCCGTAACCGAATGGTTCTGAATCGCGGGGCTGGTTCGACAAAGCCTACTGACAAAGTCTGCACAATTCCTGTCCAATTCTTCGAATCGCACGTGTATCCGATTGTATGCATGTTTATGGCAAGATCACGGATGTATAAGCGCTTCAAAACACAATAAGTTTTCTACAACCGAACGGCACACTTTAGAATCCTATTCAGCGGATATCCCCTGAGTAATGTGGGTCAGACCCGTTTCCGAAAATAAATCCCGACTTCAAAATAAATAACCGCTTCCCCACGGTGGAGGCCGATTATACTTAATTATACAGTCCGTTGTCGAAGTCTAAGTCCCTTTGCACACTGCGACTTTAAGCCGCGATGCAGTCGCAAACTGTCAACCTTTACACACTTGTGCTACTTTTATCATCGATGCACCCGCGATGCAGAAACTGGGCATTGACAAATTATGTACTGTATTGGCGACTGCATTGATACTAACGCGCGTTTGCATCGATGCAGTCGCGCGTTAGCATCGATGCAGAAGCACGACTGCATCGATTTTTACGCGCGATAGTATCTATGCAGTTGCCAAAATACAGTACATAATTTGACAATTTCCAGCTTCTGCATCGATTTTAACGCGCGTTAGCATTGCGACTGCATCGATGCTACAAGTAGCGCAGTGTGTATAGGAAGACAGTTTGCAATTGCATCTACTTATGCTAAAAGTCGCAGTGTGAAACGGGTCTAAGGGGTCTAATAGTTGCTGATTATTGGAATTCAGAATTTACAGTTTAGTTTGTTTTGCCTTCTCTAGTATGCCTGACGCTTGGGGGCTTTTTTGGCAGGCGTTTATACCGTTTAAAATGAGATCGTTATCCCTATATTAATCTTACGATAAACATCGATGAGTAGGACTAGTAATAAACATGTTATATTTTGATTTACATAATAAATTAGTACGAAACCAGCCGAAATCCGATGGCATTTAAATCTCACCGATATTACCGTTTCATTAATGTGTAAATAATTTTCACTTTAATTACAGGCTGTTTGGCTAATAACGATTAAAATACCAATTAGTTACGAGATAAGTTACCTTCGTACCTCGTTAAAACCCCGGTTAATACTTTATTCATGCTTCGCTACTATAGTACTGTCAAGTTTATAACATCTAAAATTGCGAAGTTGCTGTTGCAAGCTGTAAGTGATTTGAAATATTAAACGCCTATTAAGTAATTGAGGGGTGTGTTCGGCAAACAGATGATGTAGCGTTTTTGATAAACAGATTAAGGTGCTTACATAAAACTGACCTGAATATTACCTTGCCTTGAATCGGTTCCGAAGTGGGCTCCATACGATTTGAGCGGTATAACTGACGATTAGTTAATTTTGATTTGAAATGGGGGCTTATTGCGTAACCAGTAGTTAAATATTATAAATGTTGGTAATTAACGGGTATCAGTGTGAATGGAAAATATGTCACGGGGGTGTAAATAGCCTTACCCAGTAATTTAATTGACCATTGCTATGTAATTTGGATAGAGTAATTTTGTTTGTGTATTTTTCTTACGTATCGTAACGTGTCAAGCCGATTCAATACGAGTGACCACCATAACTATCAAAAAATAACCCAAAAATTTGAATAACCCATAATTTTTATCACGCTTTTATTAGCTTGACCTGTATGTATGAATGTGTGTATGTAACGGAATCTTTGAACTTCATTTTCACCTCCACCACCTCCTTCCAGGGGTCTGATTAACATGGAAATTTGCACAGGGGTCAAGGACCGATGACAATACAATAATCTCATAACTTTATATGAAAGTCCTGACTAGGATCATCAGGATAAAAAATATATCAAGATTAATGAGCATGGTATTTAGCCTATGCCACTTGCTGAAAGCCAATGAAAATGTTATTCTCTTTCTCTTGCTGCCAATTGGCCCTCTGCTGCCTACGGCCTGTTCCTCTTTCTGGTTTCCCCCACTTTCAAAAGACAAATTTCCTTATTGGTTGCTGCTACAAATTGCCTCGCGTGCATGCACTCTCACTCCTCGAATATTATAATATTCGAGGAGTGAGAGTGCATGCACGAGAATCATATTATTATAATAAATCTGATATTGCAAACAGTAACAAATAAAATAAACCTCACATTCGATATCAAGTACCCCATGCTTATTCACTTTATTTGAATTTTTGTTAATATCTTAATATTCATATTAATCTTATTCTGAATTAATTATGATAATTGATTGTTGAATTTGATATTGCAGTAATACCAACTGTCTTAAACAAAAAACATTTTCTACTTTTTAGTTCGACTGCAATATCATCTGCATCTTTTTTTAAACTATAATTTATTATATTATGAAGAGATTTCTCGTAGTTACCGAGGTAATTTGTAAATTATGATTTTTTATGGATTTTTTGTGCTACCTACTAATAATCGGTTGTCTTATTCTTACATAGCACGCTATTTAACAAAATAAGAATAGTCAGCAATAAAAATTGTATTTTCATTTTTTTTTAAATATTATATAATAATAATATAATATATCCTTTGGACATTCCCAATCATCGCCATCTAGTCCCAAAGTAAGCTACTTAAAGCTTGTGTTATGGGTGCCAGACAACGGATATAATACTTAAATACTTTTAAAATAGTTTAACAGTAACTTTTAACAGTTAATGGTGTTGCAGTTAAAACAGCAACGTTAATTGTTTTATCATTTTGATCATTATCTATTCCATAATATATTATTTATGAAATATATATTTTTTATGAGATTAATTGGTAGAAAACCTATCGATTGAGATATAATTGAGATAAACGCCTATTTTGAATGCTTGTACACTTAAATATAAATAAATTAGCTTTAATTGTTTCTCCTGTAAAATTGTTTTTTTTTTATTACCATTTTATTTCCCGGGGCCAGCGATACATTCATATCGCCTATTGGACGAACCAACTAATGTTTAAATAGCCTAATTTTATTATAATTAAAATCAGTTGGCATAATTAACGATTTATCTAATGGTTGTTTAAGCTATTGGATGTTTAAACTATATACGTATTTACAATACCGAATTTTAAAATACCGAATTTCAAAGCCCTACAAACGGAAGGCCGAATTTTAGAACGCCGAATGTTTACATGATCGAAATTTCTAAATACCGAAAGTTTGAAATCCCGAAAATTCAAAATACTGAATCTTATAAGACCTATAATTGGAACGAAAAATTCTTATATACCGACTGTTTATATAACCGAAAGTTTATATACCGACAAATTTAAGACTCGATTATTAAAAATACCGAAATTTACAAGACCCATGAACGAAAAGCCAAACAATTTGTATACCACTGAGATTGAGGTTCATTAAGTAAATCAATATTAGATTAACCCCGACTCGCCGTGGTCCTTAGCCGTGGTACTAGGTTGCCCAAAACTAGAGTGTAATTTAAAAGCCGGAGGCGCGGAAGGAGAGCAGCCCACGCCCGCTGTAGCGAATCTCAGGCTCCCGTGCAAGCTGGAGCGGCCGAAGCTGCGGAGGCGAGCGTGGGTGCCTGAGATTCGCTACGCTAGGGCGAAAGGGCTGCACTTCCCGCAGCGCCGGAGAAGAGCAAAACCTATGCATGCTGCTACATGCATGCCTGTTTGATTGCTTGTATGCTGCATACCTGCTTGCTACATGCATGCATGCCTGCTTGCTTGATTGCTTGCATGCTGCATGCCTGCTTGATTGCTTGCATGCTGCATGCCTGTTTGATTGCTTGCATGCTGCATGCTGCATGCCTGCTTGCTGAGACTGAGGTTAATTAAGAAAAACAAATGTTTGATTAGAAAACCTACCTGCCTACCGCAAAGTTAATCTTACTTTCGGGATTTTGAACTTCGGTATACTATCTGTAGGTATATTAATCTTCGGGATTATAAACATTTGGGATATGAACCTTCGAGATTTCGAACTTGCAGGATTTTGAACTTTCGGTATTATAATACGTACCCTAATACCTAATATTTTTAAAGACATAATCTGAAGTTTATTAATACGTAATTAATATCATGTAACTCTGAGAAAAAGACGTTAAAATACAGGAAAACATGACATCGTTATTCTCAAAAAGCGTTGTGATAAAACAATACACAATATTGAAGGAATGATGTCTCTCTTGTCAGTTGCCAAAGCCTACGGCCATTACATGGAGGTTTTGGAAACGGTCCAACTTTGTTCGTGGCTACAACAAGCTGTTTTAAATGTTAGTCGTTGATTTTCAATATTGTTTCGAAATTGTTTTCAAATCAAAATGCATCGCTGTGGTAATTATCAGCATGTGAGCTGTGGGTGTCCTCCTCTACAAAGAGTAGAATCTATAAAGTATCTGGGTGTTATAGTTGACCAAACTTTTTCTTGGCACAGCCATATTGATCTAATTATAGGAAGGATGAGAAAACTTATGTGGGTTTTTAAGTTGCTAAGGCATGTCATGTCAAATAATTTGATACACAGAGTCTACTTGGCTTTGGCTCAGTCTGTTTTAACATACTGTATTCCAGTCTGGGGAGGTGCAACAAAGACCAAATTCCTTGAAATTGAGAGATCCCAGAGATCACTTCTTAAAATTATGTACTCTAAACCTAGGATATACTCATCAGAAAGTTTATATAAAGTAAGTAACCTTCTTACGGTAAGAAAACTATATTTACTCGATACAATTTTAAAATTGCACAAAAAACTTTCGGTGGGCCTTATTACATTGAAGCGTGGACGTAGACTGGCTGTGGCTCAACCTCAAAGGTATCATACAGCTTTTGCTAGACGTCAATATAGTTGTCAATCTATTTTTATTTATAAAAAAGTTAATAAAATTTTAAATATATACAGTATGAATACGTATGATTGCAAAAAATGCATAGTTAAATGGTTGAAATCTCTTACGTATAAAGACACTGAAAATTTACTTGAAAGAATGGTATAGTTTTGATATAGTTGTTACAAAGGTACATACTCACTCACAACACATACATAATATACACACATGCATTACACAAACATTAATACACAATTACACACACACACACACACATACACAACACACTATTTTCAAAAATTAGAATATTTCGTTAATCTAAGATATCACTAAAATTTTTTGTCATTGATTTAATTTTAAATTAGCATACCTATTTCTTACTGTTGCAAGGGCTTTGAGCGAAACAAACCCTAACACAAGCATTTCTAAAATTGCTTAATAGGGTGGTTTCATTTATGAATATGTAATGGAAATGTTTATGCAAATAAAATCATTTTTATTTTTTTATTTTTTATGTTTTTAGTAAAAGTAAAACCATCAATGTTCCGAATTACTGCCTATTAGGAACAAAATATCGTGTATGAAATGTATGTATAATAGCTTGATGTTTTGTGCAGAAATAGTGCCTGTATCTATTCTCATAACACTTGAATTCTATTTTCTATGTGCTATTTGGGCTAGCATAGCTTTTTTTTTTCAAATTATATGACTGTACATTTAGAATTTTGGACTACACACTTAAAGTACTGCCGTGAGGCGAGCGCACATTTATCCGAACTAAATCGACACTTTAAGTATAATCGACACTTTGTAAGTCAAAATGCAGCTCTTGCCACAAGTGAGCGATTATATACACATTCTATTCTTGAACATTTAGTTAGTCTAAAGGCAAGAGCAAGCTCATATTAAATTATAAAAAAATGCTTATGCTAATTGCACACGGGAAAATGCGCGGTCACCGTAAAAGTCTGAAAGTTCCAAACATTACAAGCAGTCAGTCCATAATACTAAGACTGTAGTACAACGCTTGCTCCGTACCCTAAGCGCTGCAATTAGTCCTCGGCGTCAGTTGGTAAATATTAACACTGGTAATTGTACACTGAACGTCAGCCCTGTTCGTTACAGTGCCCACTTGCAAGCTGAATACAAATGAATCCATTATCCGAAAGTGCGGAGATAGCAGATCGAGGACAATATCACGTACGAACGCGCGTGTACAATGCTACTAAAGTATTTTTGTAAACGTACACTTTGTCCTGCTTGAACCGGTTTATGGGTCAATAAATCTAATAACATCTACTGAAACCTCTGGAATGGGTACTTAAGCAAATTGTTGAGTATTTTTATAATGAAACTTTGGTTTGTCAGCGTGGAAGTGATTTTAAATCGTTAAACAAGTCTTAAAAGTGCTGTGAAAGGTAGATAGGTATTTCTAAATCGTATTCTGAAAAAAAAGACGAGTGTTTATTATTACTTATTGAAATTTATTCCCTTACCATTAAACAACATCATAGCTGGACAATTACTATTCTTCAGGAATAAAATGCCCATGAGCCATGCAACCGGCCCTTAGAATCACTGGAAATAAAATGTTAGGTAGCTCTAAACGCAGTTTAAATTACGAGTATTTGCTGATTTTTTATTATCAGAACGCGTAATTTTAACCTATAGCCTTAGAACCATTACTCCATCAATCGAACTACTTCACTGGTTTACGACGGAGCATCAATGGCCCTAACTAAATCGGTGACATATAGTCCCTAAGTCCGGAGTAATGTTATACAGCAGTAACTACTAACATGCCTAGACGGAAACTGGTCTGTATTCGGAAAACGTTCACCAGTTATGCAACAGCTGGTCATTGATGTGCCGTTTTCCACATGCTTGTTAGTCGTAACTCGAGTAGTTGCCAGAGAAACTGATTGTACACAATTAACGATTAATACTAATTTTTATACAGAAAAAAAGTGCTTAAGAATCGAGCTTTTCACTGCACCCGTTGACACCTTTCTGCATGACCTAATGGTTTGACTGGTAGAGAATGCTTTAAGCATTAAGTCCACCTATGTACACTAAATTTGTGCAATAAAGTCTTTAAATAAATAAAAATAAAATAAAACTATATATGTCGCATTACACTGATTATTGTCAATGTCGACTGGTTCGTATAATTTCACGGCTTCTTTTCAGTGATATTTTTATTTCACAGGGTTACAACAGTAATACTATAATAAATCTAGGATTATTATAAGGCGTGTTCTGATCGGTCGATTGAGTAAATCAGTCGCCACATGCTGATGATTAGTAAGCGTCATAAAATTTCAAAAATAATTTATTCAATTTAGAAGCGACAGTGAGGATGTTAATTTCCTTAAAGAATTCTCGCAGGGATTAGGGACTAAGTTTGTAAATGGCACGAATGGCTCTTTTCTGGAAAAATAAAGATGGTATCGATGTCCGCAGCAGAACCCCACAAGAGAAGACCATAAGACGTTATACTATGAAAGTAACTAAAATACACAAGCCTTGCTGTGTCAACATCAGTCAAATGTCTAATTTTTCTGACCGCAAAGGCAGCTGAAGCGAGTCTCCCAGCCAGAGCGTCAACATGTGGTCCCCACTGCAATTAAAAGTGTCCTCAATTTTGCATAAATAAATGACTTTTTTTTAATTTCGAATCCAATGTAATGCCCAGAAAAACAGTGGAGTTTGACAGATCAAATTTTTCACCGTTGAGTAGAATTTCTGTGGTAGCTTGCTTCACCTTAGGCATGATGAATTTAATACATTTAATTTTTTATGTATTAAGAAGCAAGTTATTGCTAGTGAACCAATTTAATATCTGAGAGAGAGCTCTGCTAACATTGTCAAATGATTTTTCGCCTCTTCTTAATTTGAAGATTAAAGAAGTATCATCAGCAAACAGAACTATCTCACAGGATTATTTTGAATAAAAAGGAAGGTCATTAATATAGATCAAAAACGGCAAAGGTCCCAATATTGAGCCCTGGGGCACTCCCGTTTGAAGCGGGGCATCTGAGCAGTTAATGCCATTAACGTTTACTGTTTGTAGTCTGCCTGAGAGGTAAGAATTCAACAGTTTTGACGCATTATTAGAAACACCCTAATGTTCTAACTTAATATTGAGTGTTTGATGATCGACACAATCAAATGCCTTCGATAAGTCACAGAATACAACTATCACATCATGTTTATCTTCATAAGCATCCAAAATGTGTTTGACGAGTGCCACCCCAGCATCTGTTGTATTTCTACCTTTGGAGAAACCAAACTGTTTCTCATGCAGTAATTTATTAAGTTTAAAATGAGTGAACAATCGATTAAATATAACTTTTTCAAAAAATTTGCTAAATGCAGGTAGAATCGAAATTGGCCTGAAGTTGCTTGGGTCACTTTTTTCTCCTGACTTAAATAAAGGTATGATCTTACTATATTTCATTAAAGTAGGAAATTGACCTCGATCAATACATTTGTTAAATAAATATGCTAAGTGAGATGCTATGAGAGGTAAAATGGGTTTTATTGTGTCAGTTGATATTCCCCATATATCCTTATTTTTTTTTTGTTTTAATTTCTTGAAAGTTTTAACAATCATAAAAGGGTTAATATGAGTGAAATCACACCTGTCAATACACGATACCAGCAGTGATTTCGCGTGCAGAGCGCACGAATTAAGTTGTTTTGTGGTTTCGATAGGTATATTACAGAAGTACTTCTCGAAGGCACCTGCAACTTCATTATCAAATTTAATATTTTTATTATCAATTATTAATGTAACCTTTATTTATAATAAGTCCAAGTCCAAGTCTCTTTAATTTCATTACTGGAGTTATTAATTTTATCACGTATACAATTAGATTTAGCTACCATGCAAACATTCTTGAATAACTTTGAGTATTTTTTAACATATTCTAAAAATATTGGGTCATTATTTCTATATACTTTTTGATTATATAATTCAAACATTTTTTTCTTACTGATGTATATACCTACAGTAGCCCAGTCACTGAATTTTGGTTTCAAGTTGTTTATAACTAATTTCTTTTTAGGAAATTTTTTGTCAATTTTTTTTTAATTAATAAAAAAAAAACTTATATTGGTTATTAACATTGTCATTAATAAAAGGTAAAAGCGGAATTGTATCACTTAAGTTAGATTTAAATTTTTCTTTTCGGAAATCAGTGACTGGTCTAAATTTAATTTCATTTTTAGTCGGTACAAAACGATGTTCAAACGTGACTGACTCACTGTCCACAGTGATCGGATATTACAAAATTTACTATAGATTTTTTAATCACACCAGAGTTACAGAATATATTGTCTAAGCAAGTAGCTGTTGCAGCAGTAATTCTAGTTGGTTCAGCAAAAACAGGCATTAAATTAAAGGATTTGAAAAGACTTAAAAACCTCACTCGATAGGTTTTTTTTTCATCTATAATATCGACATTGAAATCCCCACATACAACTACTTTCTTTTTATTTGTAAATAATTTCCTGAGTGATTTCTCCATTATAGACTCAAATAATTTAAAATATCCAGTCGAGGGCCTATAAACACAAACAAATATGTAATCGTCCAGCTCTGCACATGATATCTCAATAGTTCGTTCAACAGAGACAGATACAATATCTTTGCGCTCTTTACATTTTAAATTATTATTGATTAATATAAGTGACCAGCCATGGGTGGCCAAGTAAAATGTAGCGTTCATAAACCAACCAATAAGGTTTATAAGTTTACCAAATAGCAAAACTTAATGAAAATGGATTTTAAAATATTTTATTTATAGCTTGTACCAAATTGGTTTCAAGCAAAAAAATGTTTTCAGTTCAATGATATCAAATATTATGGAGTTAAATCTGAAAATAAAATAAAGCTTCTTAAAAGAGACAACTTGAAATGGTAAATAAATTCACTTGAAATTCTCTATTTGATACTATTTCAAGTACAGATGTGATAAAATTAATTTACTATAGCTTGAACATGGACATAATAATGAAGGTATTCAACGGATCATACATACCAGTATTTTTACCCTAAAATCTTAAAAATGCTAATTGCTACATTCGGTGCTAGTTATTAATTTTATGGGTCGATTTCTTTTGTAATCAACAGTTACTTAAATTAAGTCTGATTCCTTATAAATATGTGATTTCATGTTTTTAGTAACCCTGAAATGTTATAAATTGCACTTGTAAAAAGCAAATTTTGCTATGTGATAGACGAGGAATCGAACCCCGTGTCTTACGCTATTCGAGCGTATGCCTATACCACTCGGCCACCGTCACATTGTGTGCGAGATTGCTCTCACAATATCCGAAGGAAATATTTTTACAAATATTTTACAATCGGTTAAGATGAAGGACGCCAATTTATAATTTCGTTTTTGTTTTATAGTGTTTTGTCACTATATATAAACTTAATAATATAAATTTCACTTGTAAAAAGCAACTTTGGCTGTATGACAGACGAGGAATCGAACTCGGATCCCGTGTCTTACGCTATCCGGGTGGGCAAGCACGGGGTTCGATTCCTCGTCTGTCACACAGCCAAAGCTGCTTTTTAGAAGTGCAATTTATATTATTATGTTTGTTCGAGTATAGTGATAAAACACTATAAAACAAAAATGTAATTATAATGGTTAATTGAGTCACCGATTACGATGATTTTTTGGCACCCTACTAAATTTTATTCGGAACAACGCTGCAATAAATCAGTGGTTGAATTTTCATTATTAAAGCCTTGCTTTTGTGTTCGATTATTAATTATTGTTTCCGAGGTGGCTTTTGTTATATTGACGCGTTCATTTGGGCGCTCCAACTTTGTAAGTGCCCCACTTGGGAAGTTTCATTTTGGTTTTACCAAACAAGATTTATAATGAAATGTTATAAGAAGCCCTCAAGGAGGTAGACCGGTGGCATACGAGTTCAATCTCGCGGATTGATTTCAAAGGAATTCCAAAGTTCTATCGTACGTCTGAGCAGTAATAGAAGGTAATTGAAAATGTTTTCGTCTATTTCATTAAGAAGATGAAAATTGACGTACTTCAGGTCGGTTAATTGATTTTTCATGCATCAAATAGCTGTCAAACCTTCACACTATCTGTGTTTTATAACAATGAGTGGGGATAAAATACGTTAAAACCATTAAAACCTTATATTAATAAACATGTATTGTTATCTATTTTATAACATGTTAATTTATCATTTTATACCACAATGTTTTTGATTGCTATTAATTAAGAATGAGTTATCGTTATCGAAACTGTTGCTATGCATACTACAAAGTTCCTCAAAATATATGTGTTCTTAACACTTGTATAAATAAAGACTCTGTTTATTATCCGTAAAAAAATAAAGCCGACCATAATCATTGGCCGGCGGTAAAAGACAGGAAACTTTCATTTAGCAATTATGATAAGCCGCTTAGAGACCTTTGAACGTAAAGTAAACAAGGAAAACCTGATTTAACAAATTTCTATTATTTATGAGAGAAAAAAAACATTTCACCAGCTGAAGTAATTTCGAAGTTATTAAGATTTTCATTGATTACAATTCACGCCGGAATTGTCTGCAAAAATCATAGATATTTAATTAACTTACATCCTATGTAGTAATTCGCTATCCTTACACAATGATAAATGGACTCATATAAATAATACTTTCTACTGAGTTTTAGAATACAATAGTGTTAAAAAAATGTCTACCATTTATAAGCAATTTATCTTCTTATAAATAAAGATTAGCTTACCCAGAGGGTAAATATAAGTTGAGGATATGTTAAATTACTTCTTGTTATGTTCAAAGATTTTAAAAAAAATGTGATGAATAAAAGTCTTGTCATGATAAAGGTATGACCATTTACATAATAATTATGTTTAATTTATCTTCTCAGCTTTCAAGGCACCCAAGGAACCACTACACAGTGCTACGAGTACCTATACTATTAAAGCTCGTTATTTTGACATGTATGAGCCGTTTAGTGCTTCAGGTATTCTTGTAATCACAAAGTAAGACTTATATCCATCTATATTGGTGTTGCAAAATCTTAAGCAACCGCGTTATAAATCTGTGCATTTAAAGCCGCCAAAGTCGTGAAGCACCCTCATCGTTTCAGTTGAAAAATTTCATGGCAGAAAGGGAATCAGGCAAAGGAGGCCATCTATCATGTGACCGGCCGAACCGCTCGACGGAAGTTATATGTCTAAGGTACAAAATAATACGGCCTTCGTCCCCTAAAATATCGTTTAATATTCCCCCAGAAGACTACTGGCAGTTTGCTGCGCGTTTACCGAAAACGATATTTCGTAAGATTTTGTCAACTGTGTTGTGTGATCGTTACTAATGTCTACTAATGTTATTTTTATTTAATCATAAGAATAATTTATGTTTAAATTAAAAACAAAGTATTGAACTAAAAGTATTAGTGATATATGTGTTTTCATAATTGTCATTACAAGAGTGTTCTGTGCTGCACAATTGTCAAAACAACAGTACCACGTAATAGCTATACATTATTAACATTCGCATGCGGCATGCGGAATTCGCAAGCTATGTATCGCTCTAACATGGCAAGATGTGATATAGTTGCATCTATAGTTGTACTACCAACGCCATTAGCTCAGCTACGCAGTCGCATCGCACGCAGGAGCGATGTGAAACTATTGCGAATTTAAAACATCTGCCGAACGTCGGTGGTGTACCGTCGTTCGGCAGACAACATGTGTCTAATAACTATTGCGAAACGCTTGCGTCCATGTCATGACTATTACTCATTTGTTTGCGGAACGATTACAATAAGCATGCAACTATTATGCCTAGATATATGTTAAAACGAGTCATAGTATATTCAAATCATTGCTATACAATTTACAGATTTTCGCAGTGCGAATGCGATGGTGGACCAACGTTACAAAAGCAAAAATGACGGAGCTGCACTGTTCCAACATTGCAGCATCAAAGAAATGCAACGGAGACGCGGAACAACGCCCATGTAGCTTCACTGTAACTAGCTCAGTTTGAGTTCCAACTAATTTAAATACAAAATCTCAAGTATCATAAAAATAAACTAATTTTTGATTCTAAAATCCCTAAATCGTCAAACAAATTACACAAACCCAAAAATTAATTGGTCATGGCACAGAAAGTCGCGTCATTAGTGAAAAAGCGAGACTTTTAATCGAAACATCCATGTTTGGCGAACGGTTCTCATTTCAGGGGTCATTACTCAAACGCGGGGTTCTCACTCAAATGAGATTTCATAATTAACGTAAGCCAGGTTCGCCCGTCAAGTGTATGTGAAAATTTAACGAGAGGACTGCCGCTTGAGACCTATCTTGGGCGTGTTTACGTTGCTGACGGTGTTTCCACACTGATAACATTCTGTTTTCAAACGTAACGACCACTACAATCAAATGTTATTTGATGTAGCTTTTCGAAACATGTGACCCATTTTTGGGATCAAAGAATCTTGTAGTAGCTTTCTATTCATGAATACGGATGACTGATTATAAATTTAAACTTTTCATTATTAACGTGAATACTAAGGACACAGTTTCTTATTTATTTATTAAATTGTGATACCGTTATTTTAATTGGGCATGTGTTCTTTAATCTAGGTAACTAAATGAGAACAAAAGTTATTTGTGAAAAAGTTATTTATATCATTGTGATTGCACCATTATTGTGTTTATGATAGTGTCGTGAAATATCCTTACAAATGCGTGTTATTGTATTAATAGCTAAATTCTAGTATCACCCCATTTTTATGATTAAAAAACGATGATAGTTTCTTTGCATTCAAAACGATTTTGAAAACATATAAGTACTTATACTTTTCGGTTTTTTCGACAGGATTTTCCAAAAAGATATCGGTATTTTAATAAAAACTATAAGTAGTGCCGCATTCTAATAAAAAAAATCTAAGACAGATTTTCATAAAAACTGAAAATTGCTCGATATCAAAAAAGTTTCCGAATAAGAAAACTAAGAGCTACTTCATCTTGCTATGGCAAAGTCGAATTTTCATTTCAATTTCGATTCGCCAGACAACTTTTTAAGCAAATAATCTTCGCAAACTATTTAATAATTGTAGGACTTATTGGCAAGAATCGCCTCAACTTTGGCGTGGATTCTTTTTATTACTTGGAGTTAGTTGCGATTAAAATATCTGTACATTGCATTGCTTGCATTTCTTAACACAAAAAAGGATTTATAAAACCACTTAATACTTTGACAGATGTTCATCCGTACACAGAATATCCACATTACACTTGCTTTCGCGTTTTAGAAAAACGTATTCATTTAAATAATCGCGGAAAATGATTTCCAGCATTTTGAATAATAACTCGCTGCTTAAGTCGCTCGAAATAAAAATAAGGAAACGAATGCAGGTTTCCTCTGGGCAAAAATAAACGAGGCTCATAACTCGGCCGCAATTGCGGCATTTCTCAACAGCTGTTATACGGCTGCGATGCGACGCTTCTACCACTAATTAACCGGCTTTGCGTAAATTTGGGTGAAAAATCCACTTCGCATAAAAAGTTACGGTTGTCTTGGACTAATGGAATTGTATAAGTAAAAATATTTTTGGTCGAGTTAACTCGTGGTCTTATTTTTTGTGTCAAGATATCGGGGTTAATTTATATATTTTGTTTTATCTTCATATTATGCATATCCTATCTTCTATCCTATAAATTCGTGTTAGTTACAAAACTTATATCTTATGAATTGGGGCCGTATTTTTGAATCGCTCGCTTGAATATGACGTGTGATTTTCGTTTGAAAACGAATTCAAAATCAGTGGAAATCTCGCGAAATAAAGACGTTAGTTTTCACAACATGCAGTTATCTTTTTGCAATCACTTTTTTTTTCTTTGTTTGCTTTTGTACTAATTTTCATTAGAAAATCTTACATTAGCAATTAATATCTTTTCGCGTGTGATGAATAAATAGGGGCCCCGGTTTTTAATTACTTTTACTTTGAAAACGGGTTTTTCCGGGACCGCTCTTAAAGTAATAAAATGCAATTCTATAAATAATACACAATAATGATACCTATACCGTAAAATTTCATCAACAACAGGAAACTATTAAAAAAATATTATCATAAACAAAGTATAGAGTTATTCAGATATCTCCCTACTTAAAAACACATTCATGTTTAAATATTTTGAACAACGCCAAAAATACGTAGGTATTTTTAAAACTTGGTTAAAATCAATACACGTCGCTATTTTTATGACGTGTTTGCATGTCAAGGTCTTTGCGGCGAACCAGTGACATTTTGTTCACAGGAATTCATGAAATTATAACTACGAAATTCGTAGTACGATGTTTGTAGATTGACGAAGCATTGAATTAATAAATGGTCATCTAAAAAATATGTTGAGACGAGACGCAGCATAAGATTATGGTGGTTGAGTATGGTTAGTCAACGGGCAAAAATCAGCATTATTAAAAGTACGTATTTGGTATTGAAACGACTCAGAGCCCCTATTTTTGAATCACTCGCGCCAAGATGGCGAGTGAAAATCATTCCTTAAAGTCGAATTTTCAAATGAAATTCATTTGAAATCTACATGGGAGGGATTTGAAAAAATGTATCTTAATTTCGTGAGCACTTAAGACAATACGTATTTCGCGTGATTATCGTAGATTTTTAATCGGTTTTCGATCAAACATCCCACGCCATAATAAAACGAGTGATTGAACAATAGAGGGCCAGGTAGTTTTCATCTTTATATAAGCTCTGTATGGTTTTATTAAGCTAGCATTTTTTTACAATATATTTCTTCAAAATCTAGATTCTTTATTGGCAACCATGACGCTCACAGTTTTGGACAGTTTCACCTTTTTATTTCGATACTCACAAGCAAGAAAGGCAAGCTCAGGACCAGCCAAGCACTTCGGGTAAATTGATAAAACTCTACAACACAAGACCATAGACGAAGGCGTTTCATTGAATACACTTAAGTAGTTAAATAAATCGATTTCAATTTTGCAAGTTACGGGTAAAAGTCAAAAACGTGTTCCATTTCATTCCAAACTTTTAGCAGAATGCTTTTAGTTTTCGGGCAAGCTATCTGTTTCCACGTTTATCTGTTTGAAAACACGTAGTGTAAAAAATTGGATTTGTTTGTTCCAATGGACCGTCAGTGGTTTATGACTTAATAAATTTAAACAAGTACGACAGGACCATAAATTGCGATCCACACTTGTGAATTTGAAATTCTATTTTCTAACTTGCAACTTGATTTTTCAGTTTCAACACAGGCCAGTTTTCACTATAACTCGATAAGATTTTGAATCTCTCATTGAAGAATGTATGACAGCATGGCATAGTACGCATATATCATTGTAATAAATAACAAAACGAAATCCATAAAGGCTTTTCTAAACATATATAAATCAAGACTTATAAACTCACCTATTGAAGATTTCTAGTTCCTCTGGAAATCACTAAACGGCTAAACTCTGTACGTTAACACGTGACATAACTCTTTTATAAAGAAAATATTATACTACACACTCCATGATAAGAATAACTGTGTAAGTAAGATGTTTATAAAACCTCAATTTATTTACCGACATGTAACAGATATATTTTAAGAAAAATACGACCGAAATTTTTCGCAGGACATTTTTGTGACAAATTGGGGATCCTTACAATTAGTGCCGTCGCTTCTTTGTAAGAAGTGTCGTATTCAACTAGACTAATGATTCTCATAAATTTCTCACAGAGAGCTGTTCAAACAAATTTTAACAGACTTATTCCGCAACTCAAAAGGATCATACATTATGATTTTATCTTTTAATGGAAATGGATTTGATTCATAAGAGGTTTTTTTTATTGAAATGATCCAATTTTATGTTTAGGTTTATCAACTTGGGGTTGGTTACTTTATGTAGGTACACTAGCATCTCGTGTTGAGGGTAAAGAACGAACCACTAAATAGCAGGCCGATTCAGAACGTTTGATAAGCCATTCTCGGCTAGATTTTCTATTAGTTTTTAAATTAATGTCGCAGTTTGTACGGATGTCAGTTCGATACCAAATATAATAAAAGAAGATAATACATTAATTGCATCTGATAAACCCACATTATTATACTTTTATTAATAAGTAAAATGTATCAAATCCTAAACGAGTCCGTAACCGAATGGTTTTGAATCGCGGGGCTGGTTCGGCAAAGCCTACAGTCTTACTATGGATTGCAACAATCTGCACAATTCTTGTTCGATTCTTAGAATCGTACGTATATCGGATTGTATGCATGTTTATGGTAAGGGTCACGGATGTATAAGCGCTTCAAAACACAATAAGTTTTCTACAACCGAACGGCACACTTTAGAATCCTATTCAGCGGATATCCCTTGAGTAATGTGGGTCAGACCCGTTTCCGAAAATAAATCCCGACTTCAAAATAAATAACCGCTTCCCCACGGTGGAGGCCGATTATACTTAATTATACAGTCCGTTGTCGAAGTCTAAGTCCCTTTGCACACTGCGACTTTAAGCCGCGATGCAGTCGCAAACTGGCAACCTTACTATTTTTAAATTGACTGTTATTATTTTATTGTACTAAAAAAATGTATATCTAATAAGGCAGGTCACAGTGAGACGTCATTTTTATTAAGATCTTATATACCTGTGTTCCACAATAAACGAATTTGATTTGATCTGATTTGACACACTTGCGCTACTTTTATTAGAGATGCAGTCGCAATGCAAATGCTGGACATTGACAAATTATGTACTGTATTGGCGACTGTTGACAAAATACAGTACATAATTTGTCAATTTCCAGCTTCTGCATCGATTTTAACGCGCGTTAGCATCGCGACTGCATCAATGCTACAAGTAGCGCAGTGTGTATAGGTAGACAGTTTGCGACTGCATCTATGCTAAAAGTCGCAGTGTGTAACGGATCTAAGGGGTCTAATAGTTGCTGATTATTGGAATTCAGAATTTACAGTTTAGTTTGTTTTGCCTTCTCTAGTATACCCGACGCTTGGGGCTTTTGTGGCAGGCGTTTATACCGTTTAAAATAAGATCGTTATCCCTATATTAATCTAACGATAGCCACCAATAAGTCGGACTACCTGAATATTACCTTGTAATAAACATGTTACATTTGGATTTACATAATAAATTGGTACGAAACCAGCCGAAATCCGATGGCACTAAAATCTCACCGATATTACCGTTTCATTATTGTGTAAATAATTTCCACTTTAATTACAGGCTCTTTGGCTAATAACGATTAAAATACCAATAAGTAACGAGATAGGGCACCTTCGTACCTCGTTAAAGCCCCGGTTAATACTTAATTCATGGTTCGCTACTACAGTACAGTCAACTTTATAACATCTAAAGTTGCGAAGTTGCTGTTGCAAGCTGTAAGTGATTTGAAATATTAAACGCCTATTAAGTTATTAAGGGGTGTGTTCGGCAAACAGATGATGTAGCGTTTTTGATAAACAGATTAAGGTGCTTACATAAAACTGACCTGAATATTACCTTGCCTTGAATCGGTTCCGAAGTGGGCTCCATACGATTTGAGCGGTATAACTAACGATTAGTTAATTTTGATTTGAAATGGCGGCTTATTGCGTAACCAGTAGTTAAATATGATAAATGTTGGTAATTAACGGGTATCAGTGTGAATGGAAAATATGTCACAGGGGTGTAAATAGCCTTACCCAGTAATTTAATTGACCATTGCTTTGTAATTTGGATAGAGTAATTTTGTTTGTTTATTTTTCTAACAGCTATACAAAACGTATCATGTAACGTGTCAAGCCGATTCAATACGTGTGACCACCATAACTATCAAAAAATAACCCAAAAATTTGAATAACCCATAATTTTTATCACGCTTTTATTAGCTTGACCTGTATGTATGAATGTGTGTATGTAACGGAATCTTTGAACTTCATTTTCACCTCCACCACCTCCTTCCAGGGGTCTGATTAACATGGAAATTTGCACAGGGGTCAAAGACCAATGACAATACAATAATCTCATAACTTTATATGAAAGTCCTGACTAGGATCATCAGGAAAAAAATATATATCAAGATTAATGAGCATGGTATTTAGCCTATGCCACTTGCTGAAAGCCAATGAAAATGTTATTCTCTTTCTCTTGCTGCCAATTGGCCCTCTGCTGCCTACGGCCTGTTCCTCTTTCTGGTTTCCCCCACTTTCAAAAGACAAATTTCCTTATTGGTTGCTGCTACAAATTGCCTCGCGTGCATGCAATCCCACTCCTCGAATATTATAATTGTCGCTGCTACCGAAATATTGCGCGCGCATCCGCGCTTGCATATTTAAATTTCTTTTATATTTTAATATTTCAACAATTTTTAAAATTTAATGAATTCTTAAATTAAATAAATTTCTTTCTAAATAAATTATTTCTGAATTTTTAGTGTCAAGACGACAATTAAATAATTAATTGTCGTCTTGACACTAAAAATTCAGAAATTAAATTATAGTTTAAAAAAACTTAAAAAAAACCGGCCAAGTGCGAGTCGCACTCGCGCACTGAGGGTTCCGTGCCAACTTTAACTGAATTTGGGAATCCACTTACATCTACTTAGTAAAATCCACAATATTTGTGGACAGCAAATATTACTTTGTTTTTCATAGTGTTTGTATGAAGTACGAAGTTATATTTGCGGTTTCTGAAAATGTGCTATATCTCAAAAACTTCTCGTTCGATTCCATCCGAACCATTTTCGTTAAAGGTATTTGTTAAGATCTACATTATATATATATATATATATATATATATATATTTCAAAATTTACACTCGCTTAGTTTAGAAGTTAGATGGGAGACGTCCATTTTACCACTTTGGAAGCGTCTAGCTATGAAACGTTAGACTTTAAAAGAAAATGGTTTTAGAAACCTCGGTGTCATTTTAAGAGACCTATCTATAGACATCCCACACGTATACGTTTGACAAAAAATATTTTTTTGGTCTTAGTTTTATGTATGGGAGCCCTCCCTTAAATGTCATATTTTTTTGTATTTGTATGATAATCGTAAAGCGGTTAACATGATACATCTTACTACCAATTTTCAACAGTGTGATGCTTATCGTTATAGAATAAAAGGCTGTGACATACGGACGGACAGACAAACAGACTTGACGTAACTATAAGGGTACCTTTTTTTTGCCATTCGGCTACGGAACCCTAAAAACATGCTTTAATAGCAGTCGAACTAAAAAGTAGAAATGATTTTTTGTTTAAGACAGTTTGTGTTATTGCAATATCAAATTCAACAATCAATTATCATTATTTATTCAGAATAAGATTAATATGAATATTAAGATATTAACAAAAAATCAAATAAAGTGAAAAAGCGTGCGGTGCTTAAAATAATTCTGATATTGCAAACAGTAACAAATAAAATAAACCTCACATTCGATATCAAGCTCCCCACGCTTTTTCACTTTATTTGAATTTTTGTTAATATCTTAATATTCATATTAATCTTATTCTGAATTAATTATGATAATTGATTGTAGAATTTGATATTGCAGTAACACAAACTGTCTTAAACAAAAAATATTTTCTACTTTTTAGTTCGACTGCTATTAAAGCGTGTTTTTTTAGTTTTTTTAAACTATAATTTATTATATTATGAAGAGATTTTTCGTAGTTACCGAGGTAATTTGTAAATTATGGTTTTATATGGATTTTTTGTGCTACCTACTAATAATCGGTTGTCTTATTCTTACATAGCACGCTATTTAACAAAATAAGAATAGTCAGCAATAAAAATTGTATTTTCATAATTTTTTACAATATGTCCATACATTTAGTAAGGAACTTTGTTATAAAAATATATGGGATTTATTTGATAGGTATGGTGGTCCGGTCACCTATCACCACGCATCGGCTTGGCACATTACGTTAACACCCTGTAGTGTCGTTGTTAGTTATGGCTACATTTCTGAATACACACGCACACACACACTCACTCACCTTCTTACTTTTGTTTTATAGCCAGACTAAACTTATATTATTTTAGAATGAGCGGCGTGACAACGCCTATTCCGTTTACGTATCATTTCAACTAAGCTTGTTGTAACTATTTTTAAAATAACTACGGTATATTCACATATCGCTGCCCTATTCAATAAAGCAGTTATCAGCGATCACGCCCATTTTAATGTTATTTGAAAAGGAAGAAAATGAATAATAATTATTTAAACTATTCAATAGGCTGATTTTTCAAGCGCTATCTTTTACTTCATATATGTTAAATTGGTAGTATTTAGAATCAATTATATAATGTTATTGGCTTCAATGTTAATTTACCAATCAATATAACTATTTTAATTAAATCATGCTAACAGAACTAGCACCTATTTTAAAAAAAAAACTTTATTAGTACTAAAATAATTATGAATATTTTATAATACTGCCTTAAATATGAAGAAATAATAAGACATATAAAATTGTTGTTAGTTTGTAATGATGAATACAATAAAATATGAAATACATTTTATTATAGCAATTCCAAAATAGCGTTTAGTGGATAATATGTCTGAAAAAGTGTTACAAAATTATCCTGAAAAAGGTGGTAATAGCCGGAAACGCTCCAGATTATAAATAGAATTTACGTTGTATTATTGACTTATATCCCCGGCTACTACTGGAAAGAAGGTCTATTAATAATATCCTTTATAATAATAATATAATATATCCTTTGGACATTCCCAATCATCGCCATCTAGTCCCAAAGTAAGCTACTCAAAGCTTGTGTTATGGGTGCCAGACAACGGATATAATACATAAATACTTTTGAAATAGTTTAACAGTAACTTTTAACATTTAATGGTATTGCAGTTAAAACAGTAACGTTAATTGTTTTATCATTTTGATCATTATCTATTCCATAATATATTATTTAAGTAATATATATTTTTTATGAGATTAATTGGTAGAAAACCTATCGATTGAGATATTAAACGCCTATTTTGAATGCCTGTACACTTAAATATAAATAAATTAGCTTTAATTGTTTCTCCTGTAAAATTGTTTTTTTTATTACCGCTTTATTTCCCGGGGCCAGCGATACGTTCATATCGCCTAGTAGACGAACCAACTAATGTTTAAATAGCCTAATCTTATTATAATTAAAATCAGTTGGCATAATTAACGCTTTATCTAATAGTTGATTAAGCTATTGGATGTTTCAACTATGTACGTAATACGTGGGTACGTATTACAATACTGAATTTTAAAATACCGAATTTCAAAGCCCTACAAACGGAAGGCCGAATTTTAGAACGCCGAATGTTTACATGATCGAAAGTTCTAAATGCCGAAAGTTTGAAATCCCGAAAATTCAAAATACCGAATCTTATGAACGCCGAATTCTAAAATGCCGAATTTTAAAGACCGACTGTTTATATGACCGAAAGTTCAATATACCGACAAAATTAAAACTCGATTATTAAAAATACCGAAATTTACAAGACCCATGAACGAAAAGCCAAACAATTTGTATACCACTGAGATTGAGGTTCATTAAGTAAAACAATATTAGATTGACCCCGACTCGCCGTGGTCCTTAGCCGTGGTACTAGGTTGCCCGATACTAGAGTGTAATTTAAAAGCCGGAGGCGCGGAGGGAGAGCAGCCCTCGCCCGCTGTAGCGAATCTCAGGCTCCCGTGCGAGCTGGAGCGGCCGAAGCTGCGGAGGCGAGCATGGGTACCTGAGATTCGCTACGCTAGGGCGAAAGGGCTGCACTTCCCGCAGCGCCGGAAAAGAGCAAAACCTATGCATGCTGCTACATGCATGCCTGTTTGATTGATTGCTTGCATGCTGCATGCCTGTTTGATTGCTTGCATGCTGCATGCCTGCTTGCTGCATACATTGAGACTGAGGTTCATTAAGAAAAACAAATGATGGATTAGAAGACCTACCTGCCTACCGCAAAGTTAATCTTACTTTCGGGATTTTGAACTTCGGTATACTATCTGTAGGTATATTAATCTTCGAGATTTTAAACATATGGGATATGAACCTTCGGGATTTCGAACTTTCGGGATTTTGAACTTTCGGTATTATAATACGTACCCTAATACCTAATATTTTTAAAGACATAATCTGTAGTTTATTAATACGTAATTAATATCATGTAACTCTGTGAAAAATACGTTAAAATACAGGAAAACATGACATCATTATTCTCAAAAAGCGTTGTGATAAAACAATACACAATATTGAAGGAATGATGTCTCTCTTGTCAGTTGCCAAAGCCTACGGCCATTACATGGAGGTTTTGGAAACGGTCCAACTTTGTTCGTAGCTACAACAAGCTGTTTTAAACGTTAGTCGTTGATTTTCAATATTGTTTCGTAATTGTTTTTAGTAAAAGTAAAACCATCAATGTTCCGAATTACTGCCTATTAAGAACAAAATATCGTCTATGAAAGGTATGTATAATAGCTTGATGTTTTGTGCAGAAAAAGTACCTGTATCTATTCTCATAACACTTGAATTCTATTTTCTGTGTGCTATTTGGGCTAGCATAGCTTTTTTTTTCAAATTAAATGACTATATATTTAGAATTTTGGACTACACACACATTAAAGTACTGCCGTGAGGCGAGCGCAAATTTATCCGAACTATTTAGTTTTACGACACTTTAATAGTGTACGCACTTTGTAAGTCAAAATGCAGCTCTTGCCACAAGTGAGCGATTATATACATATTCTATTCTTGAACATTTAGTTAGTCTAAAGGCAAGAGCAAGTCCATATTAAATAAAAAAATATGCTTATGCTAATTGCACACGGGAAAATGCGCGGTCACCGTAAAAGTCTGAAAGTTCCAAACATTACAAGCAGTCAGTCCATAATACTAAGACTGTAGTACAACGCTTGCTCCGTACCCTAAGCGCTGCAATTAGTCCTCGGCGTCAGTTGGTAAATATTAACACTGGTAATTGTACACTGAACGTCAGCCCTGTTCGTTACAGTGCCCACTTGCAAGCTGAATACAAATGAATCCATTATCCGAAAGTGCGGAGATAGCAGATCGAGGACAATATCACGTACGAACGCGCGTGTACAATGCTACTAAAGTATTTTTGTAAACGTACACTTTGTCCTGCTTGAACCGGTTTATGGGTCAATAAATCTAATAACATCTACTGGAACCTCTGGAATGGGTACTTAAGCAAATTGTTGAGTATTTTTATAATGAAATTGTCAGCGTGGAAGTGATTTTAAATCGTTAAACAAGTCTTAAAAGTGCTGTGAAAGGTAGATAGGTATTTCTAAATCGTATTCTGAAAAAAAAGACGAGTGTTTATTATTACTTATTGACATGTATTCCCTTACTATTAAATAACATCATGACTGGACAATTACTACTCTTCAGGAATAAAATGCCCATGAGTCATGCAACCGGCCCTTAGAATCACTGGAAATAAAATGTTAGCTAGCTCTAAAAGCAGTTTAAATTGCATTTACGAGTATTTGCTGATTTTTGATCATCAGAATATGTCTTAATTTCAACCTATAGCCTTAGAACCATTACTCCATCAATCGAACTACTTCACTAGTTTACGACGGAACTACAAAATAATCGGGGCGTGCCCCGTAATCAAAATTTTTACTTTTTTTACATTTTAACACACGTTCCACTCCGACGCACGACCAACAGTGCGGAACCGGAAAAAACAGCAGCTGTCACACTTGACAAATGTCAGTGTCAGCATCCATCATATCTATGCCAAAATTTCATAACTATGGACTGGAGTCCTACATCCATTTAGCTTTTCGTTTTACGCGAACTTAGACAAAATTATACAACGTTACAGCATCAATGGCCCTAACTAAATCGTTGACATATAGTCCCTAAGTCCGGAGTAATGTTATACAGCAGTAACTACTAACATGCCTAGACGGAAACTGGTCTGTATTCGGAAAACGTTCACCAGTTATGCAACAGCTGGTCATTGCTGTGCCGTTTTCCACATGCTTGTTAGTCGTAACTCGAGTAGTTGCCAGAGAAACTGATTGTACGTAATTAACGATAAATATAAATATTTATATAGAAAAAATTGCTTAATAATCGAACTACATATGTCGCATTACACTGATTATAATCAATGTCGACTGGTTCGTATAATTTCACGGCCTCTTTTCAGCGATATTTTAATTTCACAGGGTTACAACAGTAATCTAGGATTATTATAAGTTGAATTAGTGGTGGGAGCCCCGCGTGTTCTGATTGGTCAATTGAGTAAATCAGTCGCCATATTCTAATGATTAGTAAGCGTTATACATTTTAAGCACATTTTAATTCTCATATCTATTGTATAGTAAATGTAGAGAACTATAAAAGTTTCACGCTAAAAATTAAAAAAAAAGTCTTTAAAAACCTGTCCCTTAATTGCTAACTCTATGTTTAGTACTTGTTCACTCAGCTGGTAACGAAAACGGATCAATCAGTGATCGCTCTGATAATATAACGGCTTTCTTAAATCAGTTTTATTGTCAAAATTTCACAGTCTTACATCACTCATTCACTTTATCAGTCTAGTGAAAATATAATTACACTGAAATTGGTCTGTAATATTGTAACTAATGCAAACTATTGACAATATTTAGTATAATTATAATAACACTAGTAAAATTGTAGTAATATAGCCTGCAACATATATATCTTTATGAGTGATGGCATCAGTATTTTCTACTGATTACTTAAATAGAAGTCTGGCAAATAATTTGAAAAAAAAACGCAGTTGTACCGATTTAATTGAAAATAACTCTCAGAACGTAAAATGTTTCTGGAAAAATAAATATCTCGCATAATTATCACAAAGAACGACTCTTCACTGCTATCTCTTTAAATGTATAACAAAATTAACAAAGATTCTCAGAGTAAAACGCTTGTTCCTAACATCTTCTGTAGTCAGTCTTATCGCGAAGAAAATTAGAGGAACCGCCTCTAGCTTGGAATATAAACATAATAAAACGTACAATGGCGGATTTAAGGATAAATTAGGTGTAAATTTATCGGAGAGTTTAAAACAAAAGATGACACATTTAAACAGCGTCGTTCAACATTATTTTGTGGTATATCATATTTACGAGAAAATCTCTTTGACAGAACTAACTGAAACACGAAAACTCTGTATTTCAGTTATAAATGCAAAGTATTTCAACAAAATAAGAGTAGAACCAACGACAGACACAACGAATTCTAAACTAAATGCATACCTAGTTAAAAAAATATATAAAATATATATTTTATGGCCATGCTTGAATTTGTTAGAATACGCGGAACTAACTTATTCTAACTACTCCTAGAAAACGTTCAAATAGTTGGAAAACACTTTAATAATAATGATAAAGGTTTGTATTTGGAAAAAATACTTTTGAAAGATAAGCGGAAAATACTCGCGAACTGAGTCAGCTCCCAACGAACATCGAATTGGCGTAGCCTGATAATTTATGACCGGATAAAATATGGTGACTCGAAAAAAAAACATATTTTTTACCTCAACCCGTAAATAGATGTGTTAGGAGTGAAGTTTTTATTATTTTTTCATGAGTGGATTATACAATTTGAGAAAACGTTTCATCTACCAGTGTGATCTCCAAAATGTATAATTTAGTACTAAAAATAAAAAGTTACTGACATAATGCGCAATATGAAAATCGTAAACACCAAATTAGAAGAACTAACAGCATTTATGATCTAATTACAGCACTGAGTTCAACAGGGTAAAAAGTAAACAGGTTGATGAACTAATTTTACACACTGTTGTCGAGTGTCTATTCAATCACTTTTAATTTAATTAATGAAAACCAACAGACGTCTCATTCACGTTAGAATCCCGACAACGAAAACCTAATGTGTTTGGGGGGGCGGGGGGGGGGGGGGGGGTAAGTTCTCGTGCCGAAAAAAGTTCGATTGCTGCGAAGAATCGGCCTTATCTTGTACCTTATATACACTATTTGTCGCAAATTCACTATCGCGATGCCAGGGCCCCTATTTTGGAATCACTCGCGTCAAGATGGGTGAAAAGCATAATGAAAATCAGTTGAAATCCACATGGGAGGGATTGGAAAAAATACATCTTAATTTTGTAAGTACTTACGTCAATAATTCGCGTGATTATCGTAGATTTTTAATTCGTTTTCAAACAATTATCACACGCCATATTCACGCGAGCGATTCAAAAATAGAGACCCAGGAGCCCTTTTTTGACTTTAAATCACTCGCTTCAATATAGCGTGTGATTTTTGTTCGAATAGGTAGATTCAAAATCGATAGAAATCACGCCAAATATACACGTTATTAATTAAAGAAATCGGTTATATTTTTTAAAATAACTCCCGTGTGGAATTAAACTATAATTTTCATTGGACAATCGGATATTTATCAATTATTACACCACGCCATCTTGACGCGAGTGACCCAAAAATAGGGACCTAGTAGTTTCTCAAGTAATCGTATAGGAACGCCCTAGTCCGCATAGTGATCCAGTGCTAAATTAATTTTCATCCGTGCGGTGTAGAGTCTAGAACTTTGATTATCATCACCTCCCATATGAAGGTAATGTTTTGTGACCTTATGTCTCAGGTCATAAAGTTCAATTTAATCGCAGTCTAGTTCAGTGTTGCTAATGCACTAATGCTCCGTTGTAGGACATCGTACGTTAGCTGACAATGTGGACTGAATCAACATGGCAGGTGTGTGGTGGTGATATACAGGCAGAATATTAATCTGTGTACGTAAGCACACGGTATCGTGCCTATTAGAAATCTAAGTAGGAAGTTGCATAGGGTTTACACTGAAATATTGGCTAATAGCTTCACGAGGCATGTTGGCGCTTTCTGATGTGAAATTGTAGCTATTACTGAATGTTTTATTGGGTGGACGGCTTTTATTGCATTCATCAGTATAAGGTCGTATCGGAAGTTAATGTAGAAGAATGTTTGTATCAAAAGAAGTAGAAGCCTATTTACAGTTTATATATATTACATTCACACAATACACAACACACAGATAAGAGAAGGAGAAATATTTATAGAATACAAAAAGGATGAAGACATGAAACTAGGATGCAAAATTAAATAATTATATAGATCCTTTTTCAAAATTCAATGTTGCTATTATATATTGTTTTTTAAAGGCAGCTCATAGATTGACTATGTCAAAATAAAAAGAAATAAATATTTACAAATAAGGAAGTTTCGCATATTATATAGTATCTATGTGACAGTTCGCCACATCAGTCATTAATACCCGGTAAGTTTAATATAAAAAAATGAAAGCATTGTATTCGTTGATCAATTTGGCCTATATTAAATGTCAACCAGCCTATCTGCTAGTATATCAATATATTTAATCATGTGTCGAAGCAAATGCCCCTGCAAGAGCAAATACATCGGAGGCTCAATATGTAGTAATAAACGGTATTAACTCATTAAGCAACCGCATCCTCCTATTTGAATGACCATTGAATATACCGGGACATCAGTAATCTTACGAAATACATATGTTTTGACTATATATTAGTACAGGGATTGTATCGATCGTATCGAGAGTCGTCTCCGTATTGTTAATGATTTGTATAACGATTATATTCAAAAGGTCGCTGTTAATTGAGAATTATTTCTGAACAAAAAGTGAATTAACCGTTAAAATATATGGTTAAAGATCAGGAAAATATATTATTTATTTTATTTAAACTTTATTGCACTGTAAGTTGTACAATTGGCGGACTTAATGCCTAGTGGCAATCTCTACCAGTCATCCACCTGGTAATGCAGAGAGTTTTATCAGAGGCGGAATATTAATAATATGTGAGAAGAGTGGTAAGAAAAAGAAGTAAAATGCACTAACATAAACATACATACTAATATTACACAAATATATAATAGGATACATAAGCAAAAGAATAATTAACATACAAAGAATACATAAACTTAATAAATACAAAATTATGAATGATAAAGCTGATGATAATGACGACATCCAAAGAACACAAATAAAAGAAAATGGCTGTTAATTCTGAAGAGAGCCAAGGTTAAGATAGTGGGTGCGGAGAGACTTTTTAAAAATAAATTTGTTGGGGGACATTCTGCTTTCATTATTCATATTAATGCATAATAAACTCACTAATGAGTCAACTAAGAGGTCAATAACACTGTTAACAGATTGTGTTAAACTGAATACAATTTTGTTTACATTTACACAATTCACATAGCTCACTTTGTACATTTTATATATATAATCTAATACTAGAATGTGACAATTATATATGTAGGGCTTATACAATGCCGTTGGTGATATGCTCACCGATTATATGAAAGCGAAAAAACAGAGAGTGCTCTTGTATATTACCAGCACGCACTTTTTTCCGAACCTATAGCATATTTATTGATGATTGGCCACCGTGGTCGGATTTGGCCATCGTGGTTGGATAGGAGAATCATCATTATGAGCCGGAGGACGCCCACTGCTGAATATAAACTGCCTCCCCAACAGTTTACCAGACCGAGCGGTCACAAGCGGTGTGCATCCAGTTTGATCCTGCGATCTTTACAAGGCCGTGCGTCCATTTGTCGGTGGACGTCCTAGGCCGCCTCTTTGGTAAAAAAAATCAATCTAGAACTTTTCTACCTTAACGGCCATCAGTTCTTTGCGCTAAGTGCCCTGCCAATTGCCACTTGAGCTTACTGATTCTCAGAACCATGTCCATGACTTTAGTTCTTCTACGTATCTCCTCCTAATTCGACTTCTTAGAGAAACACCGAGTAAACTCCTTTCCATCGCTTGCTGTGTAATTTTGAGCTCCCATAGAGTGATAGGAGAATAAACTGTTTTATTCTTTATACCTTAAAATATGTGCTACAAATTGGTTTGAACAAAGTGAAATACAAAGACGCTTCGAGTGGGCTTCGTCACGCATGGTGAAATATTTAACACTATGATCATTATTGGAAAATGTTGTGTTTACTGTATCGTTCAAGTATTTAATGCAAATGATGTACAGTAGATACCCAGCTAATTAGTGACTATTGACCAAACCAAAATGCAAGCCTGTGGTTATAGGCTTCATTAAATGTATGCAATATAACAAGTATATGTATTTATTACGTATAATTCATATTCAATATTGAGAATACGCATGCATCTATTAGAACTACCTACATAATATTCTAGAGCTAAGCTTTTTAAATTTATAAATGTAATATGGAGAGTTATCGCGTTTATCAACTATATGTATTTCTCGTATATTGCTGAATGTTTTCGGTCGATACGTTTCATAATTCCTTTTTGTTAGCTATTTAAATACGTCATCGCAATCTGCGGTTAAGTTGCTGAAATTCAGAAATAAACATTGTACTTACCTATTTAAAGTTAAGCATGTTTAAAGCATGATAAGTGTCGCCAATGTCAATAAAATAATTATTTGCCTGTAGGCATTTTTAAGCCTGACAGTACTTTTGATCAAAAATTGTTTTTAATCAAATTAAACCGTCCGGGGTCACACATCACCAGGGTTTCGTCCCCAGACACCAAACACCGAGGTCTCGTCCCGAGTCCAGCCTAAAATTTGCAAAATCAAGCAGTAAGCATATTTTAAGGAGATACTAATAAAGTGCCAAAAACAGGCCGGAAAATAATGCTTCATTTAGAATATCGCTCGCTTAATAACTGGCCCCGCAAGTGCTATCCGCAGTGTTCACTTTGAACATGGACGGTGGTTGTTCTATGCAAAACTGGATCTCCGTTGACAATACCTGATATCCATATCGCCAATACAGCTTACGGATGGACAACGGGCGAAATAGCACAGAATGTCTATGGATATATTTTGTACGAAAACTTTAGAAGTGGTATGAGACTCGATAGGTTAATGACTGATTAGTTACGAGTATGTTTAGCTTATAAATATGTATTATATTATATCATAATGATAACATAAAAACAATGTTTTACTTAGTACTCAATCTTTCAACTTTGACGACCTCCGTGGTCGAGTGGCTAGCACGCTGGTTTCAAGCGTCACCATCTCGTGAGGTTCCGGATTCGATTCCTGGTCGGATCAATGTAGAAAACGATCTTTTCTATATTGTTTCGGGTCTGGGTGTTGTGGTGCCACCGTTGTGTCTGATTTCCATAACACAAGTGCGTTGGCTACTTACTTTGGGATCAGAACAATGTATGTGATTGGTGTCCAATAATAGTAATAATAATACTTTTAACTAACTAAAAGTCTTAGTTACATTATGATCTATGACAAATTATATTTTTACGGAGCCAAAAATGTCCTTAAATAAATATGTTTCGTTTAAAATCGTTAATCTTACACGACTTTATATGATAATCAAGTTTTAAAATGTTTTCGTCGACTATACGTTGGAGGCATACACCCCGAACCCTGTGGTTTAATTATACTAACACTCGTTAATCCAAAATAATAAAGTAAAAGTTGTCCTGTCTAAGCGTTTTAGGCAAGCGCGTCAAACGTCCATATGGAGTAATACTAAATTAAAAGAATAAATAAAAACAAGACTTATCTTAAGTTAAATATGTGAAACAGGCTGAACCTTGTAATAAAATGAAATGAATATTTTATATGCCTTTGGTATAGGGTACATTTTTGTAGGTATTATGAATATTGCGGTTTAGCTTTTCCAGTTATCAGAAATAGCATGCAAATATTTTACATTCTTACTAAATTATTAACTACGAATGCGTCTGATTGAAAATTCTCAATGAGCGTATTTGTACGAAATGCCTATGATTGGCAATCAAAATAGAAAGTGAGTGCCGCAGGCCATATAGATACAGGTATTTAAAGGTAAAATATAACTATTTTCAACTTAGATTTGTGTAAAAAAAACTTCAGTTGAATATTTCGATAAGTTTACCTTTTATCTAAATTAGAGACCGTCCAAAAAATCAATTTTGCAGTAAATTCTTAAACTCCATATTGTACCATAAATTACCATTAAAATAGGTCCATAATTAAAATAAGATGTCTCCTGACCTTTGTTGGCACTCAGAATTAACTAGAGTAAGCCAACGCGGGCCTCAGGAGACGTTTAAAGCAGGTCAAGCATTTGTAACGTGCACGCTTTCCATATTTTTTAAACATTAATGAGCCCGTAAAATCTAGGCCAATCCAAAATGCCATGTTAGGTTTTCCAACTGCAAAATTATTTTACATACTTCCCTGACATACTCGAGAGACAGCGCTGCTTGTTTAAGTTTTTATTTAATTTTATTTTCGAAAGCATTTTTGACTTCAAAACGGATGGATGGCAATGATATTTATAATTAAAATTAACGAAAGCCTAAAGCTAAAGCTACGCAAGATAAACAAGGTTGTTACACTTAGTTTACTTAAATAAGGCTTAAATTGTTGTAGCTCATGTTTAAATGCCTCTGTAGGTCTACTAAACAAAATATTCCACCAAATTATATGTTTGACCGGTCAACTGAAGCCAATAAGTTCCATAATTCACCACACATTTCCTCATGTACCCACCGCGGTGTAATATCTTTCCCCAAGTTACAGACATGTCGAGTAATCTCACTGGATTTCATTTTAGTGGTCGAATTAAGCCTCTATGAATATTTCATATAGGACGTTGTTTTCGCGAGGCCAAACTTTATTTTATTTACTCAGTATACTCGTAACTGTTTCTATTTACATTCCTATCTTGGTGTGGGATTCCATGAAATATTGAATAACTAGCGGCCCCCTGCGGATTCACCCGCGTCATGTGAGATTTGCTAAAAAATCCATACCCCGTTTAGATCTGCAAATATCCTTTTAGATTGATCCAATAAACTTTATCTCCAACGGAGATAATTGATTATTTTTTTCCGTATTTAAAAAAGGATCACCTGTTTGAGTGAAAACGGAACATAGGTATACTTACACTTCATAAAACAACGGGATTCTATTCGACCAAAGGCGCAGCGTAGGACGTCTACCGACAAGATGGACAGATTAATAACATCGCAGGATCATACTGGATGCAGACCGCTCACAACCGCACGCTGTGGAAAACTATTGGGGAGGTCTTTGTTCATTTAAATAGATGTCGTTAGGCTGATAATGATGATGATAATGACTGAATAATTATGGGCCGATTGTTGACGTGACACATAGAAAAGTTCTCAACTTAGAGTATGTTCTGCTTTGCTTGTCGAAAATTGTACACAATATTTGTTTAACTCTTTTAATAATATCAGTCAACATAATTATTTAACAATTTAATTAAAAATCTGCGTTTAACGATGAATTTGAAATTGTAGGTTATGAGTTTTGTGGAATCTAAGAACTACTGGACAGATTTTGATGAAACTTACCATGTACCCTAAGATTAAATATACCTGATTGAGCTGAAAAAGAATCATCTCGTTATGACTTCTCGTTTTCGAGAAATCCTGAGACAAACATACAAAATGCATACATACAAATATACATACATACACTTACAAAATTTTACCCAATTCTAAAGATACCAAATACATACCGTCAAATTGATTACCAACTTTTTTTATGACGGTAGCAACATTGTACACAATATTCGACAAGCAAAGGAAATTGATCTTTTGGCAATTGCTTAGGTATTTAACCAGTATGACGCTCCTACCAGAATGTATAATATAACAGTCTTCTGTTCCTTAGTTGACACAACAATATTGCCCAGTACAGTAACAGATTCAGTGCTAAGAGTACAATTGTACAATTTTAGTTTACCAGTAAGTTTGGGGCAGACAAAGGGCCAAAGTTTACTAAGGAATGGAACTTGTTTGTTCCTTGATTAAATGTTTGTTTGTCAAACTATTGCAGACAATTACGGAATTTCTAATAACAATATTGCTACTGTGGCACACTTTAAGAATTAATTACTTACGAACCTAAATCAACCTTAAAGACGGAGTTTGTAGTAAGTATAAGTTGCATTTGTAAAAACAGCCTTCAAAATAATAACTTTTCAGTCAAAATAACACATTTGTATTATTATTTTAAGTTACTTTTTTATTACATGATTTATATTTATTTTTTTTATTACATGAGTTATTGCCAATATCTCAAAAACTACTAGACCGTCTTTGATTAAACTTACACTGGGCCCTAAACTGAAAAATACCTGATTGAACGAAAAAATAATCATCATCTGTGGACAAACATATAAACATACATACACCTACGATATTTTGCACGGGTGTTCACTTAGAAGATCAATATACATACTTAAATATTATCAAATTCTACTCGTAACGATATCATACGTACATACATAATGAATTGATTACCTCCTTTTTTTTGAAGTCGGTAATAAGAAACTGTCAGACGAGGAACCGAACCCGCATTAAAATAATCCACGTTATTATAATTTTAGTAATAAGTGAAAGTTATCGGATCGTAATCAAATGGTTCTGAATCGGAGGGCCGATGTGTCACTCCATCCGGTCGCATGCCCATACCACTTGGCCAATAAGTATAAAGACAAAACACTAAAAACAAAAATAAAATTATAAATTGGCTTAAATATTTGTAAATATATTTCCTTCGGATTTTGAGAGAAAAATCTCAAAACATTGATGAGGCGTCGAAGCCTACGCGTTAAAGAAAACACGTGCAAAATTTAACAGAAACAGACTTGCCAATGTGTCGGTAACCGAGTGGTTTAGGCATGCGCCCGGATAGCGTAAGACACAGGGTTTGATTCCTTGTCTGAGACAGTTAATTTTTACATATCCAATTTATAGTTTATGTTTGTAAACATATAAAACTACGCAGTTAGTTTTACCTGAATCTCTTATACTACGATAATTGTTTTACCAGTTAGTATAGCGACAAGGATATGGTCGGTTAATCTTCATGGCTCATTGGGTTATGGTAAGGAAGGATAGTATATGACAAACGTAACAATGTTAAGTTCACCAATTAATTGATCTGTCTAATTATAAAGTCCCTCAGGATATGCCCAAGACGTATGTCAAGTCAATGCACAGTATCCTCATCAAATCATTTCTCATGGGCGCAGACAATTACTTACTTCATATTATTACAATCTCACATTACTAATACGACAAATACATTAATATTAGTCTCATTTTCAGTTGAATTATCCCATAGATGGTTAATTTTTGTATCGCATTTCAATTCTGGATGAACCTTTCTTCATTTTTAGATTTTAAACTTTTTTCTATAAATATTTAGAAGATTGATGTTGTTCTCAATAGCCCTTGGGTATCGAGATTCCTTTTTTAAAACGGATAAGTTTTTTCCTATACGACGAAAATTACCTTGGGCGATTTCTTTTTAAAAGAAGCGCCCGGTAATTCGTTCAAGAATTTATATTACTTTTTAACTTTTAAAATATTCTTACCTGAAAGATGCTTTCCACAAATGAAAAAAGCTTAGGGTAACAACTTTATTGAATAATTTTAATATATCTAAGTAATAATTAAATATTAATTTATTTGTATCTATTATAATAATTATTGCGTCTATGCTCTACTCCCTACTCTATTTTATTTAACTAGTCATAAGCGAACAGTCGTAGTGAAGCTGCTATTAACAAGATAGTAAATAATTTAGAATTCAAGAAATATTTTTACAATATAATCATTTCTAAACGTTATTATTTTCTACTGGTATCTAATTAAGATTAAAATTTTCTAGCTAAGCTTTTAGTCTAAGGCTACTTCAAATGGTCTATTGAGTGTTTACGATTTTTGGTCATTCCTAATAAAATATTATCTGTGGAAGCTGTCGTTGAGTTTTGTAAGATGTCTTCCTTACTTTGCATCGAATGGTAATCATTCATCTCAGCCCAAACTGGATCAGACTTCGCGATTCTTTGTCTTTCCTTGATTTTCGTATACGCTAATATTGATACTAAAATAAAAAATACTACAAAACCCAAAGAACAGCCGACAATCAGGCCCATCCGTCGATTAAGAATAGATGATATATCAAATGCTTTGATCTGCTTTATTTTTACTGTCTTCTTCTTGAATGTGTTAAAAGAAACGCACTCACTGGAAGGCGATTGCATAAGAATAGCTGCTGCTATATCTTGACTGATTTTAGCAGTAACGTTTAAATCCACATTTATAGCACCAGTTATATTTAACTCGTGTTCATATTCAAAACTCATGGTCGGTTCTTCGTAGAGAGATATGACGCAAACCACATAGTTCGTGTTAGGCTCTAAATCAATAATGCGAGTTGATACTTCATTTTTCTCTAAAAACTTAGATTTAATCTGTAAAGTAATAAATATCTATGTTAGAAAAGCACCATATAATACCAACCTAAATACGTATTTTTTCAAGATACACATATTATTTTTAATGTAAACTTATCCTGAATCCTATCTAGGATGTAAAATACTTACATCAACATTTGAATCCTCATCGTAGTAAAGAATCTGAAGGGCTTTGATGGCAGTCCTGTTTCTGATGAACCATGATACTGACACGGAATTATCTTTGTGCTTGTCAACAGAAAGCTGGGATATTATGGGGATGTCGCACTTTTCCTTTGGGTACTCATCGTTTAAGCATATTATCGCATTCGACTTGATTATCCTGGGATGATCTTGTATCCACTGCCAAATATTATCCTTTTGGCAATTGCAGGCTATAGTATTACCTGCAAATATAATAAACTCATCAATTATCACGTCACCAACTAAAGGTAAATATCATGCTGAAAATATCAGCATGAAATTTTTGTACCAACCTTTTAATGATATATCCTCGATATGATTTTCAACCGAGGTTAATAGTTCTAACGGTATGTTTTGTAGTTTATTGTGCCCTAAATCTATTTCTATTATCTTATTTAAATTCCTGAAAGCTGTTACTGAAATGTATTTAATATTGTTGAAGCTTAAATACAATACTGTGAGCTCCTTCAAGTTGATTAAATCTTCATTAAGAATGTTCTGTAACTTGTTATGGGAGAGGTCCAAAAGTTTTAAATTACTCAAATCTTCAGTAAAAGATTCCATTGACTCGATGTTGTTATTAGATAAACATAATGTTCTTAATTTAGTCAAGCCGCGAAAATTGCTCGCTTTAAGTTGCGAAATCTTATTAAAACTCAAATCAAGATTTTCTAGTAATGATAATTTAGAAAACGGACTAATTGAAAGCCTTCTTATTTTGTTAAAGGTTAAGTATAAATGTTGCAGGCTGGAGAAAAATTCAAATGCAACATCATCGATATTGCTCATATTAGTGGCACTGATGTGTAATTCGTATATATTTCCAACCAGCGTTTTATTGTCTGGTCTCCTCAGTGATGTCCAGGAAACAGCTGGATTTTTACTAATGTCTAAATTGATAAGGGATGAACTGAACATCCGAAAGGTTATAAGAAAATCAAAATACACAATATCATTGTAAGAAATATTAATGTTTTGAATATTTGGAAAAGTTTCAAAAATAACGAAGGGTAGAGTATCCAATTTGTTAAAGCTAATATCAAATAACATAAGATCTCTAAATTCTACTTTCTTTTTAGCGGTGATGGATTTTATTTCATTTTTCCTCAAAATAAGATATTTCAATTTAGTCATTCTTTCAAAGCCACTGATTTCAATTCGCGGTATCAGATTATCAGCAATATCTAATGTTTCGACTTGTGTAAAGTTGTGAAAGGTAGTGTAAGGTATAGTATCCAAAAAATTGTTGCTTATATTAAATTCTGTTATTGAGTTTTGCATGTCGAATAACTTGCTTGGTACTGAACTTATTATATTTTGTGCCACATTCAGTCTCAAAAGGTTTTTATTGAATCTGAAAGTGTTTAGAAAAATGTGCTCTATATTGCAATGTTCCATAAACAGAACTTCGAGTAAAGGAAGTTGATAAAAAGCTTCTTGTGGTAAGTAATCTAGGACATTGAAAGAAAGATACAAGTATTTTAGTCCAGGAATATTCAGTGATAAAATATCACTTGATTTTAGCGAGTTGTTTTTAAGCGAAAGTGTTTTCAAATTATTAAGTCCCTGAAACGTATCATTTTCTATTAAATTTAATTCACAATTGTCAAGATATAGTGAACTTAAAGGTAGACCTTGTTGGAATATATTTTTTTGAAGTAATTTAAGTGGATTAAATGAGAGATTGAGACTTCGCAGTTTTTTCAGGGTATCGAAAGCCATATCAAAGACAAACATCACCTTGTTGTGTGAAATATCTAAGTCTTCTAGCTCAGATAAGCCAAAAAATGTGTAATTTGTAATGTTTCGTAAGATATTATTTTGTATACTTAAATACCTTGTCGCGTTTAAGTGTTGGAATGAAAAATCGTCTATTATTGATAATTCGTTGTTATTTAATTCAAGGCGTGTTATGTGACTCATGTTACGAAAAGTATTTTTTGTCAGAAACTTTAAACGATTATTACGCAAACTCAAATGGCTCAACTTATCCTGGGAAAGGAACACAAAGTTACTTAGCAAAGATATTGCATTGAAATCTAAGTGTAGATTTAGTAAATTTGAGCCTAATTTTGGCAACACATCGTTCAAATCGATGAGGTAATTGTGATTTAGACTCAAATACTTTAAATTATTCATACTAACGAATGCCCCGGGCTCAATAAAATTGATTTCATTGTGGTTGAGATGGATTTCTTCTACTTTCAAACAATTTCTAAAAAGATATTTAGATATAAATTTAAGCCTGTTATTGTTTAATCTTACTTCATTGACATTTGTTAGAGACTCTAAAGTGTTATTATTTAGTTCAAAAAAGTTATTATTGTCTAACCTTAGTTTAACTATAATTTTATTATTTGTAAAAATATTGTATGGCACTTGATTTAGGTAGTTAAAATCTAACTGCAGCTTAGCTAAGTTACCTAAATTACTAAAGCTCTCACTATTTATATTGTTTATACTATTTTTATTCAAGTGTATCGTACTTATTTTATTAGAATTAAGAAAAGAATCGATTGGCACATCCAAAATGTTATTATGGCTTAATACTACTTCTGTCAGAGACGGCAAGTTACAGAATAGACCGTGAATATGATGCAGATGATTATGACTCAAGTCAATAAACTCTAGATTTTTATTATTTTGAAAGAGATTGGGGTTTAACATTTTAATCCTATTGTGGCTCAAGTCTATCGACTTCAAGTTATCTAATGAATAAAATGCCCTATAGTGAATACTGTTAATAAAATTAAAATGAAACGATAACATCATTAGGGACGGACAAAATTTAAGGCAGTCTTCTGAAATAAATTCAAAATTATTTGAGTTTAAGTCTAAATACTCTAATGATACAAGGTCTGAATTTTCAACAGTAGGAAAAGAAGACATTTCATTCCACGCCAGACGTAAGGAGCGAAGGTGTCTCAATTTAGCAAGAGATTCTATAGGAAAAGATGTTAGATTGTTTTCACTCAAATCAATTTCAGATAGGGAAAGTTCCAAACTAGAAAAAGCGGAATCTGATATATCTCGTACAACGTTGCCTTTTATGTTCAATTTGATCAGCGGAAGACCGTAAAAGCTATAACTGGGTATCTCTTTGATACGGTTTGTAGTTAGGTCGATCGAGATTAGTTTGAGCATGCCTGAAAATGCTTTTTGCGGTACGAATTCGATTTTGCTCGACACAATGCTTAGCGTTTCAAGGCACTTTCGGAGCGGTATGAATGTGTCATCTGCAATGTCTTTGATGCTGGTTCTTGACATGTGAATGTGCTTTATGCAAACGCCTTGAGGTATAAAATGGGGTCCCAACATCTCTTCATTGTCATCAAGGTCATAAACAGACAAAGAATTTATCTTTGACGTGCTTTTAATGGCATTTTTTATGTCTTTTAATACGGTGTCTTGGCAATCGAGGAAAAGCCCTGCAAAACACACTCGGAGTTAATTTAATATCTTGTAGACCTTTTTTGTTTTAATAAAATTATATCATACCATCTTCGAATGTGTAGCATGAACATTTATTACTTCTTGTTAAGTCAGGGCACCCCAGGGAATTTTGAGCTCGCAGAACGGAGGGTAATACCAGTAATAATGAAATAATTTGCAAAGCATCGTAATCATTTTTCGCTGCCTCAAAATAGAAAATCTTTTTCATAGTTACATTATAGTCGTCATTTTACATTTTACTGGTTCTGGGACCTGAAACAAAAGATAATTTTAAACATTTGTAATATATTGCACATGTATTTGTGTATATGATGTGTAATTGCTGTGTAATAAAACACAGACAGTTTGGTGGGACTGAACAATGTGGTTACGTCATCCCAAATTATAAGTCATATAAAAAGGATGTTTTTTTAAAGGATATATACCAAACAAACTACCTTCGCAGATTTATAAGACTCAAGAAAGTTATCTTTTTTCCTTTTAGCACCTAATTTTGCATGTTGTCATGGTTCATGGACACAGTGAAGTCTTTTAGTTCCTGCTTAATACAATATTTAATGGAATGTCTGAATGAAGTTTAATTTAATATTTTATTAGTTACCAGTTAAGTAGTTAGTATATAATCTCAAAATAATTTGAATAAGTAATCAGCCTAAATTTCAGCCTTACAAACTTCACATAAGAAAAGCTTTTGCAGACAAGGCAAATACAAGACAGGCTGTTTCGAGCAAATTTTGTCACATTTTCTAAAATGACAACACATGCCCAAACACGGCAATGCCCATGGTAGCGCTTTGAAAAATGCTCAATCTAACCTCAATTGTTTATATAACTAGGGGCCGATTTTTCAATGGTCAGTATCAGGCTGATAAATAATAAAGCGACATATTAGAAAAATGCCAGTTAAGTATGATTACTGACAATTAAACGTCACCGTTTTTAAATTACCCATATTGTATTTCGATCGACGAATATTTCTTATCTGTTTTTTTATCTTAACTTTTCTATTGAAAAATCAGCCGTAAGTTAACAGCCTGTCTAGTGTCTGTGTAATATTGAGGTCGTTGCATCATCGCAATATGTTATTCGTTGATATAGCTACTTATAATAACTGTCAAAACGCTATTCTTTATATATATTTTCTATGGCGGTTTGAAACTATAACCATCTTAGTTGAACTATACATGATAAAGAAAAAACATCAGAGACTTCTCATTTTCGAGAAATCCAGAGACAATCATTCAAATATACAAACATACATCCACTGACAAAATGTTGCTCACGTGCTTTAATATGAAACCATAGATTAATATATTAAAATAAATCCAATTTTTACGATATCACCTGCATGTGGGTCGAACTGATTACATCCTTTTTTAAAGTCATTGTAATAAATTAATACTATAACGCCATAGTTTTTTGTGTGACGCACTTTTAACTCTTTATAAAGCTATCAATATTAATCGATTCAACTTAATCTTAAATGATATATTTTCTTTTAATAGGATCTAAGCATCCTTGGTCATTGTAGAAAACTGCTCTACACAGTTTAGCTGCAACATTGTATAGCGTCACTAACACTAACAGATAGTTGAACCTGGAGGCGGATGCCGCTTCGAGATATTTCCTGGCAAAGCTATTATCATACCGCTATACGCTTCCGGAAACTGGCTCTATCTCTTTTCAGCGGTAGCTTAGATTGCAAGTTAGAGAGAGATGACTATATGTATTTGGTCTGGGTAATCTTTGTTCTTCACTTTTTATTTTCACTACGGAATTGATAATTAATAATCAATCAATCTTAATAATTACATATTTCTAACAATTTGACTTTAAGAAATGACATCACACTTTCGTGTCAACTTGTTAAATCTATGAATTAACAATAATCATTATATACATACATCATAGATTAGAGAACTAACAGTCAAAAGGAGAAGAAATTTATAGGAAACGATAACTGCTGCCTTTCTTTAAGATTTTGTCTGAAAGACACACGTCACGTGTTATATATTTTTCTTCAAATTTATCTTAACCTCTCACGCCATTAATCCACCTTCGCATTTACATGCGACAGCGATTAGCAATTAGAGCGAGACAAAGCATATGCGAGTTTAGCATGTAGCATGCGAACGTGTAGGTGTACTAACGGCGTAAGTCGTTCAAAAATAATGTAGATTTTAAATTCGTGATAAGATAAGATAAGATAAGATGCATTTATTTACTCAAAACATGTGTAGTGTACATTACAGGTGTTGTTTAGTTGAAGTATCAACACGTCTTACCGATAGCCGGCATGTAAATATTAAATTGACAATAGTAAAATACAATTACATTTCGAATACTTACAATAAAAATACAATTTATTAAAAAGTTATGTCACATCAATAATTATAAAAAAAACTTGTAAATTAATATTATTCAAGGTTTATCTATCATTTAAGAAGTCATTTATTGGGTAATAACATTTATCTACTAAGAAACTCTTAAACTTATTTTTAAATTGAGTCATTGAGTCGTGGTAAGAGAATTTCAAAATCGAATTAGTATCTACTATTAAAGATAATAAATAATTAAACAAATAATCATATTTTAGAATCATCACATCAGCGTGGTACAATTTCAAAAACTTAGTTATAAATCGCTATCTAGAGTTATACTGTAGATTGTAGCGCATGCGCCCTTATTATGTCACAAAGGAATGGGACTTTGAACATTATTTTATATCTTTAAAGGCCGATTTTTCAATGTTTTGATAAAACTTATCAGACTGATATATTATAAAGCGACAGATTTTAAAAATTGACAGTTACGTATGATTGCTGACAGTTAGGTGACGTTTTCGTATTAGACATATTGTATTTTATGCGACGAATATTTCTTAACTGACTATTTAAAAATCAGCCCTTAGTATAATAATTTCAGAAGTTTCCCAGCTGGGGAAAAATGTATGATAATAATGTATAATGTCCAAAATATTTATTGTAAAGAGGCTAGTTCATCCGGCTACCCACTTTTGTTGCAATCTAGCCCTTATTACAACTGAATAAGATACCGCAGTGTTTACCTTGAAGAGCTGTTGTTCTTACAGCAAAGACGTAAAATTTTGTTGCGTAAAAATACTTTTTAGGGAAACGGAATCCGCTGAAATACCTGTATTGTCCAAAAGTTTCAACAGCTGAAGGTGTTTTTTTCTAACTATAAGCTTACAATTCAAATCTAAATATTAAAAATAGCTAAAAGAGATTGAAATTATCATACAAACTACCTTAGCTCATTGAACAATAAGTACCTATAGAAACAATGGCATACTAACCTTAATATTGTAAAGTAAAGGTGTACCCGTAAGCTGTAAAGCTTAAAATCCTTTTTCGTCTCTAATTAAAAAAAAATACCCTTATTTTTGTGAACACCGTCTCATTATTCGAGGGTTTATGTAAGTGATCGTTTCACCGTTAGCATATAAGTCGCAAAAAATCTATGAAGTCCTTATTAACATAGCATTAAAGGTGAAAATTGAATAAAATTTTCTTCATCAGTTACAAAAACTCCGGTTAAATATCGCAAATAATTTATGTGAAGGATATCTCTAGAACCTTGATTAAATTACACCTAAAACGAATCGATTCACCAAGTAAACGTAAAGGAAAAAAATATATACCACTTAAAAAAATGTTATACCTACCTTTATTATTCAACAAAAAATAAAGTTCACGGCGCTAAACGATAACAAAAAAACACAACTTTCAAATTGATAAAAGGATGCAAGACAACACAATAGAACACATATTTATTCCTACAAAGCGCAGTACAAGCCGGTAGCCAACTAACCTGACAAAAGTTGTTATAATGAAATATTTATACACTCACCTAGCTTTTCCTGCGCCGACATACGCAACGAGCTAATTATAAAACGTTATCCCAATAGAGTTAGGGTCCATTTTCGTGCTGGCCCGGACTCGAGTGCCGTGTTCGTTCGTCCTTGTCGTGTTTACATTCACTACGCGTAATCCGAGTTATATTCGTGGTTTTTACTGTTTTATGCTTTTGGAAATGTTTGGAGCGCAACAGAAAACGCTTGAGGTCATTAGAAGGCTCCACTGAAGACTGCCGTGGCGGCGCGCGCTCGGTAGGTCACCGGCTGTTGTTGCGGGCGGGCCGACCCACTATTATTATACTTTTATGACGAATCGGATTTTGCTATACGAACAGCTTTGTACTGATGTAAACGTATAAGGGCTTATCTTACGGCGTTAGAGTCCGTTTTACATGTTCATTGCTTCGCGTAGTCACGTTTTCGCATTTCTTATATTTGGGTCATGGTATTGTTCGACGTAGCGCTTTATTTTCGTAAGAAAAATGCTAGTGTTACAGTTTATTTATTGTATTTATTAAATCGCTGTAAAAATGAGTTCCGTAGCTGTATTCGAAATTTGTCCTCGGAGCGCTTTTCATTATTAATGGCAACGCAGCGTAGGGCTAAAGCTTCCGTCAATTTTAAATTACAGTTTTATTCTTTTGACCTACTTGATGCCGGTTTGCAAATACACAATTAATCAGATGGAACAATTTCGCTTAACACGGCTTTGGCGTTGTTCGGTTTTGACACGGATCATATTGTGTTGCGGCGGCGGGTCCCCCCGAGTTTGTAGCAGTAAATGTATTTTTACACTGCGACTTTTATCAGCGATGCAGTAACGATGCCAACGCGCGTTAGAACGCAATGCGATGCAGTCGCAAAATGTCAACCTTAACACACTGCGCTACTTTTAGCATCGATACAGTCGCGATGCAGCAGCTGGAAATTGACAAATTATGTTCTTAATTTTGGCAACTACATCAACTAAAGCGCGTTAGCATCGATGCAGTTGCGCTTCTGCATCGATGCTGACGAGTGACTACATCGATGCTTAAAGTCACAGTGTGTAAGGGAGCAAAGGTTGGTGTACAAAATCCACACAGAATGCAAACCACCTTTCATGGTCCGCACTTCCGTGCTTTAGCCGTGAGTTAATATGGTAAGGTACTCAGAAATGTAAACCGTATGCCTAATACAATGTCATGAGTTTAGGAGCTTTGAAAAATGTTATAAAGTGAAATCTGAATCGGAACGGGTAGTACCTTTCGTGCCACTGTACCATCATTATCTTTTGACGACATTAAACTTTACAGGATATACTTTAACGGGGTAACTGAGTTGATAGCGGGTATAATAATACTTCGAGTATTTCTTTCACGTGAAAAAACTAACTTATTAAACTTTAAAATACCAATCAATTTGGCAGAAATTTACATAGTGCATTAGTTTGATTAAAAACAAATTAAACGAAATTTAATAGTAATAAAATGATTTTTTTTTCATGTAATTTTTTTTTATTACTATAGAATTTAGCTTTAATAAATGTATCAGATAGGCACGGAACTGATGCGTGTTGGCCTATTCTGAAAATCCCTGAACCAAAAGGGTTTTATTGAGAGTGAATATGAATGTAAAATGTTAAACGCGGGTTAGAGCTGTTCGCTGAGAAATATGTTTTTCTGACACACCTACAATGTATAAGGAGCACTCGAAATTTAATGAAGTCAAAACAAAATTGAGGAGTAGCGGATTGAAAGCAGCTCTCCAGTTAGACTTAGTTTCGGTGACGACCCTGAGGCTGCGGAATGTTTAGCCGTATCTGCAGAGCCGCTCGGAACTAGGTCATAGAAATCGCTGCTTTTATGACGCGAAAAATAGACGGCGAACCGTGTGACGCGCTTAACACTTTATAATGGTGCAACTTGTATGTGAACAACAGAATATTATGTTCCCATTTACCATCTAACCAGCCTTTTCCCGCTACAAGCTGTTATTCCCCTTTTCAACCCCATATGGGATGAAAACTATGAAGCAACCCACACAATATGCACTCAATAATATTCAAAAAAGATTTACTCTCTAAAAGGAAATAACTCCATTTTAGGCGGACATATTCCGCATATTCGTGGTGGACTATAATTATTTGAAAGAATGTGATACGTTTTCTTTTGTTAGTGATATAAATGGATCCCATCGCTGGCTGGATCACTGCATTACTACTAAGTCAGCTACTAACTCTGTTATAAATGTTAAGGTACTGTATGATACTTTTTGGTCTGACCACTTTCCACTTGAGATAACGATTGATGTGGGAAAACTTAGTTCCTATAAAGTACAAAAATGTAATTTTAAAGCTGATAAAGCTGTGTGGGGTAACAGAAATCAAAGTCAAATAAATAAATATTTTGAACTTTGCTGCGAAAAGCTCAGAAATATAGATTTTCCTGAAGAGTTTAGGTTATGTTCAAATCAGCATTGCTCAATTTCAGATCATAAATTAGTAATTGACAAGATGTATGATGATATTGTATGTACTTTGAGAGAGGCAGCAATAGCGACTTATGAGCAAAGTAAATCATGTAATAAATATATTGTGGGTTGGAATAAACATGTAAGACCATTTCATGATGACGCTCGGCGTTGCTTTCAGATGTGGGTGTTATATGGCAAACCCAAGTATGGTTATTGTTATGAAGAAATGAAAAAAAGTAGAAAACTATTTAAATCGAAAATAAGATGGTGTCAGAATAATAAAGAAAAAATTAAAATGCAATCTTTGGCTACACATATTAAAACAAAAGACTTTTCTAAATTTTGGAAACAAATAAATAAGCTGAATCCAAGGCCGGGCGTCTCTGCGAGTGTGGATGGTGAAAGTGATGCGGGGAAAGTGGCAAATATTTTTAAAAACCATTTTCAACACACCATGCATCAATCGTCGCAGAGTTTCGATGCCGGTGTCCGGGACGGAGATGAAGTCACTTACTTTACAGCTAGAAATGTTAAGGATATCTTAAAAAACATGACGCGTGGCAAATCTCCTGGTCATGACGGTATCAGTATCGAACACCTGCAGTATGCTGGTTTCCACTTGCCGCGTGTCCTAGCCATGTTGTTCTCATTTTGCATAGGGCACTCGCACTTGCCTTCTGACTTTATGAAGACGGTTGTTGTACCAATACTGAAAAACAAAACTGGAGATTCATCGGATAAAAACAACTACAGACCAATCTCACTGGCTACTACTATATCTAAGGTGATGGACGGTTTGCTTGAGAGAAAACTACAGGCGTCCCTTAATCTGTGTGATGCCCAATTTGGTTTCAGACCGCAGCTATCCACAGAAAGCGCTGTACTTTGTCTCAAGCACACTGTGCGTTACTATACAAGTCGTAAAACACCAGTTGTTGCTTGTTTTCTAGATATTTCCAAAGCGTTTGATACAGTTATATACGATGTACTTTGGAAAAAACTGGCCACGGAAACCAATGACTTTCCTAAAGATCTTATAGGTCTGCTTTAGTATTGGTACAGTAATCAACGGAATCAGGTCAGATGGGCGGGAGCACTTTCTGAGGAGTATGGGCTGGAGTGCGGAGTAAGACAGGGTGGTCAGTCCTCTCCTGCACTTTTTAACCTCTACGTAGATGGACTGATTGGTGAGCTCAGTAGTAGTGGAGTCGGCTGCTCCATTGACAATATTTCATATAACAACATTAGTTACGCCGACGATATGGTGTTGCTGAGCCCTTCAATCAGTGGGATAAGGAAATTGCTTAAAATTTGTGAGAGGTATGCAACGTCCCATGGCCTACGTTATAATGTGAAAAAGAGCGAAGTTGTAGTCTTTAAATCTAAAAACAGATGCTATAATTTTCCTTCTGTAACTCTTGAAGGCCTTCCACTGCAAAAAGTGACAAGTTTTAAGTACCTTGGACACTGGTTAACTGAGAGTATGTCAGATGATGCTGACATTGAGAGGGAGCGCAGGGCTCTAGCTATGAGAGCGAACATGCTTGCCCGTAGATTTGCACGATGTAACACTGTAGTTAAGCAAACACTGTTCAGAGCCTATTGTCAGTCTTTCTACACTTGCAGTCTATGGGTGGAGTATACGCAAAAGACTCTGTCAGCTCTGCGCGTCCAGTATAATAACGGGTTCAGGATGCTGATGGGGCTGCCTCGGTACTGCAGCGCCTCGGCGATGTTTACTGAGGCTCGCATAGACAGTTTCCCGATAGTCATGCGCAAGCGGGTCGCCTCTGCCTGGCGACGCGTCCGAGACAGCCCCAACAGCCTCCTGGCGGCAATAGGGAGTCGCTACTGCTGCCCTATCCTGAGGCGCTGGAACAGCGTCCATGTTGGCTCAAGACCTGCCTTAGTTAATATTAAGTAGGTCATTTTGTTTTTGTGTTCCATCTTTTAATGTACTAACCCTAGCTCGTAAGATAATTTCTGTAATTACTAACCCAACCTATGGAAAATAATTTCTGAAATAAAGATTATTATTATTATATTCTTTTTGGAGTCGGTGCCATCGCATTGCGGCTATCTAAAGCACCGACTCCAAAGAGATTTTGTTCGCTTCATTCGAGTCATTTCTTTAAAACAGTAAGTCGACTTTTAAAATGTTTTTAAATCGGTTTTACTTTTTGTAAAAGTTAATTTAAAGTGATAGGCGAGAATAGAGTATGAGAGTAGTATGAGATGAGAGGGGGAGAAGAATGCGGCTTTTTATCTTCGTTCTTTAGAAAGATATATTAGTTTTTATAAGAGATTTTAATAACGATACTTCCTAGCATCAAGGTTTCATCATCAGCCCAGTAACACCTCCTGTTCAAAGGTTTTTACCGAGATACTTATTTACTAACGTTCTCATGACAAACTTTCATCCTCCTTTTCGACCCTTAAACATGAAAACATATATATATATATATGGATAGTTTTAATAGCAAAAAATATACAATATAAGGATAGTTCAAGTATACTGTTAAACAACAATGACTGATCTGTCCTAGGAATGATGATGACATCTGTACATTGCAAAAGTGTTCTAATACAAATGTCTTAACATAACTAAATACTTAATACAAGATCAATAAACTTAGATTAACACAATTAAAGTCTGTTTATCTAGAAAAAAAAGTATTTTATTAAGCACATACATAAGATGGAGAATCCAAACAAATGATGTAGGTTATCCTAATTTAAGTAATAACTTAAATTAAGATACAATAAAAAAACGAGAATGAAAAATAAAACGTAGCCATCATTCTCTTTTTTGCTTTACCTGAAACAAAAGAAAAAAGCGTTATTCATAACGAAACAAATCTTTCTGTATTATTAAAGAAATTCTAAATAACGGCCCATAAAATTTCGGAGCGTATCGCAAGCAATAAAATTAAATAAAATATCTCAAATCTAGCTCTGCAATGACATATTTCACTACGTTTTTTTCCATTATTGTTACGGAGACTGTTGATATGAATTCAAAGGTAATTTATTCATTACATCAAGAACTGCTACTGACGAATGCCAAAATTACATATACACTAACTACTAACATATATATACGTTATATATATATATATATATATATATATATATATATATATATATATATATATATATCTTTTTCTCTTGTGCTCTATACCCTATTCACAAAGGAAAGTCCATAAATGTAAACAAACCATTGACTAACCTATTAACCTTATTATCAGAAAATTCTCGGCACATACACAAGTAAACTTCTTCACAGATCTCACAAACACCTTTACCAATTATGCCGTAACAATATAAATATGATTATTGCATTCAAACACACTTATTTAAAGTAAAAATCGTGATTCATAGGAAAAATACCACCATTTTGACAAAGACAAGAAGATGACGAAAAACTTCATATTTTTTAATTTAGTGTTGGGACACCAATTTCGTTCAATTGATCGATTCAATTAGTTATTCGAAACTAGCATAAAGTAATATTAGGGTCAATATTACTAAACGTGCGAGTTTCTAGAAAGGATTGATATCAAAATGTTGTTGTTTTACTGTTCATGACAAGTAAATTGTTGTTTACAAAATAATATTATTTTAATTGGATGTACAACGCGTAACGCTGTGTGCGCAAAAACCTGAAAATTGTATGATTAAGATTTAGTTGACGACGTAAAAGTCTATGGAAAATTGCACAGCACCCCTAGCGGTAAAATTTTCGATACAAAAAGTTACATCGTCGCTAGCGAGTAAAACCGCGTAAGCTTATGGTAAAATAACTATGCTGGTGATATAACTACCGACCGAATCCTATCTCGACAGTGCGTCGTCCGCAATGCAAGTAATGATCAGAAGTGTAAATAAACTATTACACCCCATTAAATCTTTAATTATTTATAAATAAATTTCTTTCTATTAGAATTTTGTCATTTGAAACCAAAATCATATGGGTTGTCTGAGTTTATTTTATTTTATTATAATGAACTGAAATTATTTTTTCCATTTACTAATTAGAGTTATTTAAATATTACTATACGAAATACATTTATCCGACTTAAAAAAGAGGTATGTATATTTCCGCGATTATCTAGCATTTGGATGAACCGATTTTCATGCGGTATTTTCCGTGATTATCTAGCATTTTGATGCACCGATTTGGATGCCGTTTCAGTAAAGTATTCTTACAACAAAAAATTAAACTCACTAAACAAACTTAAATACACTTTAAGGTTTTTAAATTTCATATTTCGAACTTTTTTGTCAATTAATTGAAATGCTCAAACATGGTGTTATAAAAATCATCAATTTCATGTAAATAATACGCATTTTTTAAATGAAGGATTAATAATTCGTGTTTAACCTTTTAAAATTACTTAATGCTATCAATCAGTCATCACCCATACAAACGTTTGATGAAATTTATATTCAATTCTATATACAATTTCGTAATTAACAACATTTCAAAATTTTTGTACACACATTTATATTTTTTTCCTGAAAGAACTTTTAAAATGAAGGCACCCGTATTTTTTCATTTTCATTTCTTTTCAGTATTTTCCCTAATAATAATTGTTTAAAAACTGTCCATTCTAAAAGAGCGTAAGTACTTTAGGTTGGATGTCACGAGGTCATGTCTTTGCTATATTCCATTTTAAAAAACTGACGTTCATAGTGTTGTGGTCTGTATCAATTGTAGAATTATGATGTCGATATCGATATTAATGGTATGTATATCCATTAAGTATTTAATTTGACTTATGTAACATTACATCTGATTTAAGTTATGCAAACAGTAACTAAACAAAGCTAACGTAGCATCCTTTCTTATTTAATATTATAATGATGTCTGAAAATAACTCAATTATTTTCTCATACCTACAAATATCAATCATATTTCGAATGAGGAATCATGATGAATATTTCGTATTATCTAAACTAAAAAAATAATTTGAATGCAAAATGTATTTTTTAAATAATCTTCAATTTAGCATATCGTAATTTATCGATAATGTCCAATACAACACCGGAATCAACAACACACTAAATGTCAAAGTGACAGGTGACAGCAAGGTCATATGTTCTAAAGCATTTTTTTTCTGCAAGAAATGTCATTGCAAAGACGTAAACTGTGAAATGCCAACTTCCATGTTCTTTTCAGTCTTTTTTATAAAACTTTTATACCTTTAAAAAAAATGTAATGTTGTCAATTGTGTGTGACCGTTCCTATTTTTTTTGTTTGGATGTGAATTTTGTTTCTAAACGTAAGATATTATATTCACGGACATTCAAACTCAAAGTATTTATGACTAAAGTATCTTTAAATTATACTAAAATCACTTCTCAATTTTCTATGTTTAGTTTACACGTAAAAATATCGATATTAAATATTTGCAAAGTTAAATCATTTCACTTTTCTATATTTTTCATAAATAGCACTCGATCGTATATTGTACCAGTTCAATTGACTAAATTCCTCTACATTTTCTCAGCACTAAAGTTTGTCTATGGTATTCAAGCCGCCATGTTTGTTTACATTTATAGACTTTGCCTGGTGAATAGGGTATACTAGGGCTACGAGACAGAATACAGACAATAAGAGCACTTTCACACTAAGGTGACGTTCGCGCAATAGCTGTGCTGCTGATAATTTTGTACATAAATGATAACAGATTGTAGTCATAGAGATGAAACTTACAGCACGCACATTGCAGCGCTCATAGTTACTGACCTGTACCCCAATCACGAACTTTTGACGTATTCGTCACGTTAGCGTAGCGAGATTACGCAGTACAACGTTAGTCGGCATTGGTCGGCATCACGAAGCTCTCCACAGATTAGTTAATAGTATGTGAATATCTCTCGTGTCGTAGAGTAAGCTCAAAACATAGACTTATATATAGTGGTCGTTGGCTCGAAAGCATTGGAGCAGATGACGTCATACTAACGTAAATATGGCCGTTGAATGACACGTCCAGAAACAAGTTGAGCGATATTTTTATGAATATTATTGGAATATATCATGACATTCCAGTAAAATCTAAGAGAAATCAATGACGGAACAAAATTACGAGCAATATGTTTGTGCAGGGTATGAAAATGTAAAATCTTTGGAATTCAAATATGGAGATATATGCTTTTCTGTAATCTTTAGGTTTTTGAACTGTTTACTAAACTGTCAATTGACAGATTGACGTTATGTCACCATTGTGTCAAATTCAAAAGTTTCACAAAATATTTATTTATAAATGGTGAATAATATTTAATATAAAAAATACAAGTCGTTTGCAGTAGAACGTAACGATATTTGAGTTTTGAAAAAGTAAGTACCTACGTAAAAGTATTACAAGGATTTGTGATTAAAGTGCTTTCATTCATTGGCTATAATAGCAAGAGAAACTCTAGCTAGATCTTATTTCTACAGAAATTGTGATTTATCCAAGCCCTCAGCTCTCCAAGAAGTCGCCGTTTCAAACAAATGGAAATAAAATCAGTAACGTCAGTTTAAAATATATATATTTTATTTTTCAGAATGAAGAAAGCCCAAAAACAATGTATGGAAATACGCCTATCCAGCTAGAAGAAATAAAGTGAGTCTAGCAGTCCCGGCGGTCTTCGTTACTCCCATATGTCATAACCAGAGCAAAGATGAACCCAACAAGATCAAAATCTATACACCGGTTACAAGTGTCCCTGTTCCTGATTTATTTTAAAGATAAAAATAAAGAGTATAAAATAAATAAATAAATTGTAATAAGCTAACTTATTACAATTTATTTATTTATATTAGAATACGAATAACGGATTTCATCAATTCTACAACAGAAAGTGCGCGTATATGCAAAATTTAACGTAGATTGGACCAAGGAATCACGTTGTCTCATACATACTTAGCCCTTTTTAGGGTTCCGTAGCCGAATTTGCACACATACTTCACAGATCTTGCTACGATTCTCGTAGCATCCGTAGTAGTTTGCTACGGAACTCGTAGCAAGTGATGAAAGCTGGAGCAAAATCGTAGCTTTGGTAAGTGATGTTGCAGTTACATATTATGCCGAGTCAATGAACATAAGAGTAGACCATTTAATGAAATCGACTCTAATATTAACAATTTGTTTCAGGTACTTACTTTTGACCCCTTCGTCGCTCGTTTTGAAAACGCGCTTCAGCATCGCGACTCACGCAATGAACAGATTTGATTTAGCATCGTTGCAGTCGCGCGTTAGCATCGATGCAGTTGCCATAGTTCAGTACATAAATTGTCAATTTCCAGCTTCCGCATCGCGACTGTATCGATGCTAACGCCCGTTAGCATCGCGGCTGTAGCGATACTAAAACTAGCACAGTGTGTAAAGGTTGACATTTTGCGACTGCATCGATGCTTACGCGTGCTAGCATCGCGACTGCATCGCTGCTAAAGTCGCAGTGTGTGAAGGGTCTTTAGTCCATCTATACAAAATGTTATAAACTATAGTTATCTTGTGTAACAAAATCAAGCGTAAACATTCAAACTCTTTTCATTTTAGGTAGTACTGTCAAACTTTCGTAGATAAACTTAGTACCCACTGTTATCCAAACTAAAAACAAGCTATTTTCTAGGCTTAACACGTAGTTATCACTTTAACATTCTCGACTTCAAACTTCAGCATCAATTTAATCGTTGAGTGAGTCAGGTGAATAGTTCTGAAATACGCAAAGTGGTTGCTATTTCAGCATATTCCCAGGCCGTTTGATTTGTCTGCCGGCTCGAGAAAGTAGGCCATCTCAATTCACCGGCACCTGAGTGTTTAGAAAGGTAAAAAAGTTAAGGCAGCACATTTACGTAGTACATAATAGCCACGCCTGATACCTATATAAAGTTAGCCTGCAACATCCCACTGCATGGCAAAGGCTCTACCTCAACTATGCGGTAGTTTGAGCCGTACTCCACCACGCCGGATCAGTGCGGGTTGGTGGAGGGGCGTTTGCAAGGCAAGCGACTAACCGTGCAGTCAGATTTTATCAAGCCGCCCATAAGGCCTCTGACTAGGCTTAACGACTAATATCAACAGATATTAGCCGGGACCAACGACTTAACGTGCCTTCCGAAGCACGGAGATGCTCGTGATGTACGTCACTTATATGGTCGGAATGGTCACCTATCCAAACACGACCGCGCCGTAGGTTGCTTCACTTCGGTATCACAATGGCTGCTACCACTGCGCTACGAACACCTCAAGTATATTAATTTATAATACTATTTTAAACGTAAACGTGTGCATAGTATGTAGGATTTTCCATTCTGTTGAAACTTAGCATAGATGACCATTAGGCAGTCAAATGTATAAAAGAGAGACTACTAGACAGTCACCTACATAGAATGAACAGTTTGTCGTTTACACCTGACTAACAGCCCTTTCTGTTATGTATGCTTACGAATCGATCCTCATAATAAATGAAATTATTAGATCTGATACAATACCAACGTGTACTGTAAAATAACTATGTCAAAAATATAAATCTTATTCTAATTTAACACTGTGAACATTGTGCATTTAATATACTGAAATGTATAAAGATTATAAACGCAGAAAAAAATGTATGAGATACTGAATTACCTGGCTGACTGTCTTGCGCTACGTCTGGAGTGTTAGAAAACTTTTATTTTTACCTACAAATGTTTTCCTTAAAATACGAGCTACCTGGGAATTGTAGATATTAATGATTCAGAATATCAATGAGATTTTTTCGGCTTGGTACGTTATTTATTTGGTTTTTGCTCAGGCGAAACCTTTTTCGCCTGATTCCCAATTTGATTCGAGGATAGAGAGCAATCTTATCAAGTGGTAGAAGCAAATTATGCATTGTGTTGTGGTCTTATCTTATGCTGAAACAATACTAAAGGAAAACACAGCCATAAATATGTGCCAATATTCGATATTGCATAGTTTTTGTGTTTATTTGTGTTAGGTTATAAATTATCAATGCTATCATTTATTCGGAAAACCTTTTTATAATAACATTAACACACTTACTTTGTTAGACACGTTGCACACTGCAACTTCAAGCATCAATACAGTCACGATGCTAACGCGCGTTAGTATCAATGCAGTCGCGATGCAGAGGCTGGACATTGACAAATTATGTACTGTTTATTGGCGACTGCATCGATACAACGCGTGCTATTATCGACATCGACAGCACGGTAGCCAGAAGTTGCAGGTTTGAGTCCCGCCCGAGCGCAGTTTTTGGTTTCGCGTTTCATCTTTTAATAATAATCGATTAGTGTTTTATGGTTTTTTTAGTATTAATATTTTCATTTTGATTGTATTTAAAACATTTTTCGACATACATATCTATTGTGATTTTCATTAGATAGACCAGAATCACACACATACACAGCTGAAATCGAACTTTTATTTTTTAATTTTGCAAGCGAACAGCAACAGTGTCATAATTATTCGATTGTACGGGATTAATTGAACTTCGATTATGCAATTTTAATAATGTTATTTTACTGATGAGGATAGATAAATATGTAAAATGTAACACAGAGTTATGTATAACATTGTATATCAACCAGTTTTTCTAATTAGTAAAAATATGTTTTTGTGTTCACTTTCAATTTTAATAGTTATTATTGCAAATTTGTAATTACGTTGCCTTTTTACCACTTTCTGTAAATCAATTATTCCAAATTATGTCGGTAAAATGTAAGAAACATAATTTTTTATCAGATTAGAACTTTGACAATTTGTTTCTAACTACGGGTATTTATTCAAACCTGAATCAATTAAATTAAAATTAAAATAAGCGATTATTCAGGAACAATACTATTTTGAAATAACGAAAAAGTGGCATCCCACTAAATGTCATTTTAGTCAATCTTATTGAAAATCAGAGTTTAAATAGCATATTATAGTTATATTATTGCTGCGGATTATACTGTCGAAACCAAGTAGAAAATCGGTAGAAAAACAATAATAAGTGAGACATATTTTTTTTAAATAAACTAAGTCTATTAATCGAAAGTGATTATATTTTTATGCCGTTTTCATCGATTATTATAGTGATTTTATTACTGATATACTATACTGATTTTATTACTGATAATTCGATTTTAAACCGATTAGGTTTTTGAATCACTATAGTTCCAGTTACGTATGATCCGGTCCAGTCCGGCCGCACACGCAACTGAGTATAGACGTACCCAACCGTAGCTCCGTATAACTTTTATGTCTACAATAGTACAAAATGGAAATATTTAGATGAAAACTATACTCATCGAATCGGTTTCAAAAATCATGAAAACTGAAAAAAGATTTGGTGAAATGTTTATACCATTAGTGAGAAAACAGTGAACATTGATGTGCAAAATAGCTACCTACTATCAGCAAAGCAAAAGTGTTGGTGACTCATAGTAGTCATAGTGTGTGCTCATGTTCAAAAATATTACCATATAAATGGTCATGGAATGCTCGCTACAATTTCTAAGTGAGCCTATTGTACCAAATTTTCGTCAAGTCTATCTTGCCCCGACGGCTAAGCGGGAGCTGCCGAGGTCTCTAATTCTCGGATTCTACGAGTACTGGGTTCAAAACTCGCCACAACAAAAAAAACGATTTGAGTTTTTTTGTTTACTCACAACTTGTGGTTTAATTTGATGCCATTTTAATTTTGCTGTGAACGTTTTTAATATTATTATTATTTATTTTTATTATTATTTTCGATTCTTCTTTGAACTTTAATAAGAAACATAATGGAGGGCAGATTAATTAAGGATGCGAATTTAAGCAAACTTCAGACTGTCATATGCTGTAAATGTAAATCTACCAGACAAGCAAGAGAAACAGTGAAATGTTCACAATGCAAGAAAATATTTGATTTTCATTGTATAGGTTTGTCCGAAAAATTATATCGATTGATGCAACCAGAAAAAAGGAAAGCGTGGAGATGCAACAAGTGCTCGACCAACCAAAAAGAATTGAAAACAACTCCACGCTCACATACAGACGATAAAAATATGACACACAGAAAAAAGGCATCAGTAGCAATCAAACAAACGGTGCCCATAACATCCAGAGCTGTATCGCTTGCAGAAGCTGCAGATAAATCATCTCCCATGCTAGATACAAGCGCTGGAAGTAACGAGGAAGAATTTGAGGAACTTGATGAGCTCGAAGGACTAGAGGATACTCAACTGGAATTTCTCTCAAAAAGTGAAGACTTCTCAACCCTAAAAATATGTGAAATGGAAGAAATGAAGACAGAGATCAAGGAACTAAAAATCAATCTCTTGAGCACACAAAACGAATTAGAGAATACGATAATTGAAAACAATCAATACAAGAGAGAAATTAATAAATTAAGGAAAGGAATGGAGGTTCTGAAGGGAATCTGTCAATCTCCTCTATCTAATAGCACTCTTGAGATAAAAAAAGGTTTACATAATAGATCACTCACTCCGTCAAAAACGCCTAAGTAAAACCGCACGACATATTCTGCTCCGATAACTCCAAAGAATTCTGACAAAAAACCTAACGAAATAATAACTTTCCTACAAAATAGAATAAAAGTTTTACAAGAACAACTGAGGAATGCTACAAATGACATCACCAAGTTGGAGCTACAAATAGAAGAACTACAATTCAAGCTTAAAAATCAAGACATTCTACAGCCTACACCTCGTGAGACCGATGAATATACTACACAGGAAAAACCATGCACCAAGAAGAAAATCCTAATATTTGGAACCCAACAATGTACCGGCCTTGCAGCTGAACTGACAAAATCACGAATGGAAACCAAATATGAGGACTACCAAGTAACAGCGTTCATTAAACCATTTGCAACAACTGAGGAGGTTCTCAAACTATGTGGAAATCTAGAGGTAGATATACATGATAAGGTAATTTTATGTGTTGGCGAAAATGATGCGGATCCAGTTATTACCATAGCAGAACTATATAATGTACTAAAATCACTACAACACACTACTGTTATTATAATGAATGTTACCAATAGTAAGCATATAAATAATAAATTATTAAACAGCCAACTGAAATTGATATGTTATAAACATGAACACAGCCACTTTCTTGAAATTAGAAAGTATTATCACAATTATTGAAAAAACGTTTGCTTTAGTATCAACTTGCTAATAGATTCTATGTTCTACGATAAAACATTTCTCTACTTTCCATCTATTAGGAATAACATTCAACGTAATGGCGATTGCGGTGGGATATTATTGAATAGAACACAATATAAATTAAAAAAACGTGGACTTAATTACAGGCAAACTTCTATCCTTGACTATTTTCACTCCACATCACAAAGAGTGTTTTTTCGTTCAAAGCAATAACGACAATAAAACATTATCTCATCAATCCGAAAATGATCTAAATGAAAAGCGTTTCAAAGTGTTCCATCAGAACATAGCTGGCTTGCTCTCAAAAAAGGACTTGATAGAATTAACTATTACTGAAATGATTGACTGCGATGCGGAACCCGATGTGATGTGCTTCTCAGAAACATTTCTTAAAAAAGGCGACGAAAAAAATGTGTCATTTTCTAACTATAAACTTGCAGCAAACTGTTCTAGGTATAAAAGACGAGGTGGTACTTCTATCTTGCTACGGAAGGGCATAATGAATGTGTCATGAAACTAATATTCCTGATAAATATGTACTACCAGGAACATTTGAGTGTTGTGGAGTAAGCATACCTAGGTACAAATTAATAGTTTTATTTTGTACCTAGGTATGCTTAAGACGGTTAAGAATGTATCGCATTCGCTGTTTCTTCAACCGGTAACCATTTCAGAGACCACAAAAATTATGCAGTCACTTAATAACTCTAACTCTTGTGGATATGATGAGATATCAACTAAAGTCTTAAAGTTTTGTAAGCATGAATTGGCAGAGGTTCTTACATTTTTGATTAACCTATCCTTTGAGACAGGATGCTTCCCCGATTCACTTAAGTTTTCTATTGTAAAACCAATATACAAAAATAATGACAAATCTGATGTTGGTAACTACCGTCCAGTCACATTAATACCGGTAATGTCTAAGATTTTTGAGAAAGCCATCCATAAGAGACTACTTGACTTCTTTATGAAATTAAACATTATCGCCCCGGAACAATATGGTTTTTAAAAAGGAAAGTCAACTACTCTCGCGTGCTTTGATTTAATACATAATGTTATCCTTGGACTGGATGAGAAACAGCGCACAACTGTCCTCTTCCTCGATATGTCCAAAGCATTCGACTTTGTAGTCCCCGAGGTCTTGTTAGATAAATTAGAAAGAAACGGAATAAGAGGCCATTGCCTCTCTTGGCTCAAATCATACCTCGAAAATAGACACCAATGTGTAAAATAAACAAACAAAGAAAACACGATGGTTTCAGAACGCTCTAGTTATAAAGTAAATAAATTTGGAGTACCGCAGGGCAGCGTTCTGGGCCCTATATTATTTTTGCTTTATATAAATGACTTGCCAAAAGTGACAATACACCAGAGCATTATGTTTGCTGATGACATATCTATTATTTTTAAATCAAGCAATGACAATTCAAATAATTTCGAAAATGACATTAATGACACAATTGAAAATATAATAAACTATTTAGATAAGATTAATCTTAATGTAAATTTGACAAAAACTAATTTTATAGATTTTAATATAAAAGGAAGTGCAGATACTAGTCTGAATATACGATATGGTGGAAAAAATATTAACAGGGCTAGCATTGTCACATTTCTGGGCATAGTCGTAAACGAAAATGTAAGCTTTACTGATCATATTAATATGGTATGTAATAAAATAAATAGATTTGTTTTCGTATTGAGGCGATTATCTAAGATAACAACTCTCGGTATTACTTTGTCTGCTTACTATGGATACGTTGCCAGTAACATCAGTTATGGTCTCCTTCTGTGGGGCAATAGCAAGGATGTAAATCGGGTCTTTATCGCACAAAAAAAGTGCATAAGGGCTATTTGCGGTAACTGTCCATTTGAAACGTGCAAGCCCTTATTTATTAAGCTAGGAATACTCACTGTCCCGAGTATGTACATCTTAGAAGTATTTAAGTTTGTAGAGCAACATCCGGAATTATTTAAAACAGCCGCCGACGTTTATCCTCGAAACACGAGGGATAGTGGTAGACTTGTCTTAGACCGAAATCCAAAAACTGCTTTCTGCCAGAAAAGTTGCTACTGCATGTGTGTCAAATTGTTCAATGAAATCCCAAAGCAATTTAAAGTCGGACCATTGAAACTAATGACTAAAAATTTACGAGACTGGCTGTTAAAGAAATGTTATTATAGTGTGAAGGAATTTCAGAATGACAATAGTCTATGTTATTGATATAATTTGAAAATTTATCCTGATTTGCCCTTATTTATTGACTTTTGTTATTAATTAAATTGAATTGTAATCCCTATTATCTGTTGACATGTTTAAATCTAAAATCATTTTTAATTAATTATTATGTAATATTTTAAATTGCATGCTGTACTAAACGGCTAAATAGGTCAGTAAGCCACATAAACTGTATTTCAACAACATTTTATCAACCCTATTTATTGCAAATAAATGATTTGATTTGATTTGATTTCTATATAAGAAAATAAAATTACAAATGATTACGGTGGATCAGAATATATATTTATTTTTAATATACTCGTAGTATTGTTTTGCTACATTTTGACAATAGCATGATAAAATTGTATATGTATATGTACGTGAAAAGTAAGACTTTGTCTTGTCAAAAAAAAACGATCATAATTAATAAATACTGCCGTAAACTACTACGCCCCCTTACCATGGATAACTTTGTTTGATTAATAGCTATACAACATTTAATTATCTAGCTGATTATTTATTTAGGAAAACTAACAACGAGGCTGACAGTTAAACAAATTATACTTAATGGTCTCGCTTTATCTACAAGGTAATCAAATAAGAATTTAAGCCTTCATTTACCACATTTCGTGTCAATAACGCTTTTGTTGCCTCTTCAACTTGTTGTATATTCTACTTTTTCTTATTATGCTCTTAAATAAAAATATGCCGAGTCTGTTTGAAAGCAACAGCAATATTGAGTTCATCGCTGCCTTACCACCTTATAAGAGCAAATGTGTGACGCCACTTTTGTGATGTGTGCGATTTTCGTTTGAAAAAGATTAAGAGACCTCGACCGGACCGAACAAAGATTTTAGAGTTCTATTTTACTCCATTACATGCATGATTATAACCAAAATATTCATGTTAAAGATTTTATCTAGTTAGTCAATGGAACATGAAATGTTTGTCATCTCATGCACATTCATCATGCATATGTTCGATATGTTCAATATACCTAAATAATGTGCTAGAATTTTTCTGACTTAATATGATTTGATTTCAAACGTTAACACATTAGCAAAGCCGTTTTATCTTGAAAAGAAAACAACCAAACGAGTACATTTGTAATTATAATATTGGTATTGATAGGGGTTTTAAACACGCAGTAGGCTGTTGACACCCATTCGCAACCGCGAGAGGGCGCTGCGTACGCGTCGTCACGGCCGGCTTTAAAGAGATACGGCGCGGCATAAATTTGCCTTTCGATCTGTGAATTAAGCGGGCTTTTATTTGTGACGTCACGCGCCGAGGCCTACGCCGCGCCCGCCGTCGCAACAGCTAAATGTGCTTTCGGAACGATGTTTTACTTTGTTACTTTGTTTAAATAGAGTCTTGAAAGGTATTTTTTTTTACGAGCTGATTAACAACGGAAGCAGTGTCAATCAACTCAATAGTGTAATACGTTGAATACTGCCCGGTAATTTTGAAGCTGATGACGAGAAAATCCGCTTAACTGAAATCGTGACGAATAATTACTAAATCTATACTAATATTATAAAGCTGAAGAGTTTGTTTGTTTGTTTGTTTGTTTGTTTGTTTGTTTGAACGCGCTAATCTCAAAAACTACTGGCCCGATTTCAAAAATTATTTTTACGTTGGATAGTCCATTTATCGAGGAAGGCTTTAGGCTATATAACATAAAGATACGACTCATAAGACCACAGCAGAAATGAAAAATGTTGCGAAAACGGGAGAAAGATATTCCTTTTGAGAGCTTCCGCTGCATACGCTGCGGAAACCGCTTAAGTTACACAAAAATTATGTATGACAGGATTGTTCAGCATTAAGAGTTCTATAATAAAGTCCGCGACAGCATATGTCTATCTTTTATGGTTGACTTACTACAACCTTTCATATGTTAATAAATTTGTAAAAAAATAATGCATTATTTTTAGAGGTGTATTATACACACAGGTATTTATTCTTATCAAAATAAATACATTCATCATCACAAGCATTTCATTTAGAACCAAGTTGCCATTTATACCATTTGATTTCAATAAATATCTTAGGAGCTATCACAGTTTTAACATAACTCCGCACCAAAATAATGGTCGCAGCTTAAGTACAACGTGCGCTTGCGCTAATGTATTATAAAGCTGAAGAGTTTGTTTGTTTGAACGCGCTTATCTCAGGAACTGCTGGACCGATTTGAAAAAATATTTCTGTGTTGGATAGCTTATTTATCGAGAAAGGCTTTAGGATTTAAAACATGACGCTGCGACGGGAGGGGAGGGAGCAAACTCAAAACGCGCGGACGAAGTATATTATAAAATTGAAGAGTTTGTTTGTTTGAACGCGCTTATCTCAGGAACTGCTGGACCGATTTGAAAAAATATTTCTGTGTTGGATAGCTTATTTATCGAGAAAGGCTTTAGGATATAAAACATGACGCTGCGACGGGAGGGGAGGGAGCAAACTCAAAACGCGCGGACGAAGTCGCGGGGGACCGCTAGTGATAACTATAAGTTAGGCTAGTTTAGTGTAAAAAGAACTAGTTTTCAATTTTTAACCCTCTTCACCTTTATGACTGTTTATCAAATGTTTTCCTTTAAATAATTCCACTCAGCTGCGGTCTTTTCGGTCAGCGAGCGCCTTCATATATTATAAATACGGGGGAGAACACTTTCAAGCTAAACCTATTTTTCTACGGCTACGGGAATTCCACTCTGTAAGGCTAAAGGGTTGGTACGCCCATACGCGATTGCAATTTCCTTTTGTGGCGCGTTTCGTTAAATTTTCATAGTTTGGCAGGGCCCGCGCACCGCCCTTGTCTGCTTTATTATTTAATTTAAACCGGATATTTCACGCTCTGAAATACGAGTAAAATAATTCAATGTTAAGTCTTCACTTTGCCAGTGGCATTCGAAGTTAGCTGCAGTTTAAATAAAACAAATTTGATTCGGATAAGCTGTGTTTACCTGGATAAGTAACGTATTTTCTAAGTTTAATCAAGTATAAGAAACTGACAGGCTGGATGAAATGGAGGCAGGTCACCGCAACAACTTGCGATGCGATGCCCTTAAAAGGGTAAAATTTAAAAAACCGTTATTAGACCTAGACTTAATGTACGAATTGGAATGCTGAGCTGCTATAAAGACTGATGAAAAACGAAGGCATGTAGTGAAGATGAGAATGTTAAGATGGATATATGGGGTTACAAGAATGGATAAGATAAGGAATGAGTATATACGAGGAAGTTTAAAAGTGGCACCGATAACCGAGAAGATGGTCGGACATCGTCTGTCTTGGTATGGTCGTGTAATGACCGAGGGAAGAAAGTAATGTAACTGAAAGAGTGATGAGTATGAATGTTAATGGATGGAAGGAAAGAGACCGACCAAAAAGAGATCGATGGATTGTTTCAGACAAGCTAAGAGTGTGAAAGGTGTGAATGATTTAGTGACGAGTGATGTAATAGTGTGGACGAGGAAAATATGCGCCGACTCAAACTGGGATCAGGATAGTTAGAGAAAGATTTTGAATCAATTATTACAAATTACATTTCACTCTGTTAAATCCTTGCTTGGAATTTGTAAGGAATAAAAAAAATAAACTTGAGGCCATAATAAGTGATTAAAAACCGCAAAAAGAAATGGCGAAAATTATATAAGATTTTGTACAAATTTCTAAACAAAAGCCTACATGACGTTTTGTTACTAAACTTTTCTGTAAGCAGCACTGAAAAGACCATTGATTACATTGCAAATACTCGTATTTGCATGAAATGTATAAAATCAGTTTGTCGGTATGAAAAGGGTACGCCGGTGGACGCTGAATTACTCGGGCACTCGTTATACGTCCACTTTTATATATTATATGCAAGATTGAAATACCTTCAGCATCAACATTGCATTCTCATTTTTTTTATAAATAAAATTGATTGCAATGCCGCAGCGTAATAATATAGTAATAATAATATAGCGTAGTAATGTCATATGCGTTAAACGTACCAATAATGGTTACGTAGAACAATTTTTAGACTATAACTACATAATAACCACAAAATCACTAGTAATCAAGATCATGTAATCCCTGTCAAAAGTTAAGACGATCGAATTAAGCAATTATCCTACTTTGCACATCAAGAAATGGGTTCTGGGGTAAGAAAGCCACAAAAGACCTTGCCCTTTTGAATTTTATCTAAAGTAAAGTAGAAATAAAGAAGTAAAACTGTAGTAACTAGATAAGCCTTCCAAATCCTGATTCTGGTCACGTTAAAGAAGTAATTCCCCAAAAAGGGGTGATTGTAAAGTGCTCAAGAATTCGACCCGCCTGCTTCCCGTGGACGAAGCTACTAAATGAGTTAACTTTTCCCATTTATACCCACATTATTCCTATTAACTTCGTCGTCACTCGGAATATGTACCTACTTTTGAGTACGCTTGCTAATTACAGGTGCTCCCATTAACGAGTTATATCGTTCAGTCTAATCTCGTCTTGGGAAGTTATTTAAATTGAGCGCTGCTTAGCGGGGTATGATGCGAATTGAAATGATAGTCCTGGTATTTGAAATGGTAAATCTTTTGCAAGCGTCTTAAATAGAGGAATGTGTCTGAACAAATAAGATAATAGTAGATTATTCACGAAGGGATTAATAAATGTCTTACTTCACGAGCGATACGAAAAGACTATAATTTGAACTCCTGCGCTGGTAGTCTGATGTTGCAAAACTTTGACATTTCATTATCACAAAAAATAGCTTGCAGTATCACGAAATCTGATAAAATTAACCGTATTCATATCGCAATCTTCAAACGTACACATTTGCCACGAATCGTACCCGATACACATCCTCCCATTATTTGGGGTAACCGTTATAATGGGAGATATTTTATAACAGAGAGCTTATAGTCTTTACTGTCGAACTGATGGTTTTTACTGTCAATAAATATGCAACAATTCATCAAATTTAATTAAAGCTGTCTGACTGATTGTAAATAGAGACCAAAAAATGGCATGGAATCATAATAAAGGTTTAGAAAATAATATTATGCATTAAACCTCATCTCAGCCCAAGCACACAGCAATAAAACCGGCCAAGTGCAAGTCGGACTTGCTCACTAAGGGTTCCGTGCCAACTTTAACTCAATTAGAGATTCACTTACTTCCACTTAGCCAAAGTACCACAATATTTAGTGGACAGAAAATAAAACTTTGTTCTTCATAGTATTTCTATAAATAATAAAATTATGTTTGCGGTTATTGAAAATATGCTCTATCTCAAAAACTGATAGTTCGATCTCGTTCAAACCATAATCTACATCATGTTTTTTTTTTTTCAAAATTTACACTCGCTTAGTTTAAAAGTTAGATGGGGGAGGACACCCATTTTACCTAGACTTTTAGAGAAAATGGTTTGAGGAACCTTATTGTCATTTTAATAGACCATAGACACACTACACGCATAAGTTTAACAAGTTTTGTTTTTTGTTTTAGTTTCGTGTATGGGAGCCCCCCTCAAATATCAATACTTTTATTTTTTGTATGAGAATCGTAAAGCGGTTAACAGAATACATCTTCCTGCCAAATTTCAATAGTGTGATGCTTATAGTTTCAGAATAAAGTGGCTGTGACATACGGACGGACAGACAGACAGACTTGACTAAACTATAAGGGTTCCGTTATTTGCTATTCGGCTACGGAACCCTATAAATAAGCTTTGTGATACGGCTATGACGATACACGAGACTTATTTTAATAAGGTTTAAGGTTTGCGGTGAATATTAATTTAAGGAAAAGTAAAAATAATTCCTGCAACACCGGTAATAAGTAAATCAATACCTTATGTCAGTTTGACATTAAATAAACAACGTTTAGCAAATAATTTATTATTGCTTTTATTAAATTAAATTCTACGAGAATTCCCAGCCAATACAGTAAAATACAAAATCGAATAATATAAAAACACATTATCTTGACTTTCGGTACGTCGTTTAATGTAGAGATCGGATAAATAAATAGATTCCATGCATGTAAGTAATAAAATTTTGCAACGTGTTTCTATGTGCATAAGAAGCTAGATATTTAGTGTCTGTTTATGATTTCATCAAATAGTGATTATTAAATGGTCAAAATCCCCGCAAGGTAGCGGCCCAGATAATATAATACTAGCGGTTTCAAACTGAGTTAATTATCGGTTTCTCACATAAGATCCGAGCCCCTCATGTATTGCAGTACTATTTAAAAACAAGTTTTTAGCAGATTACAGTTAAAATGACTTAAAAGACAGAGCAAGAACTTACAAAACCCGAAAAACGAAACCAAAACGAGCGCATAAAGATGCAGGAGACATGTGAAGTGCATAAAGAATGATTTATAATAGCTTTTTCAATTATTTTCAGGACTTTTTCACGAATTGCTGCAGTTGAAAGTTTGAAGGAGTGACAAAGCTATAATTGCAGTACAATAAAAAATGATAGTGTAATAATTTAATTGAAAAACACAAAATACCTTCTAATAAACGATTCTACCTCTCTAATAAACGTTATTCCCTCTAATCAATGGTTGTCTGGAAGAGATCGTTCCCAGCGACAAAACCGCCAATATTGTACTCTTATGATTTGATTGAAATGTTTTTGTTTCTTGTGTCCTTATTTGTGCAATATTCTTTAATATTATTATTATTATCATTAAATGTGAATCATTCCAGAATCTTTTATTTATCGTTTCTCATACGTGATGTACATATATAGTAACGGAAAGTCGCGTTTGTTACAGTACTAATAACTTCAGACGGGGGCACAATTTTCATTATTTAGAGTTAGTTAAATTCGTCGTCGCGCCGAATAGGACATACGACAGCTATCATTATAAAATGCTTTTGTATTTAATGTTAGTTTGATAACTATTTATCACTAATTCATCGATGCAACCTAGAACTTTTCTGTCCCAATGACTGTCCTTTGCGATATGTACTCTGCCCGTTGCTGCGACTTTTTTTAACATTGTTGCACTCGCGCGTGTTGAAAATGCGCTTCAGCATCGGGACTCACGCAATGAACTGATTTAATAGGTATAGCATCGATGCAGTTGGCGTTGGTATGGATGCAAACGCCAAAATTCAGAACATAATTGACAATTTCCAGCATTATCATCGCGACTGCATCGATGCTGCATCGCGACTGCATCGCTGCTAAAAATCACAGAGTGTAAAGTGTCTATAGTTTCACTTGTCTAAGTCCGTTGCGATCGCAGGACCACACTGGATGCAACCCGCAAACGATTACTGTAGAAAACAGTGGTGGGGGCCTATTCTAGCTTATAGAATGATGATGGTGACGTAGAAGTATTCGCTTAGATAAACACCATCCAAATGCGACGGAACCGTAAATAACTTTGGTTTCATAAAAAATTAAACAAGAACTTAAGAGCTTTAGAAGCTGTTATTTATATAGTAGTCAACCTTTTAGCTGTATTAATGAGAGCCAAATAAGGGTTGCAAATAGAGATCGAGTGTTCTAGTGGTTATCAACTTTCTTTAAAAAAATGTTGCCTCTCATCGTGCATTATTGTCTTAAATATACTTGTGCTTTAGAATGTTTTTAACACTCACAGTGTCATATTTTATATTCATAAAGATGAAATAAGAAACCAAAAATCTACTTTAAAAATATAATTTCAAGTAAAGGTACTATATTATAGATTGTTTTATCAGCTTTACTTCGTAAGTGCCTTAAAATTCGAGGTAAGTAGGTAAGAAGGTACGTAAATTAAGTAGTAAATACGTTGTGTAATTAAAAATATCAACTATGGAGTTAAATTAGGGAATTCCGACCGGATTTCCTATTTGCTTATTATTCAACCCTCAACACAATTTGTTGTATACGTCATTGGAATTGTTATCAGGCTTTTGAAAATAATAATTAAAAATACTGCGTTTATTTTAACCTTATTACCGCACAAATGCGACAACTGGGCCACGAGTATTAAATAAAATAATTTCTAATTACTTATCTTTTTTCGACGATACTGAAAATGACATTAGAAAATTGTGCTTGCGAGATTGACATTTGTAAAAATTGCAAGTCCCGACGAATGGAGTTATCGTCGAAATTAGCCGTATTCAAATACAAATCCTAAGTAAAGGAAATGTATGAAAATTATTTAAAAGCATCATAATCTATTAAAAAGCATGTCTCTAGAAGTTAGTTCCCAGAAGTATCCGCAAGAGGCTCTTTACATTCGAAAACAATAGTAACACCGTATCTAGGAATTAAACACTTGAGTAAAGGTAAAAAATACATAGAAAAATCTTTTGATTTTTTTCTAACATAATTCTAGCATAATTTTCGATTTTTCTGCTAAGATGAGCTTTTACAGATTTTTACTACCCTCGATAGCGTTATCGTCAACATCTGTCAAAATTAGTGTGTCGAGTCCTGCAAATTTGCTTTGTCGGCGTATCGACTGTCAAAACACGGTGTCGAGTCTCGCAATTCACGAGTTACTCGAGTTAGCATACGTCACTTCGCGACGAAACTACCACGCCTGGGCAAAGCGAGTGAGATACCCCTGAGTGTAGCAAGAGGTTTAAGCTGGCCCAAGACAAAGACAACTTTATTTTCGTGGTGAATTCTCTGCTTTTTGCTTCCCTTTGCGAGGCTATTAATAAGGTCATGTTTTTATGCCTTAGTAAAATAACAATAAATAAGTATTCATCTATAAAAAAATAGTACCTTATTCACCCAGGGCGTAATATGGAGTCGTTCAGCGCAGGCACTACCATGAATTACGAGTGAAGCGTGAGGATTGTAGACTTGAGGTGAAAGCGAAGTGAGAGCAGTAATGGTTTTACAATCCTGTGTGTATTGATGGATTTAAGATCGCCGGAGACAAATACACCATTAAGCCCGAGGTGAATACTCTAAAACATTATAAATGACACAATTATTTTGTTGTAATGTTTTAATATACTTATACCCATAAGCTACATTTATCTGAAATAAGCTGCCTATTTTCGCTTTTAACAAGTCATGCAGCCAAATGTTATTGCATTTATATAAGTACGCAAGTATATTTTTTTATGTTTCTGGCGTACGGTGGCCAGTTTGATTTTCGAATTATCTCCTCTTGGCTGGGATGTTGCTGGAGGAGCGGGTGCACGGAAACATTTAAAAGCTAAGTACCGCATTTATAGCTCTCGAAGAAAAATAACAATTCCACCACGTCTTAAATTACGCCTAGATCAAAATATCGATATCGATAAATAAAACATTACGAACCACCGCTCTTTTTTAATTTGATGCTATTTGGTATAAGAAACGCTGTAACTGTGGCATAAGTCAAAATAAATTATTTACCGAACTTCATGTCATCATTTAAATCTAATTTTCTTTAAATTTGTCGGAGAAACACCATTGAAAATACATGACAAATAATGTACCGACTTGACGTTTTGTAATCTTTAATTTGGCAGCTGAGCGAGAGGGACGGAAATGATGAGAGTGAGATTAAAGTATATAAAATCGAAAGAACTAAGGAGTATTGATATTATTTTCAGAACAAATCACCTTCGAAATGACCTTCTACCCCTTTTTAAATACTATTAAGAGATACATTTCAATAGAATACAAATAACGGGTTTCGTCTCTATTACAGAAAGTACGAGTAAATGCAAAATATTAAGTAGATTGGACCAAGGAATCACGTTGTCTCATACATACTAAGCCCTTTTTCACTTCTGTACTCGGGTAGAATTTCGGAATATCTTTACTTATCGGATCCCTACATTACACAAAGAAAACATCCTCCAAGTTTTAAGTCTCCACAATCAGAGGAGGTTGCGCGTTGATCCGTCAGTCAGTCAGTCAGAAGTTCAGGACAAAGTATTTTATAAGTAAAGATTATAATCTATTTACGGCCCACATATAAATTCATGGAAATAAAACAGTTGTCATAGCAGATTAGAAAAAGGGTCTCCCGTTATGTTTTTTTTTTTTACTTTTATTAAATTTATAGCTAAGTATAAATGTAAGACATTTAACTAAAATGTAAGTGTATTTTTGAAAAGGAGTCTATAGATGCATGCAAAAATCTAGTGTAATGAGCCCTTGAGGTACAAATCGATGTTTGAGAACATACGAGCTCGATAACCATTAAATAACCAAATGCGAAAATAAATAGCGTCGCGCTTCTTAAAAGATGGCCGGTGAACCGGTGATAGTAAGTTATCAATACATCCTAAGGACTACAATTTATTTCAATCTAACGCTTGTGTCTTGTAAGCATGAATAACATTACTATTTTCAGGCATTTATAGAAAATAAATCAATAGTGCTTGTTAGCGATTAATGATGTATCATTATGGTTATTGTTTATTAATATACAAAGGCATTGTTTGCGTCGGTTACATGAATAGATTTAATTACGGCGAATGATTGAGTGGAGAGTTCTGGCTCCGGTTTCTAGTGTTTCTCTGTGTTATGATAGTAGTGATTAGAAGAGAACTTATATGCTTGACCTATTTATAAGGTGTTGTTTGGCTAACAATATTATTTTGGAAATAAACTCAGAATGTTATGTAAATTAAAAATCGGCAAATGTTAAAAACAGACTTTATCGCTGATTTTAAGATAAAATTAAATAATTTGGTAAACATATAGAAAACATCTTACCAAATGTGTCTAGGAATAATTTTTCTTAACTGACTATTTGTAAATCTGCTCATAAATACAAAAGATGAAATAAGAAACCAAAAACTGCGCACGGGCAGGACTATAGAAATATGACACTGTGAGATTTAAAAACATTCAAAACTACTATAAGAGTTAATTAAGGTTTTTAATTTAGATAAATAAATTATTGTTATTATTAATTTAAAATAAATAAAAACTGATACTCTACGCAAATGTTTTTGATACCCAAAACTAAATCTCAAAGTATGCTGTAAAATATCACGTCACAAATTGATCATTTTTGCCTGGTATTTGGCCGTTGGACACGAGCCAAGTCATATCTCAAGCAGTAAACCTGGCCCGAATCTCGCCCGGTTTTAAGGCTGTACTTACCGATATCAGGCTGTTTCACAAAATATGAAATAAGTACGCCAATTTACTTAGCGTAATACCTGCTTTGCATATAAGAGCTAGAGCGGTTATAGTACCCGCTTCTGCTGATATTGGATGAAATATACGAATGGAACGTCACAGTTTTGATCGTAGTTACTGCTATCCTATTAGGTCTTTCCTCGGTTCGGCTAAGGTAAAATAATTGGAGGATCAATTTGCAAAAGTTGGTGATGCACTGCAACACAATAAAACTTCACAATAAACACTCGAACATAATAAGACGTCTGAGTATATGCTAGACTCACATTGCTTTCTACTACAGTAATGAAAATATCATCAAATATCAAATCGGTAGTTTTTCTTCTCCGTCTTTCTAAGTTAAAATAATGCAGTAAAAGCCCGTATTGTGGCGCAGATTTCCTGAAAGAACACGTTGTGTTATATGGGTTTTTATAAAATAATTTTCAATTCTAAAGCACCCGTATAGATATTTTAAAATTCCCATCTGAAATCCGGTCTGCTTTAGGTCCATATGTCTCATGAATAATTCAGACAGCCACGGCTTGTCCCCGCCGACATACATACAAGTATATGCTATGTAGGTTACCTGTGCACTGTAAGACAGTTATACATGTTGCCGTTTAAACATGAAATATGGTGCAACACAGTATGACTGGTGGTAGCGCGACAGTGCAGTTGTACGCGGATAATTAACTTTAGATAATGACGAATACTTTTTTATACTATTTTACGTCATAATAGTAAAAACCTAATACCTAGTTTCTCTGTCAAAAAATGAGCACTAACCAACGAACAATTCAAATAAGAAATATTATTTCATAGTACAAAGATAACTTGACCACCCCTGTGCATATTAGTACTTCTACTGTGTATATTAACACTTCACAAAGTGCTAATATAGCAAATTGTAAAAAAACTGGCCAAGTGCGAGTCGGACTCGCGCACTGAGGGTTCCGTGCCAACTTTAACTGAATAAGTTAATCCACTTACTTCCACTTAGTAAAATACCACAATATTTTGTTGACTGCAAATATAATTGTGTTTTTCATAGTGTTTGTATGAATTACAAAGTTATGTTTGCGGTTGTTGAAAATGTGCTATATCTCAAAAATTTGTCATTCGATTTCGTCCGAACCAATTTTTGTTGAAAGAATTTGATAAGATCTACATTATATATTTTTTTTTCAAAATTTACACTCGCTTAGTTTAGAAGTTAGATGGGGGGGAGGGAAGCCCATTTTACTACTTTGGAAGCGTCTAGCTATGAAACGTTAGACTTTAAAAGAAAATGGTTTTAAAAACCTCCACGTCATTTTTAAAGACCTATCCATAAACACCTCACACGTTTAGGTTTGACTAAATTTTTTTTTGGTTTTAGTTTCATGTATGGCAGCCCCCTCCCCCCTTAAATGTCATTATTTTTTTTTGTATAAGGATCGTAAAGCGGTTAACAGGATACACATTCCTACCAATTTTCAACAGTGTGATGCTTATAGTTACAGAATAAAATGCCTGTGTCATACGGACGGACAGACAGACAGACAGACAGACAGACTTGACGAAACTATAAGGGTTCCGTTTTTTGCCATTCGGCAACGGAACCCTAAAAAGGGCGTTTTTATATCAACCATCAAAGAGGTAGTATAAACAAAAAGAAACAAATTTATAAAAAAAAAACATGGTGGACTTCAGCTTCAAAACATATTTTTCCAGTCAAACTTTGGGCGAGGCAAAAACCATTCAAATTAAGTCAAAACTTGTTAGCTGAATATAAATCTATACCATACAGGTATAAAAAATATTTTTAAAAGCAATCTGGCACTTCGGAAGAAATTTGAATACGCACATTAACCGCTACAATATACAAGCAACATCTGAAATAGTCCAGGCGTGTTTCTGCCCACTCACACCAAAACACATTGGAGGCGACCAAACTTTCGGCGACACTATTAAAATTCGCAAAGGCTATCACACCAACAGTAACTTTTCAAGAAAATTAGGTACGGGTATAATAGAAAATAATGCAGACGACCACCGATGTCCAAGCCTTGATTCATTCATGCAATATGCTTGAAAGTCACAACAGATAGTTTCGTAAGTAGGTAAACCTACCAATATAAGTGTAGTTAATCAGAGGATTTTTATGAATTAGCGTTCTACTTTATTAATTTCCCATGATATGTATTCATCATTTCTAGCCCTTATTTCTAGTTCATCTGGGGTCGGGAATCTGCGCAAGAGAGCTTTGTTCTGGATTGTCTAGGTACGTAGATTGTCTCGCTTATTGTCCCTATTTTGGAATCACTCGCGTCAATGGCGTGGCGATGGCGTGCGATATTTGGCGTTAATATTGATTAATGCTCAATTTGCCAATGAAAATTTGTAAAATTCTACACAGGATTGATTTTTAAGAAAAGATAACTGAATTTTGTCAGTAAAACGTCTATAAATATCACGTTATTTTCATTGATTTTTAATTAGTTTTTCAACGAAAATCATACGCAATATTCAAGCGAGTGATTCAAAAATAGGGCCTCAGGTCTTTCAGCAAATTTGCTTATCAGGATACCTATTAAAGAAAAAAGTTTAGGCAGGCATAAAAACTTTTTGCCCTCGCCGGATATGCATTAATATATAAAAAATAAAAACATTACTACATTTCGAGCACGTTTAATACATTAAACGAAATGGCTCTTATGCGGATACAGCCGTGGTTTATTTTTACACAGGTACATTTTTAATCAGGCAGTTTAAATGTATCTCGGTCATACTCAAGCTTTATTATATATTATATTCTACAAAATTAAAAATATATTTTTTTAACTAAGATTTTAATCAGATAGTCATAATAAAATTACTTGCAAATGCCTCAAATCTGCCATTTTAATTGCTACCAACTGCTATTAGAGCTCACGATAAGTAGACATACTCGTATCTACAAAGTACACCTCGATTTATAAAGGCTATTCAAAATATCAAACATATTAAGATATAAACATGATATTACAAGCCTTTGATAAACAACCTCTCATTATCGTATATTATTGGGAAGAGAGGCTTCATATACAAGTTTCGACAGATATTGATTAATAGAAGACCGGCACGCAACGATTTAGTTAAGTTATACGTTGTTGTGGTAACCGGTGGAAGATATAGAGTAACACGATTAGGTTAGAAAATAATAAAATACCTCCAGAAAGAAGTAGTATCCATCGAGTTTGTCGACGCGTTTGGTGTATTGGTTAGCGCTCCTGACTATTACGCCGCCGTCGCGGGTTCAAATACCGCAAGGGGCAAATGTTTGTGTGATGAGCACGAATATTTGTACCTGAGTCATGAATGTTTATTATGTATTTAAGTATTTATGGAGACGCCCACGTCATAATCGTTGTCTGCTATTCGTAACACAAGGATGAAAATTCCTTACTTGGAAACCACGACAATTGATGTGTTGTCTGGCGCATGTTTTTTTATTTAATTTATTTAGTTCAAAAAAGTGACAATAAAACCCCTTACACACTAAGACCTTCTGCAAAAATGCAGACGCGCGTTTTGAAAACACGCGACAGCATCGCGACTCACACAATGAACAGATTTAATTTGGCATCGATGCAGTCGCTAATATACAGTACATGATTTTTCAATATCCAGCTTCTGCATCGCTACAACATCGATACTAACGCGCGTTTGTATTGCGACTGTATCTATGCTAAAAGTAGCACAAGTATAAAAAGGTTGACATTTTGCGACTACATCGATGCGGCATCGCGCCTGCATCGCTGCTAAAAGTAGCTGTGTGCAAAAGGTCAAAGGTTGGCGCATATATCGACCCGTTACGGAAATGATACCGTATCAACTCTATGCGGTCGGTATTCTTTGTATAAAAGTATATACTTGATAGCACATGTATGAACTTGATAGCGACTCGGTTCGAGATGAACTCGGGATCCAGTCTCGACTAGCGGAGCATGCATTTAATGCGCTTAAGGCGAGTCACCCGATGATTGTTAACCTTGTCAATCGGGCTGTCACTTAATAGAAAAACTGTCATAAGTTGTTGCAAACATAAACCGAGGCGAGGTGTTCGCTATCCGGTGCCGTTCAGATGCCGAGGTGTTGCTGTTCCCATAACGTAACGTGCGCTCATATGGTAAACGCCTGGTCAAGCTGTTGCCATTACGGATTAATGAAAAAAGGCGCTTGCACTATGCTTATACTTACCTATACAGGTATGGTGACCTATTAAGCATCAGTTTTTTAAAAGCTGCCATCATTTTAAAATGTTCTTAGGATAGATATTGATACAAACGCCTGCCACACATGCCTATGAATTACCTACTTAGCCTTTTTCACAAATTCCTTGTGAGTAACCAGTAACGTTATCTTTCAATTCTTTATAATAATTATCGATCCATTTTTGAATGGTTTTTTTTTGGTCATGCTTATTTGTCGATACTGAAACTGGCCTTTAATATCGTAAATTAGATGTCGCTGATTTTTAATCTTCTTTTTTTTTAATTTTTACAATTTAAAATATTGAAATCAAAATATTACATTCAGTAAACCCAAAAAAAAATAATTACACGCAAGTGAACACATGAATTGCAAACGTAAAACTACTGACCCTACATCCAACAATTACCGTGTCAGTCCAATAAAATTAAATAATAAAGCAACAAAATGAATAGCAGTTCCGTCGAAAATGCTTTCAGGGCTCGCCGCCCCCGCACCAGAGTGTAACGACCTTATTTAGAGGACTACAGTGCCTCGGCTCAGGTCGAGTCATTGCGGAGATGAATTTCATGTTTCAGTAATGTGTTTACGCCGTTTTATGTATTTCTAAGCAACAATAGAGTTATCTGCAAAATGTTTCCTTTTGCTGCGCCTTTTTTTTGTGAACAAGCTTTGTGAGCGCGTGGAAATGATTTTAAAAAGATGTTTTATCGTACGTCCACAGAATACTGGCACGGTATTCTGAATGGCGGAATTGTGGAATTATGAGTCACATGAAATTAATATAAAGGTCAGTTTAACGGAACGTTGGTTAACATTGTGACACTGGATGTTTATCCCGAAAGTTCAACTTACTTTTGGAATTGAAGTTTTGATTAAAACATTGTTAAATACCACAACAATTTATAATGACCAACTTCTTAATTTATCAATCATGCACCTAAATATCTGAATACAATAAAACGTAATAATTTAAATTCATTTTATGAAATTTTTTTTTTTCGAATGATCGTTATTGAGAATTCAGAAAATGACCAAGAAAGAAACATTTTAAATTATTCACTTTTACTATTTATATTGATTCATTGCACTGTTACTTGTAAAATGGGCGGACGTAATGCCTCAAAGCATTCTTTAAAACAGTCAACCGCTTGGAAATGAAGTCATGGCCTTGTTTGCGGAATCATTTATTGTTTATAATAGCGGGTTGTAAAAAATTACACTTGAATACCTATATATTTACTAATAAATATTATTTAATGGCTTATTACTTACATAATTAAAGTTTTTAACATTAAAAGAAAATTGAACACTGTGCCTGATTTGCACAATCCAATATTAGCTATGACAAACGGCAAACAATTGTAAAACAAAAAATACGATAGTAAAGATTACGGATTCAGCCTGCTAATATAACATTGTGTTAACAATATCTCTCCGTTAGGTTAATTTCTATTAAATTAAATCATCTATGAACTTTTACAAATGAAAAAGTGACCTAAGGACGTCTGCATTGCGTGATCTTATTTCAAAGAATTATAAATGTGTTTAAAATCTTAAGTAATATCCATTTGTGTTACGACGCCCCAGGCATCTAAGGCAACATACAAACTTATTAAAACAAAAAAACCTAAGTAGCTACTAAAAAAGTATTTAACGAGTCTTAAAAGATATTATTTCATTGATCAAACAGTTACCTAATTTTAATTAATAAACTTTGCAGATTTTTTTATTAGGATCGTGCTTCATTAGTTTCAGACATTCAAAAGTCTTTTTGAACAAAAACTATCGTCAATTAACAAGACTAACGAAGTTATTCATTGATCAGTGAATTGTATACTTAATTAAACCTTGCTACTTTTATATTGGGGATGTAATCAAAAGTTGTTAATACACCTTTAATAAACTAAACAAGTTATTTGAGCGAGTTTTCAGTCCGAAAAGCTTATTCAGAACGCGTTGAGCTGTGCTATATTTTTTTGTAAAATGTCTTACTTTTGCACTTTCAAATTCGTTTTATAATTGAAAGCTGGAAAAAAGTTCTTGATTAACTGCACTAACGACTTCTACTATTACTAATTAAAAAAGAATCATCTCTCTAAGACTTTAAGTTTTCAAGAAATCCGTGGACAAGCTTACAAACATACATACACTTACGGATCGAGCAGACGTGTTTAGAAGCATTTATAGATCAACATACTCAAATATTATCAAATTTCAACTATACCGCTTTTTTCAACAATTGCTTCGCTCCTTTTTTTGAAGTCGATAAAAAAACATAAGGCAAGCGTCATTACCTACCTAAACTTAGTTTCATAGATTTCACATCATTTTTTAAGAACGTATAATAGTAACGTTGCAGCGTTGTAAACATCAGAACCTAATCAAACTTTAAGGTGAAGGAAGTGAAGTATACCTAAATAAACAGTTCTGCATAAGTCATGAACTACATAAATAAGAAAAAATGTATACTACTCTAAATTATGAAACGTAGTACCAACCAATTAAGTAGAAACGAGACAGTGATTGCCCACTTAAAATAAAATATGATGGATGAGGTGGACAATGCTACATGGTTTACTCTTACTCTACGTAATTTATAAGTAATGCTTGGTGTTTCTCTACAAGATCGAACCACAAATGAGGAGATACGTAGAAGAACTAAGGTAACGGACATAGCCTTGAGAATCAGTAGGTAAGCTCACGTAGCAATGGGCAGGGCACACAGCGCGAAGAACTGATGGCCGTTGGGGCATTTAAGAGATTGGAGACCCTTCGACCAGAGATGCAGCGTAGGTTGTCCACCGATCAGATCGACAGATGACCTTGTAAAGATCGCAGGATCTTACTGGATGTGACCGCTTTGGAAAGCCGAGGGGAGGCTTATTTTCATCAGTGGACGTCCTTTGGGTGATAATGTTGAACTAAGTAATTATTTATCCTATTTTCTAAAGCGCTTAAAACAACATTCTGTTTAGATACAAGCCGATGATATAACAAAAATACGAGCTTCGAATTTTGAATTCCTATTCAAAGACGAATCATGAACAAAATAGTCGAAAAAATTAATCATCATGAAAAATGTACGAATTCTTTTAGAGATTGCAATAGTAGCGTTTTATTGAATCCAATGTTCGACCTACAGACTGATTGTAAATTTTTATTATAAGTGAAAAAAGAATCATTGTATGGATTATTAGCGCATATATTTTATCTCAATTTTACACACAGCCTCTTTTTTATACGTTGTCTTATAATAATTTGAAGTTAATATTTGTATCATTTACCTTGCGAAACATATTTTATCGTACTTAACTTTAACAAAATGTTAGGATTCTATTGGTATCTGCCTTGGTGTTATAAAGGTCAAAGGATCACACTTTAAAGCTTTAAAGCGACGGCTGCACCAGAGGTCCCGGGTTTGATCCTTTGGGTCAACGGGACAAGCGTAACTCGTTCCACTAAAGTCCACGTCCGATCTTATATTAACCAAATCGTGATTGACCCATTTGCTACCCCAGTTAGAGGCACAATATAAATTTAATTGTTATGCGCTGTTATGGTTGCACCGGTGTGAGTTGTGACAGTAAATGGATTTGGAGCAAACCCATGATATATATAGCATTCTAAAACCCTGTTAGCATTCTAAAATCGTGTTAGTTACCATAACTCGTGAAACATACCGGGTGAACCGAGTTTGATTTGTTTGATCCATTTTTGCCCTTATTAGGACATAAAGAGGGCAAAGAAGTCACCGGGACCGCAAGTCTCTTGATTAAATTGAGTTACTGTAGGGTAGTTCGCTTGGATTCGAGAACGGCTGGACCGTTTTGGTTAGTTTTTGTTTCACAAAACATTTGTAAAAGCTAAGGGTAGGCAATAAATATGTTAGGAATCACAGTTATTTTCCCGATACAAATCGCGAATTCATAGAACGAAGTCTGCCAGGACAAGTTCTTCTTAACAAAATCGAAAGACACATCTCCTAATACTTTCGCTCGTTGTATATTACAAGTTATGTAAATAATTCAGCTCTATATAAGTACGTACGAATGAACAATGAAAGATAGATGAGCTTCTTTATTGCCAATCCTCCTAAATTAAATTAATCGGTGATGTTAAAAGGGCCCGTATAAACGGTTTTTCGAGTACTAACACTTTAACCCTTCATCAATACGTGTATATGCCGACGGCATCCAGGGTTAGATTTATCTGGCCCATAAATTTTGCAGTGCGTACATGTTCACGAGACTCGCACCATATTTTTCATTTACAAAATACCGTTCCAGAGAAGAAAATGTAATTAAATTGTTTAGATAAACGGTACACCACCACCGTTTATGAATGCGAGTTTAATTAATTATTAGCACAGAAAAAGTGCTAGCGTCCATCTATGTGATTATATATTAATTCGTTTCAATATTATGATTTAATGACTATTATTATGAAGTTATGATAAAATTTCATATTGACAACATTTTCATTTTTTATATGCATACTTATATATTTTTCCTGAAAAAACTTCAAAAATGAATTTCTTTTCAGCATTTTTTTTCCTTAAAAAATATATTTCTTTATTCTAAAAAGAGGTAAGTATATGTTTTCGGATGTTACGAGGTCACGACTTTGCTTTATTATATTTGAAAAGAAACATTTGCCGTTTATGTTGTATTCCTTAGTAATTGTAGATATAAGATATCAATGGTACAGTAATCAAGCAAAGCTTCCCAAGTAACACCGATAGCATTATAAGAGACAAATGTTGACTCCATTTACAACTCAAGATCCGTATAAACTCGTATATATGTTCACCGTGCAACTTGACGCACGATATTGGCATTTCAAAACCAAAACTATGCTTAACGCTGTATAACGATTATTTAATAGCATATAAAAGTGCTATAATAAAGCTTTTAGCATTAATACAGCCAGCCACAATGTCGTTGTACAACTATCAGCAATTTTCAGTGCACTTAAACCTATAATAGCACTTTAAGACGTAGGAAAATGCTTAATGCACTTAAATAGCATCAACGTGAACCATGAGAATGCCTAATGCTGTATGAGTACATTAATTTGTGCCAGTATAATGCACTTACAACCGTTATACAGCTTTGAGCAGTCTTGAATGCTCTTTGTTGTATAATAGCACTATAAGACGGTAAGTAAAAGCCTAACGCCGTTGAACAGCATGGACGTGAACCAGTAAAATGGTTGCATTTTTAAAAGTCACCTCAGTGCTGTTGTACTGCTAACAGCACTTTATTAAAATACAAGTGAGTTATACTAATGCATTTAGCAGTATATTACGTTAGTTTTGGTATATTCGTAAAACTAATATGTTGTCAACTTGTCAGCCATTTTGGTGAAAATTCAAAAGTTAAATGTTTTTCTAGTGAATGGTGAAGGTGTATTGCAATCGTGTGTGTATTTAAAAAATTTGAATTGCAATCAACAAAATTTTGAGATAATATAGTCTCTTACGCGTGTTTATTTCATATAAATATAAATAAAAAATTGCTGTGCAAAATGTTAAAAAAAACATTTAAAATAAGAGCAAGAACTGGAGGTATCAGGCGAAAGATATCGATGGAATATGCAAGAATTATGTTGCCGTCGAGCCCGATTAATACACAGTTATATAATTTCCAATCTGTATATCATTTTGTAGAGCTGAGAAATCACTTTGAAATAAAGAACCATGGCTTTGTACTTTGTAATCAGTGTATTTTTTAAATATTCCAACGAAAAGAATAATGATTTTTTAAATGACTTAAAATAATATCTTTTTACATAAAAATATAAATAAATACGCGATTTAAATAATTATTCCTTCCTACAGAGTCGCCAACGCCATCTAGTGAGAATATAAAATGCTCTGAGTGCCAATATGATTGCAGTCCGAAATGGGTTTTATTGGTTTGCTCAAGGATCCCTAAAATTGTAAAGTAATGGCACTATATCAGTCTACATCGAGGCTACTGGTGTCCCGGTGAATCTATATAGGGCTTCTTTATTGCCAATGACACTACAATAGTTCACACAAAGTCTTCTAACTGGCCTCTGGCATGATAACTGTTCACATGTGAATATTTATTTTGCCGGTAGCATTAATATGGCTCACCGTGCTGCTATAGAAAGACACCATTTTGTTAACATTTTATAACCTAAAAATTGTGTGATTCTGATCTATTAATTAGATCAAGTGTCTTAAATATTCATGATTAACACAATTTTACAATGCCTATCTGTTACCATTGTGTTAATAATACAAAATACACTCTTTTCTAGTTATACACTTGTGATTTGATTATTGCACACATATCGTTTTCTTTTATTTTATAACAAAAACAATATATCGAAAGCGCGTGAAAAATATCAATGAATACTATATAGACATTCACAGTAAACTTCATCGCGTAGTAATATTTGAAGTTATGAGTAAAATAAGAACCAAAACCTTTCCGGTAATTAAAATAATTTTGTTGTTGCTTCTCCGTTCCTTCGTTCATTTGTCAAAGCTATCATAGTAAAAAACGAACTTCATAAAAATAATGTCATTTTTATATTTCTATCATAGTGCCATGGCATTAGAGCTGTTTTTGCAATGATGAAATGTTTATTGATATACCAACTGTGAACACTTAAATAGCTCGTATAATGTTTTCAGCATATTTTCATGCTACTGTAATGCTGTTGTAATGCTGTAAACATTTTTCTTATTTAAAGAATGCTAATATAATGCTTATGTAATGCAATTGACATCTTCATTGATCGTAATAATGCTTCTAGAATGCTATTGGCATTTTCGTTGACCATAATAATGTTTTTTTAGTGCAATTGACATTTTTTTTGGCTTTAATAATGCTTATTTACGATCTAAAGCCGTATAATTTGTGCCCAAATTAGCACGATATTAGCCCTATATACGTTTACAATGCTACTATAATGCTAACTCAAAATGCTTCAACGATACATTAATGCTGTAAGTCGGTCGATATACTGCTGTCATGTGTTACTTGGGTTATGTATGAAGCACATTCTTTTAACCTATTATTATAATATATTAGTAGTTTAACAAAAATTTCAAATACAAGTCAAATTTCAAAAGCAAAATCATGATATTGACTATTTCGTGTCTGCAGCCGAAGTCTTCTTTGTATATTTTGCTGCATTAAATATAATTTTAATTTACGATGTGACAATTAACTCAAGTCAGAGAGAGCCGATGATTTTAATGACAACTTTTTTCCTTTAGAATATCACTTTTATTCCAATTAAATAATACTTATTTATAATAACACTTTAATTATAAACAGTGACAGGTTGTCTTACAGGGAAACTATGTCAAGACTTCTACCTGAACTAAAAATCATTTGAATTCATACTTTGCAAAAGCGTAACCCGTTTCATTTAAATTTACAAAAAAGCGAATTTTTAAAAATAACATTTAACGTGTTAGGTCTCGAAATGGTTTTCGAATTTTCGTACCTTTATTAAAATGAAATGTTGTCCATTAACACTATCACTCTATCAGATACATTACTAGTTAAATAGGATAATCACAGAGTCTACATATGTAAGTCTTATTTATAAGACGGTCAATCAATCAAGTCAATCAGGGGAGATAAGGTTAATTTTTTAACGGTAAACTGTTGAGTCGTGATATTGTGGGTGTTCAAAAAGTATTCGTTGGTGTCGTTCTTCTTGTATCAAAGCTTATCTTCGTTTCAACATTGTGGCTTAACAACCATTTACTGGTACGAAGTTTGTGAGCATGCATATTATATGGGTTGTAGCCGCATCGAAATAGTCGATATCGGAATTGCGTAACAGAGGCAAAGCAATTCCCATGCATGCTGGTGTCAAACATGAGCATTTTAGTGGGCCGCGTGCATAGTTATTAGGCAAAACTCTATGCAATTTAATGCGATTGCATTCCACTACGGTGTAGTCACTCGTTTTGAAAATGTTGCCTTTGTTACAGCTTAGTCTTTTATTTACCGCTACCACGCGTTGTATTTGCTAGGACTCAATCCCTGGATTGGATGTCACTGACCAAAACAATCCTGTATTTTTTAAATAATTTTATATTCCAAAATCCATGGAAAAGATAAAATCACTTTCAAATTATGGCGTCACCAAAGCCAAGCAAAAGAGAGATCCATATTTAAATTAAAATTATGTTTTAGTTTCAATCAATCGCAAAAAATGATCGTGTACCCGGCCAATACGACTGAATTTCGTTTTATTTAATAATGGATATTAAATGTACAAAGCGTCGGCTTGTATTTTATATAATACTGTAAATATAAATGATTTATTACTACATCAGATTTATAACCATAAATCTGATGTATTATTTCAGTATGCCAGCCATGCTTTGTATGTTACATTTTCCTATAGGAAAGAGTCACGGTAGTACAAAACATACGTATTATCAGTACACCCCACATCAACCTTCGCCTCCGCACTTAACAGAATGTAAGTCTATACTTGCTGAGTCATCTGAAGAGTGTAGGTAGCTACGTATTGTAGATACATTTCACAATAGGGAACTCAACGTTAGAAAGAATTCAGTTCGTATTATTCTTTGAAAAGATACTAACAACTGGTTGTGAAATTGTAATACTCATTTTATATTCCATAAAAGTTTGAGGTTATGGTGACACATATAAATGTCAATTTGATTTCATATTTTTTGGCATAACTTTTTTAGTGTTCCGTAATGCAACAAGGAACACTTATTGTTTCGCCATGTGCGTCTATTCGTCCGTTCGTTTGAGGTATCTCATACGCCATATGGTAAAATAAAGTTTAGTTTTTTATTTTACTTTAGAGGTCATTTCATACAAGTAAAGTGAGGATTTTTTCTCTTGCCTAACCCATCGTGTTCGCTATCGTTGAATAGGTACTTTGAAATGATTATGACTTAGCTCACATTTTTTTTGGCGTTTTATTGGGGAATTTTGGAAGGAAAACTATAAGCTCAAAGAAAATATTTTTTACGTAATTTTTTGTTAAAAAATATCCTCCATAACGCGTAAATAGACGAAACTAAAACTGTAGTTAAGTTTAGTTAAACATTGATATTGATTGTTTCTTTTAGCTGTAAAAAACGAAGTTGTAAGTCATCGAATTAAATCCTTATTATATGGCAATTAAAGTATGTTTGAAAGGTCATTTTAAGGGCTATAAAAGAGTTTACATACATAGTAGACTAACTTCTGTCATTTATGTATGAAATTACCTGCTAAAGTCGCCTAAGTGTGAAAGCTCTCTAAGACTACACTCTGCGACTTTTAGCATCTATGCAGTCGCGAGTTTTGAAAACGCGCTTCAGCATCGCGACTCACGCTATAAACAGATATAATTTAGCATCGATATCAACGCGCGTCAGTATCGATGCAGTCGCAGATATACAGTACACAATTTATCAATTTCCAGATTCTGCATCGCGACTACATCGATGCTGCATCGATGCTAAAAGTTGCAGTGTGTAAGAGATTTATAGTGTGTTGATGTGGCAGAGTGTGTTAAGCCGCTGGTGTACATCAACGCATTCGCATGCGGCAGCGATGCGGCTCAACGATACCAACAAAGAAGCAACTATCACATCTACCTGTGATAGAGCGAGACAAAATAAATTTTGCATGCTGCATAAAAATCCGTTAGTGTAAGGGCGCTATGTGTGTATTTTTTGGTTTGCAGTGGTGCAAGCTTTTGGATTAGCTATGAATATAAGGCACGTCTGTGAAGTGCAAATCTATTGTCCTCACAAAATTTCACAAGTGGAATTAAAAACGGGTTTTAAACATCATACGGAAGTATAAAGTCATAGCCATGCCTGAAAACCGGCGCTTATAGGCCATTAAAAATAAATTGCTACAGAATTTCATGGTAGTGGATACAAATTTCACAGTGAATGCTTTTTACTTGCTCGTATTGAGTTTCCTATTATATCACGTACATATACATATGCTAGTTAAAAGTGATCCCAGGTTATAAACTGGAGAACCATTGATTAATTTAATTTAAATTAAATTATTCAAAGTAGAACCGGATTCTTACAGTGGTCATTAGGAAGATTATTTTTTATTTGAATAAAAGGAAAAGGTGTTTAATGATCTTCTAGAAAACATTGTGAAACATTTAACCACAGATAAATTTGCGAAACATTAAAATGAAAAACTGTGTCCAATGTAGGTAATCTCTGGAAATATTTATTAACACTTTAGAGAATAAAACCCGGTCAAGTTCTTGGCTCGCGCACTGGACGGTTCCGTACCAACTTAAACTGAATAAGGAGTCCACTTACTTTCTTTAAATAACTACAGAACTTTGTTTTTCATAGTGTTTGTAATTTGTATGAAGGACAGAGTTATAAACCATTCAAACCATTTTTCGTTGAGAGTACCTAACATTTTTTAAATAAAATTTTCACTTTCTTAGTTCAGAAATTAGAGGGGGTAGGGGGACGGCCCTTTTACCACTTTGGAAGCATCTATTTTTCTAATGTAAGACTTCTAAAAAAATACTTTCCCAAACTTTTATATCATTTTCAAAGACCTATATACACAGATACCCCACGCAAAAAGGTTAAAGTAAAAACTTTTTTTTAGTTACATATAAGAGAAACCCTCCTTAACTATAATTATTTTAATTTTTTGTATAAGAATTGTAACTTACACTTAGAGTAGGTACCCTTAAACGTAAGCTTTTGATACCTTTGCCGGTAGTTGTAAGTTTGAAAATATGCGGCTTAAATTGCATTTTATCTTGATTGCTTTGACATATAAGTTTGATTTTATCACAGCCTAAAGGTGTTATGGACCTGGGCCTCTAGTTTTGTATCAGTCGCGTCAAGATGGCAAGTGAACATAATTCGTTAAAGTTGAGTTTTTAAATGAAATTCAGTTGAAATCCACATAGGAGGAATTCGAATAAAAAAATCTCAATTTCGTGAGTACTAACGACAGTAATTCGCGTGATTATCGTAGATTTTTCATTGGTTTTCGATCAAATATCACAAGCCATATTTAAACGAGTGATTCAAAAATAAAGGCCCTGAGAATTTGATTTTAAAACTTCAATTGAATACCAGCTTGATACCTCCCAGCGTTCCTGAGAAATAGGGTCTAGACAGACAGCTCAACAATTCCGTTTTTTTTCCTTTCAAGGAACGGAACCCTAAGAACTCTGCCTGTAATTAGACCAACTAAAAAATCTCTGCTTAAAATTGATTCCAGGACAAACGTACAAGTGCGCTGCATATCTTTTTTCCTAGAATCAGTTATAAATTCGATATCACATTGAAACAAATATAAGAAAATAGGGCGTTAAGTTTGAGGTGAATGACTATTAATTGCTTATTGCTCGCAAGTGAATTTTAATTGAATTAGATATTCATAACTGAAGCTTTATTTTTAAATTCCTCGCTTGATGATGGCTATGGCGTGTGATTTTTGTTCTAAATTGAATAAGAAATCACACGCCATAGCCACCGTAACGATAATCACTCGAAATATAGTAAATTGAGCTATATTTTTTTCTATTTGCTCATGTGTGGATTACAACTGATTTTTCATCTCAAAATTGGACTCAAATCAATGCAAAATAATATCACACACCATCTTGATGCAAGTGATTCAAAAATAGGGCCTCAGATTGAAGTAAAAGGTATTTATGGAGCGTCTGTTTTATTTAAGATTCATATAATCCCACTTCTTATTACTATATTGCTAATGCGAAAATTGGTGAGCATGTATGTTTATTACACTTTCACGTAAAGACTTCTGTAAGGATTTTGATGAAATTTTACGATAATAAAGCTCATACATCAAAATAGCACATACGCTAAAATAAATTGTGATATTTTCCGAGATCCGGCATTTACGTGTGACGTCGCAGGGAACTGCTAGTGAAATTATAAGAATAAAAATAAGTGGTCCTCGATGTTCATGTTCACCACAATGTAGCAACTATTTATACATATAAGTCGTGTAACTTCGAGAAAATTCCTCGAGTCAATGCCATCTGACGCAGGTTTAAGCCCCTTAAAATGTGTACCTCTTTTCGGTAAGAGCACTGACAGCCTCACCTTAACATGCCTTAACTTTGTAATTCTGTTCTGTCACACAGTGTACACGACGTTTTTATTTCGTATTGCCAAGAAGGATTTGTTTTACTCAATATTTGTTTACTGTATCGTTTTTAGTGATCATAGAACTAGACTCTGCATCCATCCTCACAAACATTCGCATTTATTACAATGGTAGGAAGTAAGGGTGTGTTACCTACTGCACTTGCAATGTTATGAAATACCTGGAGCTCTATTTTTGAATTACTCGCGCCAATATTACGAGTGATTTTCGTTCAAAATGTAATTAAAATAGAATAAAATAGTACTAATTAGACGTATATAGCTTACAAAATTTTGTTATCTTCCCTAAGTTACTCTCGTGTAGATAACAACTGATTTGCATTCAGAAATCAAACATTAATCATCGAAAATCACACGCCATATTTTTTAATTTAAAATAGGCCCTATTTCTTGGATGAATTAACCACTGGATATAAAACGCAAGCGCGAATGTATGAAAACATCATTAGCCAATTTCTGCGGGGCGGGGTAGCTTGTCGTGTCAATTTTTGACATTTAGTGCATGAAAGTGTCGATATTTTTTTATCGATATTTGTGGAACGAATGAATGAACGAATCTTTTGTTAAAAGACATATATTTTTTATCACCAAAACAATAAATTACATTATGGTCATGTAATGCACACACCAACAAATGAACAATTGAAATATGGAACGACGTTTTATATGAACGGTCTGGCAAGTATCACTTAGTTAGTGTGAACTTCCTAAGACATTTTAAAACAACCCGTAAGTACACAATATAGCCTTGCACCATTAAAAATCTCCTATGGGATAATTAAGCTAAAGCAGTAGATTTTTTGCGTTGGCATTCAATCACGCTTGGCGTAAAATGGATACCACATATTCGGTGATGTTTTGTGGGGATCCATTTTGCCTCTCTTTGGACTGCTTCTACCCACTTTATTTTCCTTAATGGATCTACAGGAAACCTGAAATAATATTATAAAGATGTATTGTCAAATATACAGATTGAAATTTGAAACTGAACTGTTGTATTTTCAAGATTACCTTAATCTACTCTCGAGTGAAACATTTTACAGATTTATTTTAAAATAATTTATATTAAAAATTTAATAATGTAATGTTTATCGATATGACTTATCGACAATTGTCAAGCAGAATTAAAATGAAACTGACAAGAGAACGAACGATAAACATACGACAATCCTATCGTATAAAGTATACGTTATCTTGTTGATTTTGTAGTAACTGACCACCACTTTTTTAAATGGCAACTTTACTTTTCTCTTGGAAAACACATTTCATTATTTTCATGAAAAATAACAGCTTTTTTGGGATAAAATGTTACTTACGGATGAAAATAAATATTTTTTGTCTTGCCGCTATAATTTTTACACAAAAATAAGCCACATTTACCATTTTTTTCCGTCAATGTTTCTCACTGAGCTCTATCACCGTACTGACAAGACGTCACCAGTAAGTGAGGCCAAAAAGCCCGCTTCGTGGCTAAGGGGGCACAAGCGAAATTGCCCGTCATTGCGCGTCCAGTGGTTTATTCGTCCAAGCCCTATTTGTATTATGACAGCTTTTCTGTATAACCCGCATAAATATTTTACTGAAGTTATAATCATGAGTTAAGCGATTACGTAATTCATTAATTACGGTTACACGTCACCAGTTGTGAGATTATCAGCCAACGAAAGTCGCAGTATACTTCGACAAAATATATATTTATATATTACTTTTTCCAAATAAACTGAGTAAATGGTTTGATGGTATGGTTAAATGGTAAATTCTTCAGCTTTATAATATTAGTATAGATTTGAATAGGTGTCGCCGTCGACGGAGGTAAATTTCATCAGAGATCAATACTATAAAATGAAAGTAAAATTAATAGGGCATTCCAAGCCGAATTCAAAACTTGAGCGCCCTAAATAAACACGTTGTACAAAGCGCGTATTAAATTTTAATCATAATAAAAAGTTAGAGTGAAAACTTTCAGTTATTCGAATGGAGTCGGGTGGGTAAACTGTGTACAAAGCTACCCTTTTAAGCGAAAGTAAAGCATGCGAAAATGTAATTAAGAACACTGGGTTAATTTCCCTTTTACGTGCCTATACGAATTAGCGGAGTTATAGCGAATAAAAGGATGTTCTCAGGGTGTTCGCCTACTAATGGACAATCAGAAACTGAATATGGGATATGTAAACAAAAACTATGTAATTAGAACATTGGTCCCCAAATGAGTAAACTTGTATCTTTAATTTGGAGAGGATTATATTGCGAATTCATTGATGTTAATTCAGGTGAAGTTTGTTAAGGTTCGACTAGCTATCCAATTAAAATTAAGTTTAAATACTCGAGTTCTATAATCGTGTTTACTCGCAGTAAGCGCGACACGACCTTATTTTCACTATCGATCGTTCTTTAAAGCAATTTTTCCGTAAACTTGACGGCTGTGATTTGTGAAAGTAATACTCAAACGGATTCGCTTATTAAATTCCGAGTAGTTAATCTGTTGCATAAAATTTCGGGTTCCTTTGTAATGACAGCGTACAATGGAGCCGTTGGTGTTGGGGGGTTGGTTTAATTGTTCAGGGCTGGTGCGAGCCACAATCTGCTTCTGCGAGTTAGAGGAACTTTCCTTGTCGAAATATCCGTGTTTGCTGTTGGCTCGGTGAGTACGTGCGCTGGTTTTGAATCGACACAATTAGAGACACGTGACTTTAACGTTTCGGATTTATTCAATTAAGGTTTTCGTTTGTTCAGCCGTATGGGCTCTTGATCTCTTGATGCTAAGAATTACTCGTTACATCAAACGTACCTATTATTAAGTTTTGTCAATAATCTCGTGACTTCACGGGTGGAATTGTTTAATTAACATTTACCGGTATTTAACAGAAGTAATTGAAGTGAGGTTTAAATAGTTAATAGTAGATTGTATTAGCTCTGCCTTTATTCCAATGTTGCCTATCTGTCGAAATTACTAAGTACTCTTATTAAGTCTTTCAATACTGGTTGAATGGGCGTGGATATTCAACTTAAGGTAAAATTAAGGAGTTGTTATAAAGTTTAAGTTAGTAAAGAATCAATAAACATTATTCACGAAAAAGTTTCCGACCAATTAAGCAATAATATTTGTATATGTATTTACAGAATAGTGATCTAGTGTATTAAAAAATATGTAATTGATGTTAATCAGTTTTTTTTTGTTATTATAGGGTTTTCTCACTATACAAACTTAATAATATAAATTGCTCTTGTAAAAAAGCAACTTTGGCTGTGTGACAGACGAGGAATCAAATCCCGTGTCTTACGCCATCCGGGAGCTATATATTTAAATAGCGTTTTTAATAATTTTGGTACTTTCAGACTGCCTATTTATTGAACGCACAGTGATCTAAAATTTGGATATTAATTATTATTTTGGTTCGGTTATTACAATATTGGTACCTGCAATATTTAAACGTCTTTGAAATATGCACACTAAATTTACGCAGGAGCTCTATTTTGGAATCACTTGAGTCCTAATTCGTCATTTTAAAAAAAATATGAATTAAAATAACACTAAATTTAGACGCAAGTGGTTGCAAAATAGAGTTTTATTGCACTACCGTATGGATCTCATCTAATGTTCATTCGTAAGTAGAATATTATTCAACGAAAAACTTTGCTTTATTTTTTAATCACATTGTCCTGTATTATTAAATGTAACTATAAACATCGTGGGTAGTCTAAAACTGTGGACTAGCGTACAATTTAGCAAGTTGCAGCAGCAGTGTTTTGTCTCCGCCACACAAGCCGCGCTATCCCATATATCGTGAGAAATTTGTCATGACAGAATGCAGTAATATCTTAAGCTACTGCCTGAATATAAATATCGCGAAATATTATTAAAATGGTTATCCAAATTGAAATGTTGCGAGTATAAAACTACATAAATAGGACCCCTTACACACTGCGACTTTTAGCATCGATGCAGTCACGCATTTTGAAAACGCGATTTAGCATCGCGACTCACGCAATGAACGGATTTAATTTAGCATCGATGCAGAAGCGCGACTGCATCAATGCTAATGCACGTTAGCATTGATGCAGTCGCCAAAATTCAGTACATAATTTGTCAATTTACAGCTTCTCCATCGCGACTGTATCAATACTAACGCGTGTTAGCATCGCGACTGTATCGATGCCAAAAGTAGCGCAGTGTATAAAGGTTGACATTTTGCGCCTGCATCGATCCAAACGCGCGTTAGCATCGCGACTGCATCGCTGCTTAAAATTGCAGTGTGTAAAGGGTCCAAGATGCATAATACGCGTGCTGTACGCGATACGCATTTGAATCAAAATTTTTAAAGAATTACCTTCTGTTACTACCTTTCGTGTTAAATATAAATGATTTACCTACTAATCACATCGATTTTGTAGCACCCATGTATTCTACAGTATTCTTGTATAGGCACCCTACAAATTTAAATACACGATAACACACCCAGCCGCGCTCGCATTCGTATATCAATCACATTTGAGCGCCGCAGTATTATTTCATACTCCACAGCAACTTGAAAAGACGTAACGGGATATTTAATATTCCGCGCTTTAAAATGTAAGTGATTCTGCAGCGAGAGGCGGCGGTGTGCGATACACTCTTCTTATAAAAATATTCTTTGCAAAGGCAAGCCGAGCGTTCTTTATTCGCGCTCCGAACACCTGAGGCCCTATTTTTGAATCACTCGCGTCAAGATGGCGAGTTCAAGATGAATTTCAAAATTTTGGAATGAAAGTCAGTTGAAATTCACACGGGAGGGATTCGAAAAGATATCTAAATTTTGTGAGTAAGTACGTCAATAATTCGTGTGTTTTTCGTTGATTTTGAATTGGTTTTCGAACGAAACTTACACGGCATATTTAAGCGAATGATTCAAAAATAGGTTCTCTGAGGCTTCTGCAATGAAAATTTGTCGTCTTCTAGCCGAATCCGAACTTGCTCCTTCTATTTTCTTTAATGATGCGTACTTGAAATATTGTTTCATCAAGTCGAAAATAAATGCCAACTGCACCGTGAAGGAAAAAGCGGACTTTGAAGCTTTTTGAAGCAAACTTCGCTTTGTGTTGGTGCAAGATTGAACTCGCGGAATCTCGCTCGCAATTGTCAACAATTGAAAAGGTTCTTTATGAAGTTTAATGAAACATTTCACTGCAGACACATTTAATGAGATACTGTCTAGATGAAAGCGTTATTTATTGATGCTGGCAGAATTTGATTTTTGAAAAAATGCCCTTTGTCATTGGCAAGAGTATTAGTTCTGTTGCAAGGAGGATTCGACGTTTGCATGCCAGTAGGTCGTTAGCTGCTAGACAGTGCACAGCTCCTGCAAATGCAACCTTTTGGCTGACCGGGCCAAACGCTCTTACCAATTGAGCTACCGTGCTGTCAGACCGACCCTGCGTAATTCGTGGTCTCTTATGAAAACGTCAATTTCGTGACGTTTATCGCCATCTAGCTTTCTAGTTTCTAGTTTTCATAAGAGACCACGAATTTCGCAGTGTCGGACTGACAGCACGGTAGCTCAATTGGTAAGAGCGTTTGGCCCGGTCAGCCAAAAGGTTGCTGGTTCAAGTCCTGCCCGTGCGCAACTTTTTGGTTTATTTCATCTTAATGAATATAAAATATGACACTGTAAGTGTTGAAAACATTCTAAACCATTAGATAGCGAAGCGTCATCAATTTCCAAGTTGAAATTATTCTGTAAAGAATAACTGTTTGGGCCATCTGTTTCATAAACAGTTGCTGGTTCAAGTCCCGCCCGTGCGCAAATTTTTGGTTTCTTATTTCATCTTTATGAATATAAAATATGACACTGTGAGTGTTAAAAACATTCTAAACCATTGGTTTATGTGAATTATTTTATATTTTTGTTTCATATTCAATGATTTTATTATGTATTGGATTCTCTTTTTGTGTTATGAATTCTTATGTTTTAATTTATTATGTGTGTCTGCATCTATTTCTAAGGAATCGATTTGATTTTTTTCTGTAAGGATGGGTGTATTTAGAAAAAAAAAGGTAACGGTACAGTTAAAATATTTTTAGCGTCTTCAACTTGTTTCTTTGTGTTCCTTTGCCTCTAGTATATCCAAAAGCGTTTTATTGCGTTATCAAATTTTCTAATAAATTTTAATTACTAAGTATATTATTATGCTTCCCAAATCATACGCCTGCAAGAAGGATTGCAAACTCAATTGTCTACCATGGTTTTAAAATGGATAAGAATAGGTATTAGATAATAATAACTGTTACTTCACCGAAAACCCGGATCACTCAGAATCCGAAGAGGCATATCTCACATCGCATACTCGGGCTTTGAACATTTGTTCAAATGCCACCTGAAAAGCGAGAATGCCCAATAGTTCGTACATAGACGTGTGAAAAGAATTTGCCTTTATTACACCGGAACACGGCAAAGGCGGTGACGCTGCGTTATGCATGAGCTGCTCCTTGCTTCCGCTTACACTGACCGTTTTGCCGCCAAATATTTGAATATCGCAATGGCTCAACGGAAATTCTGGATCTTTAATGGGAGTTTGTTTTCGGACTGTTATTGTTATGTACATACATTAGGATTGTTACGAGTTATATTCTGGGATAGAAAGTAACGAAAATATTTTGACTCCCATCTAAATGTAATGTCACATTGGTATATAAAATAACTATGCACTAGACAACAAATCAATTTTCTTGGTTGCGCACTAAGGCATTTTCTTCCTTGTGCTACAAAAAAAATCAGACAAAGATAATGATAATATCTTCCATAAATACTTAAGCACATATAAACATCCATGACTCAGGTACCTTTTTTAAATGCTCATTCCATAAACATTTGCCCCTTGCAGGATTCGAATCCACGCACGCCGGCATAGTGTCAGCCACTACACCAAAAGCGTCGTCAAGCTTTTATAAAACTAAAATTGTGAAGTAGATACATAGTACTGAATTGATGTATTTGATTTTAAAAAAAATATTTCCATTATGTATCGTGTTTTACAGTTAATGATTTTTTTAAATTTTTAGTTATCATTTACGTGTTTTACTTAGCAAGCCCATTTATTTTATACCTATATTGTGATAGTGCAGTAAAAATACTAATCCGCCACATTGGATTTAGAGAATTTTAGTCAACCGGTTTAAGGTTCAAAATTAAGTTGCAAGATTCCTCCCGGACAAACACTGTAAGTTAGTAAATTTGAAGTGTTTATATATAAAGGCCAATATTGTTCTGATATTAATGGTGAAGTCGAATGAAATAAATATGAAAAAGCCTATTTATGTAACAAATTAGCATGACTCTGGAGAGTTGTAATATGTAGAAAAATCTGATCAAGTTTCTTAACACATAATATGTTCGGTAGAGAGCCCTATCCTATAAGGGTTTATGTATGACAATCCGTGGCATTATCTTAGTTGTAAACCGATCTCCCGAAATCAAGGGTAAGGACGTCGAATAATTTCCAATTTCAACCAAACGTTTGTCAGTGAATGGGTTGTCCTCGACGTTTAATGTAACAGGATATTCGTGTATTACAAAGGTTTCAGTTTTAGCTAAATAATTTCAGTGTTAAATGTGAAACTATGATGATTTGATGATGATACATCGCAAAGAAAAGCATTTGTTACTATTATTACTAACTCAAAGGGAACACGCCTATGTATTTTAAAATGCGATACTGTATAACAAAGTGAAAAAAGCTGACGTTGTCTTGTCTAGCAAGCTAAAAGTACGCTTGCTAATAAGAATACTTTTACGTTGTGATAATTTCGATTCAAATTTTTACCTAGACAAAAAAAGAATAGGAGCAATTACGGTTATCTAGTTACGCATGAACGCACGACCTTCCGTTATGGAAGCCCAGAATAAAGCCTCTTTTATGAATAGACCGAAGTCAGAGTATGTCCAAATTGTCTAATATGCTCAGGCTGGTCGGACCATTACGCCTCACAAATAGACCATTAGGTCCCAATCCCTTTGCTATTTCAAAAGGATGAAGGGTTAATTTACGAGCTCAAAATTTAAATCTACGGCTAACTTGTTTAATAGCAGCCTTCGGGTTAACTGTGTTGTTAAGCTGTATTATTATGAAGTACTCGACACGATTGCTTACTAGTTGAACACTGAGCGTTTTAAACTTGTAATACTCGCGCTGAAACTTTTACTTTGGTGTTTACTTGATTTTAAAGCTTTATAAATTGCCTCTAAAACAGAGTGCGCTCAAAAGGTAATTTTAGTTACTTGAACGAGGCAAAGTGTCGAGTTGACGGCGTGACACAGGGGAGTAACGAAGTGGCTTAAAACCGTATTGGGGTAAAACGACTCGATAAAAATAAAACGTAGCCACTTGGTACGTAAATAGCAGGTATTATATTTTGTATCTCATTTTTGGTTGAAAGTAAATGGTTCTTTTTTAACGTTAATGTTTTTTTTTTTCATAAATAATATACTCGACCACCTCTGTGGTGTAGTGTCAAAGTACGCTGGGTTTCAAGGCGTTGCCGCTGCGAGGTCCCGGGTTCGACCCCCGGTCGGGTCAATATAGAAATCAACAATTTCTGTATTTTCTCGGGTATGGGTGTTGTGGTACCACCGTTGTTTCTGATTTCCATAACACAAGTGCATTAGCTACTTACTTTGAAATCATAGCACATATGTAATTGGTGCCCAATTTTGCCTCAGCTTTCACTAAACTAGTTAATAAAGTTAACTTTTGTTACAGAAGCAAATAAATAAACCCACAGCTAACTCGGGAAGTGAAACAGTTCAAAACGAAATCAACTACAAAACGAGATTATGCGAGAGAGCGTATGTATCCACGTTCGGTTGTAGTTCACAATTAAATTAACGGACAAAGTATGTCCGAGACAAAACATAGTTCATTAATGAAAATATCAATAAACAAAAGTGGGGACTGAAAGCGGTTTAGAAGTTCCATTAAAACAACGCGGCCGGTAAGCCGGAGTTGGAATGGCTCCCTGGCCGCACTATTAATAATAGAGGGCTGCAAGTTGAATGGCACATGTTGTTGCATGGCTTCTCCTGCATGTTGAATACAGATGAGCTTATTTATGTAAATTGATGCCGCTGCCGGTATGACGCGCCGTTTGACTAATCCCCGACCGTCGTAAGTGATTGATGCCGGAATCGGACGCTGTTGGCGTTTGCGCTTTGTTCGCGATAATCTGGATACTTTGACCGCGGATGTGTTTAAAGTGATACGTTTAGATTTATATCTGGTCTGGTCAATAAATTGTAAGATTGTTAATTACAAAAATCGACTCAAGAACTTTCCGATAGATGACAAAAGTATATATTTCGAGGCACATAAAGCAAAATTTTGAGGCTTCATCTTTGGTTTTGTATTTGTAAAATATTGAGTATGTTAAGAGAAAATTCTTAGCTTAACAGAATAAAATTTTACACCAAAATTAAACCTAAACTTAACCTTGAATTCCAAGGTTGACTTACGAAAGTTAAACTGGCCGTAGCGTGCCGTATCGGTTAACTACTCAAAAAATTGTCATGATTGACTAACTGTAGTTTAGAACCTACACAAGATATTCATGGTAGTTAAAAGATAATGAAAGACATTGATGAATCTTTATGTGGAAAGCCTCAAAATTTCTAATAGTTACTAAACGTGTTTTTCGCTTTTCTGTTTCGGGAACAATCCTATAAATAGCTGTTTTTAATTGGTAATCCGTTCGAAGTGCTTCCACATGCTTAAATTGTGATCGTGAAGATCGTTCGTAAATAATAAAGTTTTACGCTTCTATCACGAACAAGTATGAAACGAGCATTCCAATTAGTCGATTCTCATTAGTGCTAGATTCTTGGCGAGACTGTGATATTGAAGCTACGTGATCAAGATTCAGTTCATTTTGCTTTGAATCATAGTACCTTTTCTCAAGTATTGATAGTTAATTTTTATGGGATTCTCAGAATAGTTTTCCTTATATTCAACTACTCAAAGCTACTTGGTAATGAATAATAAAACTTTTCCGGAGTTGCTTAATGCTGGGAATTTTTCTTGGTAGGTTTATTATTTAATTTACTTATAGACCTTATTGAACAAATCATGGTGTACAAAGGTGAAATAAACTAAAAGCATTCTCTACCAGTCAAACCGTTAAATTTATATTATATGAAAGTTATTTTTATCTGACCTAGATGGATATTCTTAGTAATGAAATTGAGTAATAAACATAGTAGAAGAAGGACCTCCCGATAAATACTTTTTTAAATTAATAACTAAGTATAAGCACGGGAAATTTGAAACATGAAACTAAAATGTTAAGAGTAATTAAAAAAAAGTACGGATACATGTCTGTGTGTAGCTATAGATTTTGCGCTAAACACAAAATCTATGTAATAATCCCTCGAGTAAAAAACGATATTTCGATAGATCAAAATAATCAAAACCCGAAAATGAATAGCGTCGCACTTCATTAGCCCTTAATGCATTTGAATCTCAAAAGATGTCCGGTGACAGTAACCAATACACTCCTTATAAAAAAGGTAAAAGAAAATTGGATTTTTACACTTAAAGGGAAAAACTCAATCGTTGAGCATATTAAATGAAAAGAAGAAATGAGGTGGCCAAAACCCCAGCCCGCATCTAAAAGAGTCGTTGATAGGACGCGCCTTTAGAAACCATTCAATCAGTAATGTCCATTGACAAAAACACCTTTTGGCTTCCTTTATTGCCTTTCATAGCAATTTTATTTCATTCATTTCCTTGTTGACATCGTAGACTATGAGCAAACACCGAAGAAAGAATGAAATGTAAAAAAGCTCACTAATTAAAAATATGATTAATCATTTATTGTAATGTATTTTCAGTAAACATAATACAATTTCTTCTATAAACCCAATTTTACAGCATTGAAATTTAGGCCTACTCACATCATGAGTGAATTTTCTCTTCACTTATTTAAAACAAATATTCAACAATAAATAGTCTTGTGTGGTAACAAAAACTCGTAGCAAGTTCTTTCCATTCTTAAATCGACACTTGTTTATCAAGTTAAATGAATAACAATGTCAATGAGGATATACAATCAAATATTATTACGCTGGTAAGACAAACCGCCCAGAAAACCACACAGCCAGTTTATTTTTGAAAAGGTTAATTAATTCTAATTGAGGGCTTTTCGGATTAACCGATCCCAGGAAGGGTTACAACATATTTTAAAGTTTAGACCCCTTATTTACCTTGCATTCCTCCTATTTTGGTGAAATTATCCTTACTTAGGGCGGTTTGCACAAACCGCTTTCATTTTATTTAATAATTAAACAGATACAGGGCGATATTATGATGTTTTTGTAACTAATTAAAGATGGTCATTATTTGTAACAGAACTAACTGCTTTTCGATTCTCATACAAATAATCCACGCCTCCAAAGTGTTAAAATAGGCATCCCCGTCCCCCTTCATACTTTTGAACGAAGCTAGTGTCAAATTAAAAAAAAAAAACACAATGTAGCGCTTTCCAACCACCACTTTCCACTTTCAACGAAAATTGGTTTGAACGAGATCAAACTAGTGGTGTTTGAGATATAGCACATTTTCAACAACCGCAAATATAAATTTGTCTTCCAAGCAAATACTATGAAACACATAGTTAGTTTTGCTGTCAACAAAATATTGCGGTATTTTGGCTAAATGTAAGTAAGTGGAACCTTAATTTAGTTTAAGTTGGCACGAAACCCTCAGCGTGCGAGTTCGACTCGCACTTGGCCGCTTTTAGAACCAAAGACACGTGTTAAAAAAAAACATTCAGAATTCACATTTATTTTGATAAACTGTTAAATAAGTACAAAAAAATATCTTGTGCCTTCTATAAAACTGAATTTAAGTGCTTTGTTTATATAAACTAATACCTACCAAATCTATTATGTAGTCGAAAGTGCGTGTTATAATCCAGTTTGTCACAAGCCCAAGGGTGCCCACGATATCTGATTGGCAGTATTATGAGGATTTTAAATAACTCCATTAAGGGCACCCTATACCACAATTTCGACGCTCAAAACCACATCCTCATAGTAAGCAGCGGGCGAAGTCTGAAGCAATATTTGACATTTTGCGTTGACAATTTCAATTTTATGATTTTCTGATTCATCTAATATAATTTTAACTTACGTATATCTTTGATAAATCTATAAAAAAATAGTTTTTTAAGCTTAAACTCCGACCCGAAAACACCAATTTTGTCGCAGCATTATTCAAGCGCCACCTGGTGGTTTTACAGGGTACTATATCGAGACTTCCGTTACAGATCTTGGTCTGCGGAGATGACGCAAAAAAATCCAAGCAACGATACTAATGCGCGTTAGCATCGCGGGTGTATCGATGCTAAAAGTAGCGCAATGTGTAAAGGTTAACATTTTGCGACTGCATCGATGCTGCATCGCTGCTAAAAGTCGCACTGTGCAAAATATCTAAGAAACAAGGCATGATTAACATTTTAGTTGCAGTCATGAGACCGAATATTACTATTAAAAAAAAAACACAAAAACTATTGAGTTGCAATACAAAATATTTAAGAGTATATCGATTTAGATTTATTTACTACATAATTTGATGCGATTGAATGGTGCAGTCACGGTTAAGGGGCTACCCGGAATTTTACGCGCACACTAGCGCCACTTTAGTAGAAAAATCATAACCCATTTATTAAAAGACCAATCGAAAGTCTTATTGATGCGATTGTAGCTCTGGTTATGTGGTTTATATACAATGTTTAAGTTCAATAAAACATAGTAATCTGCTGTAACGGTTAGAAAAAATGCCATATTTAGCAGTTGTTCTAACTCTAACTACAGTAAACTACTTTAGAAACAATTTAAACGTACTTAATAAACTATAGAACCTACTACTACAATCGTGTCTACCATATTTTTTATTGTTTTTATATTTAAGGAGTAATAATTGTTTTAAATAGAGTGGCGCTAGTGTGCGCGTCAAAAATTCGGGTAGCCCCTTAAATTATTATGCTGGGAATACACTTTTCAACACGCGAAGTATATTAGTATACTTTTTATCCATAGATACACAATTAACATAACGTTCTTTTTTTAAGTTCATTAAAATTGGTTTTAAATATTTATTGATATATCAAAGTGTTATTAGCTTATTTAAACACTTTTTTTTTACTAACTTGCCTAGCGGATAATCATAACCCGGTAATCCCTTTTGTAAAATTGTTACTGACCAAATGCAAAGAATAACCCCGAGTTCCACAGCTAAGCAGTCTGTTAGAAAGATTTTACACGCTTATGTAAATCGCATCCGTGTGTCGGGAAAATATGCGTATGTTGCAGGAAAACTCGATCAGGCGTTATTGATGATTTTTATTCGTTCAAGAGAAAATAAAATCACTTCCCAGCTTCAGATCTTTTACCAGCGTTTCCTTCTAAGACCCATCACACATTGCGATTTCTTGTATCGATGCAGTCGCAAGATGTCAACTACTCACGCGACGATGGTGCATCGTGACTGCATTGCAGCTAAAAGTCGCAGTGTGAAGGGTCTTAAGTATTAATAAATAGTATTCTGCTTTCGTTAGTAATAGAAGTTTAAGACTAGTAAAATAAGGTCTATAACTTTCTATGGAAAATTGTTTCATGCTGCCGGTGTATTTATAAATACCGATGTTTCGTTAGTATTCCATAAATGTGGGTAACTACCAAAATAAGCGCTAAGTATTAATCATGCTAAACAGTACGTTTAGCACAAAGTTTTTATTTTCGGGATAAAAAAGAAAGAATTAAAATATTTAAAGGGCCGATTCAGCAAAATAAATTAAATATATTTTTTGTCAAAAACACTTTTTAAATACGCTACTTTTTGAGAAAATCAAAAATTAAGGTTTTATACGATTTTTATTTTGTATTTAAAAGGAATAAGATAAGAATAAAAAGAATTGGGAATTGAAATGAGAGCGGCGACGCCGATGACGTAGAGATCTTATAATATTTAGAGGGTGGTATTTAAAAAAAAAACTTACAGAAAATTAAAATTAAAATATCTTGATGTTCCAAATAAAATTATTATGTCAAGTTTCTTTGATGTATACAAAGACACAGTTAAAATACTTGCACTTAAAATAATTTTACCTTATAATAATACAATACTTATAATTACCTACCCAAACTGCGTTGTCAAAACATGTGTAACTTAAATGATGATTTAAGTGTGACATTATTTACCTAATTTTTCAGTCAATTCTTTTATATTCCCTCAAAAGAATATATACCGTAGCATACCTCACGGCCACTGATTTCTACCGCGCACACACGATTCGCCGAGATGTGATGTATTTACATCCAATCCTATCACATCTCAATTTGAATGAGGTGCTAAAGTGTTCGATGTGAAACTCGCACATTTTAAAAAAAAGTAAATTTTGAATAACTAAAGTGGTTTTTACAAATTCAACACGTGCTTAGATCACAACCACGTTTCAAGTTATTTATTTTGAAAATGATTGAAATTTTTTACACTCAAGATATTATAAATTGCAACCCCGTATCTTACGCAATCCGGGGTTCGATTCCTCGTCTGTCACACAGCCAACGTTGCTTTTTACAAGTGCAATTTGCAATTTATATTATTAAGTTTGTATAGTGATAAAACACTATAAAAACAAAATTTAATTACTCAAGATATTCATTAGAAGCTTAGACTTGAGATTTGAAGATCGCTAATGACCTTATTGAGTATTTTCCGAGTACTAATTATGGACATTTCTAAAACTTGCTAAAATTAGAAGCTTAGACATGTATTTTAAAATTTATCTTCATTAAACGAATCATGTTTTCGGAGAATCCACTCTATATCCAATAATAATGTAAAAAATCTTCTTTCATATTTTTAACTACTAAATATTAATAGGTATCTATTTTGAGCATTTTAATAGTACTTTAATTATTTTCGTCTTTAATTAGGGCTGTTTTACCATCAAGTAATTAAAAAAAAGTTATTTCGATGAAGTATTGGACAAATATGCTAACCAAAACCTATTAGGAAATTGTGGAACAGGCCGTTAGGGGTAATAACTTTACCAGTACCTAATCTTTAAGATACATCTATACTAATATTATAAAGCTGAAGAGTTTGTTTGTTTGTTTGTTTGTTTGAACGCGCTAATCTCAGAAACTACTGGCCCGATTTGAAAAAATATTTTTATGTTGGATAGTCCATTTATCGAGAAAGGCTTTAAGCTATATAACATAAAGATACGACTCACAAGACCACAGCAGCAATGAAAAATGTTGCGAAAACGGGAGAAAGATATTCCTTTTGAGAGCTTCCGCTGCGTACGCTACGGAAACCGCTAAAGTTACACAAAAATCATGTATGACAGGATTGTTCAGCATTAAGAGTTCTATAATAAAGTCTGCAACAGCATAAGTCTATCTTTTATGGTTGACTTACTACAACCTTTTTTATGTTAATAAATTTGTAAAAAAATAATGCATCATTTTTAGAGGTGTATTATACACACAGGTATTTATTCTTATCAAAATAAATACATTCATCATCACGAGCATTTCATCTAGAACAAACTTGCCCTTTATATCATTTGATTCAATCTTAGGAGCTATCACAGTTTTAACATAACTTCGCACCAAAATAATATTCACAGCTTAAGTACAACGTGCGCTTGCGCTAATTATATTATAAAGCTGAAGAGTTTGTTGGTTTGAACGCGCTTATCTCAGGAACTGCTGAACCGATTTGAAAAAATATATCTGTGTTAGATAGCTTATTTATTGAGAAAGGCTTTAGGATATAAAACATCACGCTGCGACGGGAGGGGAGGGAGCAAACTCAAAACGCGCGGACGAGGTCGCGGGGGACCGCTAGTCCTGTATAATTGTTGAAAGGATTCACTAGCATTATTAACACTGTCAATTTAAAATTTAAAGAGTACAAAGTTTTAAATTATTTATTTTTTCGAAGATGCTTAAAGCAAATTACACGGATCCCTGCTTGTTAGTTTCCTGTTTCAACCTGAAGCGAAATCCAGCTTGAATTAATATTTTGGTGACAGTCTAGCTAGATAATCTCATTGTCTTATAAATTATAGCTGCAAAATCTTTTATCAATTTCCGCTAACAACCTGTGACACAAAATCCTTAATAGGATCTCTAGAAAAAAGCGAAAGTTGAATTTTAACGGGTCTTCAAAATCTTCCCGATGAATTTTCTAACTTATAAGGATTAAAGTTACAAGGGTCTTTCATTAACAAACTTGAATTGCGTAAGGGAAGAAATATGAGGGAACTTCGATCATTGAATCGGAGACGGCTGAACGCCTTCATAGAATTTGTATTTGTATCTGAAAGTAAATCTAAGAGACCGCAAAATCCCTTTGTATAATATTTGGAACCTATTTTGATAACAATATTTATCAAATGAATATGGAATATTGACACGTTAAGACATGTATTAATAATTACCTAAACACTGTTTCAAGGAAGGAAACCTCTGCAGCAGAAATAATAGATGCTTGTTCAGATTTCATTATAACCGTCTTCTTTGCTAGTAAAGTTGATTGGGAGCTGCGCACAACAACAAGGATCTTATGTTAGATCTGTCTTTCTTACCGACTTCATTTCAGGTGATGATTCGATGTTCGTGGCGTGCTGGTGAGTTGGTGAGTTATAATTTATTTTTGAATATAATTTTTCACGTTGTTTGTCCGACAAGATGGACCGACGACCTTGTAAAAAATGCAGGATCACACTAAATGCATCAGCTCACTTTTATTTGCCGTGGAAAACCGTGAGGGAGGCCTATGTTGAACAGTTTTTGGAAATCAATCACATACTTTGCCCTGATCCCAAAGTAAGTAGCTAATGCACTTGTCTTATGGAAATCAGACACAACGGTGGTACTACAACAACCAGACCCGAGATAATATAGAAAATACTGATTTCTATATTGACTCGACCGGGGATCGAACCCGGGATCTCGCAGCGGCGACGCCTTGAAATCCTGCGAGCTTTGCCACTTCACCACGGAGGTTGTCAAAGCAGTGGACATCCTTTGGCTGATAAAGATGATGATGATGACATTTTCTGTCAGCGCTAAAAGAAAAGTAATGTCAATCTTAAAATCTGATTAAATTGGCAGAATTTTTATTTTCAGCTTCTTGGTTCAAAGTTGGTTACGTAACTTATTTCCTAATAAATAGGCTGTATTTCTAAAGGTTCCAAAAATCTACTATAATGTATGTTACTACGATTAGTTAATCGATAAGCTCTCATGTGCGAATGTGAGCAGTAATAGGAATGAATCGGCAACGATAGCCGATGACACTGAGTGACGCCCGCCCGGGAGCACAATCCATCACAGAACGTACTCGAATGTTTGTTATATACGGTTTCCTTGCTTTGTTCCGATATTTATTGAAATAGACGGATCTGGATACGTAATACGATAATGCTCGATTATTTCTGCGACTGGCGCGCTTTGTTTCTTTTTCAGAACTTGCTGGTGCCTCTATCGATTAGTGAGTGAGCGAATTTGATGTTTTAGTAATTATGTTATTGAGATCACTGCTGTTTATCACTTTAAGAGCCAAAATCGCTCCTTCTTTTGAAATGACGCCCATCCATGTGTCGTGTGTGAAAGCAAAATCTTTAAAAAAATATTGTACACCAATCAATACATTGCTCTGATCCTAAAGTAAGTAGCTATTTGCACTTGTGTTATGGAAATCAGACACAACGGTGGTACCACAACACATTTTGATTTATATATTGACCCGACCGGGTATCGAACCCGGGACCTCGGAGCGGCAACGCCTTAAAGTAGCGTGCTTAGCCACTACACCACGGAGGTCGTCAAGATAGTATACGTTACGTTAAAATAATGCTCAAGCTTCAAATATCACCGAATACTTTATATTACATACCAACACAATCATGTTACCAACAGGTATTTTTATGCGTAAGTTCCTATACAAGGGATTTATTAAAGAGGTCAGGTTGGTGAAAACGTCTGAAATATTGGGGATGTCAGGTGAATTTATAGAGATAATATGTTGTAGGTACGAGGAGCTCAATTTCCGTGAGAGTTTACCGCGATTTTTTTATCTTAGAAAAATAGATAGCAAAGATGTTGGGACCCGGGCGGTCTGGGCCGCCGAATTGCTTTCCGTGTCAGCCCATATTTTTTGGAAATAAGAACAATTTAAACTAGAAAGCTTCGACGGAAAAACGAAATTGTGTTTTTTTCAGATATGTATAAAAACTAGCTACAGTATTTACGTTAGATTAATATTGGTCACTCAGTATGTTCTTGTGTATTTGCTGAATAATTATGATGTGAATAAAGATACAAATCATTATTGGTTAAAACCGCATGAAAATGAGTAATTTTTTATCTATAGCAAATAGAAAGAAAAAGGACTTTATTTTTTTTATTTTCCGTATTGATAGTAACACAAACATTAGTAAAATCAAATCAAATCAATTTATTCATTTCACAACATAGTCAATTTTGTTCAATAGTTAGCTGTATTACTAATCACTTACTCAGACCTGATTTTTCCAACATCAGACAAGAAATATTCATCAAACAACATACATTAGTCTTTGATTTCTTCGTAGCGCACTTGTAGTAACAGTGTTATACTACGAGCCATCCCCAACATTGAGATGCTCTAACGGTAATGACCAAGATAAAGGTTAAAGCTCAAATTCAAAAGCTTCTTTTCGTTATTATTTAATATCACACATAAGAATAGAAGTTTATTTACTAGCAAATTCTATCGCAACTCATAAACGCGGCGTAAAAACTTGGGAATGCAGCCGATATACAGCAAGCCGCTGATGAGTGCGATTATTTTTATGGTGGTCGCATTCCGTGTAGGCTAAGAGCTAGGACACTCAACGTTTTGCTCTAGAAGCAGAAATAGGGCCTCGCTGACGTGTTTCTTCAACAAAACGTGAAGGCTGGAAAGCAGTTGCCTTATTTTGTGAAGACGTCATAAAATTACAGAAGGAGGCTGTAAAGCGAGTAGGAGAAAACGATTCTCAAGCTGAATTGCTCCGTCAAAGACGCCTTGGAGCGTGGAGGCGGCGCTTCTTTCACAGGTGCTTCATTGGTTTACCGTTAATAATGCAGTGCTTAATGCGGGTAAAAACAAATGCATGAAATTTACAATGCCTAATGTCAGACAAGTCCCAACACAGATCATGGTTAAGAATGGACCACTGGATACTAAACAAAGCTAAACGTTTTTGGGTAATCCCAAAAACGTTTAGCTTTGTTTAGTAGATATGTTTGTTTTGTATATTATGATCTACGGTTAATACCGTAAATCATAATCTTCAATGGGGTCCACATATCGAGACCTTGTCAGGGAAACGTCTTAGTTCGGCTGCCTATGCAGTAAGAAAGATATGGCCTTTGACTGACGTTGAAACGGCAAGGTTAGTTTATTTTAGCTATTTCCATAGTATCATGTCTTATGGGGCTCTGCTGCAGATATTGAAACAATATTTATACGGCAAAAGCGAGCTGTACGGGCTATTTACAACCTCAAATTCACAGTTTATTTATGAAAATTTGATTTATGTTCGTAAAAACTTGCACTTATTTCTTAAAAAAAGTGATTTACATGATTTCAATACGAAACGAGAATAAACTTGCCGTTCCAAACTTCAGACTTCAGAAGGTTAATCACTCGTTTATTGGCAGATGTAGAAAAGAAGAAAATATCTTTAATAAATTGCCTCAAAGTATAATTGTTATCTTTATATAAATTCAAATCTATTGTTAAATAATGTTTAATGACTAAAGGATATTATCGAATATACACTTCTGGACACATCTATTGGCCCACCTTGTATTTTCAGTTTCGTTAAGTCCTAGCTAAAATTTTATATTAGGTCGAGCAAAAAGTTTTTATGCAGTTTTGAACCTGGCACATTCACAATTTAATTCAATAGTCTTTTTTTGAATTTCGAACACAGTATTTAAAGAAACAAAAGACAATTTGGAGCCTGTTTGTTGATATCAAACAATCGAATACTAAGAAAACTTGGTTTTTGTTGGTTTACTTGGATTTAATTCTTGAAAAAGTGATTGGTATCTTTGGTTTTGCAACAAACATTACTTATTCTTAACATTAAGGTGAAGTTCTATCAATAATCTGTGGATACTTCACCTGAAGTTGCCGCCCAAGCTGTGGCACTTATTCAGGCCGGACACAGCCAAAGAAACGTGAGTGCTCAACTTAATTTAAGTCGATCGGCGGTCCGAAATGTTTATCGGAGGTACCTAGAGACTGGTGGCTTTGTTCGTCGCCAAGGAAGGCTACGATCTCGGGTCACAACTGAAAGGCAGGATCGATTCATCGTGACGACCAGCTTGAGAAATCGTCACCTTACCTTCATTGAGATACAAAACCAACCTCGCGACTTCCACGGAGTATCCGTGAGCGCTCGAACTGTTCGGAGAAGGTTAAAAGAACGCGATATGGTACCACACAAGCCTAAACTCTATGCCTAATCGTATGAGAGCGGTGGTAGATGCCCATGGAGGCAACACGCGTAATTAAATTAAACCTTTATTTGATAAAACATGTTTTTATTCAAAAATCAATTGCCTTTAACAAGGCGCTTATCCGACTTGTTAGGCGTAGCTCCATGTCGTATGGTATTCTGAATTCAAATTTAAAACAATACGATCGAAAAAGATGGTAAAATGTATCAGGTTTAAAACTGCATCAACAGTTTTTGTTCAATCTAGCAATCATATTTCGGTAGGGGCCATCGAAACCTAAACTCTAAGGTGGGCCGATAGGTGTGTCCAGAAGTGTATGATTGTATAAACGATAATAATGTATGGTCTAGCTTGTAAGAACATTAAAATTGTAATATTCTTATAAGAGGCATTGACAATAGTGACTGAGTTTGTTGCGCAGCTTCTTCTCAGCACTAGCCCACAATTGTCCCGAAGCTGTGGTAGGGCCAATGTTGGGACGTGTATAAGTGCTAGCAATAGCCTATGTATAAAATAAACTAATTTTGAGTTTTGAATTTTTTGAATTTTCTTAGAGCGTCTCTTACCTCCCAGCGGACCTAGTGGGATGTAGGCCAAAACTCATGTCAGCTGCTAATGGCTTCATTGGTCGAAGAAGCGAGACGAGGAAGTCCCTGGATGTCATGCCAGCACTGGTAGGTACAGACAACCGCAAGGACGATGAAGTGCATGCGAACAGCGATCCTATTTCGTCCCACTTAGCCGTCTTAGAGGGTTTACTTGGCTACTCACTAAGGCTTCCCAAATGACCTGTCACGGTATGCATAAAGCATTGCCTTTATAAAAATAGTAGAAAGTCCAACACAATCACCCTATCTGAGCGGAACCACATTGACGTCTCCGCTGCGTAGTGTCAGCAAGTTGCGTTGCCGCAACGCATCGGCATTGCTCGTGTGGCATGTCGTTCAGATTACTATGGAGTGATGATCGAGATGACCCGCACCAACACAACGAAACGAAGACGCCAATGTGGCTACGGTCTTGGTCTATAGGAACAAGATATCGATGCGGCACATAAGTTGAAAAATACGTCAACGCAGAAGAATGCTTCTAGAAAGAATGATGCACTAGTAGTTCCGCCATTTTGCTTTCATACTGCCAAATTACAATAACATATTACCGATACATTAATTAAGTTCTTACTGTAAATTTATTATAAATGAATAAATAAAATTCAAATACTATTAATGCATGGTCAAAGAAAACAGCCTCCTTAGCGGGCTCACTTTGCATTTAAAAAGATGGTGTGGAATAATGACGACCTTAGCGATTTCTTGATAAAAAATGATCAAAAGTAGGTAGTAAATCAAACGCAACAAATAATGTCCAAACATAGTGGCTGTCAATTTACCTTGACATCAGAACGCAGACTGTCAGACACGTCATCAATTTGCGAGTTCACTTCACTGTCCCTTGCACTAAGATGGACGCCTCTCACGCCTTTAAACCTCGAGGCGTTCCGGACCCAAAGTACGCCAATGTATCATTTTTATAGCTCTGCCCAAAGTGAATTTGCAGTCAGAGATAACTCGGACGTGTTAGTCATTTACATGTTGTGTTGCCACAAGTAATTCTTGAAGTGTGTATAAATCCTAGTATAATTTCTTTATCAATTACATAATCATTTTCCTCGTTTTTATACTCGAACAAAACTCAAAGACGTTTTTCGATGTGAAATTGAAATGATTGAACTGTATTTTTATCCGGCAATGAATATTGCACAACAGCAGTATTGTGTGAAAGTGAAAACCCTGTCAACTAAACGATGTCGTATTAAACCGAGGGAAAGTATCGAGCTGTCAAAAGTTTGTCAATTTGACAGAATGACATACATCATATGGCAAGAGGGCGTTATTTATTCGCCATACTAGAATGAGCTCTTAGACCCTTTACACACTGCGACTTTTAGCAGCGCTGCAGTCACGATGCAGCATCGATTCAGTAGCAAAATGACAACCTTTACATACTGCTCTACTTTTAGCATCGTTGCATTCGCGCTTCTGCATCGATACAGAAGAATAAGAATAAAATCTGTTCATTGCGTGAGTCGCGATGCTGAAGCGCCTTTTCAAAACGCTCGACTGTATCGATGCTAAAAGTCGCAGTGTGTAAGAGGTATTATTTCAGAGGAGTAAGTATTCGAGTTCACTTCGTATAAACGCGATAGAACAATATATGGTTTAAGGAGCTACCCGGATTTTTAGCGCACTTACTAGCGCCACTTTAGTAAAAAAAACATAACTCGTTAAATAAAAGACCAATCAAAAATCTGGTAGATACGGTTATAGTACAGGTTCTATAGTTTATTTAGTACGTTTAAATTGTTTCTAATGTAGTTAACTGTAGTTAGAGTTAGAAAAACTGCTAAATATGGCCACTTTTAGCATTTTTGCTAACTGTAACTGCAGATAACTGTGTTTAATTGAACTGAAACATTGTGTCTAAACCACATAATCATAGCTACAATCGTATCTACCAGATTTTTGATTGGTCTTTTATTTAACGAGTTATGATTTTTCTAGTAAAGTGGCGCTAGTGTGCGCGGTAAAAATCCGGGTAGCGCCTTAATGGAAAATGTATATAGTCTCGGATAAATATTGATTTATTCTACGGTTAACATTGATTCTCCTTTTGTCGAAGCTACCCTTAATAAGTTGCGATTTATAATACCAGTTATAAACAAGATCAAGTTACCAACAAATCAGCGTTGGACTGAGTTCGGTATTCGAGTTGCAGAGTTTTATCTTGGTGCGTTCTGCCTTTGATAAAATAATATCGTTTGCAGAACAAAATAGAAAGTTCTGGGCTCAACAGTAACGGAGTCGTGATCTAAATGCGACAATATGATTCAGAGTTCCGTTCACGCTCCGCCTAGTCAATAGGGATGTTGCTAAATGTCTACGTCTATCGATACTTCAAGCTGGTAATACAGACTATCGTTTTTACGAGTCTTTCAAAGTATTTAGCCAAATCTTTATAGGGGCTGCTATACTTGTCTGCGATATAGATTCGTTGATTCACCAGGGACAGTCACTTGTCTTTTTTATTTTATTATTTTGTTTTTGTTAGTAGTTTTGTTTCGTTGTTAAGATTATTAAGATTACGTGACGATGGGAATGACATACTATGTCAATGTCCCCAAATTAATAAATACATCAAAAAATACTTTCGTTTTCTATTCATATCTTTGCGACTTTTAGCATATCGATGCAGTCGCAGTTTGGAAACGCGCTTCAGAATCGCGACTCACGCAATGAACAATTTCAATTTGGCATCGATGCAGTCGTATTGGTATCGATGCTAACGCGTGTAAGTATCGATGCAGTCGCCAATATACAGAACATAATTTTACAATATCCAGCTTTTGCATTGCGGCTGCATCGATGCTACCTCGCAACTGCATCACAGCTAAAAGTCGTGTGCAAACGGTATTAGTTATAAGCGAGCTTTATGCAGATCTCTTCTGGCAGCCATTATGAATGTAGGTACAGGCTAACTATGAAGACTTTTTTCGCATTTGGGTAATTCGTTCAACAAAAGTACTAAAACTAGACTATTGACTTAACTTTTTTTTATAAACTATAGTGTTTTAGTTACTTAACAAATCGATGTAGTAATTACTGCTTTCGGTCTATTTCTTTAAGGGTTATATAAAATAATATTTTACTCATGTTTAAGTAAAATGACCTAAGTAAGTTAAATTTTCTTTTTAGTTTATTTTTCAACAGTAACACAATAAATATTTACCAGCCAAACAGTGCATTTAAGTATGTATTGTGTTACTGTTTAAAAATAAACTTAATTCTAAAACTAAACAGTTTTTGTTTTAGAAACGTTTAGTAATATATCGATAGTTCTATCTGTAGTGCCAACTCTAGTCACATCATGCTCCATTCAAAGTTAAAGTTTATCAAACAAGATAAATTTTCTCTCGGGCAAGTTTCGAATAACATCCACTTAATTAAAGTTAATCTGAAATGGTGTTTCGCGACATGATTTAATTAGCTATCTACTACTAGTTGGCCATTCTAGGTCGAAAGATAACTACTGAAAATCTAGGTTCTGTCGAGGTCAAAACTGCTTTGCCATCCCGTGTTTGACGCCCGTTTTCGTGTCGTGTGTGCAATTGATTTTCGTTTCTAAATGATAAGGCGGTCAACCTCTTACCTAATAATTATAATGCACTACATACTATATACATTTCATTACTATATACCTATAAATTTAATTTGCACTAAGATGCAGTTATAATTCCACCCTCAGAGGTGTATCTAGCTATAACCTTAGCCCAGGATTTAATGTGCAACCACTTATGTATAACATATTCCCACAACGTTGTAGTTTTAGCATTTTTAAAGCAATCCTTAAATAAAATACCTGTGTGGTATCTCCACAAAGTAATAATTTACGACATCTATCTCAAATATTGGTAGAGATAGAAAAACACGTTTACATTTATTCTCAGGCATTAATCCTTGGCTGCGCAAGTGGTCTAAAAAACTGGTAGGATATTACGAAATCACATTTTATAACTACAGAACATATTTTAATTGAAAATAAAATGACACGTCCATAACATTTCAATTTCGGCTACCCAATATTCTTGTACTTTTATTAAAACTATAAAACTTTAATCTTCGTCGACAATATCTGTCGTTAATTTTAATAGGCATTGTGTTTTTAGTTTTTATAATATTCCTCTACACTGCTGCCCCTCGTGTAATTGCTTAACTTTTTAATATTCTCCTTTGAAAGAGGTTTTATGTTACAACACAGTCAATTGAACTTTAGCATCGTTAATTACTGGAGTTTAAGACTGAAAAAACAATGTCGAAATTAATTAAAGGAATGGCGTGAAGGTCGAAGAGCGTTTAATCAAAGACCTCGATAAATACCTCGCAATTAATTTTATTTTCTTAAGCGTAATTTAATTGAAATATTTTAAATTCTTTCGTTAGCGGCAGAGGTGGCGCTTCTGCTAAAATAATCTTGAAGAGAATAGGTTTATATCTAAGCATTAGCGTCTGAAAATTACAATTAAAATAAATATCCTTTGGACATTCCCACACATCGCCATCTAGTCCAAAAGTAAGCTAATCAAAGCTTGTGTTATGGGTGCCAGACAACGGATATAATACTTAAATACTTTTTGTTTGTAAATACATACATGATATACATAAAAAACACCCAGACCAATACAAACAGACATGTTCATGCACACAAATGTTTGTATTGTGCGGGGATCGAAACCGCAACCCGCTGCGTAGTAGGCGATTTCTCGACCACTCTCACCAGACGGGTCGTCAGACAACTGTTTCAACAATTGTCCATATCCAATCGTTATTTTTATTGAATTAAATGTACATTAGGAATAATTCCTACTATTTTACCTTTTTTTACGAAAGAGTTATTTACCAAAGCCATATAATATCTGAAAGTTTCACAATCAGTAAGTACTTGTACATAGCACTGAGTTCTAAATTATTTACAATGGACCATAATATCATCGTCATCATTCCGACACATTCACGTGCGGCAGCGATGCGACTAAACGATACGGGCAAACATGTAACTATCTAAACAAAACACAAATAGTAACAGAGTCAATCCAAATACAACGCGCGCTCGAGCAACGCACACATAGACACCGTTCGCGTACACGAGATTTCGGAACATTTCGGGACAGTGCAAGCTTGCGTGCCGCTCGTTTCAGACATGCGTCTGTGAACATTTGTAAGTGGAAAATAAGTTTTTAGGTGACTACTTCAGCTTTTTATGTTATATATTTTTATTTTGTTTATTCATGAGTTTGACTTCTGTTACTGTCTATATTTTATGCTATCTCGCTATTCATAAAGATGACGTAGGTATTCATAAGAGGCCAGTGATTTTGCACGGTCAGACCGACAGCACGGTAGCTGGAAGAACGTTTGTCCCGGTTAGCTAGAAAGTTGCTGGTTCAAGTCCTGCCCGTGCGCAATTTGCGGTTTCTTATTTCATGTTTAATAATATAAAATATGATACTGTGAGGGTTAAAAACATTCTAATCCATTCTTAACCTATCTCGCTATATGAGAGCAAGGCATAGCATACTCCAATGTCACATTCCGAATGCGAATCCGGCAGTGAGGTAACAACATTAAAGAGAAAATCTCTTTGCTAAACTTTTTTAAAATAATTAAAGAGGTATAATCCCTACAATGTTCCACTAATAGCTTGCACAAACGTAAGTGTTTGAATATTGAACTTTAAAGGCCGATCCACACACAACAGTAACGGCACGGCATACATCTTGTATCACTGAACGTCACTGTCACTGACTAGTGACGGAGTGCGGATAGCGTCGTACACACGGCAGCACGTCATGCTACCCATTATACATATCTATAACTACGACGCAGTATGGAGTGTTAGAAAGAAAGTCTCCTTGATATTATTGGTGAAGTTGTCTATTTTATCAAAATTTGCCAATGTGCGATTAGACTCAAAGCTAACGGCCAATAGAGACAAAATACTGGGGGTTGGCCACGCCTCCCTGCGCCGCCGCCAGTCTGCCACCGGACCCGAGCTCCTCAGTCACGTTTTCGGCATTACTGCTATTGTTTGCATGTTGTTAATTACCAAAAAGAAAGTGTATAAATATGGCGCCTTCGCTATCCCAAGTAGAGTGTGAGCGAATAATTGCGTGTTACGTGTGAAAGACATTTGTGATCAGACTGGAGAAACGGTAAGTTATTTATTTATTTACTTTTTCGTTATGTTTGAAAGTGTAAACAAAAACAACAGGATAACTTAGCTATGATTTTTCTCACATCAATTAAAACCTCAAATTAGTTACTGAAGTGAGATTTTTATTTGTTTTAAAGATTTAGGAAGGATTAATTTCATTCGAATTTATAGACACACAAACAGTTTCCCAAACACTTTACTTGTTTTCATGTTTACTCACTGTTTCGAAGCACTTTTAGCTAACTAAAGTTGAGTTTTAAAATTTTCATAAATAAACTTAACAATTATAACAAAAGACTCAATTCATTATTTGATTTTATTACGAGTGTTTGACTGTCAGATAACGATTCAATTTAAATATCACATTACAAAATAAAATGGATGAATCTTACGGATGTGTTTAACAACAATCTGTTGTTATATATTATCTTGTTTGTTTACCTACGCGACCGCCGGCGGCCATTTGATACCTGAGCGATGTGTCATTTACTTAGCTAGGTATCATATTTTTCTTGAAAAATGTAGATATATATATAAACCATCAACAATATTTTAAAATGTTATTAACTTTTACTCACGACCAACGTCATCGATGCCATTTTTGTTTTTAGTTTTGAGATGGTTTTACTAATAACTTTTAAAATAGCAAATAAACTAAGTTTGACGTTTTGTTTTAGCGAAAAACTGTTTATTTCTGGTTGCGGCGGTGGTAAGAGTCAGGGACCATCGAAGCCCACCACCGCCAGCACTATGAGAGAGCCACGACGGCAGAGGAGGACGCGGCCATAGTCGTGGCACACTCCGCTGATCCCTTCCCCATTACGAGAGCTACTTCTTCTACTTACAATGTGAGTTTATTGCATCAATCCTAGATTTATCTATAGAAATAGAATGAAAAAATATATAGCATATTTTAAAACACTGGCATTTAGTTTGCTTAAATACTTACTTATTTGATTGTTTCAAACTCTCAGGAAGTAGACCGACTATAAAAAAGAATTGATGGAAAATTTGCAAAGGCAATCCTTCACCCAATGCATACTCTATAATAATTTATTGACTACCCCTGCTAGAGTTTTAAAATATATATATTTTGCTTTTATTTGAATCGAGTCACAGTTATATTTATTAGTTAGGTCCCTCCTTAATAGGGAAAAAAGAGTAATAAAGTTATAATTATTTTTTTGTTTTTATAATGTTTTGTCACTATACAAACTTAATAATATAAATTGCACTTGTAAAAAGCAACTTTGGCTGTGCAAGTGCAATTAATAGTAATGAAGTTTTTATTTATTTTCCATATCCGCCCGATATCTCAGTGGTTGTTATGAATAAATTTATATTATAATATAATTCATTAACATAACAATAAAAGTAAAAATAAGTCTCAAAAATATCAAAAAAATCATAAAGTGTTCATTTGGTTTGCTAAGTTAAAGTGTGATCAGGGCCTGTACAGCTGCGACCATACAAGCTTTTACAGTTGCAGCAGTATAGCGTTGGTTCACACTATCATGTTCTATGTAAAAGGAACCAACACTTGTTTTTTTTTTGTTTTAGATTTCCTTGGATACAGTCAGGAGGAGACTGAAGGAAGCGGGGAAGAAGTGCTGCCGGCCAGACAAGAAAATAGAACTAAATGCTCATCACAAAGAGGCAAGAGTTAGTTTTTGCTTAGAAATTTATAATTTTGATTAGGAGAATAACATTGTTATATTTGTCGACGAGAAAAGTAGTCCTGGGTTCATATTAATGGTGAGCAAACAAATTAATGTTCGGCTCTCACAAAGACATAATTGTATTAAACTTTTGTAAATCTTGAAAAAGTGGCAAGATAATAAAGTCTGAGTTTGTTCCGCTCCATCTTCTCAGTAGTAGCCCAAAAAAGTTCCGAAGCTGTGGTATGATAACATTAAGTTAGAACATGGAAAAATGCCTTATGTGGGCCCTATTTACAAAAATAATGACTTTAACGTAGGTAATTTTGTGTTATTTGTGACCTTTTTCTCCACCTAGATGTTGTCTGGAAGAGAACGCTCCTAGCGATAAGATGGCCTTAATTGTAGGTATCTATGTCAATAGTAATATCAGCATCAACATGTTCATTATTACCTACAAACCATGATGAATTTGACATTGAATTTCAGCCATATTGCTCGTTACTACTGTCATAATAATTTTCGTTCTTCTGTCTGTAAATCTTGGTAATCTTGTCCAATCACCAGTTGGACACACAAAAAGGTAAAAAAATATAAATAAATGGTAGTTCTGGTCCTAAGATGGTTAGGTTTGAATTGTTTAATCAGATTTATTTTTAGGTTGGTAATAATTGTAAAAAGTAACTTTAGAACTCCCAATCAAAGTTATAATAATTTGAGCAAAAAATAATTCTTGCCTCTTTTTTCATGATGGCATAACCATAATGAATGAGCGTAGAGAAGTTTTATATGTTTTTTTATTCTTACAAATTTTATTGTTAATAATGTTATCAAGAAGTTATCTTTTTTTCATAAAATGTTATATATTGTAATTAAAATTACATCTATTTTAAAAAAAATTGAGATATTATTGTTTTTGCAAATTTTTATAATCATCAATCAATCATGAATAAAGATATCATCGAGAGTTTTTATTATAAAATAAATATTGTAATTCTTTAGGTGAGCTTGTATTTCTGTTTCTTTAGGTATTCATTTTGTTACAAATTTAAGCGATAATTTTGCAAATTTTATGATGGAGTATGTAATTCTCTTTCATTTTATAACTGCCGTTTTTATAAATATCTTAGTATAAATAATTTATTATGCTGTTATAAGTTATTAATTACTTAATAAATATTTTTCACTTATTATGATGTTATTATTTTTTCTAATCAATAGCTAGTTTATACTTTGTTTTAAAAATTAAAAGTAACTTTTTTGTAAGCCATTATCATGCCTTGGATTCTCCTATTGCGTTTCAAAACTCGTCAAATCGTCACCCCATCGATCGTTTGTTCTGTGGCCTTCAATACTATCTAATATCTTTTTTATAATATCCCAAATAATCAATATTAGCTATCCGTTATAGACATTCAATATCCGAAATAATATTAGCTCATGCGATCGGACTCACCAAATTTGGAGGCCGTGAGCTTAATTGGACTCAATTCTCAGACTAGGATTTTAATACTCTATCGTTTGTTGGGTTCAACTCTTGGCTCACTAGTTTTCGGCACTCGTGCGAACGTGAAGCAGTCGCAAACAAGTTAACTTAGCTTTGCGCGCAGCTGGCGAGGCGCGGCGAAAAAATCGAGAGGATAACAATTTAAAGTAAACCTTAATGTAATGATATACGGTTGAAGCTAGTAGGAGTAGTCGTGAAAGTCGCGCGGCGGCTCTTGTGGTATCGGGATGTCCTTGCGAGCGAGCCGTTTGCTATTTCAACTGTATGTAATTAAGTTAGGGTTTAGTTTCAATTGTTATCTTTTCGTTCTCTTTGTCGCGTCTCGCCAAATGTGCGCTCTTAGCCTAACTTAAGACCCCAGATAATATAATACTACTAGACTAACCTCATGGTTGCATGACCGCGAACTGATAGGCTAATTGCCTTCTGAACTCGTCAATCTGATCAGTGAAGATTATCAGTTGTGATTTGCCCTTTAGCTTCACTATTTTGTAATGGTTTGTGGTAGGTAAACCTGCCGCTAATGCAGAACAAAAGGTAATGTTACAGCGTAATAATAAGTAAATCATTCATTAGTTCATTGCACTTATTGCAAACGCTTGGAATAAAATGTTTCTGTCCAAGACTGGAACTGAACCCACAGTTCGCACATCAAGCGGGTATTATCTACATTATGCTTGAAATGCTTTACCTAAGGCTAAACGGTTCAAACAATATATCATAAGACAGTTAAAAAAGTAATGTGCATTTTGAGTGCATAAGCGCTATTTTACTTCTCACGATACTTTTATTAATATTTATTTTAAAAACGGGCGACGTAACTAATAGTAATTAATAAAAGGCCCCCCTTTTTCAAAGCATTATTTGAAAGTGTAATGAGAGCGTAAAGAGTTTAAATGAGATAAAACTCAAAAAGTATTCTAAGGACTTGTTTCACGGGTTCCAGATAGCTATATGGAAATTTAACAGGAACCGGTTATACAGGCACTCAAAGTAATAAATATATAATCTGCAAAACTGCTCCTATATCATAAAAAAACGAAAAGTAAAGAAATACCTACCTACGCAACCGCTTGTTTGCATTTCAATAAATCACACAATCCTTCCCGCCAAAATCACATGAGAAGCGATGCAGCACGACTCATTTGAAGTAGGACTGAAATAGGATATTTGTCTCTTTCGCACGATTCTCTCCGTTCAACTTTCAAAGCGCTCAAGGTCAAAGTGTAGTAGTCTGACGTGCTGCCGTGTGTACAAGATGTATGCTACAGTATATACCTATATTTTATCTCTCCTGTTCGGAAAATAGCACATCTCTCGCCATACAACATAATATCTCATCATCACATATACGAGTACAGTCACACAGCTAAATTTATTTATTTTCCTCACAGTGAAATGAAAACAGTATATTAAACTCGGGTGAAAGCACCCATTTTACTCTATTGGCGCTCTCACTCCGTCCGAGCGCCTGAAACATCTGGGGTGAAATGGGTCACTTTCTCTTCTTATATGACAATCTACTATTTGACTGACACTGACGAATACGTTACTGATCGGCACTGTGCCGGCACTTTTGTGTAGAGGCCTTTATGTTTAGCTCTGTAATTTCGCACTTTCATTTTGCCGCCTGTCAAAAGTGCTGTTGTTTGGCAGTAGCGGCGATAAATTGTAATTTAAACACTGCAGTTTTGTAGTTGTTTGTACTCAAGTCGTTTTATAGTTCCAGTTAATTTGCCCGTCTTCGCAGACAATCTCACTGATTGCACCATGAATCTTTAGAATAAACTCAAAGCGAGTGTTTTGCTGAGCACTATTAATTTCGCCAATATTAAAATTGTGCTAAGCCCCTTTCACAATTCGAAAGGAGAACTGACCGTACAGATTTTATTCAGTACCTACAATGTTAATCTGATTTGATATTAAATTGTAGAAGGATCACAATTTTACTTTTTAATACAATTATTTGCCTCTTTTGCATAACCAAAATTCAATTACCAAGCAAAAACTGTTAATCTCCATACGAGGAAAATCCCGATGATTATTTTAATGATTCCGATGATTAGTTTAGAACTAATTTCGTGCTCCCCGAATTGACTCCACTTGTCGTCAACTTAAAAAACGGTTTGACGGACGGAATATAAGAATATATTCAAATTTTTAGGAATACGTTACAATCTTGGTCTTCGTATTTGAGACACATTTTTTGCTTGGCATAGCTTTTCTATACGTAGTAATAACAACTTGTTTTATATTATCATCTAATTCAATTGATTATACTTACAATACGACTGAGATCGCGTCTCATTCTAAGTAAATATACTTAGGTACTTAAGTTTCGCACTCTGTTTTTTTAAACATAGTTTTCAGTGCTGGACGGCTACTGGCACTGCGTTTTGAAAAGCAAAGCAAAGGTGTGAACTGAATAAGACCCGACCCTAACTTCGGCAATAGAATCATTCCGTTGTATAATAAGAACGTATGTTTTTTTCTTTCGCCTCATCGAGGACGTGAATAAATAAATGGAAGTATCTTTACCATAATCCACATTCAGATAGAATGGGATTACTTTATTCCTTTCTACAAAATATAAAAAAAAGTTAAAACTGCTCGTGATATCAATAACAAGAGTATGCGACCTGCAAATGTGATGTATGCAAATAAATTACTGGCTTATGTGTGAACTATGATCACTGACGCGGTGATATGTTTGAAAATGAGATAAAAGTTATAATATTAAGGCTATGGCTTGCAAAGGCTAGGCTTGGCTTAGTAAGCCTTCAAGCACTGAAAACTATGTTTAAAAAAACAAAGTGTGAAACTTAAGGGCCTAAGTATGTTTACTTAGAATAAGACGCGATCGCAGTCGTATTGTAAGTATTATCAAATCTATAAGATGATTAAATAAAACACGGCGAGTTGTCAAAAAATGTGTGTATATAAAATGTCAAACCGCTATTTGAGTTGATGTCAAGTGGAGTCAATTCATAAAGCTCGAAATTTTTTCGAGGGTTCATTTCCATATTTAACTAGAAGGAACAATTATATTAACCTAAACATAAAATAATCATCGGGATTCTTGAATGGAGATGGACAGTTTTAGAATATGATGCTTGGTGTTTCTCTACGAGATGGAATCAGAAACGAGGAGATACGTATAATAACTTACTAAGGTAACGGACATATCCCTTCGAATCTGTTATCTCAATTTGCTCTCAAGCTGCAGCGGCACTTTTACGCCTCTATGCCATTAGGACACCAACGCATTCGCATGAGGCATGCAAAATTCGCATATCTATACTACTCGTATATCTCGCTATGACATAACCAGATGTGATAATTGTATCCTTGTCGGTATCGTTCACCTGCATGCCGCATGCGGATGCATGGATGAAACAGCGATAATAACGGTAAAAGCGACGATATCTATATAGGAACTATCCATGGGCCTACTGTTTCATTACTTAGTATAAGCCAGAGTAGCTTTGCCGCCTTTGTGCCTCTATGCTTCTGTCATTGGTAATGGGATACCCTCGGAATTGCGGATGGGAAGTCTTTTGTAAAAAAAGTCACAGGCCAGTGATTAAAGATTTGCATATGTATACGCATACGTCCACAGGTTAACCTTTTTGTAAGGGGTCCGTAGTCCAACAAGGAACCCTTAAAGTTTTACCAAATACGGCTATCCGTCAGTCAGAAGGATTATTTCTTTCTCTCGACGAACCGATAATGTGGGATACCCCACATTATCGGTTCGTTGAAAGGTTTTTTTAGATAGAGCAACCGTTTTCTGTTACATTCAGTTTAAAGTTCCCATCTTATCCTAACTAAAGGATAGTAGGTAGAGACGTGAAACCATTTATGATGTATGATTTTATGATTAATTTAAAAGTAAAATTACGCTAGTGATAGTAAGTTAGTAAACAAATTAAAGACTTATACCCCATACGCTTAAAACAAAATGAAGTTTTGAAATTGGAACTTAAGTGAAAATGGCGATTTTGCGACCGATTCATAATACGAATCTGAGAAGAATTTCTTAAAGCGGCCTTTTTAGACTCGCTGGTCATCAAGGATAAAATACAGTTATCAACTGTAAAAGAAACGAAATTTTGGATCAAAGGATATTAACGATTACGTCTCATAGTTTTTTTTTAAATTCTTTGCTAAGCAGATATTTGCCCGATGTCAAGTGTGGATGAAGTCTAGGGTGATGCATATGGACCATTATTTGAGCACCGTTTTTTGATGGTCACACGTTTGTAATTCCAAACATATTCAATGTTTAGTTTAAGAATAAATTTTGTATGTTTTATCATGTATCTATCTATATGAATTCACTTTAAAATGTGTAATAATATTTATAGTTTTGTAGGAAAAAATATTTTACCATCGGAATCGGGAGTAAAACTGCTGTTCTTCGCGCGTCACACCGAGTTGACGCTCAGTTTAAACACTTATGTCTTGCTGAGCTTTTACATTATAATAACATTATATATTTAAAAAAATTGGACATATAGTCAGGATAAGTTATATTGAGGTGGAAAAAATCCGTCATTATATTTTAATTTAATATAATTAATTTTGTGTCGGTCACACGATTTTAGCATTTCCGAAAATGTGACACATAAATGCTCATAACTTCAAAAAGGTTCAACCTATCGACACAAACCAAAGGTCCGCAGAAACTTCAGACGCGTTAAAACACCAATAGAAGCCAAACTAATATCCCACAGCAATGATATAGCTTATTACAGCCCCTTGCTCTTTATTTTTTTTCTTCAGACCCTAGTTCATGTGACCCTTCATGGGTGATGTTTTAAGACTATAAGTCAGCGTTACGAATAAATGTCTACTATTGAATCATAAAACTCATAGTCAAGATTCATTTGAGCTGATTGGATTACATAAGCGTTAGTTACTTAATTTAATATTTCTGAAAATGTGAAATTTTCGTCACTTGCGTGGCACAACTTTCGTGGTCAATTACCCACGAAAGTTACAAATCATACCACGAAAGGTTATCAAAGTGTACTGATCTCACTAGAAATTATATTTTATGGTCTGTAAATGCAGTTAAAATAACCGCCTTAACGTTTTATACTTGTTTCCAGAGGCACAGTTATGATTTATAGAAATAATGTAGCTTACTAGAAAAATATGTAGAACATGACGTCTTAAATATTGATTTTCATTCGGCTTTGAATCGCCTGATCAATCTATTTACTAATTATATAACAGCGTAAAGTAATCATAACAAGTTACTCTAAAAAGCATACTCATTAATTAATAAATTTTCGTGCAATATTCGTAATTACCCCAATTTGTGTTGTTTACATGAGAAAATAATGAATATCACAAAAGCAAACCTTGAAAATAATTATTTGCCACTAATAAGAATGATGGCAGTTTATGCCAGTTGTCTTTATTTAATCAACCAAGCGGCATGGCTGAATTTTGAGACTGGTCTAAAGCTGGAAATTGTCGACTAGACCGTTAAAAGAGTCTTCTTTGAGGCTACTAGATAAAGACTGTAAATCATGAGTTTGTTTTACGGGATAAATACAATAAAAACTGATACCATACATCCAAGTTTTGACAATAAGTGCGTGACGTCTGTTGTTTATTTCCAAAGATGCTAAAGAAATAGTTTAATTCTTAATTGGATAAGAAAAGGTCGTATATTGAACGCTCTTACAGCTATGATCCCGCAGCTAGTAAATATTCTCACTCCAGGCAAGAAAAATATCTGGAAGACTAATTTGTTTCTTGTAAAGTTTATGAGGGGAATAATTTATGCATTTGACTTTGAAAATAAGTTCTTCTTCTCATAATAGCCGGCAAATATAACTACTAAAATGCAAGGTTACCTATATGTAATTTGAGGCACTACTTTGGAGGGTTCTTTCTTTCTTTCTTTCTTTATTTCTTTATTTATGTTAAACAATTTACATTAAAAAAGCATATTTCAAAACCAACAAAAACCTATTTAGATTTATATGTGGTAATGAGAGTCACTACACTACTTGTTACAATTTTAAGACAATATGTAGTTCTTAAGTATTTTTATACATTTAGCACTATTTTCTAAATTACTTATTTGTTCAATAATATTGCTAGGATATTCATTTAAAGTAGATGGCAGGAAATACTCCCACATTCTTTTACCATGAACATTGTTGCATGAAGGTATTATATATCTGGGTAGATATAATAAGTTACGCAATCCGGTGCTTCTAGTTTTTACTTGTAATGATTTAATTTGATCTAGGTTTTCACACACAATTTGAATTTTTACTTTATCATATACGTTTATTACTTTACAATATTTATATAGGTCTACATCATTTAGTATATATTTGTTTTTTATTTTATTCGGTGTAATAGTTTTTAGTAAGCTTAGTTGTAATTTGTAAATATTTTCAATATATGTTTTGTATGTTCTGCCATAACTACTTATACCATAGTCAATTAAACTATCGGCCAACGACATATACAACATGCGTAAAGTATGATAGGGTAACTTATATTTTAATATTGATAGCTTAGATAAAACTGCTCTAAGTTTATTACATAAGTTATTTATGTGGGGTTTCCAGCAAAAGTTAGTATCAATTGTAAGTCTCAGATAGGTATGTTCATTTACTAATTCTATGTCTTTACATTTACACTGATTTTTGGATGAATGTAGGCATTGGTGTTCGTGGGCAATTATTGTTGGTTCTATAGGCGATTTCAAATAAGGTGTGTGAATATGCAATAATTTAGTTTTTTGAGCATTTATTATTAATCCGGCATCATGCGACCATTGGCATAAGAGATCAAAGTTTCTGTGCATGATATGTTGCGCGGTTTGCAAGTGTCTGTGAGCAACTACAAGGCAGGTATCGTCAGCGAACTGATATATTGAACCTTCTTTAATTATATTACACATGTCATTTACATATAAAAGGTACTCAATAGGCCCAATTATGGATCCTTGAGCTTGGGTAAAGAGTTGATTGCTACAGATTTGCTACCATGTACCTTAGCTTAACTTTATAACCCCAGATAATTTCGACAGAATGCGAATACTTACCAAGATTTGTCGAGGAAGTGATTAGGTTACAAAACACTAAAAATTCCATCGTGAGTATGGGTTTAAATTGTCGAATGTCAAAATACCGTAGAATTTACAAACCGTAAAATTTAATAAAGTATCCTATCGCTGGCAGATACTGTCAGTGTTATGTGTCGAGAACAAATGCGAGTGAACAGTAAATTTGAGGTAAGTAATACCGCAAATGAGTGCAATAAATGAAGAAGGAGGGTAGACCATTAAGTCTGCAAATAACAGCATACTCCCAACAATTTTAGGTACCCTGTGATCATTGCACTTGCGACAGTGTTGTTATATCAGATACTCGTAAATAATTTGGTACATAGTAGCAATATCGAAGGTAATATAAGCTTTTCTTATGTTAGTGTTCATCATGAATTTTTAAAAATATATGTAATACCTAAACACATTACTTTTTGTCTCATCTTCATTTAAAATAATAATTATACTCATGGCTGTAAAATAACTAGTCACATTTAAGGATATGTACTTAGATTTTTATTATTATGATGTTTGTAAGTTTGTAAAGGCTAATGAACCGATAATAACATTCAATTTATGTTATGACAAATTATCTATTTAGCAGCAAGTATAATAAATGCAGTATTTAATTATGTATATAGTTCAATATGAGGTTATAATTTAAGTAATTGATACTTTTATTACCGAATTATCTATCCAAAAAGACGCTGCGTAACTTTCGTGTCTCGGTGAGTAACTTTCGTGGCTGACGAAATTTCAATATTAAATATCTACATAAATAATGAACCAATTTTCATGAACTAACAGATTTTGTTACAGTTTGATAGCTTCTTTAAAGCAGTATTTTTTTCATTTGAATAATATCAGTATAAATTTTCGCCACGAAGGTGACACGAAGAACACTTTCTGAAGAAATGCCCATATCTGCTTAGTAGCAGCCTGCTCACTCTTCTACTAGTTCTAGTTTCGGACATTTTGTAAATTTAAAGGAATCAAAACCAATTTTAGTCAATTTTCGTTGATCTCAATTAGAAATATCTTACATGACATTTTAGGGCAATAAAATTTAAATACGTAGTCAAGTAGATACGAATTGCACTCAAAGCATACCAAAGCTTTAAATAAGTGACGATTTTTGATGTAATAGATGAGTTTAAAACTCAGTCTCCCTTTCCTTCTCCCACACAGCAGATTGATTTTGATGAGCTTTTGCTGACTGTAGCGTCAAGTGACAAGTATTTGCAGTATCGGCTTACCACTCCGATGCGTATTAATTTAAAAAGCATTGTTATTTATAAATACAGCTCGTTTCTCATATCAATTTTATAGCTCAGCTAACCTGAAGCAGACCTTTATTATCAATCATTTTCAAAGTCACCTGCAAAAAAAACAACACGCAATTTAGTTTCAAGTCGCACTTTCAAAGAACTTGAAATACTTATAGAAAAGTTTAAAATGTTCAAGTTTTTAATTTACGAAAATCGGAGTCAATAATAATAAGTTTTGAATGAAAGCGTACGTTTCAAATGAAATAGTGAAAAGCAAATACGTCAGCGAGTGAATAACACATCGAGAATGATTTACTGGAATAGTTTTGAAGTAATATTCATTCTCGATCTGAAATACTCGCGTTAGATTTCGCAACATAAGGTGAATTTAATATTTTCACATAAAGTTGAAAGTATATTTAACCTTTAAAAAAATATATATCTTCTTCTTCTTTCATATAAGACTACGTACTATCAATACTGGTTTTGATGCCTATTTAATTAATAATTAATTAATAGTCTCCCTAGCCGATTTCGCCTACGGTGGCCAGTCACAACGACTAGCCGACTGCGCGGGACATATTATATTGCACAAGTGTGTGCGCAAACACAGGTGCACTCTCTATTCCTTTCACTCGCATAGCCCGATGGGACAGCAATCTGACACGACCGGAGAGAGATCAGGCGCAGGACCAACGGCTTTACGCGCTTTTCCGAGGCACGGGGGTGTAACACCGCCAACTTCCAAACTCCAGGCTACCCTAAAAATTTCTGAACAGAAAAACACAGGTTCATTTTGGCCCGACCCGGGGATCGAACCCGGGAACTCTGGCATAGCCGTCGCTTTAAATTGCGACCCTCTTACCGCTGCACCACCGAGGCAGTAATGGATGAATTAATGGAGGATGCCTATTTAAATAGGTATGTACACTCTGTCATACCACTTTACACTCGTACAGGAATTTTACGCCAACTCATTCGCAAACAGTGCGGATGATAGTGTGTGACGCTACTTGCGTCGATACTGTGGCACCCAGTGTGATCCAGCCAGTCGATGGAAGATAGGAATCTTACATCGACTGGTTGGATCAGCAGCTGCCTCCACTGAAGGCCTCAAATGGTGCAAATGTGAAAGTCTACTTAGGTACATGTTCGAGCCATAAAATTTGGAACTCTGGGGCCGTGCGGACCGAGTGCCCCAAAATTGTATGATGTGATTTCAAAACTAGGCGGTTTTGAATTCTCACTTGCCTTAACCTTGACCAAACTATAAGCTTAGCCATTCGAAGAGGCAATGACGTGGCCAGCCTCACGAACTTTCCGTGGGATAGTAACCTGGGTCAGATTTTACATTTCTAGGTTGATAACAACTATAATAAATCTGATTGGTGCTCGTTTTTACAACTGCAACACCATCATTAAGTTAGGTGGCTTGCGGCTAGGTGTGGTATACGCAGAATACCTACAGCGCCCTGCGGGTCTAATACAACAACGCCTTCCGTGTGAAGGGTAGTTGGGTAGGCCGAGTGTCCTAATGCTGGTCATTGGACAGCCGTTTTGATCGGCGCAAAGAAGTAGTCACTCGAATAAATAAATAGAAATGACATGTTTCTGCAATCTTGACATTATAATTTTTGTTTTTGGAAAAAAACATTTGGATTTTAATTATTATTTGAAACTGATTTGTTATGTAATTCAGATACTTTCATGGAATTACAATTGTGTTTAATAAAGTTAACTAAGGAGTACTAACAATTCATATGGAATTGTATTCTAAAACAAATATTTGAATTGAATAAGTTTTAGCAAACACGATCTGAGGCGAGGCGTTCGCTATCCGGTGCCGATACCATGCCGAAGCGTTGCTGTCCCCCTTACGTGTTTCCGTTTGGTTGACGCCTGGTTTCTGCTACTCCATGACTACTACATTACGTATTGATAAATTTGCTTTGACCTATAGGATTGTTAAGTAAAAAGTGTTTACGTATGTATTTACTCGTAAAGTTGCATTGTGCAAGATCTATCTCCGCCAATTATAAAGTTGTAGAGGTTCCACTTTCAAACTTGGCTCATGATTCAAAACCTAGCGTCTTGCTCACTCAAGTCAAGTTCTTACTACAAGTGAGAAAGACAAAAAACATTTAAAGTTTTTAACATAGTAAGCTCTTAGCAATGTCAACTCAAAGTTAGATCGGTTATGTTTCCCGGACAAACTTAAGCGATTGACCCTCTAGTGCTTATCAATGTTGAGCTCCTCAGAGAACGAGGGGGCACGCGAAACTGTTAATATTTGAATCTAGACAACCCTGATGTCTCTTTAACGATTCTATTGTTTTAGACGCCGTCATTGCTTGTTGTTTATAATTGAATCACCACTCTTTAAAAGCAATCGAGATTAGTTTTAGCTGCAATATTATAGTTTAGAATGTTTTAACACTCACAGTGTCATATTTTATATTCATAAAGATGAAGTAAGAAACCAAAAATTTGCGCACGGGTGGGACTTGAACCAGCACTTTCAGGCTCTCACTGTTGGATACACAGACGGGTAGATGGCGCTAAACGTCACGCATATTGAAATATCCTTAACCCTCTGCGACTGACGTGGTAGTCCAGCAGACACCGCGAAACATAAAATTCCGTTTTTTTTTAATACGTTTCAAATTTACACGCTGCCCCTCTCAGTACCTTACCGGCGTGACCTCGCGCGTCGGTCAGTGTGCGCGGGGCGACCGCTTACGCATAGAGGTACGTTTGCATAGAGGTAGGAAGGTGTCCACGAGACTACGACGTCACCGTTAATGTAAGTGTCTATTATACTACCTCCTCAGCAAAATTGTTATATTCCCATAGTGTCCCCTAAACTACCAGGTCAGTAAGTAAGTTTAGTGTATTACTTATTATTTTGCATCAAAGGTTTAGAATTTGGTTTTGCTTTAGCATAAAATGGAATTTGTCCACATCTATATTTCTTAACTGATATTAAATTTCTAGTTGTAAATGGATTAATAAATTAATAAGCACCTCGCTATAAAAAAAAAAAAAAAAACTTGTATATATTGCCTCTATAAACACTGACTTACAATACAAGTGACACACCAAAATATTATCTTTATGTAGTCGAAAGTTATTTGTACACATTTTTTACGAGATATTTATTTTTTAGATGGCTGACTCAAGCAACAATCCTACTCCAGGCACTTCCAATCCTTCTCCAGGCACTTCTTCTACTCGTAAAAGAACACGGACTGGAACTTTTTTAAGTCAAGAAGATCAGATAATAAAGTGGCTGGAAGATGAAAGCGACGAGTTTAGCGATTTTGACGATGATGTTGAAGACCCAAACTTCGAGCCGGAAACCCAAGAGCTTGAAGAGGACATCATATCTGTCAAACTAAGCTGTGACTTTGAGCCTGTCTAATTTTAAAATTAACCAATGAATGTTCCTCATATTTAGTAGACTGATTATTATAATTGTTGATTTTTGAAATGTTTAAAGTGAAATTTAAATAAAGTTGATTTTGTAGGTTTTTCTATGTCATAAATGTTAAAGTAAAATTTTTGAGACTGATTTCTGTGATCTAAATAAAGACATATTTAAAAAAAAATACAAATGGTTTCTTTTATTCATAAATATTTACAAAAAATATATATTATTAAAATCTAAATAGAATAACTAAATAACTTAATTCTATTAAATTATTTACTACTTAAACAGTGTCTCGTGTACTACCACGTCAGTACAATTGTAAAATTTGAGCCACGTCAGTCGCAGAGGGTTAAGAGACCACAAATTTCGCAGGGTCTGACAGTCAGCACTGCTCAATTGGTAGAGTGTTTGGCCCGGTTAGCCAGAAAGTGCTGGTTCAAGTCCCGCCCGTGCGAAAATTTTTGCTTTCTCATTCCATCTTTATGAATATAAAATATGACACTGTGAGTGTCAAAAACATTCTAAACCATTAGATAGCGAAGCGTCATCAATTTCCAAGTTGAATTTATTCTGTAAAGAATAACTACTTGGCCCACTGTTGCATAAACAGACGGGTAAATGGCGCTAAGCGTCACGCATATTGACGTATGCGTAACAGACCACAAATTTCGCAGAATCTGACAGTCAGCACGGTAGCTCAATTGGTAGAGCGTTTGGCCCAGTTAGCCAGAAAGTGCTTGTTCAAGTCCCGCCTGTGCGCAAAGTTTTGGTTTCTTATTTCACCTTTAAATACATAAACACTATCTTTATTTTACCGCTACCAACATGTGACATGACTATTGTTTATAAAACAATACTTCCAACAAAGAATATCTCTTTACTCAAATTAAGAGATAAAGTCATTTCTTATTTCACTGAAGTAGCTTTTCCAAATATTGAAAGCAACACTTTTTGCTATTATCACGATTTCGTGAGTAGAAAACTATGAGTTGGTACATAATTCTTGCTACATAGACGAAAAAATATAACATGGGACTCTTGTGAAAAATAAAATTTAATACACTTAACGAGTGCAATATTACAATTTCCATAACACCAAGATACAGGGAAATAGGCGTCAAGACATTTTAATAAATTAGGAGTACAAAGGAACCCTTGTTAGTGGACAAAAGGAGATGGTCTGCATTGCGCAAAGTAGAAATTATTTCCTGCGGAGCTATAACGCACACCGAGACAAAATAAAATATGTTCTTCTATAGTAAATCTTCTCAATTTATAGCTCACTTCTAGACTCTCCACGCCAACTTGCCAGTTAGAGGTGTTGTAGGTACAAAAATCCAATTTTCTAATGTAGGCGCAATTTTGAGATGATATAAAACAAAACACATGTGCATAGTATCTATTAAATTAAAAGGTTAGACCCTTTACACACTGCGATTTTTAACGTATAAGCATCGATGCAATCGCAAAATGTCAACCTTTACACACTGCGCTACTTTTAGTATTGGTACAGTCGCGATACTAAAGCGCGTTAGTATCGATACAGTCGCGACGCTGAAGCTGGAAATTGTCAAATTATGAACTGAATTTTGGTGATTGCATCGATACTAACGCGCTTCTGTATCGATGCTAAGACGCGACTGCATCGTTGCTAAATAAAATCTGTTACGTGAGTCGCGATGCTGAGGCGCGTTTTCAAAACGCGCGACTGCATTGATGCTAAAAGTTGCAGTATTTAAGGGGTCTAAGATGTACCCTAATGCACGCATCACCCTACTGACATTGACATTAGAGTTGATGCACTTTTATTTGGCGTAATAATTATAAGTCAAAATCTACGTTTTGGATTGTAAAAAAGTCCTAGAACAAACCAGTAATCGCCTTTAGGGTAGTTTGGCCGGTGGAATCCGATTTTCACGTTGTATTGATTGAAATCCGGGTTCAGCCATGCAATAATTTAAGGTGCCAAATCTTCATAACTTTGTTGGTGTATCCACAAATCGATTTCTTTCAAGTTGATAAATTACGCAAAATAATTCAATGTGTACTACATTTCTGCCCAAAACTTATAGGGACTATTATGCACGCAAAAAACAAAAGCAAACAGCGTATCGTGTACACCGGGAAACCACAAGTAAAGTTTTGACCCTTAATTTCTTCGACAAAAAGGGGGTTCTGTGTACGTACTTCTGTTGCTGACTGTTCACAGGTCAATCTTTGCCTCCCGCTGCGTAAAGATGATTAATCGTAGTGGGGAGTCCGAGAGCAGAAAATAACTATTCCTCATCTTTTCAGGAGGCTGTCTAAGTGAAACTGCCACGGCCAGTTGTGTCGGCTAAGTGCTTACACAACCCGCGTTCGATTTGGTCTCGGGCTCTATTGGGTATTATTACGGTCGTGCATGCAAACTTTCGGATCGGCGTTCGAATATTGTAGAACAGAATATTACTGATGACTCATGTTTTAAACCTCTTACTCACTGCTACTCTAAGCGCGTTTTAAAAACGCGCTTCAGCATCGCGACTTACTTAATGAACAGATTTAATTTACCATCAGTCGCCAACGACAGAGGTCGTCAGCGTGTCTAGTGTAACATAGAGATGTTACACTAGACACGCTGTTTAGAACAAACATTTTACTACAGTTAGCTTAGGCCAAATGGAGCATCCGCGTTTAGTCTATTGCCAGAAACTACCATGTCAAAACGACCCTTCCGTCAAAAGGCAAAATACAAAAATACTGAAATACGTGTTATAGCACCCGTATTTTAACCAATATTTGTAAGCGATATTTTTGTTTAACTGTTTGTAGTAAATCTAAGTGATTAAAATACTTATTTGAAGCGTAAAAGTATTAATTTAAGTAATCCCACAACTTCCATGTAAAACCAAAGATGAACCAAAAACAGATATGCCAAAAATCTTATAGGTAGAAAATAAAGAATCTATGTGTACCTTTCAGATCTATAGGGCCAATTAATATTTATTACGAATGAGTTTTAGTTTAATTGATTTTATTATCAAAGTCCATTGTACGTAACTTGAATAATCATCGCAGAGAGTAAAACTTATTTACTATCTATTTTAAAAAGATCTCGCTGTCTAACCATTAATTGTCTTTGCCTAAAAGTTCAGTCCGAAGTTTTGAGTTTATCTTATTTTGAAATTAATCATTTCATTAAAAAGGAATGTCAAGATTGTTTACAATATTCGACTAGCAAATAAAAACAGACTTAAAGTAAAAATCAGTCTGTACTGATAGTAATAAAAGATAGGTACAAATTACGCTGTTATAATATTGGTGTAGACGAGAGCTCAAAATGCAATGTTTCTAGTAAAATAAATTATATTTCGGTAAACACATACAATAATTAGAAATCACACGACCTCACGAAAGGTCCATAGTACAACGTTTTTTTTTTAATGACAACCATAGACAGGTGTCTGTCATTAGCACTTTATAGACTTCTAGTCCATGAATTATACTAAGAAGGAACATTGAATTTTATAACTCCAACAATTGATAGGCATATAAGAACATATTTTTGTGGATGCAATATCATATTAATTCACACAATGAAATCTAACGCTATCACTAGAAATAAAAAAATGACGCTAGAACTTATGACGAATCATAGGCAGAAACTATACACCAGCAAGGTGTCGTATCTGTTCGATTTCTCTTTGCTTCTCTTTAACAGCAGTCAGTGCTCTTGTTGTAATTATTTAACGTTATAAAATATCATGATGTATCAAAAGAATTTTCTATACAAACTTAAGATTGAGTGTCCTATGGAACACGACAATAATCTGCATCAAACCGGATAAATAAAATATAAGGTCACCTCGTTTTAAGTGATAATACACACATCAAAAGTGTCTAGGGATCAAGCATTTTTATGCGCATTTCTTGAGATTGAGATGTAGCTTTGTAATAAATTTATGATTTTGTAAATTTATATGGATCCTTTTTGGTGCATTTCATAATTTGAAACAGGAACTGTCAATCAAATTCGAGTAAAAGATGAAAATCAGCTGTCAATATTTTCCCTATAAAAACATACAACATATTGAAGACATTATTAGTGCTACTGTTTCCCTACTTCTGATTAAAAACAACGTTATTATGGAGCGGCGACGTCAATTAAGCAGGGAAGAAATGCTCAGAGCCGTGGGAATGATAGAAGCTGGTTCCCGGCAACGTACTGTGGCTTTAGCTCTGAATACAAGTCAGAGTGTTATCAGTCGACTTTGGACACGTTACCGAAGCACTGGTACCGTGGCTGAGCGCCATGGAGGACGGTAGCGCTGCACCACACGGAGACAAGACCGATACATTCAAATCACAGCTCGAAGAGCTCCAACAATAACCACCATGATGTTAGCCGTGAGGCTTCATCACTCTTCAGGAAACTTAATTAGCGACCAAACAGTCAGAAACCGCTTGCATGAAGTGAACCTTCATTCCCGAAGACGGAGTACGAGTACCACCTATAGCAATGCACAATCTTAGGATTCGATATCAATTGGCTCTTGAACACAGAAATTGGGCAGAAGAACAATGACATTTCGTGTGCTTTTCTGATGAGTCTCGTTTTGGTATGAGACCGGATACAAGACGTATACGACACTGGAGAACCCCTGGACGCCAACAGCGATTAAAATCCTGCACGGAAGTCCATCCTTTTAGTGGTGGAAATTTCCCATCATGGAATGGGCGGGTATTTGGATCGGCGGAAGAACTGATTTGATTCAAATCAGAGGCAACCTCAACGCTCAAATTTATGCTGAGACGATTGTATCAGACGTCATCGTTCCTCTACAAGTGCAAATTGGTCCCTTATTTCAGATAATGCATGATAATGCACGACCGCGCACCGCAAGAGTTGTAAGACAGACTCTCGCCGCAGCTAACATCAATGTCCTGCCCTGGCCTGTTCAGTCGCCAGACTTGAACCCGATTGAGCATGCATGGGATATGCTACAGAGAAGAGCTCTGCCGAATATGAAGGGTATCCAGTCGCAAGAAGACCTTTTTTTGTTGTTGCAACGAACATGGGCGACCATTCCACAGCGTGATTTGGATGAACTCATTTTGAGTATGCCAAACCGATGTTCTTGTGTTGTTAGTGTTCGCGATAGAAACACGGATTATTAATTGTCTAAGTTACCCAATAAAATTTTAAAGAAAACTGTTATTTCAGTCTTTTTTTCGAACTTTAATGTTAGTGGTTCAAATGTCAAAAATCCCTATATTAGGAAAGTGGCAAATTTCTTTATTAATGCAAAGGTGACTTGATTTATCGTTACTGTAGACAAACGAAAACCATCGAAAACACTTTATTTGATGAATCCTTAAGGCGCTACCCGGATTTTTAACGCGCACACTAGCGCCACTTTAGTAGAAAGATCATAACTCGTTAAATAAAAGACCAATCGAAAATCTGGTAGATACGATTGTAGCTCTGATTATGTGGCTTAGACAAAATATTTAAGTTCAATTAAACAGAGTTATCTGCAGTTAGAGTTAGCAAAAATGCTAAAAGTGGCCATATTTAGCAGTTTTTCTAACTCAAACTACAGTAAACTACTTTAGAAACAATTTCAACGTACTAAATAAACTATAGAACCTGTACTACAATCGTATCTACCAGATTTTTGATTGGACTTTAATTTAACGAGTTATGATTTTTCTACTAAAGTGGCGCTAGTGAGCGCGCTAAAAATCCGGGTAGCCCCTTAAAGAATTTTTTTATTAATATCAATCAGGAGAAAAGTTATTGCAAAAATATATGTTGATCCCTAGACACTTTCGATGTGTGTATTTACAGAGCCAATTCAGCAATTAATCATTTTTTGTAAAATACACTCAATGTTTTTATACGCTAGTTTTTGAGAAAGTTTGAAATGCAGGCTATATTTTTTTTCAGATTTTTAGTTTTTCATTAATTAAGGTTTAAATTAGAGCAGAAAAGAAAATAGGCATTGAATTGAGATTGGCGTTAAAAAAAAGTATTTTCTTTTTTATAGATAATTAGAAAAAAAAAACTCGATTTAAAAAATAATGAGAGTATCGTGTTGCTATGATGTTTACAAATACACGGTTAAAATATAATGACTTCAAATGATTTGACCTTATATTATATTCAATAGCAACACTTCATACTACTTTCATTTTAGAAAATGTGAAACAAAATTTGTTCTGAAAAGCGTGCGTTAACATCGAAGCGTAACTGCATCGACGCGCGTTGGTATCGATGCTGTCGTCAAAATATAGTACATAATAAGACTATTTCCAGCTTCTGTATTGCGATTGCATCGATACTAAAAGTAGCGCAGTGTGTAAAGGTTGCCAGTTTGCGATTGCGTCGATGCTGCAACACGACTGTATCGATGCTAAAAGTCACAGTGTGTGAGGGGTCTTAGACTTGCTGCTATTAGATTGTAATAAGAAATATGTTATTTTTTAAGACATATCAATTTATTACATTTATGTTTTTCGCTCTATAATTTAAACCTCAAATACTTCCAACCCTTCGATAGCCCCTTTACTTTTTAACCCTTTAAGTAGATGAATTTAGTTTTTAGCTGGTGAGTTCTTTTCAGAAGTTATCCCACTGCCAAATCGCATGTACAGGCAAATCAAGAGATTTCGTAAATATTCATTCTGAGTGAGCGTGTATTTTTAATTAGCAGTACACCAAAAACTTATTTATTATTTGAAAACTCAAACAAACATGAACATTTTACAAACTGCATGTTTGGTACGTCCAAATATGGAGCTTGAAACACACAATTTTCTAAAATCCTAAAACCCTTTGCTCAAACGAGCGCTAAATTTAAAGCGGGCCGGGATAAAATGAAATAGAAAATACAAGTAGACTTAGAAATAGGCTTAACAAGGATTAAGTTTTTCCTGGATTTCAGCATGAGCGCAGAATATTACTCTGAATATTATTGGCTTAAAATTTATACAAAAATTAACACAAACCTGTTGAATATTTTTTTTACACCGACTTTTTACAGCGACTGGTTTTAACGGTTGCATAGTACGAGTAAGTGCGCCATCATACTGTGTATTTATGCTAGAACTTTATAATGTATTTAAAATGCAAATAAAACACATATACACGAACTTATTTATCTGTACGCACTTCAGAAACTCAACAACCAATTTGCCGCTCAGTTAATTGCAATCTCTTGTTACAAATAAGTTGATGACAGCTGTGACAATTAGTCCTCATATACGTTTAAATGATTTCTGATAATTAGGTAACGTTTTCATTTGCGTTTTGTATTATATTTAAAGAATATTCCTTATCTAACGTTAGCAAAATCGGGCCTAAGTGTGATAATTAATGTTGGACACGAAATAAATTAATATCTACGAATCTTACTAGTAGCAATATAAGAACATCACACGGTAACAGCTACGTCTGATTTTGCATGGAAAATGGAAATCTACAGCGCAGCTAGTAACTCATATAATTATATATAATCTCTCATGTTAGTTTACCTTCAATATAATTAAGATATTCTATGAAAAATAAGTATATAATTTAAGGCTGATTTTTCAATGGTCAGATAAAAAATATTCGTCAAACAAAATACAATATGGCTAATTTGAAAACGTCACCTAATTGTCAGCAATCATACGTAACTGTCATAAAATCAGTCGCTTCATAATTTATCAGTCTGATAAGTTTTATCTGACCATTGAAAGATCCGCCCCTTAATTTAACACTTTAGTATACCTAAATACCCATACCTTTAAACAATTATACTTTTTTGGAATTGGTCTGAGCTTCCAAATCTTACTCATACCATCGACGAATGATTATGCACAAACCAAATAATTATTCAAATATGAAAGGTGATTTCGTGTGAACAAGTAGTGAACGGATAGCGCTCATGGAAAAAGTTCGGACATTGTGATACCTGTATCACAATGTCCGAACTTTTTCCATGCTCCTGAGCTCCTGAAGCTCCTGAGCTTGATATTTTTCTATTATATCTTACAAACATCATGCACGTTATAAGGTAAGGCAGTACATAGATCTACTACCCCGATACCCATAATTTGTCTACCTGTATAAAAGCTATTTACAGTGACTTGTCTGACTGATTCCTGATGGCGGTGATTACAAGGGACGGGACAGCTCGGACCGGGTGCTGAGGCACGTGATGTCACAGTATACACCATGACAGTAAGGGCTGATGCAACATCAACAAAATTAAGGATTAACCAACGAATAATTCAAATGTGGAACATCATTCATTTTGTAACAGGCTGGTAATCAACCAATGTGCCAAATACGAGTTCAAAAGAGTTAATTCACTCGCATGTCAAGTTTTAAGTTACACTTTCGACCCCTATCGTAGTACCTTTGATGACGTTGAATTTCTTCACCAAAGCGTAGTACCTTCCATGATACGTAAACTATTGAGTGTGTAGGTAATACATGGCATTACAGTTTTGTTGCAGATAAGCAACAAATCTTACTCTTTTGTTGTTTTCGTTAAAACTTAACCTAGGCCTGTTTCACTTGTAATTCAAATATTTAAAGTAATTTTATATGGAGTATCTAGAAGATTGCATTTCCCAGATTTTATTTTGCCATCTAAAACAGGCCCTTAATCAAATACTTTATCGAGAAGTTTTGTTCACATTGATTAATTTCGAGCACAGATTTATGGACATTTCTACAGAAGGGCACTTTTTTTCTCAATCCGGTGGTTGATTTTTAATTTGGATTTTGTAGTAGTTTAAATAATAAAAAATGAAGTTTACTCCATCCTGAAACATAAAATAACGATTTGCCTAAATTTTGGAGATTGATCTATGAGAAAAGTTAGGCTCCGAATTGAGAAAGCACCGAATTGAGAAAACGATGCACCGAATTGAGAAAATGAATCACCGAATTGAGAATAGATGCAACATTATCTAATGTATTGTATTGTATTGTATTGCATTCTATTGTGTATATATAATGTATTTGAATGATCAAAATAAAAAAATACCAAAAGCGTTATGTTAACTGACTGCTGGTCTATCGTTTTAATAGTTTATGTGCCTATCTATATCAATAATTCTTTGTAATGTTAATAATAAAAGAAAACTGATCAACATGTTTATTTTTCGATATAACTAATAATCAAACTCAAACAATTTAAACATTACAATTTTCAAAGAGGATAACACAATACTTTTTACTATCGATATATTTATATCTTTATCGTTTTATATATTTATATTGTCTTTTTATCTTTATTGTCTTTATTGTATATATTTATATCTTATTATCATCCTTATTTTTTATTGCTTTACTTAATTTAAGCGCTAAAGGAATCATTCTGCTAACTGGACGAAAGTTCAAATTCACCACATGATAGTAGCTAATTACGTATCGGGAGCCGGGTGGGGAGTTTTTAAAAACTAACTAAATTAATTAAAATTAAAATGCGAGTAATGTCTGCACCGATTCGAAGATGATTTATTACTGGCTAACTAATTCTAAATACAGGCACGGGCCGTTGAGGCTGAAACGGCTAAGTCGATAATAAAATACATGAGCTTGCCCTTAAATATGCTGAGGCAACCCTAATCTAAGACAGAAGGGAGAGGGGGTTCCATAACTCCTCCTCCCTAAGAGTGAAACTATCAGAACGACCATTTTGAATATCTTTCCGATCATTTCGCAAAATTTTTAATAACCTTTTACGCAACACATATAAAGGGAATAAATTAAACATATTATAACTAAACATAGTATGACAAAATAATCTAAATTAACACTGAAGTTAATGTCTTTTTTATCACTCAAAACACTTTCCACTTCCGCACTGTGTTTTAGAGCATATAACATATATTTTATTTCATCCAGGTTAACACCAACCATGTTTTGTGCGTGTATGCTTGATAGATTCGTATGACCGTGCATCACAGGTAAGTTTATGATCGGGATCGGTTTCACGGTATCTAGCAACTCGTAGATATGGTGATTGATTTTGAGTCCAAGGACTTCTAGGTTGCAGGGTTCATCAATAGTAACGAGGTAAGTCCCAAAAATAGGCTGCTTACTGTTCTGGTCTTGGTTATCCGCTAGAAGCTTGAACGGCAGCAAACTCCCGTTTTTTTACATCACACAGACTAGTTATCGTTCTTGGTCTTCGACTATACAAGATCCAATTGTTGGTATTAACCCTCTGGATTCTTACTTCTTCGATTTGAATTTGATGCTGGTGACAATGTGTGAGAGTATTGTCAAACTCCATAAGCTGTTCCACACAGGTAGGTTCATGGTAGACAGCTTGGTTGTATGTCGTACATAAGAAATGGTTGCCAGCAGCGAGCGCGCGGCATGGCTTGGAAATTGGTAAGTAATTAGACTTTCCCGCCAATAGGTAAGGAAATTTAGGAAAGATTGATATTGTGATGTTTTGCGACTCGTGGAATATTGGTAAGGAATAAAACTTATAATAACTATAAGTATGATTATCAGTTATTGGTATCTGCATTATAAATGTTATCTTGTCTTTCTTAACGTATGATTTGACATACATTGTTTCCTCTTATTTAAAAAAACCTCTAATTTAATACCTCGTTAGGTAAATACATAAGATTTGCAAATTGAGCTATCGATTTTAAATGATTTAGTAATTCTTTCGAATTAACTATGGATTGATGTAAAACTGACAATTTACTTAAGGCTAGAGCTGTTTCGATCTCCCTTAATTGTGAATTTAGACACATAGGGAAAACGCGGAAACTCCTTAAAAATCCGATCCGGCTGCGCCAGTTACGTATCGGGAGCCGGGTGGGGAGTTTTTAAAAACTAACTAAATTAATTAAAATTAAAATGCGAGTAATATCTGCACCGATTCGAAGATGATTTATTACTGGCGAACTAATTCTAAATACAGGCACAGGCCGTTGAGGCTGAAACGGCTAAGTCGATAATAAAATACATGAGCTTGCCCTTAAATATGCCGAGGCAACCCTAATCTAAGACAGAAGGGCGAGGGGGTTCCATAACTAGCTACTTGGTGCAGCATGTTTAATAGTAATTATGTCTTCATAATATTTTGTTACATTTAATATTTAAATTCAATTAATCACATAAAATATTTTATAATAATTTAATATTTAAATACAATTAATCACATAAAATAGGAAATAGAATATGTTAGGTACGTTCGTAATATAATATTGTTGAATTGTTAATTTGTCAATTTTAAGACACTTGTTAGTATTTTTGTACTAACTTACTGATAATTTATAGGGAGATCTGTAATTGTCCATACCCAATGTATTAAAACGTGAGTTATAGCAATGAATGTGCTGTTGATTTTCTCGATAAACAACAATAATCAACAACAACAATTAGCTAAATTAATAATATAAAAGTAAAACCTCAATTCGGTGTAAGTTTTCTCAATTCGGTGAACCATTTTCCACGGAATTGAGATCCATGGAATTGAGAAAATAACACAATACATCAAATTACCCAAAAATGTTATGAGTTAGAGTAATTTCTACTAAACCTAACGATAGAAAGCTGTTAAACACTCAATAGTTTTAGCACAAATCTCATAAAATACTTTAGATACATAATCGAGGTGGCACACCGATTTGAGAAATTACCCTGTACCAAAAACACCGAACGATTTCGTACCTTTGAAAATAGCTCCTGCGTGCTACAGATCTCCCGTTTACACTGTTCGTCCGCTCGGGCGCAACTGTCAGATGACGGGAACAAGTAGTGCGCGTTGCTATTATGCATAGTTAGTGCTACAGGTACATAAAAGTAAACTTCACCGAATTGAGGCACAAGCCTCGGACAAAATTTAAATGTGTCACTGTATTCAAATTAAAGGATTCACGATATATGTAAGCACGTATATGGCTTCATTATTTATTCCTTGTTATATGAATGTAGGAATAATAATCAGCAACTTATTATTTTAAAAGTTATGAAACGAAAACGAGTAAATTCTGGAAACCGGACACTCCATTTTAGGCCAAATTCTGCCCGTTTTTTAACTTTGCATTTTTTTATAGACCGTATGTACAACCTGGTGGTCTTCTTGATATGCTCTCCATCAGGCCAAGAGTTGTATAAATACGTGTGATTTTTTTCAGACACGTTATTCAATTTTAAAGGTAGGTTTTTTGCTCCAGTCGCTCAATCAGTCGCTTCTGTAGAAATGCCCTTATAATAAATGTACCCATTTCAAGATTATTTGTGCAGAATTGTTTATTGTGTTAGTTTAAAAATAACATAAGTACCGAAATGACCGTATGCAATCTAATTCAGGAAACTTTTCATAATAGCTCACTTACTGAACTCTCAACTCACTGTGGCACTTTAACTTACAGGCATAAGTTGTATCTGTTCCATCTTAATCCTTGGGTCGCGGGAGATAAGACCCTTCCTTCTTTCAAGTGACGTGTGGGTGAGAACTAACGTGCTGCTGCATATAAATCTGTCTTATGCCAAAAATCTAAACAGGTTTCAAAGAGGGTCTCTTAGAAATGGTAACAACGTAGTTAATGGTACCTAAAAAGTTAAATGTAAATTGAATCAGTTATAAACATTACGGAAGTTCTGTATTTAATTATATGTTACAGTCATAACTTATAACTAGTCAATAACCTTATTGACCGGTAAAATTATTTAATAAGGTTATTGACTTAGGCTGTTAGTCAAAACCCTTTATAGATTAATCTTGATAGTATTGATTAATAGGGTTTTAGAATGTTTTTAACACTCACAGTGTCATATTTTATATTAATAAAGATGAAATAAGAAACTAACAAATTGCGCTCGAGTGGGACTCGAACCAACTTTCTGTCTTCCAACAGAGCTATCGTGCTGTCGGTCCGTCCGCGCGTTATTTCTGGTCTCTTATGGATACTTCATTTCATTACGCGTGACGTCTGCGCTATTTACCCCAACTGTTTTACTACTATTGGAAGAGCGTTTGACCCGGTTAGCCAGAAAGTTGCTGGTTTGAGTCCCACCCTTGCGCAATTTTTGGTTTATTATTTCATCTGAATGAATATAAAATATGTCAATGTGAGAGTTAAAATCCTTTCATACCATTAAATAGAGAATCGTTACCTATCAGTTTCCAAGTTGAATTTATTCTGTAATAAATAACTTCTTGGCCCACTGTTGTTGTAAAACAGCTGGGGTTATCTACCCCAGCGATAGTGCAGACGTCACGCGCAATGACGTATCCAAGAGACCAGAAGTTTCGCGTGGTCGGACCTACGCACGGTAGCTCTAGTGGAAGAGCGTTTGGTCCGGCATCCCAGAAAGTTGCTGGTTCAAGTCCCACCAGTGCGAAATTTTTGGTTTCTTATTTTATTCTTATGAATAAGGTTTTGACCGTAATATATACAGTTTTTACCAGTTTAAATAGTAAACTAAATTATTGGTTGCTAAGATAAAATAAACAGAAAATTTTAATCCTCATCTCTACTTCACGGACATATTTTGATACTTTTTCGACATAAAAGTCACAATTGTTTACGTGAGTTACGGTGATCGGACGATAAAAATATTATTTAAAACCTTAACGCTGGGTTAAACAAATAGCTAGCGTCTAAAATAGCATTTTCTAAATATACGATGATGGTGTATATTATACGGGATAATCTCCATCGTAAACGTTTTCCTGTTAGTATGAGCACCGCATTGCGGCCATTTGTATTTTTAGACGGTAAATTCTATTTATTTTTACCTAAGAAAGTGTAGGAAAAACTTTGAACGTTCATTAAAAAGAGGATAATTAAGCTTAAAGCTTTATTCTACAGACTCTGAAACGATGTAACGCTTTTGATGTCAAAAAGTTTTAGGAAAAATTGATTTAGGTACGTACAACAGACCGTCAAGGTAAAGACTAGGGTATCTCATTCAGTAGTAATAAGGGCTAGTTTGCACCAAAACTGGCTAGCCTGATATGTTGGCCACTGTACATACCTAATAAAGACGCTTTAATTAAACACAAATTCAATTTTAAGTCCGTTTTATAAGACCTGTCTTCATCGATTTACCAATGATAAGATATTGTCTTTTTATCCAGCTCTATTTAAATATACCTATCGCTCGTATTTTCAAATGTCTGCACTCTTTTTTCAACTGATAAAACTACACACCCTAAAAAGCGGCGGTGCAGACAAATTGACCGGCGAACTCTTTATTTTTTATTCAGAAGCATAAATACACTTTCCGACAAAAATATTTGCAATATAAAAATGATGTTCGGTGCGTGATAGTTAATTTTTGCCAGCCATTTCCGATCGTGTCCCTGTACGTGACAGGTCGACGGCCGGGCGGTGCCGGACGTGAAATTTTCTGGTGCCCTGGAATTTTTCAAATGCTACAAACACGCCATTATATATGACGGATACTGAAGCATTAACCTCTTCCAGAAATTGAAAGTAAAAGTTTGCGCGTTTGATGTTGAAATGGTATTGGCGGTTTTAAAGATTAAACCCTTTGAGATTTATTTTTGTTTGATTAGAAAACTTAACAGCTTCAGACAGAGATGCATTTGTGACAAGTACAAGTTAATTATGGAATCTAGCTAATAAGATAGTCTCACGGCAAATATACGTGTCAAGTAGGTGTGGCAGATACAGCAAAAAATTTATGTAATGTTATATCGAGGGTAATATGGGAGAGGGAGAGTGTGCGAAGAGCTCCAATAGCTTATACCACCTGCCCCTTTTTCCTTTTTCTATCGGATAATGCATCGTTGCATCGTTATAATGCGCTCAGCAAAGGAGTGGAACTCGCTGCCCGCGTCGGTGTTTCCCAGTTATTATAATCCGAATCTTTTCAAAATTCGAGTGAACAGATTTTGGGGTATCGTTGAATAGGTCTTTTAAAATAATTGTGAGTTAGGTAACATCATTTTTCCATAATGTAGCCTGTTTTCGTTACATTCAGATTTAAAAGGCATTTTTTTGTTAAAATGCAATGTGCCCTCCCAACTAAATAGCAATGAGTCGATACACGAAAAAAATACAGGACTATCATATACGATTAATAAAAAGAAACATTATCACTGCTATGATAAGTTAACAAATGACAGAAAAGCAAAATAATTTTCGTGTAAATATTCGTTCAATTTTTCCTCCTGCAAAACGCGTTATGATCGCGGGATATGAAACTGAAAGTGTAGTTTAAATATGGGTAATATTGTCTGTAAAGGAATCAAATCCTTCGTATAAGGCAACCTTTATCATGTTTTACAGGTCATTTTTAGAACAATGAAAGGTTAACATATATAACAGATACAGAATTCGTCGTGCGCGAGTCCGACTCGCATTTGGACAGTTTTTAATTATTTCGCCACATGAGCTTAGCCAGCCCTTACAGCAGTTTAAATTTTCAATCAAAATCAAGCATTAAAACACAATACTAACATAATCAATGGCAAGCCTAGGTATACCTACACCGTTTGAGGTATACGTTCCTGTCTTTTGCTAATCCTCAAATTACGCAGTGTGCCGTGTGTTCTAGGATCCGCTATTGTCATCGCAGTATAATTGGACCAAGCATATTGTCGTGTATTCCATATTGAACAGCACATTCGGACCTCACCGAGAAACACGGCAACGTTATTTGCTGAAATAGAATTTCAGGAACGAGAACTACTCGTATGTCTAACAGACTGTTCTTTAATCCTCATGGACGTGTTTATCAACAGTCATTTGTTATGATTTTGTTTATGCGACCACCGGCGGACTTTTGATCCGTGAGCGTCTACATATTTAAGACATGGTTTTTAGTGATTTGCCCATGCAATGACTTGCGAATAGACAGGTGCTATGGAGGACGTTGTTTTATAGTCATCTAAGTAAATTATTTTAATAATTCCATATGGCGCACATAAATAAACTGAAAAAAAAGCTCTGGCTAAACACGTTATGATTGTAAGCAATAGGGGTAACCATTCATATACATACATATTATGCGGATAATATGTGCTGATTACATTTATTAGACATTAACAATTAAATAGGTAAAGAAGTTAGACTATTTAGGTTGGATTCGACCAAACATAGGCTTACACGCGCGTAACTATACGAAAGATAATGTTCCTCAATTTTGCCCCCGAAAAACTCAATATAGTTTTTCGACGTAAAATGTAATAGGAAAATCTAAACTAGCTTAACAGAACGAATGCTTGAACTGTATTATTATCCGGCAAATCAATGCTGCACCAAAGCAGTATGGTGAGAAAGGAAAAATCCTGGTAACTAAATAATGTCGTATTTTACCGTGGGGAAGTATCGAACTGTCAAAAATTTTAAATTTGACAAAAGATTCTGACATAATTTCAAGAATCATATTGCAAGCGGACGTCATTACGTATTTGAATTAGCCCTTATTTCACGCAACACGGTGATAGTAAAATGGAAAATGTATATACAAATACAAATACAAATTCTTTATTCAATACAGGGTTTTTACATTTCTGCGTTACGATTGAGAATTTCTTTTAAGTAAAAAAATACTTGTGTCAGATAAATCCCCGCTCTCCGTTACAGTACATTAATAACAAAGCAGTGGTAACATAATACCATGATCTATTTTAGCGAAAGTAATATAAAATTATATACCTACACTCGGATAATAGCGATTTATCCATAAGTTAACATTCATACTCCTTTGGTCGAATCCAACCAAACAATAAAGTAATTAAATCTGGCCATTAAATAAACAGGTACCTTGAATGGTTAAATTTATAATGTAGAAGCCCATCAAGAACAAAAATGAAATTATGTTAATAAAACTATCGTATGAAAATAGGCGGAACACAACGAGCACCTACGTAATCTAGGCAAATGAAACTGTCAAGTACAGGAAGCGAAGTCAGAAAATACAGCTGAGCATTAATATTTGCCGTAAAGTGAGCAGTTCCTACGGCGGAGGACACGTGAATACTTTATTGGGAAAGATATATTATTTTCCGAGATTTTTGGTAGTGAAATTACATATCGTGGTTTAAGGAAAAGCTTTTAAAGATGTGGATTCTAATTTATAACTTAAGAGTAAACAAATCATAGTTGAAAGCTTTTGGATTTGAATAATTTAACTTTTAATACAATTTTAACACTTTTGAGTGTTGCAAAACTATAGATATACTGCTTACAAACAAAAAGGAACGTAAACAAACTAGCATTGTTTCTATAACGTAATCTTAGGCGATAAATTATTAAAACGTTTCATAAAAATCTATTCAGTAGTTTTAGCGTAAACGAATAACAGAGATCATACATCCTCGCAAACTTTCGAATTTATGATATTATTAGGATTATATAAAAACAGCCTTATAGCATATACAAATGCAACCGTGTAAACTGTTTAAAACAAAGAAAACCTAATTTACACAGTACCGCAATTCATCCATCAATATTCAACCAACTCTAATAACCATATTCAAAAGCACATCGTCATGAAAACGTGTAACCGACATTGCGGAATCCTAATGTCTTGACTCTCAGGAGAAAAGTGCTAGTCTGGAAGTGAATTCTAGAACTAACAGGACGTCACGTCGCACACACTTCTCTTGCAATGTCTCCTGAAGCGTCGACTCCACAAGTTTTCACATAAACTCGGCAAGTTCACACGCCACCACTTATAAAGGATTGCTCTTATAAAAGATCGGTCTACTCAGCATATGAATTTTTACGTTTGACTCTTACTGATTAAAGGTAGTGTTTGTACTATTACAGCCTCTTTAGGGTTCCGTAGCCGAATGGCAAAAAACGGAACCCTTATAGTTTCGTCAAGTCTGTCTGTCTGTCTGTCCGTCCGTATGTCATAGCCATTTTATTCTGTAACTATAAGCATTACACTGTTGGTAGGAAGATGTATCCTGTTAACCGCTTACCGATTCTCATACAAAAAATAAAAAATAATAACATTTTAGGGGGGGCATACATGAAACTAAAATTTTAAAAAAACAATTTTTAGTCAAATCCTATGCGTGTGGGGTGTCTATGGATAGGTCTTTTAAATTGACATTGAGGTTCCTAAAACCATTTTCTTTTAAAGTCTAACGTTTCATAGCTAGACGCTTCCAAAGTGGTAAAATGGGCGTCCCCCCCATCTAACTTCTAAACCAAGCAAGTGTAAATTTTGAAAAATATATATAATATAGATTTTAATAAATACTTTCAACGAAAATTAGTTCGGACGGCATCGAACGAGTAGTTTTAGAGGTATAGCACATTTTCTACAACCGCAAACATGACTTTGTACTTCATACAAACACTATGAAAAACAAAGTTATATTTGCAGTCGACAAAATATTGTGGTATTTTACTTAGTAGTAGTAGTAGTAGTAGAATTGCACTTGGCCGGTTTTTTTCTGTAGTACTTGACTTTTAAGAACGCCCTTATCACCCTTAGTCCACTGTTATTCATTGTCTGCTAACCTAGACTAGAAGAGGCTTTAATTAATTCATCGCTCTAATTGAAAACCATGGAATTCGTATCAGACGTAATATGAGCGAGTTCAAAGATCTTGACGCCAAACGCGAAATCCGTAAGACTCGCGATTTCGTGATTCGAGATCTGTAGTTCGTGACGAGATTTTTTATAATTTGTTAAAGCACTTGACTAATTTAAATTTTGAATTTGATCAATTTTATTTTATTGACACTATATATATATATATATATATATATATATATATAACGAACTATATATATATACTTTTAAGATTGATTAAAATTGACATTTATAAAACATTAATTGAATGTAAAATTACCTATAATAAATATTTAACATATTTGCATGCAACATTTGTTAGCTGAAGATGCGAATCATAACTATTTATAAGACCAAAAATGTATCCTCTTCAAATGAAAATAAATATATTCTATTCTATTCTATTCAGCCTAAGTCCTCCTAAGAGTGCAGGTACCGGGAATCTTGGGCTCTCTACTGTGCCTCTTGCACCAGGATTTTTAAACACCAAATTCGGTTTTACAAGTCACGCTCGCGCCCACGCATGCGCCCAGGCTCACAACCAGCTAAGAGTGTCGCCGTCGATGGATGTACGTCTGGAAAGGCATCGTAATCATCATCATCAGTACTCGTATCAAGATATGGAGTATATTTGAAGGCATTGCAAGTTTGAACTGCAACACATTCCTTCATATTACCTCACTGCCTAAGGTAAATTGCTTAATATATCTCAACTTCCGTGGGTGTAGTTACTAAGCACGCTGAGTTTCAAGGCGTCGTCGCTCCGGGGTCAATATAGAAATAATAAATAATTAGCTGGGCGTGTTGCGGTACCACGGTTGTGTCTGATTTCCATAACACAAGTGCATTAGCTACTTACTTTGGGGTGTATGTGATTAGTGTTCAATATTTATTTCCACAATGATGTGAACCATCACTCAAACACTTTTTGGCTTTAATAGAACCTGCTAGTTGTCTGCGATCCTTCATTGCTATTTAACGCAAGATAGAAGGTTTCAACGAAAGTAAGACCGGCTATGATGTGAAGACGTAGAATATTTGACTTTTAGGAAAAATAATGAGAACTAGCTACAAGCTAAGACCAGCGATGAAAGATAAAAAAGCCGTGATAGTCATACAATCCACAAAGAGATAGACTCTTTGTGGATTTCTCAAAGTAGGTACTCAAAGTAAGAAAAAGTCACTTGCGATGGGTCAGAGATAAATTATTAGAACTACGAACGAAGAACCTCGGCGTTAGTGAACTGCATTACAGCGGCTGACCGAAGAACACAGAAGGCATTGAAAGCATATACACTTGGAGCACACAACCATATTAGGTACACAAGGTTATAACATACAATAGTAGGAATGGTAGGTCCCATCTACCTACCGTTTTAATGTTGCAATTCTGGGTGACCTGGGAGCTCCTCTTTCGTCATCATCATCCTCGATAAATCTAAAACCTGCCTAGAGAACGGAGCAGACCACTGCCTGTTTGTAAATGAGCTGTTTTACAGCAAGATGAACTATGTACCTACATCAATAACTCAGAAAACAGCTCTGTGGCGCAAATGTACTTAGAGGACCCAATCCTGTCTCATAAATTAACACTGGAAATGATGATTTGAGACAAATAACATGATACACGACACGTTTTGGTGCAGTGGTTAGCGCTCCTGAGTACTGAACTAGCGGTCGCGGGTTCCTGCAAGGGGCAAATATTTGTGTGATGAACACGAATATATTTGTAACTAAGTCCTAGATGGTATGTGCATGAAAAGTATTCATGTGAGACGCCTCCGTCGAAATCGATGTCTGGTACTTCGTAACAAAAGGAAAAAAAAAATCCTTTCTTCGTAACCAGACAATCGATGTGTCGTGTGGCGCATATTTATTTATTTGTAACATAACTAAACATACGTATTAAATTGTATAACCATAAACTTTAGCATTAGGTACGTACGAATAATAATAAAATCGAAAATTCGGTTTTAGGCACATTCCGTTTTTATTTAAATGCCTAGGTGAACCTTTTTACAACATGGAAAAATAAAAAATAAATTAAATTAATTATCCCCATTAGAGATACAGTTAAGACCAACATAAAAAGAGATGTGCAAATCTAAACAGAGTAAAGGTTAGAGACAAATCTCTCAAGACGCGGGTGAAACCGCGGGGGGCTGCTAGTATCAAATAAATAAACAATTCCTCATAGCAGGCCCTCTTCTTTCATTCTCACAATTAATAATATAGGCCATGTACACACGTGCCGCTCTTGTTCTGACTCGTTCAACTCAGATATGCTAATTAAAACCTCAAATTGGGTACTTGCCTTTATACAGAAGTGCTGTGGGTATGTTACGGCCTGCCGCACAATGTTTCGTTGGAAACTAGAATTTAAATTAATGTGATAAGATCCAGATTTGCATGCGAGTATCAACGATTAGTCGGTAGTACGTATCTGTGTTTACAGCGGTGATCCGTGCGTAACAAAGCGCTTTATGCGTTGATGAGTGTTGTGTGCTTTAGTATGAACTAAGTACATACCAATACTGTTTGTAGTAAGTGCTTAGACCCCTTACACACTGCGACTTTTAGCATTGATGCTGTCACGCGTTTTACGCATCGCAACTCACGCAATAAACAGATTTAAGATGAAATTAGAAACCAAAAATTTGCACACGGGCGGGACTTGAACCAGCAACCTCTTGGCTGACGGGGCCAAACGCTTTTAACAATTGAGCTGCCATGCTGTCAGTCCGACCTTGCGAAATTTGTGGTCTCTTATGGATACGTCATTGCATGACGCTTAGCGCCATCTAGCCGTCTGTTTATGAAACAGTGGGCCCAAGCAGAGGCAGAGGCACCCAAAAGAGACCGCAAATTTCATAAAAATAATGTAGCATCGCTGCAGTTGATAATATACAGTACTTAATTTGCCAATGCCCAGCTTTTGAATCACGACTGCATCGAAGCTAAAAACAGCGCAAGTGTGTAAAGGTTGACATTTTGAGACTGCAGCAATGCTATATCGCGACTGCATCGTTGCTAAAAATCGCAGAGTGTAAGGGGTCTTAGTGTTCTTGCATTGAATGCCTCACGTCCTGTATATATATAAGCTATATTCGCGCCCAGGCAAATTGAATAGGGTTGCATTGGATATCCCATCTTCTTGTATATCTTTTTAAATGCTCCTTAGTCTTTAAAACTTTTTTCTCGCAACGAAAAAATATATTCAGAAAAACAGAATAAACAATGGGCGTACGGTATATTCATAAAAATAACTACAAGCTAATAAATAGTTAATATTAGTTTACTTGCACAGTTGATAGATTATATTTTACTTGAAAAACAATCGCCAAGCGCTGCGAATTAAAAGAAAGCAAATTGTATCTTCATTAACTGACTTCATAAAGCAGAAGGTCACCAATTTGACTGTGTTTTTTGTATCAATGTTACTCACCTGTATGTGTACCCTCAAATAAGTATGATTTACTTTTACAAAAAGTAAAAACCGACTTCAAAAACCCAAATGCACTATAAAGCCTTATATCAACACTTAAAATGACTCCATTTTAGGCAAAACATTTCTTTTTGGGGTCATGCCTTCGTATTGGGCATCTCAAGCATGCATCCATCAGGGCACTGCCTTCAAAATATAGTAATGGTTTGCCTAAAATGGAGTCCCTTTAAGTGCGCCTTCACATTAGAGTGACGGCGCTGCTGTCAATTTATGTATGAAATTGACAGCAGCGCGACTGCCGCGCGACTGTCGCGCTGCTCGTTTTTAGCAGCGCGACAGTCGCGCCTAAGTGTGAAAATGCACTTACTGCTATAATTTATGTATGAAATTGACAGCAGCAGCGCGGCAGCAGCGGATGCTTTTAGATTAGCAGCGCGACGTTTGCGCGACTGGGTCGGCCTCACTACACTGATTACCCATTTCAGTGCTAATACGGGATAGTATTACCGCTGCAATGGGTAATGGGTATAGTGGGACGGACCCACGCGGACTTACGCGCTGCTACGGCGCTGCTGCCGCGCTTGTATAGTATGCAATCATTGGCAGCGCGACTGTCGCGCGTAAGTCGCGCTGCTAAAGTCGCCTAATTGTGAAAGCGGTCTAAACCTTTCGTACATATAAGAATACTATTTCGTACAACATAAGAGAGACGCGCTGTTGTCGCTCTACTTACTTTTTAGTTCATTTGGTTTTTAAAGTCGTTTTTTTTTTTTGTAAAAGTAACTTTATTTTCTATATGGCCAGTGAATTCAATTATTATGTACATTGCGCATCACATTCGATAACAGTTTATTGTCTGCAGGAGTTTTACTCGTTTAAAAATTTCGTTGTAAAACATTTTTTACCGACCAATAGTTACAATGCTTAGGATACTATGACATGTAAGTACTTATGAAAATAAGTATCTCAAGATGATAGATTAGGTATAGATTCAGAAGTAGCTTTATTTACATGCCAAATAAACCTCAGATGACGCGATATAATTATTCTGTGTTGGAGCACGTCCTGAATTATTATGGAAGATGACTTAATTGAATAAGGATAATTGAATACTCAAGCTATTATCATCGAGAGTATCTGCTTAAAATTAATATGCTTTTATGTAATAAGGGCGTTTATAAATTGTGCGGTACTTTTGTAACACGATTAGCCTAATTAAGAAACGGAATGTTTACCTATAACTAGCGCACCCGGCGATTTCTGTTTCACCCCCCGCCCCGCCCTGTCCAGTCTCGTAATTAAGAAAGTTAAGCGGTCCCAGCGAACATTCTTTCACCCCAGCCCCGTCCAGCCCCAGCCGTAGCCCCGTCGAACGGGGTAAAAGTATCCCATGTCCTTCTCCGTCTTCTAAGCTACCTTCCCACCGTTACACCCCGGCCCCGTCCCGCCCCAGCCCCGGCTCCATCGAACAGGATAAAAAGTACTTTATGTCACCAATTTTCAGCCAAATCGGTAGAGCTGAATGTTCTGGAGTTATAATAAGTGTAACTTACACGACTTTCTTTAAAATGAAATAGATGAATTTTTAAAATAGTATTTTTACCACTGTAGTTATGAAATCTAGACACGGGCGTGTCAAGGCCAAGTTCAAGCAAAGGAACTGGCTAGCCAGGGCCTAGTTTAATATTACACGAACCACTTGCTGCCACTTTTCCTTTTTAATACATATTGGTTGGATAAGCTTATTACAATAAGTATTTCTAAGTGGCCAGTATTAACACGCGCACTTTATCCTACACATTGGGCGTACATCACTTACAGCTTTAACAAAATTACACACTTAAAAACACTATGACCAAATCAATGTGATATCTACTCAAGACGTTGCAAATGTACCGAACGTTACTCCACTCTACATTAAACAATTTTCTTAATATAATTACTAGAACGAACTTTCACTTTTAATTAAGCCAATTCTCCTAAATAAAAAAAAGAAAAAAAAACCCTCATTTTGTACTTTGATACTTTTATTTCTTTGTGTAATTGGAGGGGATGAACAAATTACCAAGAGTGAATCTTCCTTCTCAATTTACTTTTGTAATAGGATAATAATTATTGTCTTCCGGACAAGCAAAATAGATTTGCTTTCGACGATTTATTGTTGTAACAAAAAGATACAAACGATTCCCTTAGGAGACACTTCCCTGTCAATTATTCTTCGGATGTATATAAATAAGTTAAGTGTTTTATTTTATATTTCATAGGTACTTACTTGTCTTTTGTGTCAAATAAAGACTGTCACAAATCAGCTCTTGATTTGATGGCAAATACTTTTTTTGCTCTCCTCGTTACTTAGATAGGTAGCCTTAGACTGAAGAATACATTTTTTTAATTGATTTAATATCACAAAACACTTATTTTTAAAAATACATGCCCGCCAAACTGTTAATTTTTCGGCATTAGTTCTCGTCCTTATTTTTATCAAAAAGGAGGTAAGGATGTAATGTTACATTTTGTCACCATATTCAGTTATCTAGTATCGAAGAGTAAGTTCAAAGTTGGTATTCTAGCATAGGGACATCAAAGTCTAGGGGTGACCGGGGCAAAATAAATTGATTGCTTAAGTTTGAGTATTAGTGACTAAGACAGATATCATAGATAAAGCGTAATTTACTAAGTTTGTTACTGCTATGTATACTTCTATTATAAAGCTGAAGAGTTTGTTTGTATGAACTCGCTAATTTCAAAAACTACTGGACAGATTTGAAAAGTTATAGTGATGGATAACTTATTTATCGAGGAAAGTCTTAGGCTATAAAATAGGCTGTAAAACAACATAAAAAAGTCTTAAAAGTCATTTATTTATGCAAATAGGCCCTCTGGGGGCACTTTTACACTTCGCAATATAAACCCTACCACAGCTTCAGCAATTGTAGGCTAGTGCTGAAAAGTAGCTGCGCAACAAACTCAGTCACTATTGTCAATGCCTCTTTTTAAAAAGGCTTACAATGTTTGTAGTGATCATGCAAGTCCATACATTTTTTTTAGATAATCGTCTACTTTATAATACCCTTTCGTCATAAGGGTTTCTTTAATAACAGTTTTAAATGTATTAACCGGTACGTTTAAAATGTGTTCAGCTAGTTTATTGAAAAATTTTATACCTTTCCCCATGAAAAAAATACCAACCTTTCGAAGCCTAAATTGTGGAATAGCAAGCTTATCCTTATTCCTAGTATTATATTTGTGTATGTCACTATTTTTCGTGATTGTATGTATTTTTTTCCGTACATACATTAAATATTCGTAAATATACTGAGAGGCTAGAGTTAATATTCTAATTTCATTAAACACCTCTCGTAAGGAATCTTGAGGTTTAAGATTATAAATAGCTCGCACAGCTCTTTTTTGTTACACAAAAATTGTCTATACATCAGCAGCCGCGCCCCACAGTTAAATGCCGTAGGACATCACAGCTATGGAAATAACTAAAATAAACTAACCTAGCTGTTTCTACATCAGTCAAACGTCTTATCTTCCTTACAGCAAAAGCAGCTGAGCTTAGTTTCCCTGACAAGGTCTCTATATGAGACTCGCTAACGATAGGACCCTTTGTAGGGAGCAAACTTAAAAAACGCCGACACAGTCGCGGGCATCCGCTACTTCATTAGATTTTTCTTAGGACATAAGCGTTACTTTTGAAAAGTATTTTATTGTTTGTGTTAAGGCCATTTTTTTAATAACTAGTCGGAAACATATTGCAAATTAATTTATCAATTATATTGAATTTTATTTATTTGACGAATTATTTTTATTTAGGACTTTGGAAATTGGAGGTTAAATAGGAATAGGAATTTGCAAATCAATTATATTGAATTTTATTTATTTGAAGAATTATTTTTATTTAGGACTTTGGAAATTGGTGGGTAAATAAGAAGTCCAAAACTCAGTAGTATAACTGATTTGCAAGTTATATTGTATTTTATTTATTTGACGAAATATTTTTATCTGACTGTAAAAAATCAGCTATTGATTCAAAAAAGAATGCATTTTAATAAAAAAAAATGATGCTCATATTTGATCATTTCTCATTGAGCTTACGCTGTGGATTCATAGCACTAAGCAAATACTACATTTTTTAATTTAATAACCTGTGTCGGAAGTCTCGACATAGTTCCGTGTAAAACCACCAGGTGGCGCTCGAAAAATGCTGAGACAAAATTGGTGTTTTCGTGTATTTATTGATTGAGAAGAATTTTTGAATGATTCTTAAAGAACTACAAATATTTTTTAAGATTTATTAAAGATATAACTACGTAAGTTAAAATGATATTTGATGAATTAGAAAATCATAAAATTGAAATTGTCGACGCGAAATGTCAAAAATGATGCATCAGACTACGCCCGCTGCAAAGGTACCTATATCCAACGTTAATATTTTTTAATGGAAGTTTTTCATGGAACGCTGAATGCTTACAGCCATATGGCAGTTTATTTTAATAACCAGCAGATATCGAACTCAGTGCTGTAAATACATCTGATTCTACGTAAATCCACCTTTAAGAAATGAAAACCAATTTAAGAATGTAAAGTTCATAGAAACGCAAATAAGCACATCAAGTCTTATTACTATGAAAGTATATCATCTTTGAACTTCTAGTTTATTAGTTCTTCTCGAGAGCACCGCTCTCACAAAAATAGATAAAGCATTTTACATATTAGCGTGAACAAAGTCGCGAAATACAAGAATAAACACACAATTTCAAGTCTTAAAAATGGCGAAATCCACTATATTCTAGTATTTTTACGTACTGAGTTTTTAAACTTCTTATTAACTATAAATTACCAAAGTCCTAATACGTAAGACATTTAAATTTACCATTTGCAGACCATTCATTGATTTGCATCACCTCAGCACGTTTAACTTCAAATGTTGTATGTACCGAAGCTCCCCTCCCCAATTCTATCTAAAGTTAGACGAGTCGTACAAGGTACACACAAGTGTGGTTCCACATTATTAATAGACCAAGTACCTTCTATGGCACTGAAATAGACAAACACATATTCATCCTTATGCCTTTACTCAGAAGGGTCAAAAACATTTCGCTGAGACGTAAAAAATACAGATAGCTTTTGACAAAGGGTGGCCTACAATATTACATGTGGGCAAACATACCCTGAGAAATGGTCGTAAATATGACAAATTCAAGTGAAGAACTCATAACAAAGTACAAACGGCACTTAGTCATGCGAGCAGTTGTGTGGGCTGCCTGTCCATGTATCTACCTGCATTTTATGTGCCGGCAGATAGCTTTAAAAGATCATTTATTTTTAATTAAAAAAAGCAAAAACTGACTTCAAAAACAAAATGCACTAAAAAGTCTTAAATAAATTCTTGACCATTGAACGGAAAGGAATCTATTTTAGGCATTTTTTTTTTGGAGTGGGTGCCATCACTTATACCATCAAACATCAACTATCTTGACCATCAAGAGTTTATTTAAGACTTTTTAGTGCATTTTAGTTTTGAAGTCGGTTTTTACTTTTTTGAAAGTTAATTTTATTTCTTCATTTTTAGAGATTACGGTAGGGGGAACTTACTGAACTCCTAAGCATTAATTAAGGAGTTTCATCAGCTCAACCGCCTAAGATGTTGACTATCGGACGTAACAACACGTCAACATTAAGATTCTAGTAAAAATCACAATACTTACGTGCCTTTAAAATTTGAGGGTTTCCCTCGATTACACCAAAATCCCATCATCAGATTCCAAATTGGCAACAATGAGAGCAACTAAAAGGTATACCCTCTAGGTAAACGAAAAATTTTTTTTCGAATCGGTCGACAAACGATTCAGATATGAGGTAACATTGATACAAAAAAAAACATACAGTCGAATTGATAACCTCCTCTTTTTTAGGGTTTCGTAGCCGAATGGCAAAAAACGGAACCCTTATAGTTTCGTCAAGTCTGTCTGTCTGTCTGTCTGTCCGTCCGTATGTCACAGCCATTTTATTCTGTAACTATAAGCATCACACTGTTGAAATTTAGAAGGAGTATGTATCCTGTTAACCGCTTTACGATTCTCATACAATTTTTTTTTTTTTTGTCAAAAGGTCTTTTAAAATGACACTGAGTTTATTAAAACCATTTTCTTTTAAAGTGCAACGTTTCATAGCTAGACGCTTCCAAAGTGGTAAAATGGGCGTCCCCCCCTACTAAGCGAGTGTAAATTTTGAAAAAAATATATATAATGTAGATCTTAACAAATTCTTTCAACGAAAATTGATTCGGACGAGAAGTTTTTGAGTTATTAGCACATTTTCAACAACCGCAAACATAACTTTGTACTTCATACAAACACAATAAAAAACAAAGTTATATTTGCTGTCAACAAAATATTGTGGATTTTACAAAGTGGAAGTAAGTGGATTCCCAAATTCAGTTAAAGTTGGCACGAAACCCTCAGTGCGCAAGTCTGACTCGCACTTTGCCCTTTTTGTTTGGAGTCGGTTAAAAAAGGCCCACTTTGTGCTTTGTGAAATGGTTTAAAAAATTTGTATGCTGGTTTTACAATGTTTAAGTAAACACTAGCCAAAGAAAAACGTTAGTTCATATTTAAAGTGTCTCAGGTTTCAATCACCGAAACTTTTCAAGACATTGTGATACAGACCAGCAAATGCTCTGAATATTTCTGGGTAAAATTATTTATCGACAAGAAATCATTTAAAAATGATTGATATTATAGATAATATACAGTTTTTAATCAAATCTAGAGTTATGTTTGAAGCTTTCGACCAAAAAAAAATGGATGTACAGACACAGATGTGCTCTAAAAGTAAATTGTGGGAGGTGTTTCAAGCCCGCTGTTCCAGAAATCTTGAATATAACCCGCAAAATACGCTACTTAGCTGTCTAACCACATGTAAGAAATCTGGTAACTCCAGCTTGGCTTATTTTAGTTTTAAAATATGCAATCATATATGATGATAAAATATAATGGCAAACTTTTAATGTTTGTAAATTGGTAAGCTCAGGAACAATATTTAAACAACTTTGCATTTTCAAAGACTAAACTTAATCATATTTTAAAGACTCATCGTAAGAAAGCGTATAAGAGTAATGCTTTAGAATGTTTTTAACACTCACAGTGTCATATTTTATATTCATAAAGATGAAATGAGAAACCAAAAATTTGCGCACGGGCGGGACTTGAACCAGCAACCTTTTGGCAAACCGGGCCAAACGCTCTTACCAATTGAGCTACCGTGCTGTCAGTCCGACCCTGCGAAATTTGTGGTTTCTTATGAAAACGTCAATTGCGTGACGCTTAGCGCCATCTAGCCGTCTGTTTATGAAACAGATGGCCCAAGCAGTTATTCTTTACAGAATAAATTCAACTTGGAAATTGATGTCGCTTCGCTATCTAATGCTTTAGAATGTTTTTAACACTCACAGTGTCATATTTTATATTCATAAAGATGAAATAAGAAACCAAAAATTTTCGCACGGGCGGGACTTGAACCAGCAACCTTTTGGCAAACCGGGCCAAACGCTCTTACCAATTGAGCTACCGTGCTGTCAGTCCGACCCTGCGAAATTTGTGGTTTCTTATGAAAACGTCGATTGCGTGACGCTTAGCGCCATCTAGCCGTCTGTTTATGAAACAGATGGCCCAAGCAGTTATTCTTTACAGAATAAATTCAACTTGGAAATTGATGTCGCTTCGCTATCTAATGCTTTAGAATGTTTTTAACACTCACAGTGTCATATTTTATATTCATAAAGATGAAATAAGAAACCAAAAATTTGCGCACGGGCGGGACTTGAACCAGCAACCTTTTGGCAAACCGGGCCAAACGCTCTTACCAATTGAGCTACCGTGCTGTCAGTCCGACCCTGCGAAATTTGTGGTTTCTTATGAAAACGTCAATTGCGTGACGCTTAGCGCCATCTAGCCGTCTGTTTATGAAACAGATGGCCCAAGCAGTTATTCTTTACAGAATAAATTCAACTTGGAAATTGATGTCGCTTCGCTATCTAATGCTTTAGAATGTTTTTAACACTCAGTGTCATATTTTATATTCATAAAGATGAAATAAGAAACCAAAAATTTTCGCACGGGCGGGACTTGAACCAGCAACCTTTTGGCAAACCGGGCCAAACGCTCTTACCAATTGAGCTACCGTGCTGTCAGTCCGACCCTGCGAAATTTGTGGTTTCTTATGAAAACGTCAATTGCGTGACGCTTAGCGCCATCTAGCCGTCTGTTTATGAAACAGATGGCCCAAGCAGTTATTCTTTACAGAATAAATTCAACTTGGAAATTGATGTCGCTTCGCTATCTAATGCTGTTTCACTGTGAGTGTTAAAAACATTCTAAAGCATTAGATAGCGAAGCGACATCAATTTCCAAGTTGAATTTATTCTGTAAAGAATAACTGCTTGGGCCATCTGTTTCATAAACAGACGGCTAGATGGCGCTAAGCGTCACGCAATTGACGTTTTCATAAGAAACCACAAATTTCGCAGGGTCGGACTGACAGCACGGTAGCTCAATTGGTAAGAGCGTTTGGCCCGGTTTGCCAAAAGGTTGCTGGTTCAAGTCCCGCCCGTGCGCAAATTTTTGGTTTCTTATTTCATCTTTACGTATAAGAGTAGTTAACTTTTTTGCATTAAGTATTTGTTCCTGAGTTTTGAGACACACCATTTTGTTGATAATGAATTGTATAATAAGTGTTGTTTCATTTTGGAGTAACGAAGGTAACACACTTACAAATTACATCATAAGCAATGTCATTCTATACGATTAAACTTCATGGAATCAAACCAAAGTAGTTCTTTAGTTGTTCAAAAAGTTTATTGTATAATTTTACAAAATTCTCAGAAGGGTTTCCGTGGACTTTCCTTCAGGTGAGTTTACTCTGAATTTCCTGAGACTTTATGATTTTAACGTTTGTAATTGTTTTACAGCTTTAAGTTTATTATTTATATTATTACTTCTGCATCTCTTCCGATCTGTTTCACAATGCTCTAATAAGTAACGTTATCTGTTCTTTACTTCATACGGTATGATGTACTCCATATTTGAATTATTAAATAAATAAATAAATATCCTTTGGACATTCCCACACATCGCCATCTAGCCCCAAAGTAAGCTACTCAAAGCTTGTGTTATGGGTGCCAGACAACGGATATAATACTTAAATACTTTTTTTTGTAAATACATACATGATATACATAGAAAACACCCAGACCAATACAAACAGACATGTTCATGCACACAAATGTTTGTATTGTGCGGGGATCGAACCCGCACCCGCTGCGTAGTAGGCGATTTCTCGACCACTACACCAGACGGGTCGTTGTATTATTGGTTAGTTATTGCTTATTAGTGGATGGTGTAACATGCCCAAATTTTTTCTGACGGTTTCACTTATGTACTAATGGTTGATTTGTTGTAATTACATTAACGTCACTCGTACAGTTAAATCGCCTAATATTGGGAGCTAAACTTTGCCAAATAACTCAAGTTGTTTGCGAGAGCGCATGTAGGTACTTGGGATGCTTGCACGCTAAGGGTGCATACAGCTGGTGTTCGCTTTACATGTATTAAGCTTATTGACTTAAAAAATCACTAATCAAAATTGAAAACTGATCGACAAAAAAAAGGTTACAATGGATCTGAATAAACCAGTTACTCTGTGAGCTTTATATCTCGTAACCGGCTAATTTATCTCTGTTAATAAAAAAAAACAATGTGACTCAGTAAGCTCAAGTGGCAATGGGCACGGCGCATAGCGCGAAGAACTGATGGCCATTGGGGCAGAAAAGTTCTAGATTGAAGACCATTGGCCAAAGATGCAGCTTAGGGAGTTCACTGACAAGAAGGACAGACGACCTGGTGAAGATCGCAGGAACAAACTGGATACAGACCGCTTGTGATTGGTCGCTGTGGATAACCGTGGGGGAGTCCTACTCGTATGTTCATTAGTGGACGTACTTTGACTAATAATGATGATTAAAAAAAACAGAATTATTTTTGTTCAGTGTTTTGTAGTTTGATTAGTAATTACACGATTCCGTTGATATAACAGCATTTATTTCATCCTAATATTCATTTTAGCCCACCTTACCAAGAAACAATTATCTTTTGTTTGGTCAATTAGTACTCAGCCTTAATTACGGCTCTATATGCTCTGCAATCCACATTCTGTTATTCACCATTGTGACACTCAAAACTAATTGTCACAAGAAGTGTCTGATATATCTAGACTAACATTACGAAGAGTTTGTTTGTTTGAACGCTTAATCTCAGGAACTATTAGACCGTTTTTAGGGTTCCGTAGCCAAATGGCAAAAAACGGAACCCTTATAGTTTCGTCAAAGCTGTCTGTCTGTTTGTCTGTCCATCCGTATGTAACAGCCACTTTATTCTGTAACTAAAAGCATCACACTGTTCAAATTTGGTAGGAAGATGTATCGTGTTAACCGCTTTACGATTCTTATACAAAAAATAAAAAAATAATGATATTTAAAGGGGGGCTCCCATACATGAAACTTAAACCAAATTTTTTTTAACAAATGTCAATTATGCGTGTGGGGTGTCTATGTATAAAGGTATTTTAAAATGACATAGAGGTTTCTTAGATCATTTTCTTTTAAAGTCTAACGATTCACAGCTAGATGCTTCCGAAGTGGTAAAATAGGGGTTCCCCCCCATCTAATTTCTAAACTCAGCTAGTGTAAATTTTGACAAATATATATAATTTAGATCTTAATAAATACTTCTAACGAAAATTGGTTGGGACGAGATCGAACAAGAAGTTTTTTAGATATAGCACAATTTCAACAACCGCAAACATAACTTTGTTCTTCATACAAACACTGTGAAAAACAAAGTTGTATTTGCTGTGGACAAAACATTGTGGTATTTTAGCTAAGTGGAAGAAAGTGATAGAAAGTGGTTTCCCTAATACAGTTAACGCTGGCACGGAACCCTAAGTGCGCGTGTCCGACTCGCACTTGGCCGGTTTTTTTTTTGTGTTAGATAGCTTATTTATCGAGTGAGGCTATATGCTTTAATACATCATGGTGCAACGGGAGGGAAGGAAGCAAACTCGAAACGTGCGGGTGAAATCCCGGGGACCGCAAATAAAACAATAATGAAATGAGTAGTTGCCAATGTGATCGCATCCGTATGTGTGTTTGTTGAATGTTCCGAGCACTAATTCCTCAATTCACGTCGAGCGCATTTCGTCTGAGCGACGTTTTGCTGTTTGGGGAGACACAATTAACGGTAAACTCGGGAACAGATTTGCATACAGTTTCTAAGTTTATTAGATAAACTCTAAAATACAACGTATTTCGAAGAAGCAGATTGTGTGTCGTAAATATTTGACAGTGACTGCAAAGCAGAAAATTAAGTACCGATATAAGATGACAAAGACATACATTTGTGTAGTGTCCTTGATTCACTAAATTCGAAAAAGTTGTTATGTTCTTTAGCATAATTTTTAAATTGAGTCATTCAGAAAACGCAAAATTAACGTAAATCGATTGAGAGCGACCAGTCCGTAGGAGTGAAAAACATCAGTCGAAGGGATAACAATGTTTTTCAACCTGGAAAAGAGTTGCTCATGGCTCCCTTGGTCAGCAAGCGGTAAATAAACGTCTTTAAAGTAAGTTTTTCTAGTATAATAAGACACCTATAAATTATGCCCTCCTATACTATCGAAACAAAGGTACACAAAGACATACATTTGTGTAGTGTCCTTGATTCACTAAATTCGAAAAGGTTGTTATGTTCTTTAGCATAATTTTTAAATTGAGTCATTTAGAAAACGCAAAATTAACGTAAATCGATCGAGAGCGACCAGTCCGTAGGAGTGAAAAACATCAGTTGAAGGGATAACAATGTTTTTCAACCTGGAAAAGAGTTGCTCATGGCTCCCTTGGTCAGCAAGCGGTAAATAAACGTCTTTAAAGTAAGTTTTTCTAGTATAATAAGACACCTATAAATTGTGCCCTCCTATACTATCGAAACAAAGGTAAACAAACGAGTCCGTAGTCCGTAGGCGGTATAAAGTGGACGATCCAACACTAGCATTGAGTAGAACTTGTGTTAAAGGCTCCACTCTAAAAGTCCAATTATTTATTCCAGCTTTTCTTGTTACTTATTTTGTGAGAAAACAAAATACATTCCTGCCGTTCTGGTTCTTGGTAGTTTCATTTAGAACATCTTTAGGGTAGACTAAGTATGCTACAATATGAGGCTAGAATTTTATTTGAAGACCTATAAATTGCCGAAACAAAGCTTGTCGAAATTTTTTTTCCGTCATATAAAGTTGAAGAAAAATATTTTTATACAGTGCAAGAATATTTCCAATACAAATAATTTACCAATGTATTAAAGTATTATGTGAGCGCATGTGTATACGCCTGAAAAGGTGGAACTAATAAATATGATTCTACTTATAAGAGCTTTTGTAGACTTTGTTTATAAACACAATAAAGACTTAATTACTTTACTGATTTCAACGTATTTTTAATTTAAATTTAAACACGTGTTAGGAAGACTTAATAAATCAACATACTACAAAATTATCCTCTTCTGACGATACATACAGGCCATACATACAGGCCAAATTTTTTACCTCCTTTTGTCTTGAAGTCGGTAATTAGTACATGTCACGAAGTAATTGAAAATGATACAGTCTGTGATTGATACTGCATTCTCAACGATTTGGCTGGATTACACCGTTCCTAGTCATGCCGCTGGGTAGTAGCACGTGGCATCATTGATGCGGGAAGTATTTTTGGATTTAATTATCAGTACAGTCACCTCAACAAATATCTTGGTATCGCGGATCTGTCAGAGTAGAGCCCCAGGCCTCGATGATGTGAGCATTGAGTTCGGCACTGTTGGCGTTCACGCTCCAATCAAGCCGAGAAATTGATGCACAGTGGGCCTGAGTAAAGTTTCGGACATTTTTTGTAGGCATCCATACCAATTATAGTAGCAGCGATGGCAAAAAAACTTATTTATATGTGAATGTGAGTGCATTTATAAGTACGGGAGAGGTAACGAGTAAACAAGTGGCCTATAAAGTGACTTCCAAACTTTTTTTGGAAGCCTCAAATCCAAATATACCCTATGTATGTACGATAACATTATGAGCTAGCTAAAACTAATACTTCACTAGACGTCACTGTTTGGGCCTATACTAATTAAAAGTTAGGTTTATATTACCTACTATACCTCTTTTTTGTAATCGGATTCAGTGTTCACGTAGACTGCGTCCAAAGATTGTATTCTTTATGATTCGTGACAAACCTATTCTAAATACCTGAGGAGCCAATCTTTGTAAGTTTTTCATCATTCAAAAGATTTTTCTCTAAAAATACTTTAACAAAAGATGTTGAGTTATTATTTTTAGGCATCAGTCAGAATTCATTTTTATTTCGTTGGCATCCAAAATTCTTCAACCTGCAAAGTAGGATAGTAACTTGAGTGTTTATAAAAATCCGTGGAATACCTTTGAGCAAAGGTGACGTCTGAAACTCCAATCTTGCTGGCAAAAATCCCTTTCATGGCAGTATTATGAAGACGGTGGCTGAATAGAGTAAATGGTGTGAAATAATCTGCGCTCTTAGTTCTTCGTAGCTGAAAACGAATTTATTGCACCAATACCTACTGAAGCCTGGCTTTATTGACACCTTTATATCGCTCCGAAATAGGCCCCATTTTAATAGAAAAGAAAGGAGGTGGTCTTGTCGTATAGAATTGCTTTCTACCTCTATATTACAATAACAGTAGACGATTCAAATCTTGTAGGCCTAACATGCACGCCTCGATACCGTTTATCCCGTCGATAAAATAACTTAACTTCCTAAACAACATATTGTTTATCCACATTTTTTTCACTTGTAAGGCAATACTTATTGTTTTTTAAAACAATACATTTAAGTGGATAAAACCTATTTAAATTAACCTTTTGATTAAAAAGACTGAGTTTAAAATATATTTATTTGAAAAATAGACGCGCATCTTAGGCCCGCTGCACGAGTTAGTACACGAAAAAATTAATTTGATATACCCAAGTGTGTTTATAAAAAATATATATAAATTATTATTTTGAGACTTTCGGGTAATTTTGAACCAAGTAGATACAAGTACCTAGGTATAACCTAACTAACGTCATTATTTCCTTTTTCTACTTTGCCTGTTTTCCTTTTTATTTAAGGTCCGGCCCTTTTCGTTTAAAGGCAACTTAATATAACGTCATTTCATTAAATGAAAATTGACATCGTAACACCATCTCCAATTATTGGCACTATTCATAGTACTTTTCACTCTATGCAGCATAGATTAGTTGTAAAAAAACTCGACTAACTCTTGGTTAATTTTATTTTAATCCTCGGCTTATATAAACTTAAAAATAAGTAGCATCCGAGGTGACAGCAGATATTTTTCCACTTTGCTATCCATTATAGGGATTAGCTGACATTTTTAATCAAGGCCCGTTGAAGAATTATGGGGAACGGTGATCAATCATCGGTTTGTTTACGATTTCGACGAAAAATGATTTGCGTGGCTCCCTCGCGGCTTATCTTGTCCTCGCATATGTTTAAAAAAAAATATGTAGTGCAATCCAAAAAGATTCTATCTATACTAATATTATAAAGCTGAAGAATTTTTTTCTTTGAACGCGCTAATCTCAGGAATTACTAGACCGATTTGAAAAAATATTTTTATGTTGGATAGAGCTTAGTTATCGAGTAATGTTTAGGCTTTAACACGTTACGCTGCGACTCGAAAGCATGGTGAAAACTTGAAACACGCAGACGGAGTCGCGGGGACCGCTATTTATTATTTTATTATTATTTATTTATTAAGCGAACAACATTTTACAATGAAATAACACCAGTCCCACAAAACTATTTACATAGTTTGTCTATGGGATCAGGATTTTCTAACATATCGAAAATCAAAACTTAAATACTAAGCTAAGTTAGCTAAAAAAAACTTTAAAAGTTTTCTTATATCTTGCTCTCGGCGTACAGGGTGTTGTTTCGGTCAGCGACGAGCGACTCAGGGGTGCGTGTTTAAACGATACTGATGCCAAAATAAATATAAAAAAAATATTTTTTTTGAAATGGAAAAAACCATTAAACAGGTATGGTAATCGTTTTAGTTTGTAGCTAGTAAGTAATATACAGCGTGATGGCCTCTAGAAGAAAAAAAACAACGATTCTTTAGAATATGCGTATTTACCTTGACCTGGTTACAGTGCTCTAAAATGCTTTTACTCTGACATATAAGGTCACCTCATTTTTAGTGATAGTATTTAAAGGACTGATTCAGCACAATAAATGGAACATTTTTTGTAGAAAACACTTTAGGTTTTTTATACGCTAGTTTTTGAGAAAATTAAGATAATTATTTCTTTCAGTAAATTATCTTTTATTAAGTAAGTATGAGATTAAAGAAAAATGTGATTGGGCATTGAATTAATAGAGGTGAAGCCAATGATGTAGATAACTTTTAAAATCGTCAGGGTGCTGTTTTAAAAAAATAATCTTACTAAAATAAAATAAAAATGAAAATCTCAAATTTCATAAAGATGAAATAAGAAACCAAAAATTTGCGCACGGGCGGGATTTGAACCACTGACAGCACGGTAGCTCAATTGGTAAGAGCGTTTGGCCCAGTCTGCCAAAAGGTTGCTGGTAAAAGTCCCGCCCGTGCACAAAAGTCTTGGTTGCTTATTTCATCTTTATGAATGTAAAATATAACACTGTGAGTGATAAAAACATTCTAAAGCATCTCAAATTACAAAAAACAATGATAATTTCCTGTTTCTATGATGTATATAAAATACATAGTTAAATATTATCACTTAAAACGATTTGACCTTATATAGAAATCTTTAGTTAATCATAATCAATGTCAATCAAAATCGCTAACTCGTTGAAGATAAATGACAATGTCAAAACCTATGACTGGATATATTCGCAATATATTCTGGTTTATTTTGTTGGAAAGTAAAAATAATATTTTTTTATTAAAATAAATTAAAAACACTTTATTATAATTAATTAAGGCACTTAGAAAGGATTACTGGTTAAAAGGCCTGTGTTTAAAATTTACAAAATCCTATAAGAAACCCGACCCGTCTGGTGTAGTGTTACAATACAAACATTTGTGTGCATGAACATGTCTGTTTGTATTGGTCTAGGTGTTTTCTACGTATATCATGTATGTATTTACAAACAAAAAGTATTTAAGTATTTTATCCGTTGTCTGGCATCCATAACACAAGCTTTGAGTAGCTTACTTTGGGACTAGATGGCGATGTGTTGTGGGTATGTCCAAACCACACTCTGTATATAGTAAAAAAAAAATAAAAAAAAAAGAAGTCTGATCCACTACCAAATATAAGGACTTGAATCTTACATAAACTGTCTGCCCTTACATATTTCTAAAAATTTAGTACGAAAACTAAGACCCAAACTAAAATATGTAAATGTAGAACTACAAACACTTCAGTAACTATTGTAAAGCAGTGCTACACTGCACACAGTACAGTATCCAATAAATCTACGATTATTTCCGGTTTTCCATCGATTGATAGGGGCTTGTCCTCCCACGATTTATTCGTTTCCCTTCCACCCGCGGTACGTAGCTAGGTACTTACATCAAAAAACTCCACAGGTCATACCTACATCAAAAACTAGCTAAGTATGAACTGGAGTTGTGCATCGTAGGTTCCATACAAAAAAAGTTGTTCAAGTGTATGCTTTCAATTTTCAGATTTTGTCTTGTTAAAGAGTTAAAAAAACGTTGCTGTTATTGAAATATTCAATTTAATTTTGTATGACAAAAATTGCAAGCTACATAAAAGCATATTATGGGGCTCCTTTAGGTATTCAGTGTACCATCATACCATGCAATAATAAAACTTTAAAGGTAATAACGAATTCAATGAATTTCATCGAGGAAAATACCCCATATGTGGAGTCTCTCCTTTCGGCAATTAAAAACTAAAGCGTTTTAAGTATAAGTTAGGCCACACCTTTTACTTTAAAACAACACCAAAAACGACGTGAGAATCAAATCACTTTATATTTCACGTGTAATTTTTGTGAAAATAAAAACAAACATCACTGCCATATACACATAGTGGGGTTTTGGAATTGACCTCCCCATGTGGGGTATTTTCCTTGATGAAATTCATTGTAGATTTTGCCTTAAAGTTTTATTATTACATGCCTTGACTCATCGTATATTCAAAAACATCTTATGTACTTGCAATAACTTCCAAATAATTGCATGTTAATGTTTTGACTATAACTACACACATAAAAAGTGTCGAGGGATCTACATATATTTTTGCAATAACTTTTCTCCTGATTGATATGAATTAAATTTTTCTTTAAGGATTCATCAAATAAAGTGTTTTTGTTTGTCTACAGTAACGATAAACCAAGTCACCTTTGCATTATTAAGAAATTTCGCCATTTTCCTAATAAAGGGATTTTTGACATTTAAACCACTAACATTAAAGTTCGAAAAAAAGCCTGAAATAACAGTTTTCTTTAAAATTTTATTGGGTAACTTAAACAATTAATAATCCGTGTTTCTACCGCGAACACTAACAACACAAGAACATCGGTTTAGCATACTCAAAATGTGTTCATCCAAATCACGCTGTGGAATGGCCGCCCATGTTCGTTGCAACAACAAAAAAAGGTCTTCTTGCGACTGGATACCGTCCATATTTAGCAGAGCTCTTCTCTGTAGCATATCCCATGCATGCTCAATCGGGTTCAGTTCTGGCGACTGAGCAGGCCAGGGCAGGACATTGATGTTAGCTGCGGCGAGAGTCTGTCTTACAACTCGTGCGGTGTGCGGTCGTGCATTATCATGCATTAACTGAAATAAGGGACTGATTTGCACTTGTAGAGGAACGATGACGTCTGATACAATCGTCTCAGCATAAATTTGAGCGTTGAGGTTGCCTCTGATCCGAATCAAATCAGTTCTTCCGCCGATCCAAATACCCGCCCATACCATGATGGTTCCACCACTATAAGGATGGACTTCCTGGCAGTATTTTAATCGCTGTTAGCGTCCAGGGGTTCTCCAGTGTCGTATACGTCTTGTATCCGGTCTCATACCAAAACGAGACTCATCAGAAAAGCACACGAAACGCTATCGTTCTTCTGCCCAATTTCTGTGTTCAAGAGCCCATTGATATCGAATCCTCGATTGTGCATTGCCATAGGTGGTACCCGTAGCGGTCTTCGGGAACGAAGGTTCACTTTATGCAAGCGGTTTCTGACTGTTTGGTCGCTAATTAAGTTCCCTGAAGAGTGATGAAGCCATACGGCTAACATCATGGCGGTTATTGTTGGAGCTCTTCGAGCTGTGATTTGAATGTATCGGTCTTGTCTCCGTGTGGTGCAGCGATACCGTCCTCCATGGCGCTGAGCCACGGTACCAGTGCTTCGGTAACGTGTCCAAAGTCGACTGATAACACTCTGACTTGTATTCAGAGCTAAAGCCACAGTACGTTGCTGGGAACCAGCTTCTATCATTCCCACGGCTCTAAGCATTTCTTCCCTGCTTAAATGACGTCGCCGCTCCATAATAACGTTGGTTTTAATCAGTAGTAGGGAAACAGTAGCACTAATAATGTCTTCAATGCGTTGTATGTTTTTATAGGGAAAATATTGACAGCTGATTTTCATCTTTTACTCGAATTTAATTGACAGTTTCTGTTTCAAATTATGAAATGCACCAAAAAGGATTCGTATAAATTTATAAAATCATAAATTTATTACAAAGCCACATCTCAATCTCAAGAAATCCGCATAAAAATACTTGATCCCTAGACACTTTTGATGTGTGTATTTGAATATAACTATAACTATAACTATTATATTATAATTTGTAATTTTAATTTTAATTTCAATGTGGTATGTAAATTATTTCAGTTAATTAAATTTAAAATTTGTATTCTATATGGGGCACTAAGTACCTGAAATAAAAGTCATTTTATTTATTTATTTGTTTTATTTGAGTTTGACTTAAACTTATGAGTGATTCGTTTTATGATATGATGCCACGGAACCCTCAAAAAGAGGCCCAGTGCAATTTTCAGGAGCACCGTGTACGGGAAACAATGGCAAAAAGTGTGAACTACGAATCGCGCGTCACTTCAGAAAAAGTCACCAAAAAGTCAGGCTGTTGTTAAAACTCGCACGTAGACTGAACGGAATTTTCACGCATTCGTTATCCAGTTAGCTGCGAATGAAAACGGTGACAATTTCATAGTTGGGAAACTAAAGTTTTCTTTAGCGTGAGTTTGTAAATAGACTTTTTTAAGTAGCAAAATTAAACATCGGGCTACTTGAAGAAAAAATGCTAAGTTACCGCAGTACCTACCTTATGTTTTTTTTTGTTTTGTGTGTTTTTTTAAACTTTCAGAAGTAAAATCATGGAGGCTTAAACAAAGTGAAGTAAAATTAGGCCACAACTACGTCACTCTCCGATAAACATTCTGTGTAATAAGTATCGGAAATTTGTCAATAAAACAAAAAATACAAATTATTCATCTAAATTTATTTTATCGCCTTCAAAGTAGGCCCCATCGCTTGCAATACAACATCTCCACCGCTTCACCCAGTCTTCCATACATTTTTCATAGGCTATTTGCGGTATGGCCTTTAGCTCATTTAGTGATTTTCTTTAATAACTTCTGTCAACTCAAAACGTTTTCTTCGAAGTGGTAATTTAAACTTGGGAAATAAAAAAAAGTCAGACGGAGCCATATCAGGTGACTACGGTGCTTGGTCAAAAACTTATGTTGAATTTTTCGCTAAAAACTCTTTCACTATAATGGCTGTGTGTGATGGTGCATTATAATGGTGCAGCATCCATAATTTGTGTTGCCACATATCTGGACGTTTTCGGCGGGTACTCTCATGCAAACGCTTCATGACGCCTAAATAATATTCTTTATTCACTGTTTCTCCCTCCAGAAGGAATTCGGAGTGAACCAGACCACGGTAGACAAAAAAAACTGTCAGCATCATCTTGATTTTGGAGCAACTTTGCCGCGGGTTTTTGGGTTTGGGCTCGTTTTCGAGACGCTATTCTTAAGATTGTTGGCTTGTTTGCATGTCGTACTTTTAAACCCATGTCTCGTCGCCAGTTATTATACACTAGCGGTCCCCCGCGACTTCGTCCGCGCGTTTTGAGTTTGCCCCCTCCCCTCCCGTCGCAGCGTGATGTTTTATACCCTAAAGCCTTTCTCGATAAATAAGCTATCCAAAACAGAAATATTTTTCAAATCGGTCCAGCAGTTCCTGAGAGAAGCGCGTTCAAACAAACAAACTCTTCAGCTTTATAATATTAGTATAGATATTAGCGCAAGCGCACGTCGTACTTTAGCTGCGAACATTATTTTGGTGCGGAGTTATGTTAAAACTGTGATAGCTCCTAAGATATTTATTGAATTTAAATGATATAAAGGGCAACTTTGTTCTAAATGAAATGCTCGTGATGATGAATGTATTTATTTTGATAAGAATAAATACCTGTGTGTAAAATACACCTCTAAAAATAATGCATAATTTTTTTACAAATTTATTAACATAAAAAAGGTTGTAGTAAGTCAACCATAAAAGATAGACTTATGCTGTCGCGGATTTTATTATAGAACTCTTAATGCTGAACAATCCTGTCATACATGATTTTTGTGTAACTTAAGCGGTTTCCGCAGCGTATGCAACGGAAGCTCTCAAAAGGAATATCTTTCTCCCGTTTTCGCAACATTTTTCATTGCTGCTGTGGTCTTGTGAGTCGTATCTTTATGTTATATAGCCTAAAGCCTTTCTCGATAAATGGACTATCCAAGGACATTTCTACAGAAGGGCACTTTTTTTCTCAATTCGGTGGTTGATTTTTAATTTGGATTTTGTAGTAGTTTAAATAATAAAAAATGAAGTTTACTCCATCCTGAAAAATAAAATAACGATTTGCCTAAATTTTTTTGATTGATCTATGAGAAAAGTTAGGCACCGAATTGAGATAGCACCGAATTGAGAATAGATGCAACATTATCTAATGTATTGTATTGTATTGCATTCTATTGTGTATATGTAATGTATTTGAATGATCAAAATAAAAAAATACCTAAAACATTATGTTAACTGACTGCTGGTCTATCGGTTTAATAGTTTATGTGCCTATCTATATCAATAATTCTTTGTAATGTTAATAATAATAAAGAACTGATGAACATGTTTATTTTTCGATATAACTAATAATCAGTCTTGTTTTTAAAACTCAAACAATTTAAACATTACAATTTTCAAAGAGGATAACACAATACTATTTATTATCGATATATTTATATCTTTATATTGACTTTTTATCTCTATTGTCTTTATTGTATATATTTATATCTTATTCTTATCCTTAATCTTTATTGCTTTACTTAATTAAGGCGCTAAAGGAATCATTCTGCTAACTGAACGAAAGTTCAAATTCACCACATGATAGTAGCTAGTTACGTATCGGGAGCCGGGTGGGGAGTTTTTAAAAACTAACTAAATTAATTAAAATTAAAATGCGAGAGATGTCTGCACCGATTCGAAGATGATTTATTACTGGCTCACTAATTCTAAATACAGGCACGGGCCGTTGAGGCTGAAACGGCTAAGTCGATAATAAAATACATGAGCTTGCCCTTAAATATGCTGAGGCAACCCTAATCTAAGACAGAAGGGAGAGGGGGTTCCATAACTCCTCCATCAATAAGAGTGAAACTATCAGAACGATCATTTTCAATATCTTTCCGATCATTTCGCAAAATTTTTAATAACCTTTTATGCAACACATATCAAGGGAATACAATTAATATGACAAAATAACCTAAATTAACACTGAAGTTAATGTCTTTTTTATCACTCAAAACACTTTCCACTTCCGCACTGTGCTTTAGCATATGACATATATTTTATTTCATCCAGGTTAACTCCAACCATGTTTAGTGCGTGTGTGCTTGATAGATTCGTATGACCGTGCATCACAGGTAAGTTTATGATCGGGATCGGTTTCGCGGTATCTAGCGACTCGTAGATATGGTGATTGATTTTGAGTCCAAGGACTTCTTAGGTTGCAGGGTTCATCAATAGTAACGAGGCAAGTCCCAAAAATAGGGTGCTTACTGTTCTGGGGTTATCACACAGACTAGTTATCGTTGTTGGTTTTTGACTATACAAGATCCAATTGTTGGTATTAACCCTCTGGATTCTTACTTCTTCGATTTGAATTTGATACTGGTGACAATGTGTGAGAGTATTGTCAAACTCCATAAGCTGCTCCGCACAGGTAGGTTCATGGTAGACAGCTTGGTTGTCTGTCGTACATAAGAAGTGGTCGCCAGCAGCGAGCGCGCGGCATGGCTTGGAAATTGGTAAGTAATTAGACTTTCTCGCCAATAGGTAAGGAAATTCAGGAAAGATTGATATTGTGATGTTTTGTGACTCGTGGAATATTATAACTATGAGTATGATTATCAGTTATTGGTATCTCCATTATAAATGTTATCTTGTCTTTCTTAACGTATGATTTGACATACATTGTTTCCTCTAATTTTAAAAAAAATCCTCTAATTTAATACCTCGTTAGGTAAATACATAAGATTTGCAAATTGATTTATCGATTTTAAATGATTTAGTAATTCTTTCGAATTAATTATGGATTGATGTCAAACTGACAATTTACTTTAGGCTAGAGCTGTTTCAATCTCCCTTAATTGTGAATTTAGACACACAGGGAAAACGCGAAAACTCCTTGAAAAATCCGATCCGGCTGCGCCAGTTACGTATCGGGAGCCGGGTGGGGAGTTTTTAAAAACTAACTAAATTAATTAAAATTAAAATGCGAGTAATGTCTGCACCGATTAGAAGATGATTTATTACTGGCTAACTAATTCTAAATACAGGCACGGGCCGTTGAGGCTGAAACGGCTAAGTCGATAATAAAATACATGAGCTTGCCCTTAAATATGCTGAGGCAACCCTAATCTAAGACAGAAGGGCGAGGGGGTTCCATAACTAGCTACTTGGTGCAGCATGTTTGTTAGTAAATTATATCTTCATAATATTTTGTTACATTTAATATTTAAATTCAATTAATCACATAAAATATTTTATAATAATTTAATATTTAAATACAATTAATCTCATATAATAGGAAATTGAATATGTTAGGTACGTTCGTAATATAATATTGTTGAATTGTTAATTTGTCAATTTTAAGACACTTGTTAGTATTTTTGTACTAACTTACTGATAATTTATAGGGAGATCTGTAATTGGCCATTCCAAATGTTTTAAAACGTGAGTTATAGCAATGCGTTACTAAAGCAATTACTAAAAAATTGAGATGGCTTGGACACGTGCACCGCATGGAGGCTTCTCTGCTACCTAGGCAAATCCTTTTAGGACAAGTTGCATTTGCGAAGCGAAATGTAGGAAGACCTTTGTTAAGATTTAAGGATTGTGCAAAGCGAGAAATACCGTACATGACCGTATTTGTCGTTCGCGTATAGGGCTCTACAGTCATGAAAGACATTGTAATAGACGCTGATTGAATCATCTGTAAAGATGGATCAAGGCCCATGTATGTATAGCAATGAATGTGCTGTTGATTTTCTCGATAAACAACAATAATCAACAACAACTATTAGCTAAATTAATAATATAAAAGTAAAACCTCAATTTGGTGTAAGTTTTCTCAATTCGGTGCACCATTTTCCACGGAATTAAGATCCATGAAATTGAGAAAATAACACAATACATCAAATAACCCAAAAATGTTATGAGTTACAGTAATTTCTACTAAACCTAACGATAGAAAGCTGTTAAACACTCAATAGTTTTAGCACAAATCTCATAAAATACTTTAGATACATAATCAAGGTGGCACACCGATTTGAGAAATTACCCTGTACCAAAAACACCGAACGATTTCGTACCTTTGAAAATTGCTCCTGAGTGCTACAGATCTCCCGTTTGCACTGTTCGTCCGCTCGGGCGCAACTGTCAGATGACGGGAACAAGTAGTGCGCGTTCCTATTATGCATAGTTAGTGCTACAGGTACATAAAAGTAAATTTCACCGAATTGAGGCACAAGCCTCGGACAAATTTTAAATGTGTCACTGTATTCAAATTAAAGGATTCACGATATATGTTAGCACGTATATGGCTTCATTATTTATTCCTTGTTATAGGAATGTAGGAATAATAATCAGCAACTTATTATTTTATAAGTTATGAAACGAAAACGAGTAAATTCTGGAAACCAGACACTCCATTTTAGGCCAAATTCTGCCCGTTTTTGAACTTTCCGATTTTTTTTAGACCGTATGTACAACCTGGTGGTCTTCTTGATATGCTCTCCATCAGGCCAAGAGTTGTATAAATACGTGTGATTTTTTTCAGACACGTTATTCAATTTTAAAGGTAGGTTTTTTGCTCCAGTCGGTCAATCAGTCGCTTCTGTAGAAATGCCCCCAACATAAAAATAATTTTTCAAATCGGGCCAGTAGTTTCTGAGATTAGCGCGTTCAAACAAACAAACAAACTCTTCAGCTTTATAATATTAGTATAGATTTCATAAAAGTTGTATCCGTAGAAGCTCGGGAAACCATGTCTTCAGCCACATGCTATCACTGCGCTTTTTGAACAAAATTAAGCTCTTTTAGAACTAGTCGAGCGGCGACGCGTTTCATGCCTAAAATGTCAATGAGAATGTTGTGGACGGACTTAAAAGATATGTTCACCTCACTAGCCAACTCTCTCAGACTCATACGTCGATTTCGAGCACTAGCTTCTTGATTCTGTCGATGTTTTCTTTGGTCATAGCGGTTGAAAGTCTACCAGAACGAGGCAAGTCTACTACTACTTCACCGCCTTCTTTAAAAGCCTTATACCATTCATAAGCCCTTGTTTTCGATATACACTATTCGCCGTAGATATTTTGCAACATTTTTAGTGATTCACCACATGCAATATCATTCGAAACACAAAATTTAAGGCACACTCTTTGTTCAACAATGTTTTCCATTGTAAAAATCGCCGAGGACTCAAAACTATGACCACCTAAAAGTGTAGTTTAAAAAAAAAAAACAGATCCCGTTCAAATTTTGCGCACTTAATCAGTATACTGCTATTAACACGCAGTAAAAAAATTAGAACGACCTCTTTTACGCGGGTCTTTTAATAAACATATTCCCGATACTCTTTACACAGAGTAGTATATCTTCTAGCTTATGAACATTATATCAGCCGCGGGATGTCCACTGTTGAACTTCAGTTTAGATGTTTTAATAACATTTAATTGGTATGAACGAATGAAGTTTAAATTAATGGCCTAACCATAAGTACGATTAATTTCCGCATCATTATTAATGGCGAAGTAATTACAGGACTTACTGTCTGAGTTCTATTATCCGTCAGTAATTAATAATATTGTATGAATTAAATTAAATATTAGATATAAATTTAGGTTATGTATTGAAATGTATCAGAACGTTATTTAGTAACAAACACTACAATTGGAAGAGAGTATTGTAATAATAATAATAATAAATATTATTTATTGCACAAGTAAGGACACAAGAAACAATAACATTACAGGCAAATCATTTGTAGAATATTGGCGGTCTTATCGCTGGAAGCGTCCTCTTCCAGGAAACCATTGGGTAGAAGAAACAACATTCATCAGTGAGGTAGAAACGGTGTGCAAAAATAAAGCTTGAATTTACTATTATACTTTAAAGATAGTTACATAATAAAAGTAAGAATAAAAATATAATTAATACACTTATATCACAAATACAATAAAACAAATGAATAAATACATAACAAAACAAGGAATACATATTTTTAATAAATACATATAATATACGTGCATTATATTATAGATCCATTATAGAAAAAATCCGTCATTTTTTAAAGCGAAAGGAAGTGCGCTTTTACCCTAGCTTTAAACACTGGAAGGGACTGGGATTGTCGGATATGCAGTTGTAGAGAATTCCTCAGTCGAACGGACTGAACAGTAAACGACTGTGAGTAGCATTGGGAGGAGAAAGGGGGAAAGGAAAGGTGTAGTCGACGGCAAGAACGCATGTTAATCTGGTCGTTGGTGGTTTGCAGAAAGTGGAAACGTACCTTCAACAACGTATGGAGATAGGAGGGAGATCTTGGATTGAAAAAGAAAATTGTACAACAGAGTAAGGATGTGAAGATTACGTCGCAAACGTATAGGAAGCCACTCTAACTGAGCACGGTAGTCGGAGACATGATCATACTTACGTAAACCGAAAATAATGCGAATGAAGAAGTTTTGGAGGATTTCAAGCTTATCAAGGAACTTTTCACTAAGGTCTAGATAGCTACAGTCAGCGTAGTCAAGAATGGGAAGCAGCAGTGCTTGTACAAGAGTAATTTTGGTAGGTATCGGTAGCAAATTGCGCAGTCGATTCAGTGAACTAACCGATGCATAGACTTTCCTGCTTACCTCGCTGATCTATTTCTCCCAAGATAAAGAGCTATATAAATGCCAAAATTTTTTACCACATTACAGTAGGTAACTACGACACCGTCGAATATATCTGGAGGCAGTAGATCCCTGTCATTCTTTGAGATCAACCGAGGGCCGCCAACAATAATAACCTGCGATTTGGTAAGATTGACAGTCAGTCCAAATGACTTGCTCCACTGCAAAATGTGATTGAAGTCTTTATTTAGAGACTGTACTGCTGTAGAGAGTTCGTCAAGGCTACTCTTAATATAAATTTGAAGGTCGTCTGCATATAGATGGTAGGAAGAAGTCAGGCCGAAGGTAATTGAATTAATGAAAATAGAGAAGAGAAGAGGAGATAAGACGCCACCCTGTGGTACACCGGCACCGATGTCACACCATGCTGAGAAGGAATCCTCAGCACGATGCAGATGATTGCAATGAATATGATTGATGAAATCGACTTTAATCACACTGTTTTGAACTGGCGCAAAATCATATGCAATTTGCGGGAGAACGATGCTATCTTTAACGAAACAAAACGAAAACAACAAAAACAAAACATATGCATTTATTTGTTTGCTATTTGTGATGGCTATTAAGCTGGTTAAGTTTTTTTTTAAATTAACCCATTTCATCCCACTGCTGGGCAAAGGTCTCTCCCAGAACCTTCCATTGGTCTCTGTCAGCAGCCAATGATACCCAATATCCCGCATAGCTGGTCAAGTTATCACACCACCTCTTTTTAGGTCTACTTTTTCGACGGTAGCCGTCTTGCGGTATCCATTGCGTGACAACTTGGACCCATCTATCTTGGTGCATTCTGCATACGTCCCCCATGCACTCCTTCTTCAGCTGGTTAAGATATCCATATAAAAATATTATCTATTCTTAACAAAATCGTGTATTAATGGTGTAAAACTTAAGATATTTTAAAGATATATTTATAACCATCACAGTCACAAGGCCACTAATGAATAGGTTACCTGCAAGGTATCTTATTCTTCTAATGACTATTCTGATAACCACTATTTTTAGTATTATTATATACAAGTATTTATCATATGTTCCATGGATATAGCAAAACATTATTTTCGTTGCAAAAAAAAACTACGTATCGGTTTTTAATGCTTCAACACCCGAGCGGTTGCAGGCAACCTTATAACAATAGAATTTGCATTGTGTCTCGTTCACATACGCTTGTGGGATTAAACCACTGATAGCCAGTTAAAAGTATATGGACTAATTTAGTACGTGTCCAAAAACAATTGTACTATCTACCTGGTTTATATAAAAACCCTTTATAAGTTAGTAATATACCTTGAAAGTATTCTGCTTTTTCTGTTACTTTCTTCTTTGTACAATACATTTGCAACCTACAATGCTAACGCTAGAATATGCAGGTGAGCCTAAAAATGTTTTATTCAAAAGCAACCATTTAACGATTCATTATTCTAATACTTGCGGCGATACCTAGGTAGACCTGATGTTGCGAAGTAAATGTAAATATTTTATTGGGGAGGAGCAAACAATGCCTGAGAGATCAATAAAATTTGTTTGTTTTGTAAAATACCCTCCACTGCTGCTGTATAGATTGCGTGCATGAATATTTCATGAGAACGAATGGAATATACACCGGTGCATTTTGTTTTAATGTTTCGTTTGATGATATTTGTAACTTTCAAATCTTCCTTCGCGTTCCATGGGTAGCAATAAAATATATATTTTGGATATTGATTTACAAGAGAAAGTCACCAAAACAAAATGGTCCAGTATTCTGTATTTCACGCAAAACAGATAGTGCTTATTACAAATTCAACAGAACTGTTTTCCCTCTGAAAGATGCGTGATCACGTTTTTCCATGGTTTGGGCTTTTAATACCAGTAATCTCAATGACAGGCTATCTAAATGAGTTCTGACACAAAGATATCAGAAAAATAATATTTCATTACTAACGGCCTGTTTCACAGTCTTAATATGTTCAGGTTAACGTTATCTGTCCAATTATTCATACAAATCTCATATTTGCATTAATCGTTGGATAATGTCGGTGGGAACAAGTTCATGGGTTATATATTCGACTGTATGTTTTTTTTGTATCTATATTACCTCATATCACAGTCGTTTATCAATCGATTTGAAAACTTTTTTCGCCTACCTAGAGCGTATATTTTCTTATTGATCCCATCGTTGCCAATTTGGGATCTGATGATGGGATCTTGGTGTAATCGAGGGAAACCCTCAAATTTTAAAGGCACGTTTAGTGTTTTTTTACTAGAATTTTAATTTTGACGTGTTGTTACGTCTGATAGTCAACATCTTGTGGGGCTGAACTGATGATGGAACTCCTTAACACTAGGGAGTTCACTAATTTTAATCACAGTACTTGTGTTCGGTAGTTTGTAGCTTCTTAAAAAAACCAGACAAAGTGCGAGTTGGAATTGCGCGGGTTACGTGACAACTTTAACTGAATAAGGGAATCCACTTACTTCCACTTAGTAAAATACCACAAAATTTTGTTGACAGCAAACATAACTTTGATTTTCATAGTGTTGTATGAAGAACAAAGTAATGTTTGCGGTTGTTGAAAATGTGCTTTATCTCAAAAATCTCTCGTTTGATTCCGTCCAAACCAATTTTTGCTGAAAGTTTTTTTTAAGATCTACCTTACATATTTTTTTCCAAATTTACACTCCCTTAGTTTAGACATTAGATGGGGAAGACGCCCATTTTACCACTTTGGAATGTCTGGATTCGAAACGTTAGACTTAAAAAGAAAATGGTTTTAGGAACCTCTATGTCATTTTAAGACCTATCCATATACACCCCACCCCACACGCATAGGTTTGACTAAAAAAATGTTTTTGTTTCATGTATGGAAGCCCCTAAAATATCATTATTATTATATTATAATTGTAAAGCGGTTAACAGGATACATCTTCCTACCAAATTTCAAGAGTGTGATGCTTACAGTTACAGAATAAAGTGGCTGTGACATACGGACGGACAGACAGACAGACAGACTTGACCTAACTATAAGGATTTCGTTTTTTGCCATTCGGCTACGGAACCCTAAAAACAAAGTCGCTGCAACTTCCTCCACCCCGCTCTCCTGTAATCTCTAAAATGAAGAAATGAAATTAACTTTTAGGCAAACACTTTATTTTTGGAGACGTGGCTGTGATTGTTGATGCTTGATGGTCAAAGTGATGGCACCGATTCCTAAAAGAAATTGTTTGCCTAAAATTGATTCCTTTCCTTTCCTTAAGACTTTTTGTGCATTTTGGTTTTGAAGTCGGTTTTTACTTCTTTTTTAAGTTATTGTTTTATTTCTTGTTTTGAGACGCAATTATTTATACTCTTACATACCAAAATTTACGTCATCATTTTCATCTACGCTATACACAATATTTGGTTTCAATTCAAGAGCTGAAAATATTTCCCCGTACCAATAACTATTTTCTTCTACGCCTATTTAAACGAACTCGGAAAATTTTGCAATGTTTAAAATCTCCTATTCAAATTTCCCGTACGTGGCTCGCGGCACGCGTTCGTTAGTAAAATGCATAATGCAACATCATCCCCCGACTCGCCACACCAGCCAAAAGTGAAATTTTAAGAAAACCCCCACCGTTTAAATTCACACCTGGTTCTTTTACCATTTAATTTGTTACACAGAATTTCAAAGTTTTATCGCAACGCAATTTTGAAATGGACCCGCGAGATTTGCAATTAGAGTTTGCTACTTTTTTATATTTCTTTCATGCCCAGCGGGAATATGTATTAGGTTCCGTTGAGGTTGTTTGCCCCTCATTCATATCTTCTAATACATTCCCAAAATACCATTGGAAAATTTAACATTATGGACTATTTAATTCAAAACAAATTATATTCGCCTCCTTGCCGCAAAGAAATGATTTCGTTTTTGAATAGGTAGATTGTTAGTATTTTTTTATGATGCATGTCTTATAAGATTTTAAACTTTCGCGTTGCATTACTAGTCCATTGAATGAGTCCCTCCAAGGGGGGTCTAGAGTGCGTGAGTTAGTAACGTAAGATGTTTCTTCGGAAACATGTCAAGAGTCCCTAGGTAATAAACATACTATAACCCCGGGACACTAGGAGGAGCCCTGGAGTGGGGGGAGGGGGGAAAGCGTCCATTCTTTCATTTTTCGCTTAAATCTCAAAAGCGGTACATGTTATAGAAAAACTTTCAAGGAAAAGTTGAAAGGCCATAAAATTATCTACAAGTTGTACCTAAATCATTTTTTTTCTATTCGCAGCCGTTTTCGAGCTACATCCCATGAAAAGTGAAAAATTCGAACTCCTAAACTCTCCTAAAGGCTTCAGAGAGTTTAATCAGTAGCGGATTCAGAATAATTAAGAGTAGATATTACAAAAAATATATATAATATAATAACATAAACACACCTACAAATATTGACGACATTCTAAGCTACACAAGTAAAAGAAATCCATTAGTATAAAACCGTTTCCTACCGAATGTAACCTTATTAGTCATTTAATTGAACGATCCAAGTGTTTGGCATTCGCGTAGCACACGCGAAAAGCTTTTAGTGCGTACAAAACTACTTACCCACCTTCCGATCCGTTCACAAAATGAATTTTATTGAGTTAGCCTCTAAAAGCCCCGCTTGCAATTTAATCATTTGCTACAAATAAGGTGTATTAGACACGCACCCAAAACAATAAAAGGGTCTGCTCTATTCAGTACTGTTTCCTTTGCTCTGATGGGTGTATGGATGAGGTACCTGAAGCGTATGGACCGAATAAATTGTAATTTGATCGTTTTAGTTGTTTTTAATCGATTTTTTTATTTTTTTTTATTTAAAAACTTCATGCACAAACAAACGGTACATATGGCGGACATAATGCTAAAAACATTCTCTACCAGTCAACCATGGGTCTTAACAGAGAAAATACAAACGGCGCAAGGAAAGTAATGAAATTAATGACTGAATGTAAAAAAGTTAATCTATAAGTAAGGCTAACAAAACTTTTTTTTTAAAACTATCGGTCTACCAGTTATAAAAATCAGTATTTAATAAGCATCATCTTGCGGTAGCTTAGTTTGTCAATATCTACCAAAAGTGGTGGGTATATTTATAACCATATATATTAAAAATATAGGTATAATGCATATTTTTATGTTTGAATGCATCACAGTACAGCTGATGATCCTTGATTCGTTCAAACAATCGTTTCTCTAATTATTCAATTGTGCTCTCCGTTGTAAACATCACTCTCTATTGTTCAAAGGATGTAAGCAATTCTTCTTTAAATAGCGTGGTCTATTTCACGTTCGAAATAAACTTCATACCGCGACCGTGGAAATCTGCTTATAACTCCCCAAAATTTGCGAAAATACTATTCTTGCAGATACATTGTATATAATGAGATTACATACTGTATTACTAATACTACTGATTGAAGTTCGGTATTCTTTTCTCACTGCAACTTACATTAAAAACTTTAGACTCTATCAAGAACGTGACAATTGATTTGTTAAACAGAAATACAATAATTACAGTAAGTAAGGAACCCATGCCATTAGCTTGGTCCCCTTCGTACTTGATGGGCTTGTAAATTAAGTAAAACGAATCCCGTACGGAAGTCTCGACATGGTTCGCTGTATAACCTTTAGGTAGCGCTCGAAAAACGCTGTGGCAAAATTTAAGTTGTCGTGTATTTTAGCTTCAGCAGATGAGTAATATTTGCGTAAACTTCAGAAACAAGTTCAGCAGATTTTTTTATGAAACTTAATAATCTCATATTTTTTAGGTTTGTCAAAGACATAGCTCACGAAAGTTAAAAGAATGTTTGATGCACCAGAAAATCAGAAAATTTAAATTGTCTACGCGAAATGTCAAAAATTTTGCTTCAACTACGCCTGCAAGTACGGAAGTCTCGACATAGTTCCCTGTAAAACTACCAGGTGGCGCTCGAAAAACGCTGAAAGCAGAAAATCTGAAAATTGAAAATGTCTACGCGAAATGTCGAAAATTCGGTTAAGACTTCGGCCGTAGCTAAGAAAAAGATCAAAACAGTAGAAGTTTGCAAATAATTAAGAAAACGAAAGCGAGGCGGAAGTGAACTTTATTGTAACTACCAAATGTAATTGGCGAAAATCTGTTTCATTCTGTGCACAAATTTAATTAATAAGAGCATTATTTAAGAGCTGTCCGAGTTTGAGAAAACAGGAAAGTTATTTGTTGGAAAGCCCCAATTAAGGGCAAAGCTTTCTGGACTTAATCCAATAAACCTACTCATTTAGTGAGCGAAATAAAAGGTAAATAATTTATGATGTATTCGAGTTGTGGCGGGACTGGCATTAAAGGGTTGCCAGTCTATGAAAGATTCTTGGTTGATACATTCAACCTGAGCTTCCGACTTTTAGTTACGATGCAACCAAGCTTTCCGAGAAATAAAATTTTGGTAGAGTGTGTCTAAATACGAATGATATAAAAAAAAGTAACATAGTGCTTCTTCAGCCAATCATAAAGTCCTTTCATATTTTAAGTTTATACCTAATTTTTTGACGACCTCCGTGGTCGAGTGGCTAGCATGCTAGTTTCAAGCGTCGATTCCCGGTCGGGTCAATGTAGAAAACGATCTTTTCTATGTTTTCTCGAGTCTGGGTGTTGTGGTACCACCGTTGTGTATGATTTCCATAACACAAGTGCATTGGCTTACTTAGGGATCAGATCAATGTATGTGATTGGTGTACAATCTATATATATATATATATATATATATATATATATATATATATATATATATATATATATATATACCTAATACTTGCATATAACAATGAAATATAGTATAGGTACATTTTGTTTTTAAAAAAACGTGCCTTGTTGTAGTAGACAACTCGTTTCAAATAGTTTTGTGTTAAAATAACGTACCACCTATCTATTTTATTCGTTCAAACCATTTTTCCGGTATCATTATGCCATCGTTGTAAAATTGCTGACAATAAACTATTTGTATGAAAACTTCGATGCTTCCGGTCGCAGGTCCAACCTGTCCGACAACCGGAAACGGTGAAGTTGGCAAGCCCCGTGGCGCAACTTTACAAAGTATACAAGCACTTTCCATCATAGGATATTGCGATCGAATCACTAGCACAGGCCATTGGACACGGCGAGCAAATCCTAGTCCGTTATGCTGTTTTAATCTGAGGTTACTAAGTGTACTCATAATATGAGTATCGTCTCTTTTATACAGTGTATAAGAGGTGCGCACTTTGTGGTTACATAAAACTATACTGAACGCGCTTTCTCTAAGCTATACATGATTATACTCCTGTAGTACAAAACCGCTTGCGTACTGGGCCCCCATTTCTAATCACTCGCTTGATAATGGCGCATGATAATCCTTCGAAAAACAAAACAAACACGCGAGTTATTAAAGTTAGTACTCACAAAATAGGGATATCATTTATCAAATCCTTTTTGTGTGGATTTAAACTATTTTTCATTTGATAATTCGACGTTAATAAATGGATTTTACTCGCCATCTTGACGCAAGTGATTCAAAAATAGGGCCCGGGGCACTATTTTTTTTATAAGGTGTGCAAGTATGTGCGGATGGATGACTACCATATACGTAGATTTAATAAAAAGTGATTTCCAAAGTATACGCGACTAGTTTTCCACCCCGCTGGCATTGTATAAAGAATGGAAAGTTGCCTCCGCGACACACAGCGCCATCTATGCTTGTTTGTTTATCGGGAAATTGATTAAACAACGAGAAACAGACTCCAATTAATTTGGACAAGGATAAAACGTTAACGGGGAGCTGACGGGTTTGATAAATTTATTTAGCTACTCCCTTCTGCTGAGCATTATAATTATTTTGGTGGGATCGGACTCGTATCGTAAGCTACTTGACACTTTTGATACTAAGATGTTGTTCATGGAAAAATAAGCACAATTGAACTATGGCGATCATGGCCATTGATTTCTAACCGTGAATAGGTTATTTCTTAAAGTGTTGCCACATAATAGTATATATTTTATTCAGTTTCTTAGTATTCAGCCATTCAACTTTGGAATGGGCTTTCAAAAAGTGTCTAAACATCTGCCTCGAAATTTACTTTCAAGAGTGTATTGCGAACACTTTACAGAGACGAACCCACTGACCCGTCTCATTGACATTTATATGTATTTCTTAATTATTTATTTTTTAATTAATTGCACAAACTAACATTTGTACAAAAAATGAACTTAACGCCATGGCATGTTTCAAATTATGTATATTTAAATTATGTGTATGCTTATTTATTTATTTGTATATACATATTTGTTTATTTTGACATATTCGTATAAAGTAATAAACAGTATGTATGTTTATATTTTTTTTTATTCGAAATGGGTTTGCTCTTGACTCTAGCCTACACCTAATTGGGCTTAGACAGAGTCGACGATGGAGCGAGCTCACCCAGAAGAAGCCTGTTCACTCTGTTTTTAAAAGTTTTCGGGTTATATTCTCTTGGAAACACCGATGAAGGCAAAGAGTTCTACTCTTTGGCTGTGCGCATTATAAAAGATGTTGCAAAGCGCTTAGTTCGCAACAGTGGAATATCTACACAGTATGGGTGGTAGCTCGCGGTGCTTCTAGACGTGTGGTGGTAAAAAGGGGATGGAGGAATGAGCTTATGGAGTTCCTGTGCACACTCCCCAAAATAGAGCCTGTAAAAGACCGACAGACAGGCAACTTTGCGTCGATGAGCCAGGCTATGGAGTTTGGCGCATATAATTGTATTATAGACATCTTATTTGTTTATTTGATACACCAAATACCATGTATATCGCAACACTCTGTTCTCTTTTCATGCCTCTATTTTATTTGATAACTAGCTTTATTTGCACCGGCTGTTTTTTTTTTGTTCAGACCTATGGTTGACTAGTAGAGAATGCTTTTGGCAAATAGTCAGCCAAAAAGTTAGCAAAAATCACAGTTTGGGTCAGAGGAAAATAATGTTTACTAGTAAGAGACCACAAACTGTAGTCTTTGTGCTAAATGAGCAGTGACTATGCCATCTATTTATAGACTTCTGGGCGCATACAGCTAAAATATAACAGATAGAGCACTATTACGGCCTGTTTCACAATCGTTATAAGTAACCAGGGAATAAATTATATGGAATAATTTAAAATAAATGTTTTATTTTCGAATAAATAAAATCCATACAGGAGTAATTTGAAAAATGATTATTCGACTTTGTAAGTGCTCGTGTCAATACGAGTATTTCACGAGATTTTCGTTGACTGTCAATTGATTGGCCGACGTAATATTGGCGCGAGTGATTAACAAATAGAGCTCCAGTAATGTTTTTTGTACATTACTTCATATTAATTATTTATATTTATTTTATTAGTGCGAATTTGTCAATGGTGAACAAGCCCTTAAGCCTAATTATAAGTATGGGAACTAAAAATATTGGTACCAAATTTTGTCAATCAAATTTTTATTTAAGTTTGTGTGTGTGTGTGTGTGTGTGTGTGTGTGTGTGTGTGTGTGTGTGTGTGTGTGTGTGTGTGTGTGTGTGCGTGCGCGCGCGCGCGCGCGCGTGTGTGTGTGTGTGTGTGTGTGTGTGTGTGTGTGTGGTGTGTGTGTGTGTGACAGAGAGAGAGAGAGAGAGAGAGAGAGATAGAGAGAGTGTGTGTTTTATGAATTACTTTCACCAATTATTCTTAGTACCTCTTTTCAGACGCCACTTTTTGCAGTGTGAAAATAAATCTGTCGAGTGATATTTTTGCTTGTAGCTTCTGTGAAGTCTCGAAACGAGTGAGTTTTGTGTGTAATCAGTCAGTTTTTTTGGAACTGCAAATAACTTTGTATGCCTTGTGCGCTTTTTTGGACAACAGAAACTCAGAATTTTGGATACAAGTTTAGGGCACTCTATGTTGCCGTTACAGACACCATGCAAGAAGGCCATGTCTAAGAGCGCTCGCCTATTCTCAAGCGTCGTAAGATGATGATGCAGACACGATTCTTTGTAGTCATGGTTTACCCGGAAGTCACGGAAGTCTAGTGTCTTATGAACATCATTTGGATACGTTCAAGCTGCTGAGAATAGATTACGTATTGCGGTTTCCAAATAACACTGCAATACTCAAGAAGGCTTCAAACATATGAGTTAAATAGTACTCTAAGCAAACTGTATCAGAAAAAGGGTGACCAACCCTGAGAACGAAACCTTAACTCTTATATGCTTTGTTAAAAATAAACTTTAAAAAAAAGTAAAAACCGACTTCAAAACCAAAATGCACTAAAAAGTATTAAATAAACTCTTCACCATTAAAAGGAAAGGAATCCGTTTTAGGCAAACAATTTCCTTTTGGAGTCGGTGCTGTGATAGTTGATGCTTGATGGTCAAAGTGATGGCACCGACTCCAAAAAGAAATTGTTTGCCTAAAACGGATTCCTTTCCTTTTAATGGTGAAGAGTTTATTTAATACTTTTTAGTGCATTTTGGTTTTGAAGTCGGTTTTTACTTTTTTTTAAAGTTTATTTTTTTTCTTCATTTTTAGTGATTACATAAGAGGGGGGGAGAGTTGCACCTTATGATTCTATTTTTTAAGAAGCTACAAATTACCTATCATAAGTTCCGTCATTATAATTACTGAACTCCTAAGCGTTAAGGAGTTCCACCATCAGCTCAGCCCCACAAGATGTTGACTATCAGACGTAACAACACGTCAACATTAAGATTCTAGTAAAGAAACACTATACGTGCCTTTAAAATTTGAGGGTTTCCCTCAATTACACCAAGATCCCATCATCAGATCCCAAAATGGAAAAAATGGGACCAACTAGAAGGTACACCCTCTAAGTAGGCGAAAAAAATTTTCGATTCGGTCGACAAACGACTGAGATATGAGGTAACATACATACAAAAAAAAAATAATGATAAAAAAAAAAACATACAGTCGAATTGATAACCTCCTCCTTTTTTGAAGTCGGTTAAAAATATAAGCGATGTGTTTCTGAGAATGTAAGTCTAGAGTCCATAAGGATGCCGAGATCTCTTGCTAAGTAAAGTTTTTTTAACGACTATATTATTCATTTTGTAATTGTAATTTATGGGGGTTTCTTTTTCTAGTGAATGTTATAAATTGGCATTTTGTGATATTGATTCCTATACGATTGATTGCATAATAAGCATTTAATCTATTGAGGTCAGATTGAAGATTTATACAGTCTGTTAGGGTAGTTATTTTCATAAATATTTTAGTAAATCAATTATGATTGATTTACTAATATAATATTATCACAATACAGATTGTACTGATCACAAAGAATGAAAAAAAATTAACACATTGGTATTTTCACAGTACCTTGAACAAGTACAGTACAGTACAGTAATTTGAACCAGTATTTTAAGAATTATAACGGGTCAAATTTCTTAATTTTGTCACTCACTGACTCACCGATCATCAAAATTCTAAGGCACTTCTAGCAGACCTAGAAGCTTCAAATTTGGAATATAAGTAGTGTTTGGTGTATGAATCAAGGAAAAACTAAAAAATCTAGAAAATACCGCAAAGAAAATTAAGCCCATACAGCCAAGTCTTCAGTTAAAATTTTCAATATTGGCTTTATTCGTAACGATGTTTTACGGCTATTATTATTGCGTGCGAAGCCGCAGGTTTAAGCTAGTCCCATATAAATATAGGCGCATGGTAGTGCCCCTGCCAAATCGAGCAAAAAATGGGTATTCCCGTCATGAAAACACGTGTAAATTAAATTATTTAATGCCAAAAACGTACCTACGTGCGTATTCGTACTTATTACGAGTGCGTTAGGTTGTAAATTAATTATTATACCACGCGCTGCGATGCTAGCGAGTTAGCGCGGGCCGTTACTACGCGCTGCGCGGTGCTAGCGCAAGGGCGCGGGGCGGGGACAGTGGCGGGGCGCGCGGAAAGGTGAATGTTGCCGAGCGAGCAGCAGCCGCGCTCATACGCGCGAGCGACCCAATGCTGTTTGGATGTGCCCAGAATTCTTACCTATAAGTTTGCGATTTTCATTGATAATTTCGATTGAAAACGGAAGGCTACCTACAAAAATAAGAAAAGTTCATAAGTCAGAGAGAGGGCTTTAAGAAAATTCGTTGCTGGTAGATATACATATATACCTACAATAAGTAGAAAGTACCGAAAAGGAAAAAAGTAGAACAGTCTACAAAATACAAAAAGAAATGAGATCCCATCAAAAACAATACTTGTCAAAAAAAAAACAAGTCTCGCAACTCAGTTGTTCTGCGGTAAAAAGTTGTGAGATCCATGTAATACCAAGTCGGTTATTAATTTATTCAGTCCCTACTTAAGCGACTTTCTGTCTTAATACGTCCAGTCTCTAAGACTACGATCGTGGTCCATAACAATTGAAAATCAATTGTGTCTGGAATCTCCGTACTCGAAGCATTAAGTTGTTACGTAATAATTAACAGCATCTGATAGTGACGCATATCAATATTAAAATTCTTTAATGTTTTATATAAGTAAATTGAGACTTGGCCATCGCCTGAAAACACGTGTAAATTCAATCGCCTGAAAACACATGTAAATTCAATTATTTAGTGCGATGGCCAAGTCTCAATTTATTTATATAAAACATTAAAGAATTTTAATATTCATATGCGTCACTATAAGATGCTGATAATTATTACGTGGGCTATTATTTGAGCACCGTTTTTTGATGGTCACACGTTTGTAATTCCAAACATACTCAATGTTTAATTTAAGAATAAATTTTGTATGTTTGATCATGTATCTATCTATATGAATTCACTTTAAAATGTGTAATAATATTTGTAGTTTTGTAGAAAAAAATATTTTACCATCGGAATCGGGAGTAAAACTGCTGTTCTTAGCGCGTCACACCGAGTTGCCGCTCAGTTTAAACACTTATGTCTTGCTTAGCTTTTACATTATACTAACATAATATATGTCAAAAACTAGGACATATAGTCAGAATTAGTTATATTGAGGTGGAAAAAAACCGTCTTTAGATTTAAATTTAATATAATTAATTTTGTGTCGGTCACACGATTTTAGCATTTTCGAAAATGTGACACAAAAATGCTCATAACTTCAAAAAGGTTCAACCTATCGACACAAACCAAAGGTTCGCAGAAACTTCAGACGGGTTAAAACACCAATAGAAGACAAATAAACATCTCACAGCAATGATATAGCTAATTACAGCTCCTTGCTTTTTATTTATTTTCTTCAGACCCTAGTTCATGTGACCCTTCATGGGTGATGTTTAAGATTATAAGTCAGCGTTACGAATAAATGTCTACTATTGAATCATAAAACTCATAGTCAAGATTCATTTGAGCTGATTAGATTACATAAGCGTTAGTTACTTAATTTAATATTTCTGAAAATGTAAAATTTTCGTCACTTGCGTGGCACAACTTTCGTGGCCAATTGCCCACGAAAGTTACAAATCATACCACGAAAGGTTATCAAAGTGTACTGATATCACTAGAATTTATATTTTATGGTTTGTAAATGCAGTTAAAATAACCCCCTTAACGTTTTATACTTGAATTTACTACTAAGACAGTTTCCAGAGGCACAAATATGATTTATAGAAATAATGTAGCTTACTAGAAAAATATGTAGAACATGACGTCTTAAATCTTGATTTTCATTCGGCTTTCAATCGCCTGATCAATCTATTTACTAATTATATAACAGCGTAAAATAATCACAATAAGTTACTCTAAAAAAAGCATACTCATTAATTAATTAATTTTCGTGCATTATTCGTAATTACCCCAATTTGTGTAGTTTACATGAAAAAATAATGAATATCACAAAAGCAAACCTTGAAAATAATTCTTTGCCACTAATAAGAGTGATGGCAGTTTATGCCAGTCATGTTAATTTAATTAACCAAGAAAATTGTCCACTAGACTGATAAAAGAGTCTTCTTTGAGGCTACTAGATAAAGAATTGAAATCATGAGTTTGCTTCACGGGAAAAAAATACAATAAAAACTGATACTATAACATCCAAGGTTAAACAATAATAATAATAATAATAAATAAATATCCTTTGGACATTCCTACACATCGCCATCTAGTCCCAAAGTAAGCTAATCAAAGCTTGTGTTATGGGTGCCAGACAACGGATATAATACTTAAATACTTTTTGTTTGTAAATACATACATGATATACATAGAAAACACCCAGACCAATACAAACAGACATGTTCATGCACACAAATGTTTGCATTGTGCGGGGATCGAACGCGCAACCCGCTGCGTAGTAGGCGATTCGGATTCGAGGCGGTCGTTAAATGCGTGACGTCTGGTGTTTATTTCCAAAGATGCTAAAGAAATAGTTTAATTTTTAATTGGATGAGAAAAGGACGTATTTTGAACGCTCTTACAGCTATGATCCAGCAGCTACTAGTCTAAATAGTCTCATTCCAGACAAGGAAAATATCTGGAAGACTAATTTATTGCTTGTAAAGTTTATGAAGGGAATCACCTTATGCATTTGACTTTGAAAATGAGTTATGGATCTTCTCATAATAGCCGGCAAATATCTAACTACTAAAATGCAGGGTTACCTATTTGTAATTTGAGGCACTACTTTGGAGGGTAAAGAGTTGATTGCTACAGATTTGCTACCATTTACCTTAGCTTACCATTACCTTTATAACCCCAGATAATTTCGACCGAATGTGAATACTTACCAAGATTGGTCAAGGAAGTGACTCGGTTACAAAATACTAAAAATTCGATGGAGAGTATGGGTTTAAATTGTTGAATGTCAAAATACCATTGATTCGACAGTGTGTAACCGTAAAATTTAACAAAGTATCCTATCGCTGGCAGATACTTTCAGTGTTGTGTGTCGATAACAAATGCGAGTAAACAGTGAATTTGAGGTCAGTGATACCGCAAGTGAGTGCAATAAAAGACTTCGAAGGAGGGTAGATCATTAAGTCTGCAAATAACAGCTCACTCCCAACAGTTTTAGGTACCCTGTGATCATGGCACTTGTGACAGTGTTGATATATCGGATAGTCATAAATAATTTGGTACATAGTAGCAATGTCGAAGGTAAAAAACTATTCTTATGTTAGTGTTTATCATGAATGTTTAAAAATATATGTAATACCTAACCACATTACTTTTTGTCTCATCTTCATTTAAATATATGGTTATACTCATGGCTGTAAAATAACCAGTCACATTTATGGATATATACTTAGATTTTTATTATTATGATGTTTGTAAGTTTGTAAAAGCTAATGAACCGATAGTAACATTCAATTCTTTTTATGTCAAATTATCTTTTTAGCAGCGAATATAATAAATGCAGTATTTAATTATGTATAAAGTTCAATATGAGGTAATATTTCAAGTAATTGATACTTTTATTACCGAATTATCTATCCAAAAAGACGCTGCGTAACTTTCGTGTCACGGTGAGTAACTTTCGTGGCTGACGAAATTTCAATATTAAATATCTACATGAATAATGAACCGATTTTCATGAACTTACGGATTTTGTTACAGTTTGATAGCTTCTTTACAGCAGTATTTTTTCATTTGAATAATATCAGTATAAATTTTCGCCACGAAGGTGACACGAAGAACACTTTCTGAAGAAATGCCCGTAACAACTTAATGCTTCGAGTACGGAGATTCCAGACACAATTGATTTTCAATTGTTATGGACCACGATCGTAGTCTTAGAGACTGGACGTATTAAGACAGAAAATCGCTTAAGTAGAGACTGAATAAATTAATAACCGACTTGGTATTACATGGATCTCACAACTTTTTACCGCAGAACAACTGAGTTGCGAGACTTGGTTTTTTTTGACAAGTATTGTTTTTGATGGGATTTTATCTTACCGGCCGAAATCTAAGGCACAATAAGAGCGCTTTCATACTTAGGCGATTTTAGCAGCGCGGCAGCAGCGCGACTTACGCGCGACAGTCGCACTGCCGATGATTTCATACTATACACGGCAGCAGCGTCCCACTACACCTATGACCCCTTGCAGTGGTAATACTATCTCCTCCGTATTAGCAGTGAAATGGGTAATGGTGTAGTGGGACCGACCCAGTCGCGTGACCGTCGCGCTGCTAATGTAAAGGCATCCGCTGCTGCCGCGCTGCTGTCACGCTGCTGACGCTCTAATGTGAAGGCGCACTTAATTTCACATTTTTGACATTTAGCGTACATAATTTCAATTTTCTAATTTTCTGCAGCATTAAATATTTTTAAAAATATTTGTAAGTCAAAAATTCTTCTCAATCAATGATAAAAACACAAAAACACCAATTTTGTCCCAGCGTTTTTCAAGGGCCACCGGGTTGTCGACAAGGAAACTATAAGAATTGACAAAAACTTTAAAATTCTTGTGCCTAACACTTCGGTCGCAGGCATGATAGAAGGGCGATACTAAAGACCACGTACCATTTAACCACGAAGGCCGTCAATGAAGTTCTGTGATCTTCTTGATTTCTCCAGGCTGTGACAAGATGCAGTTAGCACGACACCAGGGCGGGCAATCGTTGCCAATAAAAACTTCTCCCAGCTAAACAAACATCCGGAGCGGCGTACTCAATTACTGAGTTCGTTGCGGGGAAATTCCCACATTCATTTTTTTTTCATTTCCTTGTAACAGCTTATTAACCTCCTTTCTAGAAACTAATATTTGAAAAATCCTAGTTTGTAATTGAACTTTACGTTGTCTTACGACTAGTCAAGGTTAATCTTTAAAACTTACTCTTAGAGCGCTTCCAGACTCTGGCGATAATTTCATACATAAATGACAGCAGTTAGCCTTAGTGCGCCTTCACATTAGAGCGTCAGCAGCGCGGCAGCAGCGGATGCCTTTGCATTACCAGCGCGACGGTCGCGCGACTGTTTCGGTCCCACTACACCCATTACCCATTTCAGTGCTAATACGGGGTAATAGTATTACCACTGCAATGGGTAATGGGTATAGTGAGACGGACCCGCGCGACTTACGCGCCGCTGCGGCGCTGCTGCCGCGCTTGTATACTATGAAATCATCGGCAGCGCGACTGTCGCGCGTAAGTCGCGCTGCTGCCGCGCTGCTAAAGTCGCTTAAATGTGAAAGCGCTCTTAACATTAGAGAGACAGCATGCGCACTTACGATTTTGGTAGTTTAAGGTAGCTCCAAACCACCCAGAGGCATGAACTGACCGTCGATCGCATACTGTTATACTATCCAGTTTATTAGTAGAATTCGTCTTCCAAAGAGGATAATTTTAACTAATTTTCATTCCAATGTTGGACTTTAATCAATCAATAAATCAAATATCACTCGCCATGTTGACGCGAGTGATTCGAAAATAGAGCTCCAGGGCCTCTTTTTTTAAACACTCGCGTCAAGATGGCGTGTGATGATAATAGTTGATTAATATCCGATTTCCCAATAAAAATAAACAATTTCACACGCGAATTGTTTAAAAAAGATAACTGAATTTGGTGAGTACTAACGTCTATATTTCGCGTGATTTTCATTGATTTTAAATTCGTTTTGGAACGAAAATCTCAAACCATATTGTAGAGAGTGTTTTTTTTTTATTTAATGGGGAAACTAGCACCCTCCAAGCTAGTAAGCTACGTAGAAGCGACTGACTTCGCAGTTATAAATTGATTTAGTGTTTTTTTTCCATATATAATGATTTGTATTAATATTTTTTTCAAGCATCAATATCGTTTGTACAACCTCTTTTGAGTCGGGCGTCGCTGACCAAAACAACAGCCTGTATAATATATCACACGCACACAAATTAAATCCTGTATGCAAAACCATAAAGCCAGAATTAAATCAACATAAGCATAGAAGTGCATGAATAATAAAAATGGGAATACATATTTTGCGTGAGTTCTCCAGCGTATTTCCTGCTTTTCCTTATTTCCCAAGGGATAACTCAACTTATAGGAGACATAAGTTGTACCGGTATCGAAGTAGAAAGATGGAACTAGGAATCCTTTTATTCAGGCTACCGGTTCGAAATCTTTACGGTTTAAGTCAGACAGTTTTCGATAAGTTATATCCTAGAACGTTATCATTGTAGTCCATTTGTCTGAAACGTTAATAAATAGTATTTTTCATGTCTTTAGCAGTAAATTAAATATAATCATAACAATAAACTTTAATTTTAAAGTATTAAGTGATTGATTAAGACATAGGATTGAATATAATTCATTTTTGTGTATATGTTCTATGTGTTTGTATAACTACTGTATATTTTTAGTATGTATATGAATATGGAAATTATGTTATAAGTTGTATGTATGTTTACTATCATTATATAATGACCACATAATAATAATAATAAATATTCTTTATTGCACAAGTAAGGAAACAAGAAAGAATAAAATTACAGACAAATCATTTGTACAATATTGGCGGTCTTATCGTTGGAAGCGATCTCTTCCAGACAACCATTGGGTTGAGGAAACAAAGTTTATTTGTGAGGTAGAAAGCGGTGTGCAAAATATAGCTAATATTTTAATATTACACTTTAATAACATATACATAATAAAAATATAATATAATAAACAAATAAATAATACATTTTATATTACAAATACAATAAAACAAATTAATAAATACATATAATATACGTACATATACTAGATCTATTACAGAAAATTCCGTCAGTTTCACATAATACCTTTTAAGTTTGAGTTATTAATGACACGCTCTTTTTTTGTCCCTTTATTACTTATTTGCGCCACCTTTATTTTCTCTGGTTCACTTGTCGATAATATTTTAGCATTAAGTCCGCCATTTTGTTATAATAAATGAAATAAAAATTACACACTAAACACACTTTTGTTTGTTTTAAAATGATTTCACTAACTGTATCTCAACCGCACCAATTCAGCATCAATTTTATTTTATTTTAATAATAAATGTACAAATAAACTTTTGTGTTCTGTCAATATTTGTACAGTTTCCTTAATAGTGACTTAAGCATAATCTATCACGCGATACCTAGGTCCGCTGATCGTATTTTAGGTAAGTTTTTTTATTCTTGATAAATGGTCCGTGGGATTTTGTCATTGTTAGTTCTGTGCCTCGATCCACAAAGCTTCGCAAACGATCTGCGATAGTACTGTGAATAGGTAGTATCGAACGAACGTTCTATCGATAGCGTAATGTGACCTATAAAATCACTCTAAGCGCTTGTGAGTGGACGGAAAATTGTGTCTAAACGAAAAATATCCTATATTCAAGTTTTATAAATTGATGATTGATGTATGTAATGTAAAATGCCTTAATTAGTTAGTATGAATTACCGAGGTCATCGTCACCTAATTACCTTAAGTAAGAGCTATAGTTGCATGAACATCGCTTAATTGATTTAGATCTTCTTTTGTTTGAAGTGACGCCCATTTTTTTTGTCGTGAGTGTATGCAATTTATGTATGAATGTAGTTAGGCAATAGAAAAATCGAACGTACCGACAACAGCACGTGAAGGTAAACACTGCGGTATCTAATGCAGTTGTAATAACGGCTAGTTTGCAACAAAAGTGGGTAACCTGATATGTGCTGGCGACTGTACATAAAAATGAATTTCATATTTAAAACGTATTTTTTGATACGATACATTTCACAATTATTCGAAAGGTTACTAGCTAACGGTTTTCAAAAATAAATAAATAATAATAAATAAATAAATACCCTTTGGATATTCCCACACATTGCCATCTAGTCCCAAAGTTAGCTACTCAAAGCTTGTGTTATGGGTGCCAGACAACGGATATAATACTTAAATACTTTTTTTGTAAATACATACATGATATACATAGAAAACACCCAGACCAATACAAACAGACATGTTCATGCACACAAATGTTTGTATTGTGCGGGGATCGAACCCGCAACCCGCTGCGTAGTAGGCGATTTCTCGACTACTACACCAGATGGGCGCCATCGTTCAAAAGATTGTAATAACGTGTTTTTTGCAATATTATGGTGACATATCTATAACAGGACTATAAAACAAAATTCTTTTTCTGCAAAAAACACATAAGTAAGTTAGCTCCTTTTACCGTTAAGTTTATCGATAAAATGCAAATCAATGTTAACATTCTCGTCACTGTCTCAAACGATTAGTATTCTCCCGCCGTTCACCACACACATCAAAGACGAAATTCAACGCCACATTATCTCATAAAAAAATATTTGGAATAGCCGTATAAAATTCCTGGATTCCTGAAATAACGTTGGTGTTTCTTGTAATTATTATTATTCCCATTTTCCCTATTGAATGTGCGGATGGAAATGGCAAAGATTATCTCCAAGGAAACAACCTTCAATACAAAAATAGAAAACCCATATGTTCATATTTTTTCATTATTGCATGAAAATAATTTATCGAATTATCAAAATAATAACAAACATATTTATTTAATGCACACATTGTAAAAGCGTTTCCAGAGATAGAGAAGCGCGTATTGCGATTCAGTTTTGATAGGTAAGCGGCTAAGCTTAACCGTCAAATTAGCAATTCCTATTTCGCATGATATAAATAATTTTATTTTATTAAAACAACATAAATTATAAATATTCGTACCGTTGTCGTATTATTTATTCTGATAATATTTGTTACGACTGAGTCGGAATTGAGCTGCCTGGAAATTGAACGGCTAAAGTTGACGACCTCCGTGGTCGAGTGGCTAGCACGCTGGTTCCAAGCGTCGCCATCTCGCGAGGTTCCGGTTCGATTCCCGGTCGGGTCAATGTAGAAAACGATCTTTTCTATATTGTCTCGGGTCTGGGTGTTGTGGTACCACCGTTGTGTCTGATTTCCATACCACAAGTGCAATTTGATACTTACTTTGGGATCAGAACAATGTATCTGATTGGTGTCCAATATAATCGCAATACGCCCCAGATAAATTATTCTTGTTGATTAATCATTATATTTTCAAATTAAATTAAAATTAACCTCCTTCAAAATTTACCGCTTTCAAAAAAGTGACTAAATATTAAAATTCATGCATTATTAATTGTCTTCTACTTAGAAAAACATTTTTTTATTGAAAAATAAATACGTTTTTTTTGGCATTTAGTCTGTTTTTTGAAAGCTGTTATTGTTTTTTTTTTTTTATTTCATGTTTTTTAGTTATCAACATAACCATATCTCAATAACTACTGAACCGATTTGAAAAAAATATCTTTGTACTACAAAGCTTATTTATTAAGGAAGGATTTCGGCTATTAAACATTGCGCTGCGACGAGAGGGGAGGGAGCAAACTCAAAAAGCACGGACGAAGTTTGGGAAGACCGCTATATAAAATAAAATAAAAGTTAATACAAATTTACTATTTTTTTTATATTGTATTAAAAAAGGTACACCAACAGATTACATATTGTACACACTTAACTAAAGTGACATTGACAGTGTTTGCCATCTTATATGTAGACCTATTATAGGCGTACACAGCATTGTAGTAAAAAGAACAACAAACAACAAGTTAAGTCAATTAGACTTAAAGACAATCAGGAAGTTATGGTTATAAGAAATAATTCAAAATAAATTAGTTAAACAACTTTATAAACAATCTTTATCTGGAATTAAAGACAATAACTTTGCATAGTGGAACCATACTGAAAACAATAGTTTTATAACGTATTACTCCTTTAGCAGTTCAGAGAGCTTCTTCTTAAACTTAGGCAAGGTATCGTGGAAAATGTCTAGATTCTTAGTGCAAAAATCGTTATATTGAGAGCAACATCTGACGAGAGAAGCATGACGGCCTAGGTTAGTTCGAGTAGGAGGCAAAGCAAAGGTCTTTTTTATTGGGTAACGAGGAAAACGGGCTGGCACTGTTAGCTACTAGAAATATACCATCAGAAAAAGAAATAGAAATGAAACATTTTTCACCAAGCTCTCAAAATTGAATATTTCCCAGTAATTCGACAAAATTTGTCAAATAATCTCATAAAATAATCTCAAAACAAACAAAGGTAATAATCACACGCTATATTGACGCGTATTGTTCATTGATAGGTACTAAACATACCTCTTTAAAGATGTATCACTAGCAGGGACCCGATTATTTTTAACCCCCGACCCATACAGAGATACATGAGATTGTTATTAGTTTAACGTGTCTGTCTGTATATTTGTGTATCTGTCTGTGTTGTCGTAGCACCCAAACGGATGAACCAATTTTCGTTAAGTTGTTTTGTCATAGATTTAGAATTTTCTTCCGAGTGTTCTTAGTCATCTTTCATGAAAATCTGATCAGCCGTTTAAAGAATAGTTTGTTCAGCTCTTTTCTAGTTTCTAAATGTCCGATCGATTCAAAATTTGGTAACGTGTTACTTAAATGATATTGAAAATATATGGTAAGTTTTTATGACCCGATCAGCCGTTTAAAGATCATCAGCTCATTAATGATGACAATCTGAGTACCTTTTTAATGTCTTATGGATTCGAAGTTTGGTACCGTGTTACTTCAACTATCAGGGAAAGGTAACCATGACATAATACATATATACAAATTACGTATCGGGGTGTTTTTTAAAAAAAATAGATAATTGAATCACTCGTTTGAATATAGCGTGAGACTTTCATTCGAAAACAAATCAAAAAGTCAAGGGTAAACACCCGAAATATAGACTTTAGTGCTCACCAAATTATTTTTATAATCACTCTTGTGTGGATTACCCCGATTTCGATTGGAAATTGGACTTTAATCAATAATTAACACACGCCATTTAGACACGAATGATTCAAAAATAGGGGCCCAGTACTATTTTAAGTTCGGTTGTTTCCGCTTACGTGAAACCTCCCGATTCCACTCCCAATGTATTTTTTGCAGCGGTAAATGTAATAGTGTGAGCTGACGTAACATGTGTTTTTTCAATTAATTACTTACCCTTAATTACTTGTTTGCGAACGTGTAAAAGTACCTAGCATGGCTGGTAATTAACATGGATGAAAGAAGCATGGCGCCGGTGCAGACCAGATTAAGTATATAGGGTGTGGCCTGTAAGCCTGTAATGGGAGCAAAAATTATAATACAGACCAGTTAAACAGTTTGTCAATAGTTCCAAATAGTCCTAATTTATTTATTAATAATACTTATTGACTAAAAAAACGAGCAAGCAATGTACGTTCCGTCTGCAAACAAATGTGTCCAATCGAAGTAGGTACATGACAATCTCATTTACTTTATCTCATTGGCCACGGCATCTTTAAAAAGTAGTAAGTTAAAATTTATTAGTTCATTGCCTAGGGATTGCTATAATATGTCTTAATACAAGCATTTCAAAGTCAAAAGTCAAAGTAAAAAATAATATGTTCAATTTAGGACACAAAATGCCAATTATGAACGTCAATAATATCAATCTTTTATGGCCCATATGGGGTTAGCAAATGTCTCCTTATCTTTTGGGCCCTAGCGCTTCGAGACAAGACACAGACAATTTGGCAAGTGCTAAGAAGAAACGCCGGAACAAAGTCTGTCACAACTAGCTGCCACAATAATGATACAAAACAAAATAAACAGGTGGTTACCTACATTAGATTGGTGCAGGGTGAACTGCCCATAAATAAAAAGTAAAGTTAGCCTGTAACATCCCACTGCTGGGCAAAGGCCTTACCTCAACTATGAGGTAGTTTGAGCCATACTCCACCACGCTGGCTCAGTGCGGGTTGGTGGAGGGGTGTTTGCAAGGCAAGCGACTAACCCTGCTGTCAGATTTTATCAAGCCGCCCCATAAGGCCTCTGACTAGGCTTAACGACTAATATCAAGCGATATTGGCCGGGACCAACGGCTTAACGTGCCTTCCGAAGCACGGAGATGCTCGTGATGTACGTCACTTATATGGTCGGAATGGTCACCCATTCAAACACGACCGCGCCGTAGGTTGCTTCACTTCGGTATCACTACCAAAGCGCTACTACCGCTGCGCTACGAGCACCATTAAGATAGTCTTGAATTTTATAATACCCTTCCCTATTTAAAAATCATTATGAGCAGGTCCAGGTATCTATGCATATTCTAAAGAATCATTGTTTACATTTTTGTTTCTATTACAAGACACACACTGTATAATATGCCTACCTCTATAACGTAACGTTGACGGATGTGGATTTTTATGGAGCGAGCGTACAGAAAGGATTTTAATACATGCGTAAATTATCCATTACTCGTATACGCGAGACCAGCGACCCCGTTATTGGTTTCGTAAAGTAAATATTTTCATTGTGTTATGGAATAGCGGCTAACTTAAAATATCACATTTTTTACCGAATTTCATAAACTTGTTTTATGCTTATTAATATTTATGCTAGAAATCGATATTCAGTTCAGTTTTTAATGACATTACGTTATTACGTTGAAAATTAAATTTGTTCAATTCAAACTCCCAGTCATCTTTTTAATAGAATGACAAAACTATTATAGGAACTAGAGATGCGCCGAGTAGCACTTTTGCCGTGTAACGAGTATCGAGTTTTACTTGGTTCATTTTTTTTCCAACCGAGTACTCGGCCTAATAACTTGGTTTAAAATCAAATACCTGTTGCGGGTGTGTCCTATGAACCTAAAAACCCTATTACTTTAGAATAAGCTTAAAAGAGACAAGAGTCCTTTCGGGTGGTGGGCAGGGCACCAAACAAGGTATCCGGACTGGCGCATTTAGCACGAGTGTTTCTAAGTGCACCTGCAAGCACCATGCATGCAAAGCGAGTGACCATTTTCGGAGGTTGGTTACTTACACGAAGAATAAAAGAATAGGCTGTAACCAGAACGTGCAGAGAGCTTTGTGTTATTGCATCATAATTTTACTTTATAAAACATTACATATTGTTTTTTTTTAACAAGTTCAACTTATTTTGTCTCATTACTTCTCATTCAAGTTGAGATTGTCAAAGATCTCCCGTCTTGTTTAGATGATATCTATTTGAATAAATTGCTATACTTAAACCGAGTATACTAGGCATTAAAACTGAGTTACTCGACCGAGTACGAGTATCAAAAAACCCGCCGAGTACGCCGAGTACCGAGTAATCGGCCTATCTCTAATAGGAACTTTCGTAAAAAACTATCATGATTTATCATCTTTCGTGTCACGCGGGTCACTGTACTTTTCGAGAACTCATTTAGTGTCAAAGCTTGTAACCTGTTAAATTGCTTGAAGGCATTCCCGTAGTGGTATTTATTTGCCTCGCGATAGGGATGCGCATAAGTGAATTGCAATTAAGTATGTATACTTAAATTGCTCTTTTTTTCGTTCAAACCACAAGCTTAATCTGTCGTTCCCAATATAGATTTTATTTTTTACTTATTAATTTAGCTGTCAAAAAAACGGAACAAATCGACAAGGTAAATAAAGTATTTGGCTTCTAATAAGGAGAAAAATATATATTTAAAGTCTGAGTATGTTATGCGTGCCAGAACTGTTGCTGTCTGTTAAACCCCTAAAATTGCTCTCGTTAGGAACTGTCTGTTTCTTACAAATTCGATACACGAATAGGTACAGACAACAGCACGACAAGATAAACACTGCGGTATCTTATTCAGTTGTAATAAGGGCTAGTTTGCAATAAATGTGGGTAACCTGATGTGCTAGCCACTGTACATAATAAATATTACGCTTGTACTTAAATACATATCTAAAACAGTGAGTTGCATTTGCACCAAGCAAAAAATGTGTCGCAAATACGAAGACTTGATTATGATTCCTTGAAATTTGAATTTCGAATATGAAACCATTTGTACGTGTTGATGACAAGTTGCGACAAATCATAGCGCAACAGGAGCTCTATTTTTGAACCACTCGCTTGGATATGGCGTGTAATATCAAAATAAAACATAAACAAAAATCACCCGAAATATAAACGCGAATACTCACAAAATTGAGCTATTTTTTTTCAAGTCCCTCCTGTGTGGATTTTGCCGGTTTATCGTTCTAAAATTGGATTTTAATAAAAAATATCATACGCCATCCAGACGCGGGTAATTCCAAAAAGGGCCTCAGATTGGTCTGTGGTGTTAGTGCCATACGTTATTAATAGTAGTTCAATGTCTAACAACGATCTATTAGAAATAATAGACAAGTTGAATGCCAATAGAAATGGCGTTGACTTTACCTACGTAAGACTTATTTATTGCGAATAGGGTAGTATGGTAACTTTGCAAGTGGGATTTAATAAAAATAACACAACCCTAGCAGTGTGGGCTCAGCAAATGACGTACTGAAAGAAACTTCTTGTTTGCAACCGACCGCGGAAGAGCTACACAAATAACCCGTTTTGCATTATGAAAATAGAAGAGATGGAACAAAAACAATGGACCGAAAAGGAGTTATCATAAGAATCCGCAATATCAATACCCTCTCTGTCATTTCATTTCATTCGCCACTAATTTGGGTCTGTATATTTGTCAAAGGTATATTTATATTTAGGTCGGCAAATAAAACGAAGTGGTTCCAAAGTATTTTTAGACGAGCGTAGACTTCCTGCAAACAAGGTACGAGTCGCGGTAAAACTGTATTTAGTCTGTGGTCTGTGGTTTAGTTGTTTTGTCTTGTGTGATGTCTTGAGAAAGGTCGGTTACAATAATTAAATTATTAGGTGTAAAAATCAAACCCAGGCATCATAGGCATTTGCCTGTGACAAGAGCTTAAGTTAGATAGCAGCCAGCCAGCTTCAACATTTTAAAGCATAAAATATTAATAATTTGCTAGGGCCACTAATGTTGTCATAGCAACATTAAAGTTAACTTTTGTAAGCTTAGTACGCTGAATCGTATTTAACATTAATATTTATAAATTATTAATTCAGATAATAGATGTGTTTGTTTTCTAAGATTAAAACAACAAACATAAGTCCATACGCTAAAGTTCCAATGGCCGCCTTCTATCTCTATCATAAAAACAATGCATTGTATATTATTTTTGCTGTCAGCAATACTAGTAATGCTTATAACCCACTGAACGGCAAAAACGGTGAACTGTTTATGTTAAAATTTCAAAATTTGATTTTACAAAATTGATTAAATTTACGTTAGCTATTAATAAATCTTGTCGTTGACCAGAACCAATTTCCTGTCACGGAAGCAACACTCGCTTCGCATCTCTAGGGCCATTAAAAATATCAATTAGCTGAACAAGTAACGAAATTACAACTGTTTCTGCTCGCTCTACTAGTTCCAAACTTTCACCGATCACCCAGCTCTACTTCCATACCTTTGCTGACTAGTATTTACGAACTATTAATAGCTGAGCAAATAAAATTAAGGGAACGCCGAGTTCTGTGTGCATGTCTAACGCATTAGCGGTCGGCTTCAAACTAATCAAGAACAGCATCGTTCGCGTTACGCGTGTATGTATGTAATTTATTAGCGTTTATTCCCATATAGCAATCTGTAGGGATGTTCTACTACGCAGACTCCGGATCCCCGACCAGTCGGATTCGGGAGTGGAGACGCGCCGGTCGCTCCTGTGACGTCACCCGTGCAACTCTCTCGACCTAACGGACAGTGCTCATGAAAGTTTGCAACTTGTTACAGTTTTTTGCATAGAACAGGATTTCATTCGCTGGAGCTATGATTGAGATCACTTGAAACGTCATCGGTGAGTTCAGTGTAAAATTTTATTTCTTTCTTACGACGAATATCTCATTGTGGTTTTCCAAACTTATCGAACCGAAAGTTTTCTGAACTAAAAGGTTAACCTGTTTCTGAGTGGTAATGAATCATATAAAATAGAACACGACTCGTCAAACTTTTCCTCCGGAAAACTTTGCGTGACCAATTTTAGAGGACTTTACTTTTTTGATTGATTAGGAGTTCATCTTTATGCAGGATTAATTAAACAGTTACGGAATTTAGAACCAATTAAATACCTTAGCAGAACAATCCTTAAGCAAGTAAATATAAAACCTCGATTATTATTTTTATCACACGTAGAGTATATATGTATGAAGTGACTTATACTGTATTACATTTTGTAATAATAAAACTTTCATCGCCATTAAAATCTCTCCATCCCTGCTCTCGCCGGTAAAAACAACACATTATCAAAAGTTTATTTCAGTAGGGACAGAGCAGATAATAAACATTAAACCAGTACGCTCTATACAATTATGCTGTGAAACTTTTAGGTCACATCACACCCGTACGGTTAACCAACAGACATAAAGTAGACATTTTAGGGCTACGAAACACTTTCAACAAAATCTATTTTCTGATCTGAAACCCGTTCGACAAGTCGAGTTTTCGTATTATGTTCCGTAATGTGTGGATATAAAGTGCAATTTATGGTGGAGGGGTAAGTGATGGTATATCAAAATGACAGCTTTGACACTCGACACTCGTCAAGTCGGGACCGTATCTCGAGAGTGACGGATAAGAATCATTTGTCCGCGCAAAGTGGGGAGTATATCATGGTAGTTCAAACAGCAAAAAAGTCGCACATTGATTTTCGGAAACCGACGGCAATTTATACTGTTCATTGTGCTTTTTTATTTCTTTCGGTTCACGAATGTAACCAAAAACAATTTGTTCAGATTTCAAATACATTAAATAATTACAAAGCTGTTAATTGTGTGATTAAATGAAAATCATTTGTGAAAACCTCATTTAGAACTTGGTACAACTTTGTGCTTATTTCTTGCGTAGGAGAAACTCGAGTTGGCTTTGAATAGCTGAATTAATCACAGCGTTCTAAAAGGGAACGTTATTGTTAAACAATTCAAATACTTTATAATAACAACACTTAATAATTTCATTTCAACTGTCGAATTCTACTTGGATAAAATTTTGGTTAATTTTGCTCTTTTAACACGAATATTTTGCAAGATGGGCCAAGCCAGTAATTAACATTATAAATAAAAGCATACTACGCACATTAATTATACAATATTAAATCATTAAATTTACGAATTCTCTAACTCAAATATTAACATTATACAAAATATCAACGTCACAAATAAGGAATTAGGAGGTATTCTGAGACAATTGTAAGTATACATATTTATATTTAAATTACAAGCTGCCTTATTTCTAAGCAAGACTATTTCTTGTTAAGGCCGGTCTCTTTCAGAATAATTTAATCTAACGATTTTCATTTACTTAATAACCAAATCATGGCCATACAAAAGTCTTCTCGAGTGACAAAAGACGTGTGTGTACATAATTTATGCCTTAAATCACATTTCGTCAGATATTAGAAATCCAACAAAGTGCTAAACAACTTTGATATACGAGCCGAAGCTAATGGGGATCTTTCAAAGGAGCTTTGTTGGGACCTACTATTACATAATTATGAAACAAGTATTTAGGCTCGGCCGACCGTTGATTTATTCCACTTTCGGCAACCAGTTTTACAGCATACGTATTTCGACACCCGTGTTTCGGCTGCACATGTGTTTTTTTTTAAAACACTTCATGCACAAACAAAAGGAACATATGGCGGACTTAATGCTAAACGCATTCTCTACCAGTCAACCATAGGTCTATACAGAGAAAATGCTGGCGGCGCAAAAAAAGGGATAGAAGGGCAAAAGTAAGAGCTTGACTACGATTCGGAAGGGTTAAAACTACAATAGGTATTCAAACCAAAACATAGACTGGATGGAACATGGAATTCATTTTTCGACATGTGCAGTTAGGTGGTTTGTAGAGTTGGGAGATTTAGTAATCGGTTAATATGATATTTCTGCATTTCATAAACTCGCAGAAGTTTGTAAAAGGTTTACAAGAAAGTTTTTTTAAGGCTATAGGCATTTTATTTATCGACGCGAAGTCACTAAAATTTCTTAACACAATATATCAAACACTTACACAAAATCTTACTTTCATGCTGAAAGTGAAATATCGCAAGTGCCGATAACGCGTATCCCAAAAAAAAATTATGTTCAAAGTGGAACACATCGAGGCCTTCGTCTTTGCTTTATAAGTAAGCACCGGCGCGATTTAATTTAAATGAAAGAAAAATCAAACAGGCCCAGCACTCTGGGATCGTTGTTTACCGATGGTTGATCTTCAAACGGTTCGAAATTTCGTCAATTTTCATCGAAGAGCTTTTTGGGGCAGTAGTTACTGGTGGCTATTAAAATTGAGCCATGTTTGTCATTCGTCACATTGGGGGTGTCTACGCCCTCTCAATGGGCCCCCATTACTTAAAAAAAGAGAGCTTTTTAATGCGTTTCCAATTATAAAGTTGTAATCAAAAAAATATATAATGTGATTCATAAACTTAGTTTGAATTTAACTAAATTGATTATATTCATAACCACACATTTAATGATAACTTCTGGGAAAGCACTAAACGACGAACAAATCAAATCAGGAAAAGCAATGTTATAAAAACTTGATTAGAAAAAAAAAACTTAATAATTAAAATCTTAGCATCATCAGCACTCAAATCTGTCCCCTTATTCAGAACCATTCGGTTACGGACTCGGTTGTGATTTGATAACATTCACTTATTAATAACTTTATAAACTTTTATTTTATTTTATTTGTTATCAAACTGACATCAGACATCCGATCAAACTACGTAATTAATTTATAAATGAATAAAAATATATATATAATCTAGCCGAAACCCAAGCCAACTGGCTTATCAAATGGCTTAAAATCGACCTGCTGGTACGTAGTATAATAAAAAGAACTTATATTCTGTTTTTGATAAGCCATTCAAAAACCAGAGCGGTCAGCTTAAGTTTTGTGCATTTCTTCTTAAACCACTATCTTTTGATGAAAAGCGCATCGTTGCGTAGTTTGAAATACATAAGTTTGTTTTACGCCGTGTAATGATAGAATAAATTATTGTTGTGGCAAAGCATGCAGTGCACAGGGAAACCATCTCACGGAAAGGTATAAATAGTTTTTAGTTTGTGAATAGGTGTTTGGTTTGAATGAAAATACCGGTCCACGCGGCGCGAAAGTTTTACTTAGTTCCAAACAAGTTACAATTGATACATAGAGAATGTTCATGCCACAACATTTCTGATAGAAAAAGAGTTAGTGGTTTATGTGTTGTATATTAACGGGGAGGGGAAAAAAACTAGTTAGTACTTTATAAAGCATTTCAATCAAAGTTTATCGTCTAATTCAGTGTAGGGAAGAGGAAACCTAATAGAAAAAATACTAATTTCCAACCGTTTATCGCCATATTAGTGGACGTGTGTTTGTGTATGTATGACAGTGACACATTTCATTTAAATACTTTACATATTTTATTGACTTACTAGCGACCCGCCTCGGTCCTGTTAGATCCATTTCGTAGAGAACAGCCAGCCTTTGCAATAGGCGCAAAAATGTGTTCTTTTACGACTTCAGTTAGGAACCGCTAAAATTATGTGTTTCAAATAACCAAAATAACCAAAACGCGTTGCGTTGTTTTAAAGATTTAAGCATACATACATACAGACAGCGGAAAGCGACTTTGTTTTTTAGATAATTGGTGAGTAAATCAATTGTACTTTTGACCGTGAACATACTCGTGACTACTTAGCAGTTTCCCGCTGTTCAGTCACAGTTGGTGTATAAAACCTTCTTTTTTCAATTGAGTTTCGCCATAGGCGAACTAAATGGCAGTTGCCAAGTTTCATTCCAGATTGCTATTGAATAAAACCCCAAGATTGCAATCGACGCATTATTTTACGGTCATAAGATTGGAAGCCTAACAGTTGATTGCAAAAAGTTTATTCCTGACCTTAGTAAAGACTTAACTTCTTTCTTTCATAAAATCATTGCTTTGGTTTTGATACAAAAAATTCTTTTACTTTAACTAGTATCTATAATATGCGTTGCGATGCAGCTTTGACGGTAAAGGTTTTAGCATATCTATCCACCCGACACGGGAACGACTCCGAATCAACTCGAGGCGTTCAATATTCTTTGTATATAACTCCATACTATAACGCACATCTATCGACTTCGGTACGTCACCACCACGTATCGAGAACAACTCGGGATCCACTGTCGACCAGAGCATGCGTTGCAACGCGCTTACGGCGAGTCACCCAATGGTTGTCAACTTTCCGGCTACCCTGTCAAACGGGCTGTCATCCACACGAAGAACTGTCATAGGTTGTACTAAACACGATCCGACGCGAAGCGTTGCTGTTCCCTTTACGTAACGTGCTTCCGTATGGTGGACGCCTGATGGTTGGCGCTGTTACCGTGCCGGGTAGATTTGCTTCAACCTTTAAGCTGCTCTGGTTTACTGTCAAATTAGCTATCCATATTGCGATTTCGCATTATTTTGATAATATTATTATAATATAACATTATTATGATAATATTATTATAATATAACATCATTATTATATTATTTTAATTTTTATTCATTATTGCACTGAAAAAAACTAAAGTACAAATGACGGACTTAATGCTTAAAGCAGTCAACCATTGGGTGAAGCAGAAACGATTGAGGCGATTTATTGATAATATTCGTTTCCGCTAACTGAAAATCGATCGCAATACACCCCAGACTTGCATTCTTACGTGTTAATATTTTGTGTGTATACATAAATTGATAACTTATGCAATAACCATGTATAAATGTTACCAATAATAAATGTTATTTTCCCAGATGTCTTTCTAAAATCTTTATTAACATCTATTTAAACCAAGATTCTATTACAAAATTTTACTTGCCTGTCAAAACCATCCCTTATTAATTTAAGAGGGTCCTTAAATATGCTTTACGCTCGCTGACGTCACTCGAAGGGCGTAAAAAATGTAATTACGTCAAGTTTAATATCAGTAGTGAAAGCTTCCAAGATATTTCTGACGTCATTTTAGAATCCCATTACAATAGAGCGCTCGATAGAGGCGGTTTTATCAATATTGGGAACGACCGAAGAATACTAATCGTCCTTTCTTAAATTACCCGGATAACAAAAGTATGGCGTTGCTATCTGAGACCATTTTTTCAGACAGATTAACCCTTCACTGAAGGAGTTTCCTTGTCCTTCCTAATGGCCCAGACCCGGGATGTTTTTCTCTCATTTTATGCAAATACGAGTGGAGAATGTTTTCCACATATTGAACTAGTGATAAAGGTTTTGAAGCGAGTGCTGTGCCGTTTTGTGGTAAAAGATATCGTTGATAAGTATTGTAAGAGTACTATGCATAAGTTTGGTAAGTGTGTGTTACCAGTGATGACATACAGATCCGAAACGTGGTCTCTAACTATGGACCTCATAAAGAAGTTCAAAACTACACAACGAGCGATGGAGCGGGCTATGCTCGGTGTTTCTCTACGAGATCGAATCAGAAACGAGGAGATACGTAGAAGAACCAAGGTAACGGACACAGCCTTGAGAATCATTAAGCTTAAGTGGCAGTGGGCCGGGCACATAGCGCGAAGAACTGATGGCCGTTGGGGCAGGAAAGTTCTAGATTGGAGACCCTTCGACCAAAGACGCAGCGTAGGACGTCCACCAACAAGAGGACAGACGACCTTAAAAATATCGCAGGATCAAACTGGATGCAGACCGCTAGTGATCGGTCGCTGTGGAAAGCCGTAGGGAAGGCCTATGTTCAGCAGTGGACGTCCTTTGGCTGATAATGATGATGATGATGATGATGACTATGCATAAGACCTATTAGAAACAAATAAGTTTTCTTTAATTACGTATAAGTATACAATGAAGTGAGAAACACAAGTGCATTAGCTACTTACTTTGGGATCAGAGGTGGAGTTGTGTAAAGCAATCGTATTCATTTGACAGTTCAAAACGTAAGGTATGTTCTGTAAAAATGGCAAAGAACAAAGCGTCTGACAGATCATACCGTACGTTTTAAACTGTCAAATGAATACGATTGTTTTACATAATTCCACCTCAGAGCAATGTATGTGATCGGTGTACAATATTTATGAATATTATTATATTTATACAAAAAATATTGAACATTTTGGTATGTAACGCAGTTTTTAGGGTTCCGTAGTCCAACAAGGAACTCTTATAATTTCGCCATGTCCATCTGTCCGTCCGCAATTCAGCGCAGAGACCCGAGGTCCTAGAAAACTGTGATTTAGTATGAGTAAATATTCATATCTTCCCGCCAAATTGGTAAAATATATTTTTGGGGTACCTCTCATACCAGTAACGAGTGGATGTTTTTTTTTCTTTTGCAAAACTCATCGTGTGGGGTATCGTTGAATAGGTCTTTTAATATGGTTTTTGCTATTATAATTTTTCAATAAAGTGGCCTGTTTCCGTAATATTCAGTTTTAAAAGCCTAATTTTTGTTAGAGTCCAACCTACTACCATTTATCTAGGAGAGGATGGGAAACCCTCGTAAAAAAATCAAAGCAGTAGCATATAAATGATGAATTTATAAGGAAAACTATAACGCTATGCTAAGTTCACAAATAACGGAAAAGTTGTCCATAAACTTAAAGTAAAATAATTTTCACGTAAATTTTTGCAACCAATACGCGTCAAGATATGAAATTGAAAATGTAGATTGGTTTTGATTGTCTCTTTTAGTTGTAAAAAAAAACAAATTTGTGTGTTTGCGTCATCAAAAGATATAACAGTTTCTGTCTCTTAATTTCGCATATTTTATTATTTAACGGGATCATAACCTTAAGATAATCTGAATCATGTTTATTAGCAGTTGAATATCATTCTTACTCGTACTTACGTATAAATATTAAAAAATCTATGCTTCTTTGAAATTTTTTCTTAAGCAATAAATTCATTTTTGTCCACCAATTTTGTCTCAACGTTGTCCATGCAAAATGACAAAAAATTTGCTTCAGACTACACTCGCAGGACGTTATTACGGCAATACTCGTATATGTGCTAACACAAAGTAAATACGGAACCCTTCGTGAGCGGTCCAAGTCCCACTTGGCCGGTTTTTAAATAGTTATTTGCCCGCTTTTTGGTGTATTTGTTTCTAAACGTATGACCAGGCAATCCAAAATAAAAAAAAAACTAAGAGAAGGAACTCTTATGTCCTCGTGTCTGAAATCCTAGCGTGTTCTAGTTGTGCGATTAGTGTTTAATCTATAAATAAAAATAAATACTTATCTGTATATTCCAGTATAGTTTTACTTATTTAATTCCCACAGTACATTGTCGCTTTAAAGAATTTGCGAATATATTATTACACACCACGACCGAAAAACAGACGGATTGACAGACAGAAAAGATACAGACTGAGTGCGACTTCACGAGTGACAACAGCGCGTCTCTCTAATGTGAAGGGCTTACTTTGTCGTTTTAATGTATGAAATTGGCAGCAGCTTGACTGCCGCACGACCGTTGCGCTGCTAAAGTCGCCTAAATGTAAAAGCGCACTTAGACATTTGTATAATTATCCAAAATATATATAGGTATTCGTTTGAATTCCGAAGAGTCGAACTAGTAAGACAGAGGTTTAACGCGAACCTTTAAACCTCTACGGTACCAACTGAATTTCAGTAAAATCACAAAATAGCTGTACTATTTAATAAAAGATCCATAGTTCAAGTACTGGGTGTTAAAAAAGTACGAGCCAAATTCAAGTGTATGGTAATCAATCGAGAATATAATCCAGGAAAAAAATATAAAAAAATGTTTAAAATACATATATTTTTTAGGTTCTTTTTATTTCCTTTTCTTTTGTTATACATGATGTAAAAAACTACGAGAAAATTCAAGGGTGTGGTTTTAAGTCTAGTTAAAAAATAAATGAAAATAATAAATAAATAAGAATAGAATAAAAATATATATTTTATTTTTCTTGTATTCCAAACTCGATTGACAACCACCCCCTTGAATTTGGCTCGTACTTTTTTAACACCTTGTATATTAAAAAAAACACGAAACTTTGTATTTACTGACTTTGCGTACGTTAACACATGTGCTCCAAACAAACTTGAGCAGATAACATTATATTCTGTGCAGTAGACAAGCGTATGACGACAATTTCGTAAATAGGTATTGTGTACCTAGATACAATCAATAACACCCTGATTTTAAAATTAGTAATAATTTCTATATCGAAGCACACCATTATTTTTCAGTTAGATAAGAATATGAAAAGTTGCTAAATTTAATCCCATCCGGTATAAAACAAGCATTACACAGTAGGTGACTTTATACTTTGTAGAGTTTACCATAGATTTAACAGCCAGGTATGTTTTGTAATCTCAACTCTTCCTTTACTTAAGGCAGCATCGCGTCGGTTGCAAACTTCCTATCTATACATACACGTGTTTCGCTATAACACCTCAGCCATTCCCCGACAAAGGCGGAGTTTAAGCGGAAACACTAATGGCTAATCAACGTGTAAAATGGCCCACACTTTTAACCGCGGAAGTGTTATACACTAGTCAAAGAAATACAATACCTATACTTGACCTTATAACAACCTTAGTCTCAAGTTTGTTCGAGCGTACTACAATACTTTGTGTCTTTTAATTACTTGCTTATGATACTGATCCACGCGACTTCACCCAAGCAAGTATTGTCGAATTTACCGTCTTTAACTAAACTATAAAGTTCATAAATTTACTTACAGCGATACATACATAAATGATTAATAGTTTTTCAAGATCATTTTGTTTCGTTTCAGACATTGAAAAATGTCCTACTTTCAAGAACCGAACTGCCTTAAGACGCTTTACTAACGCGCGTTAGCATCGATGAAGTCGCACTGCATCAATGCTAAATTAAATCTGTTCATTGCGTCAGTCGCGATGCTGAAGCGCGTTTCCAAAACGCGCGATTGCGTCAATGCTAAGAGTATATCACTTGCTACCTCGCGTCATCTTTTGTTTGAAGTGCTGCCATTTTTTCTGTGATGAGTGCAAGCGATGCTCAATGAGCAAAGGCTAGTCGCGGGAGTCCTCAAACGTTCGTACAATCATATGAATAGGGATGTACCTACAACTGCTACAGGAAAAATACAAATACTGTTCTCAAAATAATAGCTTTATAGTAATCGCACGAAAGAAATTCGTTTGTGAAATAACAATAAACCCGAAACGGTTGATTATTATTTCACAAACGAGTTTTTCACATACGCTCGACTATGCATCTGAAGGCAAAGGAATTACGTCTGTCTGTCAAACTGTGCGCTTACCCGTACCATGTTTGCTTGGAATGTTCCTGTCAGCTGAATACCACAACAACAATTGTACATAATGAAAAACATTACAGGTATTACATAGGTTGTTTGGCGGAACGATTCAGGTAGATGTTTCTTGGGCCAATAGAGGACACCTATGCAATAATTTAATGTTATGGTGAAAACTGCGACAATTTATAATTTATCGTCTAATCTCAAGTGCCAAGCTTATTTATCAAATAGATGATATATGTAGGTATATTCTCATAATTTCAGTAAAATTTCATGTGTCTAGTAGTTAGTGAAAGGTAAGCTCGTGAATGTTCCAAAGAAATTATCTCTTTAAAAATCTAAGGAACACGAATATTGAACTATCTTTCTATGAAGGTCCAAGAGGCATATTATAAACTTTTTGGTAGTTTCTTATGACTTAAGTTTTACACACATCTTCCTTGTCAGCGTGGTCACCTATGCCAATTTTAAATGATAAAATATAATACTAGTAACTATGATATTTCGAAATAAATATGATATTTAAAAAAAAACTGGAACCACGGGGATGTGCCCCGCAAGACTACTTTCGTAATATCACTGCCATTCTACATACTATTGTGTGATGCATTATTTGAATTAGTCCTTTTATTAAAATTCAACTACTATTTATCTCACTGCGAGACCATATATTATGACAAAAGAGTTACAGGGTTTCTATGCGTAATGAAAACACACAGCAAATTTGTTTTCTTGTTAAAGTTACATTTAAAAAAAATCAATCATCCTATGCTAGTGATCACAATTTTTTAATGTATGTAAATAACAAACACATAACACCATGTCACTTAAAACATATTCAAGATGTAAAAAGCATTGGCATTTTTTCATTCTGACGTCCTGACATGTATGCAAATAAATATTGATGCGAACACCAGATACATCTTACCAGACGTCGACATAACATTTTAGCGTCTCTCAATTTTCTCACTTCTTCAATCGCAACTGTCTTTGTGTAAATTGTTTTGTTTTATTTTTGACAAGCGAAATGCAAACGAGTTTACATTGATTGAGATTGATTTTATCAGGTTTATATTCTAATACACTTAGGCCCCGTTTCCTCTATACTTTACATAAATGCCGTCACCAGGCATTGGTTGAATATTTACCATTGTGCGTATTTTTTACATAAAATGCCTTGACCAATAGAATAGCCATTTCGATATTTGATAGCGGTTATTTTCTTTAAAACGACATTCAACCATTATTTGTATTTAGAAACCTAGCCTAAGCCACTTTTGCAGACTAAATCAGCATATAACCCGAGGTTAATCGCAAAAAAAAAGTAAAAAAAAAAAACGGGGGAGGTGTAGTGTGCGCCTCACGTATGTGTAAACAATACCTATTACTACGCACACTACAAATGTGAATGCGGCTTTCTATCTATCCTCTACACGTTTCACTTCTGACATAAGTTTCTAGTAATGGTAGGGTTTTTAAACAGAGCAAATTAACACAAGATGAAATCGCTTTTATTGATCTACTCTACTGTGATTGTTCACCATAATACTGGGCAAAGCATTCCACCTACCGTTTCGTAACTCCTAATGAATAAGTACAAATGTGCATTAGTGCGACTATTGTTGCGACAATTGTTCCGTAGTTTGTTGTGGTCGCGTTAACTAAAGACAAAACCTTATAAGGCTAGTTAAAAATGCAATTTATATATCTGGGCTTTACCTTCGCGTTGTGTCGTCAGTTCTTGAACAAAAATCAATTGTAGACTTTAATTGTGATACTTATAAGTATTGCAAAAAAATATATTTTGAAATATTATTTTATATTTGCTCTCAAATACTACTCGTACCTTTCCAGTATTCTTTATATTTTCCGTGAAAACAACTCTCTATTCTAAAAACTTTTAACAACAACCATCAGAGCCCTCATTTTAAGGGTTCCGTAGCCGAATGGCAAAAAACGGAACTCTTATAGTTTTGTCATGTCCGTCTGTCTTTATTTTTTTTATCAAACCTATGCGTGTGTGATGTCAATAGATAGGTCTTTTCTAAAACCATTGTTTTTTTTAAGTGTAACGTTTGATACATAGACGTTTATTTTTTATTTCTTTCTTTAAACCCCCAGTGCGCGAGATCGACTCGCACTTGGCCGGTTAATTAATCACTCGCGTCAAGATGACGTGTGATATTAATTGATTAATGTCCGATTTTCCAATGAAAATTAATATAATTTCATACAGGATCGATTAAAAATGTATTACTAAATTTTGTGAGTAAAGTCCGATATCCTTTGCTAGTCGAATAATGTAAACAATCTTCTTATAACTTTTAAAATAACATCAGTAAATAAAATTCATGTTCTATTTGATTTTAAAACATCTCAGTGCTAAACGATGATTTACATATGTCAAGTGATTTTTGTGTTTATTTTATTTAATAAGAAATTATTTCGGTAAAAGGAATGTCACGTTTGTTCACAATATTTAACAATCAAAAAGGAATAGGCTTTACAAACGTCTACGGTCTTGTTATTTTTATTAATTTGTAAATAGTTTTAAAAAAATCATACTCGTACGTCATATTAAAACCAATGATTCAAAAATAGGGCCCAGGACTGCTGGCGAACATATTTGCGTCTCAACACCTTATTTCTTCACTTCTTCACACACATGTTATGATTATTGTAAGCTACTTAGCACTCAATACTCAAATAGCATCTGCTATTTGCCATCAATCCGCGAACAACATTGGAATGCTTCTATAAGTTCGTTTCCTTAATGTTTCCAAATGTGCCGAGACGCGCATCCATTACAAGTTCCGTCAGGGCTTTTACATAACTAGATCTCTTTCATAAGGCAATCGTAAATGGTGTCAGTGTTTCGATAGCACTAAAGAAAAACTTTGCTTACCACAACTCATAAACTCCCACCACACGTCGGTGGCTCCTTTTTGACGTCAGCAAAACCTCAACTGTAAAGACTAGGAAGTCCCAGAAGAAAGTAAAATCAGTAGATAATAATAATATCGGTAGAATTAGCTCAGTCCCATACATAGTAATATGAAACATGTTTTCATTTGACAGTGCTACAAATAATCTGTTTAGTGCACGTGTCGAGGCGTCCGCCATTTTCTGACCATACTCACACGTACGGAAATCGCATAGCAATCATAACTTACGTAATACCCCTTCCGTATGGGCTTCCGCGTGCATTGCACTCTAAATTATTCCCTCGCACGCTCTGTTATTAGCCGGAATACTAAACTTTGATGCACAGTCCAAATTGTTGCAGCTACGTTTTAATTGAAACACACAACTCTGTGGTTTAAATGAACTGTTGCGGTTTCATTTGCAATCTGATCTCTAAGTTATTGTTTGCGCCCTTTATTAATATACCTATTTACGTAAAACTATTGTAATGCTCTAAGCGCAGTGGAAGCAGCACTTTGGTAGTGATACCGAAGTAAAGCAACCTATAGCGCGGTCATGTTTGGATGGGTGGCCATTCCGACCTCATAAGTGACGTATCACGAGCATCTCCGTGCTTCGAAAGGCACGTTAAGCCGTTGAGTCCGGCTAATATCGGTTGATATTAGTCGTAAAGCCTAGTCAGAGGGGCGGACCTTATGGCCGGCTTGATAACATCTGACGAGTAGGGTCAGTCGCTTGCCTTGCAAACACCTCTCCTCCACCAACCCGCACTGAGCCCGCGTGGTGGAGTATGGCTAGTTAGTTAGAGTAGTAATATGAGGTAGTTTGACCTCATAGTTGAGGTAAGGCCTTTTCCCAGCAGTGAGATGTTACAGGCTAATTTACTTTTTATGTAAAACATGGCGCAGTGTTAACGAAAACACTAAGCATTATAATAAATAATTCCCTGTTTACACTCTACATAAGCAACGAAGCTTTGCGCAAGGAACTCTATGAAACTCTGCGTGCGTATGGCGATGTTGCTTTGACAGTTCATCAGCTCTGCTTATCGTCAAATTGGCAATTCGTTTTGCGATTTCGCATTATATTATGAATAATATCATAATATTTTAAACATATATATTAGTGGGAATCGAGTTGCCTGAAAATTGTATGGATTAAGCATGATCGCATCGCCTCCTGATCCTTATATTTTCCTATTACTAACTCCCGCGGAGTTAAAGTAAAATGGTGAGTGCTTCTAAAATTGATGAGATAATTAATCACTTAATTTGAACTTATAATAAAGCTTAGTGAAACTTTGTCACTGTTGATTTATATCCCAGCTAGAAATTAATCAAAATAGATCCAAACTGTTCCTTAGATTATTATAGAACGATATTTTACGGAGGAGACTGTTCGCTTTTTGCGAGACAAGAAGCCATCTATACTGGAATGAATAATGGAAGGCCCTATAAATTAACTTTTGTCGCAGAAATCTGGAGAAGATCGTCAATTTTGCACATTGCGTTTGAATTTATTTTATGCAAGTTAGATGATTAAATAGCTTCTTAATAGACAATAGAAAAAGAATAATATTGAGTTTTAATAAAAAATACGATATTGTACTGTTGTTTTTACACCGCATTGAAGTGGATGATAAAAGCCTGCCTTGTATACACATATTATAAGGCCCGGTTGCGTGATTGATAGTTAACTAAACTTATGGTTAAATATCGTTACCTTGCTGGTAACGACATTGATCAACTAAATGTCAGAATGATTTTTTAATGACCATTGGTCACGGTAATTTTGTCTGACTCTAATGAGTATTTTTTATTATTTGTGACAATGTGATTGTCATCCTGGTGCCTCTATTTTCCTTCATTTGATTTTTTTCTAATGTACCTTAATGTTTTTTTAATCATGTTTAATGTGTAACTAGCATACTAACGCTTCATGCGACTGTAACTCAGTATGTTAATAATAAATATTGTTTCTTCATAATACACACAATTATAAATATTCAGCCACTGACACCATTTAACTATTACTTTAGTTAACTATCGTTCACGCGACAGACCTTTCTGACTTGTAGATACAACTAAACTTGTTTGGTGATAGATTTGATAAGGTCGCATTTATCAAAGGTCGTCTAAATGTCAATCATATTCATGAATTAGTAAAATAATTTGCAAAAGGTCAAGTTGTGTGTAAATTAACGGTTGTGAATGTGATTATTGATTTGACTGTTATTCTGTTGTACGTATTCTTAGTGTACATCACGTGATAGTTTCAAGCGTATTCACTAACCACCTGCCTTAGCTTTAAACGGATGCCACATAGCTTACGACACTTAGGAATAATGTGTTTTTATTAGTCAACTAGCGGTATTGAGTTTGCACCCTCTTCTCCCGTCACAGCGTGATGTTTTAGGCCTTCCTCGATAAATAAGATATCCAACACGTTTTTTTTCACATCGATTCAGTAGTTCCTGAGATTAGCGCGTACAAGCAAAAAAATAAACAAACTCTTCAGCTTTATAATATTAGTATAGATTATTTTGCAAATTAATATGTTTATTAGTTTCATTAATTAGCCTTCCAAAATAATGTCCAGTAATAGGATCACAGTAAACAATAAAGATTATAATAATAGAATTACGAGTATATGATGAGTTATTTATGCTCGTGAGCCACCGAAACTTGAGACACAAGCATCAGTGATTCTCGTAAGCTACCATAGTGCGGTATCTTATCGCGAATCATAGAGTTTAACTCTTTGCGAAGTATGTGCATAGTGAGAACACTAAAGACCGTGCATTATCGATAATTCCCGCAATTGAGCAGACAAAGCAGTTGCCACTTAAATGCGATTAGTTTGAGCCAACATTCTGGTACGGCAAGTGAACATAAAGCAAACAGTTTGATAATTCATTCATTGTTTAAAACAAGCTAGACCATTGAGCGCAGAATTGGATAGTAATAGAAATAATGCGGAATTGATTTCAGTCATTTGAATACTTTACCCATGAAAATACTCGTGAAAGAACCCTTACACACTGCGACTTTTAGCATCGATGCAGCCGCGCGTTTTGAAAATGCGCTTCAGCATCGCGAATCACGCAATGAACAGATTTTATTTAGCATCGAGTCGCGCGTTGGCATCGATGCAGAAGCGCGACTGCATCGATGCTAACGCATGTTAGTATCGACACAGTCGCCAAAATACAGTACATAATTTGAAAATTTTCAGCTTCTACATCTCGACTATACCGATGCTAACGCGCGTTAGCATAGCGACTGTATCGTTGCTAAAAGTAGCGCAGTGTTTAAAGGTTGACATTTTGCGACTGCATCAATGCTAACGCGCGTTAGCATCGCGACTGCATTGCTGCTAAAAGTCGCAGCGTGTAAAGGGTCAATGAGTTGATAGTAAATGGCTTCTGCCTCTTATCTTCAATTTTAAATACTAACAACTCCAACCAGCGATTGATGAAGTTATATAAAAGGATAAAATTAAATAAACAGAGCGATTTTCTCGAACTATTTTATGAGCATCTTCCTTCTTAACATAGTTGATAGGCCCTTCCTGTGATCAATCTTATATGACACGGGATTATTTACTGAAGAGATTTCCACTCGGACTGATGCTCTAGCTGTTAGACCAAGTATTTGGCTAGTATATGTATCATTTAGATTTTCTTTCTAAATAATAAACATCAACCTAATTTATTTTAAATCGTAATATCCTACTAATCCTCTAAGTACATATAAAAATATTGTATACAGCTTGAAAAATACCAATAAATGCTGAACTGAGCCCCTATTTTTGAATCACTTGCGACAAGATGGCGTGTGATATACATTGATCAATGTCCGATTTATTTAAATAAAAAAAAGTATTTTTCCACACGGGAGTGATTGAAAAACGATAACTGAATTTTGTGAGTTTCGTCTATATTTCGCGTGGTTAACATTGACTTTTTAATTAATTCTCAAACGAAATTCACACGCCATATTCAAGCAAGTGATTCAAAAATTGGGCCCCTTCACTTACTGTGACAGCTGTAAATTTCCACTTACTCGTTCGATATACATCCGTTGTAATCGACTCTGTTTCGATCAAGAGTAAACACAACACTATCAGCTTCCCAGAAACTTTTCCAATCTTCGAATAGACTCAGCTTACGTAATACGTATTACAGTTAATGTCAAAGCTAATGTGTGGGTACCGTCGATCTAGTCCTACAACCTTAATCCCAGAAACAACTGCAAAGAGAACCATTTTAACTTTGACCTGATGAGAAACTTACCTTCTTACTGCGTATCATCGCCATGCTGCTGCCTGAATGTTATGGGATTATATCTTGGACCAGCTCCAGTAATGTTCACGTGGTATCTGTGTTGCAAAATAGATGTCGAAGGGCCGATTTTTCAATGGTCAGTTAAAACTTATCAGACTGATAAATTATAAGGCGATAATTTAAAAAAAAATAGTTACATAGGATTGCCGACAATTACGTGGCAATTCAAATTAGCCATATTGAATTTTGTTCGACGAATATTTCTTAGCTGACTATTGAAAAATCAGCCCTAAGAATAATTACGTTTACAGCGCCAAGTCACACATGCAGAACCAACGTTATTTGTCAAATTCTTACGTCTATATGTTCGAATTCACGAAAAAAAGTGACATACATAATTATAATACTAGGAACAAGAATAAGCTTGCTATTCCACAATTTAGGCTCCGAAAGGTTGGTAATTCTTTCAAAGGGAAATGTATAACATTTTTCAAAAAACTACCAGAACACATTGCAAAATTACCGATCAATAAATTTAAAACTGCCATTAATGAAACCCTAATGACGAAAGGGTATTATAAAGTAGATGATTATTTAAAAGATAATAATGTATGGACTTGCATGAATACTACAAACATTGTAAACCTTTTGAAAAGAGGCATTAACAATAGTGACTGAGTTTGAGTTTGTTGCGCAGCTTCTTCTCAGCACTAGCCCAAAATTGTCCCGAAGCTGTGGTAGGGTTTATATTGGGACGTGTAAAAGTGTCCTCAATGGGCCTATTTGCATAAATAAATGACTTTTATGACTTTTATGTGGATTTATAAGAAAACACAGTAGACGTTTACGAGTACAGCATTTCAATGAAGATTTGCGTTGCGCAAACGATTACATTCTGACTGCGGCTAGGCTGGAGCTATATATCCTTTGGACATTCCCACACATCGCCATCTAGCCCCAAAGTAAGCTACTCAAAGCTTGTGTTATGGCAGGGGGGTGTCACTCCGAAGTTTAGGTACATTCGAGCGACTCGGTACGCCGAGCATAAATGAGCGCTAGGCTGTCGCTCGCGGACCGCGCCATACGCCTGTGACTGTGTTTATTTTCTCAGCCTACGCGTATGTTAGTGCCACGCGTATGTTCGTGCCACGCGCCGCTCGCAACCCTGACACATTCAAGGCCGCGAAATAGGGAAAGCGTTACGTGTTAGAAAGAGACAGGTATAGATAGGTAAATGAAACAACCTTGAATTAAAATCGTGCGAAGTGAATTGCACTTCATTGCGTTGTAGCGAAAGTTGTTTTTACTTTATCATTCTTCGCACAGTGATCCTTCTGTACGTAGTACTATTATATTTTCTGTGGTTATGGGTGCCAGAAAACGGATATAATAGTTAAATACTTTTTGTTTGTAAAAACATACATGATATACATAGACAACACCCAGACCGATACAAACAGACATGTTCACGCACACAAATGTTTGTATTGTGCGGGGATCGAACCCGCAACCCGCTGCGTAGTAGGCGATTTCTCGACCACTACACCAGACGGGTCGTTAATTAAAGGTCAATTTAAGGTCTATCTGTACTACATGGCTAAAGGTACATACCATATCCTAAGTTAATTATAGCCATCCATGGTACTAAATTTGATTGAAAAAAAACTATGGATGTTATTAGTTAAACAGGCATTTTCTTATATACATGAATATTTCAATGATGAGTTTAAATACATTTTTACATTGTATAGTTTCAATTGAGTTTCAGAAATGACATTATTTATTTTTTAATTTTATATTTTTAATTTCACCGCAGTTTATTGTGAAGTTAAATAAATTGAAGAAATGACTTTATATTTGATATACTATTTCTGTTCTCATGTACCCATGGTGAATTGATCTAACTGTAATTTACTAAGTTTATTTCTTCCCGAACACCTCGTTGAGGTTAGAATGTGTCTAAATAACTATCCTTTGCCTATGTGGATGGTCTTCTGTTTTATTAGGGTCCCGTAGCCGAATAGCAAAAAACGGAACCCTTATAGTTTCGTCAAGTCCCTCTGTCTGTCTGTCCGTTCGTATGTCATAGCCATGTATCCTGTAACTATAAGCATCGCACTGTTGAAATTTGGTAAGAAGATATATCCTGTTAACTGCTTTACGATTCTCATACAATAAATAAAAAATAATGACATTTAAGGGGGGCTCCAATACATAAAACTAAAACCAAAATTTTAGTCAAACCTATGCGTGTGGGGTGTTTATGGATAGGTCTTTTAAAATGACATAGAGATCCCCAAAACCATTTTCTTTTAAAGTCAAACGTTTCATACTAGGTTCCGTTCCCTACCTATTTCGGAATATTTTTCCATTCTTTTTATGATTGGTCGAGTATGAAATATCTCTTACTCTCTTTAAGCCTCATTGGCAATGAGTGTTTTTGAGATAAAAAACTTCAAAAGCAGAATATTGAAAATGATTTTGGCATTAAGTCCGCCATATGTACCATTTTTATGTTGTGTCCATGAAGTTTAAATAAATAAATATTGACTTATGAGTACCTTACGTTTATTAAACACGAAAGAACCCTATTTGAATATGAACTAAATTGTATTACAGCCGTGTTGAGTACCAAAGAATAATGTAATGTAAATAGAGTTGGGCAGGTAAAAAAACAAAATGGTAAGTAATGAAAAATATGGTAATTTATGGTAAAAATGGTAAAATACTCGTAATTTACCAAATAGACCGTAAAATATTCAGTTGCTATATTTATTTATTTTATAATTTGTGCATGCTTAAAGCTTTAATCCAAACGGTTGTTGGCGGTGTTGATGGTAGAAAACACTTCAAAAATTGATTATTTTTCGAAGGGTTTCCAATCTAGAACTTTTCTGACCCAGCGGCCATCAGTTCCCTGCTATGTGCCCTGCCAAAATGCCTGCTGCCACTAGAGCTTACTGATTCGTAGGGATATGTCCGTTACCTTAGTTCTTCTACGTATCTCCTCGCTTCTGATTCGATCACCGAGCATAACCCACTCCATTGCTCGTTGTGTGATTTTAAGCTTCTTTATGATGCCCATAGTTAGAGACCACGTAACGGATCCGTATGTCTTCACTGGTGACATACACTGGTTGAAAACTTTCGTCTTCAGACACTGAGGTAATTGACACGAGAGGACGCTCTTATGCAGTTTCCCGAACGCTGCCTAGCCGAGTTGGATTCGTCAATTGACCTCTTTCTCAAAGTTGGACCTATCTAATTGGATCTTTCATCTAAGGTAGACGTACTCGTCAACAACTTCAAGAGTTGAGTTTCCAACGGATACTGGAGTAGGTATAACACGGGAACTTGACGTAATTTTCGTCTTTTCCATTTTTTTTTTCAAAGACACACCTGTTGGGATACTTGGTCGAGCATAGTGCCAAGATCATTCAGCGTCTTTGCCACAACGACTATATCATCGGCAAACCGGAGGCGTGTTATGTATTCGCTATTGACGCAGATGCCGAATCCTTCTCATTCCAGGAGCTTAAAGGCGTCTTCCAATGCCGCTGTAAACAGTTTCGGTGATATAACGTCTCCCTGTCTTACACCTTTCCGCAATGGAATCGCCCTCGTATTTTGTTCCTGTACTCGGACCGACCATGGTGGCGTTGTTATACAGACACTTTAACACCTATCGTCTATGTGACACCACTGAAGAGGCCTAAGCACCGCCCAAGTTTTGATCGAATCAAAAGCCTTCTCATAGTCCACAAACCCTAAACATAGGAGCATATTATACTCGTACTTCTCGGACTTCTGTATAATTTGCCTTAATAAATGTGGTCTATGGTACTGTAGCCTTTTCAGAATTCGGCTTGTTCGGGAGGCTGGAAGTCATCAAACCTACGTGCGAGACGCTTCGTGATTCACACTTGCGCGAGATTAATCATAGCATTTGTTGTACATGAAGATGCCGAAGGTTGAATTAGTTGTGGCTTGCGCTCTGCAACTCGTTAGTTTAGTTAGTTATCTTGAGTAAGAAAGTGATAAGGAACCGGCGACGGAGACGATGGTGAGGTGAATGATAAAAATGAGGCATTTTTTTCAAAAATTGTACCCTTTTTCGTCATTTTCAGTTATTAAATTAATAACATATAAAACGAAAACTACTGGTTTTGATGCAACTTACACTGTAGGTACCCTAAGTAGCAATATATCTGATTGAACAAAAAATAATCACTTCGCTATGATTTCTCGTTTTCTAGAAATCCGTGGTGAAAAAAACATCAAAACACACATACACTTACGAAATTTTGAACACGTGTTTGGAACTTTGGAAGCCTTAAAAGATTACCCCACTCGAACATATAAAATTCTAACAATATCACATACCTTATAGGTCGAATTGGTGACCTCCTTTTTTTAAAATAAACATGAATATGTTTATATTACAAACACAATATCACTCATAAATTACAAAGTACAAAACAAAAATAAACCTAATAAATATATTTTTGTGTGATGTGAATCCAGCTCAAACTTCGTGTTCGTATTGGCATGTAAAGAAGTATCATCATGCTAAGACAGTAAAAATGAGTGAAATGTTATTAATGGTTATTTGGTAAAGGATTTAAGTATATTTATACATTACGTTTTGTTAATTAAAATCATTTAAATATTTTCCCAGTCATCGGTAATTTTACCGAGTAAATTACATGTTTTTGGTAATTTACTCGAAATTGCGTAAATTACCGGTCACAAACCCAACGCTAAATGTAAATTATGTTTCAAGACCTGAACACCGACCTCATTAACAAAATCTCTTTACGACTCTTCAGTATCGTCTGAATTTTAATATAATGTTTAAGCTTTTCTTTATACGGAAAACAGTTGGGTTACCATATTGTTATCTAGAGCAGATTAAATTAAGTGTTTTTATCAAAAAATTGAAACAGGTTTTTGAATGGAAATAGATTATGAAATATATATGCTTTATTCTTATCGACCTACCTACGTAAACGTATTTAGTATCTATATTTACTTTCTGGGACCCTATTTTATAACGCCATATTTATGTGAGTGATTCAAAATAGAGCTCCAGATCCAATTCTCGCAAAAAATATATCATAAAGAGTCTTAAGTAGTATTTAATATAATTTGCATATTTAAGAGTGGAATCATTTGCTAAATGTTTGTTTGCTTTATTTCCACTTCAAACAAACAACAAATTCTGCAGCAGAAATGCTTAGTCAGCTGCTGCCTAAGCCCCTCCATCTAGTTATTTATGAGAATACAACGGCCATTTTGTTATGATTATTCGGCACAATAAAGAAGGTATTTTTATTTGTATTCGATAAAGGAATGCGAGATTTTAGAACGTTTGCCAAAAAGTAAAAATAGGGCCCCAAATAAATAAAGATAACAAATACATTGACGTAGATAAATAATAAGTTCATATATTATAAATTATAACATATTACTAAAAAATAAACCTGTTATAAATGGTTATTAAAATTACTAAATATATTCTGTTCCAGATAACAAATGGTTAAAGTCTGCTCCTTTTTGCTTGTCAAATATTGTATTGTCAACAATCGTGACATTCCTTTTTTCCGAAATAATTAATTTTAAATAAAATAAACACTACAATCTCCGATTCATAATCATAATCATAATCATATATTCTCACCATAAAGAAAATACAATATTAAGAAAATCAAATTTTTGGTACATATAGATTATGGTGGGTTGATACCTGAACTAGGATGATTCCTGTATCTCAGGTTATCAACCCTCCACCCCATCTGTGATCTTATCTTATGTAATGAGCAATATTAGTGAGTAAATTTTTAAAAGGTAGATACATCAATTTGGAGGGTAGTTTTAATCGCGCTAGCAACCGTGCGCCAAGTCGCCGAACAATTATCAATCCCACATTTACTTCGTGCGAAGCTATTTTGTAATAAAACTAGTTGGTGTGTGGTACAAGTTAAAAAACCGACTTCAAAACCAAAATGCACTAAAAAGTCTTAAATAAACTCTTCACCATTGAAAGAAAAGGAATCCGTTTTAGGCAAACAATTTCTTTTTGGAGTCGGTGCTGTGATAGTTGATGCTTGATGGTCAAAGTGATGGCACCGACTCCAAAAAGAAATTGTTTGCCTAAAACGGGTTCCTTTTCTTTCAATGGTGAAGAGTTTATTTAAGACTTTTTAGTGCATTTTGGTTTTGAAGTCGGTTTTTACTTTTTTTTAAAGTTCATTTTATTTCTTTATTTTTAGTGATTACATAAGAGGGGGGGGGGGGGGGAGTTGCACCTTATGATTCTATTTTCTACGAAGCTACAAATTACCTTTCATACGTTTCGTCATTATAATTACTGAACTCCTAGGCGTTAAGGAGTTCCACCATCAGCTCAGCCCCACAAAATGTTGACTATCAGACGTAACAAAACGTCAACATTAAGATTGTAGTAAAGAAACACTATACGTGCCTTTAAAATTTTAGGGTTTCCCTCGAATACACCAAGATTCCATCATCAGATCCCAAAATGGAAAAAATGGGACCAACTAGAAGGTATACCCTCTAAGAAGGTGAAAAAATTTTTCGATTCGGTCGACAAACGACTGAGATATGAGGTAACATACATACAAAAAAAAAATCATGATAAAAAAAAAAAACATACAGTCGAATTGATAACCTCCTCCTTTTTTGAAGTCGGTTAAAAAATTACCAGCGACTTTGCAATTAATTGCTAAGATAAAAAATATGAAAATATATAAAAGTATACTTACTGACTAGCTTACTTAACATGCGTATACAAGCATTCTAGATTGTAGTAATATTATATTATTTGTAGCATTAATAATAATTAACAAACTTTTAACTTTATTTACAAATTAGCTTTAGTGCTATATCCATATAGTGGTTTATAAATATCTAGTATTATATCTAGTAACTTTAATATTTATTTTTATACAAGTGTGAGTGTTGTGTTGTGTGTGTGTGTGTGTGTGTGTGTGTGTGTGTGTGTGTGTGTGTGTCTTGGGATCAGGTTAGGTTCCTAGCTAGGATACCTGCCACTAACTTAGGTATGAATTATGTATGAAAGGGCATAACAAAACAACAACTATCGTAAAGACATTCAATTGACTAACCTAAGTAACAATTTTAAGTATGTTCTCTGTTGCGTCGTAGCCGAGTGCTTTCAAATTGTTAGCTAAAACATCATAGAGTCATTGAAATGTCTATATAGAAACGGTCCAGTGAATGAGAATTGACGTCGCGCAAAAACTGTGTTAACATTTGGCACGTGGGTGCGTATTCTTCGTTTATGTTGTGGTAATTGGGAGGGATCAACTGTTTTATGGTGGCGAATGACTGTTTGCATAATAAACAGTTGTCTGACTGTGAGTAGGTTCGCTTCTTGAAACAATGTTTCAGTTGGGTGCAGCCTGGGTTTTCTCAGCATCACTTTAATAACGGCTCTTTGCGCTCTTTCTAGCTCTAGAAGGTGTGTTGCAGCAGCACCACCCCATACGGGAATACAGTACGTTAGGAGGGATTGGCCAAGAGCAAGGTAAATTTTCCTGATGAGGTTAGATTACATAGATAAATTATCGTTTTACACTGATATCTTGTAAAATCCAATAAAAAGTACATGAATTTTATTCACTGATATTATTTTAAAAGTTATAAGAAGATTGTTTGAAACTTTACCGAACTGTTTTCTAAATAAAGGAAAGCTTTGAAATGGTCATCAATACATGGAAATCTTAAAGACGTGTGTCAGAATCAAAAAGTAAGCTTAACAAATTAATTAATAGAACACATTTGTGTAAACAAAATTGCTATTGTGAAGCAGGCGTTTCATTTTTTTATTTTTTACCCAAACACTGCTGCGATTACGGCCGAGGTGATTACAACATATTGTATAAATATTATATTTATGATAAAAAATACATTGACATTGTTAATTATAAATATAGTCTTTAGTCTTAGTCTCTAGTTTAAAATATCAACAGTTATTAGTTAGTAACAGATTTGATTTCCGTGTTTGCACGAGTGCAAAATAAAAAAAAACATAGTAATACTAGTAGAGTCCAGAAAATATAGAGCCAATAAAATTTAATTAGACGCATTAACCATGATGAATAGCCCACAGCTCGGGACATTAGCGTAATTATATTGTGATTTCGGAATAATCGCATGATGTATAGCCTCATAACAACTTCTAATTTTGCTGAATGACTGGTTATAGTAATTTCGTGCAACGAGAAACATTGCTTTGACACATAATCGTCATGTATTACATTTATAAAAAGCTCAACCGCAAAAACCGCTACGTTTTACTAAGTCAACTTTTTTTTTCTAAGAAGCTAATGCTAGTTAACAGGTAATTTAAAAAGAAATAACAAATGTTAGTGCTCGAAATTGTTTTGACAATATGTGGCCTCTTGATTTTACCGAATTGTGCAAGTACTGACATCGTTAAAAATCGATTATGAAGTCGCAAAGAACAGCAAACGCGTGCAATAAAAACGTTAAATTGCTTCAATACAATATTTTCTTTCGAAAACTGGCTTTGGTAAACTTCTGCGAAGGTAATTTTGTACTTTATTAGTGCCCCCAGGGTCGCTTTTTCTAAAATAGATGTTCCAGTATAAATCGGGTTTCCAAATTCAGCCACGTTTAAATTCTAATTTACTTTAACGATTGCTTTAATAAATCTAACTAGCGTATGTTCTATTTTTACACAAGCATGTAAACATAAGACAGGTAAGGATCTAGACCATTAACAATGTTGACCGACAGTGCATTAACAAATTACTTAATGAAAACTTTACGTTAACGACAAAGTGTCTCTTTAAATATATTTCAGGTGAGCTTGGTAGCGTATACAAAGACAATATTATTTATACTTCGTTGCAATTAAAGTAAAATACAGAATTTTAACATGTAATTAAACGGAATAAGTAGGACCTCGTGAAAGTTGGCCCCAGGATATAAATGGCTATTAATTAATCCTCTTCTGGTTGAATCGGGAACCGACGCCATATTTCCTTTGTGTAATTGTCAGGATTAAATATTAACGACGGTTTCTCGTTTTATTATACATTACGCGGAAACGTTCAAAGAAAGATAGATGTTTGCCTCAAAGCCTTGAGTGACGGATTGAGTTTAATTGCCAGGAAAGCGTTAAAAGATGAAACACTTACTCTGCTGCAATCCACAATGATTCCATTTCTTGCTTGAAAACAATCTCATAAAATGTCGGATAAAAAAGTAATACTACAATCATAATCATCATTATTTGCAAGAACACATAACAATAGGGCTTAGTTAATGATGAAATAGTTATATTATCATAAAATATGATGTTGAGAAAAAAGTTGATTGTCCAAGCCTCGATTGCATAATTTATGTGTTAACTTTTGAATTTGTAAGTTGTTAGACTTGCTTTATATTACGGCCTGTTTCAGAGTGTCCTAATAAGTTTCGGTTAGCATTATCTGTTCAAAACTTCATACCAAAAGACTTAGGCTCTCAGAATAAAATGTTTGAACTGAGCCCCATCCATGACGAACAATAAAATAAAATAAAATAAAACTTTTGTTTTGCAAATGGCGACTGATATACTTAATTGACGAATCAGGACACGCAGGGCTCCCGCCACAAACTCAACTCATAAAAAACCTAGATTTTTTTAAATAACACTGTAATAGTGTAGTGATTGTAATGTCACTGTTGCAATAATAATTTCCCTGCAACATGTAACCTGTTTAAAAGTGTTTCCACCGCTTTGCCAGTGGAGTGTTGATACGATTAAATATGATTATGTTTGTTACAGACGGTGAACATCAGTAGTTTTGGAGACGACGAATGCACAATGTCATTGAAATGATGTCCATGCAACATGGGTATTTTAACTCGATTCAAAGGAGGAAGATGCGGTCTATACGCATTTATACTTGCTATTCATATTCCGATACTGCAAGGAGAAGGACAGCCATCATGCCCTGCTTTATCAGAGAACCCAATCTGTCCTTGCTATAATATCAAGGAAGGTAAGTCCTGTCTACTTTTGACTGCACTCAAAGAAATCGGGTCTACATAGGATATGATGAAGTTAATTATCAAAAACATCTATTGCAGGTCTCTTTTTGGAGTGTCCCAGCGCAACACCAGGGGTGGTCAAGAATGTCTTATCCAAAATAAAAGGATCAATACAATCTTTATCAATATATGATCTTGAAAGCTCAACAACAGAACTTAGGGCAGACTTGTTTCCATCAAACACAAGAATCATTAATTTACACATTTCACAATCAAATATAAATAAGATAAATTCAAATGCATTCACATCGCTTCGTGACTCGTTAGGGTCTCTAAGTATAATTTCTAGTAAATTAGACAAAATTCCTCATGAATCACTTGCCGAACTGTACAACATCGACGCACTTGATTTACAACTCAACGATATCAAAGATATTCAAGCAAACACATTCAGGAATCTCAAACTCAAGAAACTCAATTTAAAAGGGAATAAAGTTGTTAATATTTCAGAAAATGCATTTCACAGTCTAGAAGAGTCTCTAACCGAGTTAGATGTGACTGAAAATTTCCTGAATATTTTTCCCTTACAAGCACTCGGAAAGCTTAACAAGCTAAGTAGTCTGCGGTTAGCGTGGAATAAAATAAACTCAATACCAGATAATGTTAGTATTATAATACCTAATTTAATTTCTTTAGATTTAAGTTCTAATTTATTTACGGAAATTAAAAATAATTGGTTTAAATGCATACCAAAAATTAAAACATTAACGTTTTTTAGTAACCGCATACAAAGTATAGACGATGAAGCTTTTCATTCATTAGGTGATCTGGAAACTATAGATTTGAGTCGAAATAAAATAACAAATATTGACAAGAACGTATTTCAGAAGAATTACAAGATTCGCACAATAGATCTAAGCCATAACCATCTACATCACATAAAAGGTGTGTTTTCGAATCTGATGCATCTATCAGAAATATTTCTATCAGAGAATAACATTCTTGAAATTCCCGATGATGCATTCAAAAATGCTGTAAGCTTAACTGTTTTAAACCTAGAACATAATGCTATTCAGAGAGTGCTTCCTAATTGTTTTTCTTCTTTACAAAACCTGACTCAACTTCATATGGGAACAAATTTTTTGAAAAACCTTCCTCGTAATATTTTTCACACAAATTTTAAACTAGTAACATTAAGTTTAGATAATAATGAAATTAACGAATTAGATGAATTAATATTTGATAAATTAACTGAATTGAGAGAACTACGTTTGCAAAACAATAAGCTGAGTCATATTAAAAGAAATGTATTTAGCCCGCTACCGGGGCTTTTAGAATTACATTTACAGAACAATATTATTCAAAATATAGACTCACATGCGTTCATAACGCTTAAAAGTCTTCAACATATTAATTTGCAGGGTAATCGCTTATCTACGATTGGAGATGTATTTCCAAATAGGAATTCGTCATTAGTCTCAATACAGCTCAGCTCTAACTTTTTGTCGTTACTCAAAAATAGCTCTCTAAGAGGGCAAGTGAATGTGCAAATAATGTGGCTCAGCCAAAATAATATTAAGGTGTTAACTTTTAATTTATTCAATGATTTGTTCAATATTCAAAGGCTGTATTTGAAAAATAACAGTATTGTACATATAGAAAATAGGACATTTATGCACTTAAAAAGAGTTAAGTATTTAGATGTAAGTAATAATAAGCTCATGAAACTCACCAATGAGACATTTTATAAGCTTGTAACGCTGGAAGAACTGTATTTACAAAATAATAATATTAATCAAATCGCAAAAGATACTTTCACTTATTTGATCAAACTGAAAGTTTTGGATTTGTCACATAATGAAATAATTGTATTTGATTTTGACATTTCATCACTTCCAATTAGACAACTTCGACTCAATAAAAATTCTGTTTCAATCATTGAAGCGGACTCTCTCAAAAGTTTGCCGAATTTGAGTGATTTAGAAATGAACAATAACTTTTTGACTTGGGAAGACGTTATCCAAGTACAGATATCGGGTCTGAAATCTTTGACATTATCCAGAAATAACTTTACAATCCTCGAGAACAAAACATTTTCTCATTTACCTTCACTACAAAGTCTTTCACTGGAAGTATCGAACATATCGCACTTGCCCCCCGCAACGTTTATTAAAAATCAAAATCTTTTACGTATTAACCTAGCGTTCAATAGTTTGAGGGACTTGCACAAAGATGTTTTTGCTTATACTACTATATTACAAGAGCTCAATTTAAAAGGAAATAATTTTACTGATTTTCCTCACGTGGCCTTGTTTAACATCACTTCATTAGAAATACTTGATTTATGTCATAACCAATTGCAAAGCATTGACTTCTTTAAGTTTATAGGCTTACAAAATTTGAGGACGTTAAATTTATGTGACAATCATATTTCCGTTCTGAATGGTTTTAATTCACCAGCTTTGAAAAATTTACTGAGCCTAAATCTAAGCCGAAACATGCTAACAGTTCTTCCACCGAACTTTTTTCAACATTCTATTGGCCTAAAAGAAATCGATTTATCACACAATCTTTTTAAATATATTTCAAGCAATGGTTTGTCAGAAGATGTTTTGCCTACACTTACAATGCTGAATATGTCTCACAATAGCTTGACACAATTATTTCAAACATATCCTACAAAGCATTTTCCACAACTAGATGAATTAGTTGTAACCGGCACGAACTTATCAATAATAACAAGCAAAGATTTCGAACACTTTCCATCGCTCAAAAAACTTATACTGCAGAGAAATTCCATAGTACGACTGTCGCCTGGAGCATTTTCGAAACTACACAATTTGCATGTACTGGATTTAAGCCAAAACCAAATGGAAAACATTCCCAGAGAGAGACTCCAAGGATTATATTCCGCACGTTTGCTGAATATATCACAAAATATCATCAGAGAACTTGAAGAATTTACATCAGATTTGCAAAGTTTGCAAAAGTTAGATGTTTCTTTCAATCATATAACAAGAATAAGCAGAGATATATTCAGAGGCCTGCTAAGCCTTACTGAGTTATATTTGAGAGGGAACTGGTTGTCAGTAATATCGTCAGATGCATTTCAGAGTTTGAATAAAATAACATTTATTGATCTGAGTCATAACTACTTCGAGAATATTCAGATCAAAATGCTTACAGTTTTAGAAACGCAAATTAAAACCATTTCATTTGATGGTACGTATAGTTTGAATAACGTAAAATTAATATTTTTATGTTGTACATTTTATCTAAAGATAGTAAATATTTGTTTTGTTTGCAGACAATCCCCTGACTTGTAACTGCGAGTCGCAGAATGTTTGGCGGTGGATGCAAGATCATTTCAAGATTGTATTAAAGCGAAGTAGTAATTTGCGCTGCGAGCACCCTGAAGAGCTTCACGGATATAGTTTCATCTATTTACCTCCGCAGAAACTATGCGACGTGCCCCTTGTAAACCGGATCGCCATTCAAGATATTCAAACATATTCCGTCGTCGTATCTTGGCAGGGTCGCAACCAAAGTGGTTTAAGCGGGTATCAAGTGGCTTACTTCAGCGAACAAAACCCAAGCATCGTAAGTATCACATTACCGAGTCCATTATTCTTCATTTCTTTTCGGTCGTGCATTGTCGCCCTGATTTCAGCCCTCCCAGCTTCCGTAGGATAAATTTTTCACCTGCTCGTAAATTACCTTTATAATATTTGGGCAAACTTGTGATATAAAACTCGCACGGCAACCATTACAACAAACATTTGAATACAAAGGCTGTGCATCACTTCAATGGACCATAAAAAATATTTATGTTTCTCTCCCGTGGATATTCGGCTGTTCTGTGAATCCATTTAAATCTTTCTTTTTAACAACGGCTTATACTTGCAACTCTTTCGACAACAGATTTGAAATGGAATTCAGAAAATACTTGTTAATAAAAAACTAACAAGACGTGGCGTAGGACGTTCACTGATGTGATGGACAGACGACCTTGTAAAGATCGCAGGATCAAACTGGATGCAGACCACTTGTAATCGGTCACTGTGGAAAACCGTGAGAAAGGCTATGTTCAGCAGTGGACGTCTTTTGGCTGATAATTATGATGATGACGATGTAAAAACATCCTAGCTTTACTTCAGTGATGTGACTTATGAGATTACATGTCCTCTCGTTTTGTATATATAGCTACCTACTTAAACAATAATATGTGAATTAATACTTGTGATTAGTTACTTAATTTTAAAAAAATGTTTAAAGTAACAGAGTTTTAACCCGGGTTTAACATACAAATTGTAACTACTTGTTGCAGATCCGAGGCAAAATTCTCAACGCAACTGCAAGGTACACAAGACTGAACCACTTAACACCCGGGTCACGGTACACTATCTGCGTTTTGGCTGTGGGAAACTTCGGCATGTCAACATCCACAGGTTCGTCTGTGCCCGACGCCAGGATTGCCCCGTTTCCAGAAATCGCCACTAACAACTTATTCGGTGACGAACAAGCATTCAACCATTTACGATCATATATGAACGATTCTATCACTAGTAAATGCACCAGCGTTAGCACCATAGAAATATTCGGAGCGTCAATGGATAGCCCTTTCTCGAATACTTACATGGGAATCGCTGATATTCTCACCAGAAGACTCAGTTTGGTAGTCGGATGCTGTATCGGATTTATAGTGTTTGTCGTATTGGTTTCGGCTTTGGGATACATAAAAACAAAGAAGCGACCCGTGGTTGTTGGGAAAACTGAAGTGCAGCAAGCTCCTCAATACATCTCCTACGATAACTTCAACACGCCAGTCATTGACGTTCAGACGACAGACATGGATATAAATACAATCACAGACAAAACAAAATCGCTGGGAAAACGGGAGTAAGAAAGAATCGTATGCGTGTGTTAAGGGCGAGTTATATCACCGAAAGGATCGCATTTTCCCAGTTTGATTCCCTTATGAATAGCGTGCCACTTATGTTGGGAACCGTTTATACCTTCATCGCTTTCGAAACTTCTTTTACAAGTTTGACATACAGGATAGAATTATTATTATAACTACGGCTATCGATAGCGGAATGTGTGCTAATAATAAATATTTTCTACCACTCACGCCATTTTGCTGTCGTTCGTCCTTTGTGAGAGATAATGAGGTAATTACAGCAGATTGGACTATATATTAATTTAACTGTTATTGTTGTTTTATAGATGTATTTATAAATGATTTAAAACTCAACAATATCGAAAAATAGGGTTTGAATTTTCTCGTTTAATCCTGATCGTATCAATTCATTCTTATTCAAAAACGTTACAAATTAATATAATTTTGATGCACACCGGACAATGTAAATTACATTGAATTTCCAAGATTGTTATTAAAACGTCTAACGTTTTGTTATTTTTATTAAAGTAAACCTTCATTGTGATTATTATTATAAATATTGTAAATTTCTAGATTTAACATATTTACGATATGTTGTAAAATAAAAATAATTATAACGACTCTTGTAGATGTTATTGTAAAAATATTAGGTAGGTATTTAATTTTTTAAACATGCCAAAATGATATTTATAGTTTTAATAAATAACACAACATGTAACTACTTATTTATAGTGAGTAGGTAAAAATAATATTGTGAACGAAATATCAAACTCGTATAGACTAAAATGTAAAGTACCAACTTGAGTTAAAGTATGTTTTAAATTAATGGCAATCCGTTTATTAGTATAAATACTGTAGTATTGGAAATAAAAGTTTTAAAATAAACTGTTTTATTTTTTAACCGACTTCAAAAAAGGAGGAGGTTATCAATTCGACTGTATGTTTTTTTTTTGTATGTTTGTTACCTCATATCTCAGTCGTTTGTCGACCGATTCGAAAATTTTTTTCGCTTACTTAAAGGGTATACCTTCTAGTTGGTCCCATTTTTTTCAATTTGGGATCTGATGATGGGATCTTGGTGTAATCGAGGGAAACCCTCAAATTTTAAAGGCACGTATAGTGTTTCTTTACTTGAATCTTAATGTTGACATGTTATTACGTCTAATAGTCAACATCTTTTGGGGCTGAGCTGATGGTGGAACTCCTTAACGCTTAGGAGTTCAGTAATTATAATGAAAGAACTTATAATAGGTAGTTTGTAGCTTCTTAAAAAACAGAGTCATAAGGTGCCCCCCCCCCCCCCCCATTCTCCTGTAATCTCTAAAAATTTAGAAATAAAATTAACTTTAAAAAAAGTAAAAACCGAGTTCAAAACCAAAATGCACTAAAAAGTCTTAAATAAACTCATGACTATTGAAAGGAAAGGAACCCATTTTTGGCAAACAATTTCTTTTTGAAGTCGGTGCCATAACTTTGACCATCAAGCATCAACTATCACAGCACCAACTCCAAAAAGAAATTGTTTGCCTAAAATGGGTTCCTTTCCTTTCAATAGTCAAGAGTTTATTTAAGACTTTTTAGTGCATTTTGGTTTTGAAGTCGGTTTTTACTTTTTTAAAGTTAATTTTTGGTCTGAGTCTTACATCAACATGCTAACCAAAAAGTTAAATTCGCCATATTTTACCAGCCCTAACTTCACTATAACCTAAACCTAATCGTTTCTAAATTGTTACTTAAACATAACCTGTGTCGGAAGTCTCGACATAGTTCCGTGTAAAAACACCAGGTGGCGCTCGAAAAATGCTAAGACAAAATTGGTGTTTTCGTGTATTTATTGATTGAGAAGAATTTAAGAATGATGCATAAAACACTACAAATATTTTTGAAGATTTATTAAAGATACGTAAGTTAAAATGATATTTGAGGAATTAGAAAATCATAAAATTGAAATTGACAACGCGAAATGTCACAAATGATGCATCAGACTTCGCCCGCTGGACTTAAAAGTAACTTAACCGTATATTATTAATTTATTTAAACTTTATTGAACTGTGAGTATAGTTGGTGGACTTAATGCCTTGGGGGTATCCTCTACCAGTCAACCATTTAACTGTTACTTAGCCTTAACTATACCTATAACTTAACTGAAGTTTTGGTGCAAAACACTTTTAGTGTACAAACGATAATGAATTGCACATTGAACCTGACTGAACTGTTGACCTATAAATAAATGTGTTTTTGAAGTGTCAACGCCAAATTTTCGTTTTACGGCGTTAGGACACCCAACACATTTGTGAGCAGCTGCGACACGGCTGGACGATACCGACAAGGATGCCACTATGACATCTAGCTATGTTAGAGTGCGTCGCATATGTGTGTTACACACGTGTACGTGATACATTGACGACCCGTCTGGTGTAGTGGTCGAGAAATCGCCTACTACGCAGCGGGTTGCGGGTTCGATCCCCGCACAATACAAACATTTGTGTGCATGAACATGTCTGTTTGTATTGGTCTGGGTGTTTTCTATGTATATCATGTATGTATTTACAAACAAAAAGTATTTCAGTATTATATCAGTTGTCTGGCACCCATAACACAAGCTTTGAGTAGCTTACTTTGGGACTAGATGGCGATGTGTGGGAATGTCCAAAGGATATTTATATGCCAATGTCACATGCCGCATTAAAATTTCACATTTCACCTGCGAATGCATCTATAGACTAACGGCCTTATTAATGTTCGGCTCAGTCCAAACATTGACGCTCCAATATTTCCTACAGTTCACGATATTTGACCGTAGCAGTCACACTATAAATAAATGAAGTGGACCTTTGTGCCCGATCTCAATAAATTCTCTTTCGTCTCAAAAGGCCATGTAAATCACGAACAACAAAGCTAACAGTTTATGAGCGCTGCGCGTTCCTATTAGACGGATTAAATGAATTATTCAGTGTACGAGCCTGTTTAGGGACACTGGAAATCCTACATTAACGTCTGTCGCGATACAATGCATGTAAATTCTACGTAGAAAGTTTGTGTTTGTGAAAATTGTTAGCTCGAAGTTTGACATAAATATTTTTTGCATCTTAACGGCGTTACCTATGCACTGCATTCGCATGCGGAATGTGATATTTGAATGTAGCATGTGGCATTGGAATATGCCATGTCTCGCTCTAACATAGCTAGATGTGATATTTTCATTCTCGTCGATATCGTTTTACCGCATCGCTGCCGTATATTAATTCGTAAGTGAACTAACGGCGAAAACGCATTTAAGGTTTACCTGCAGTTAGACTAAAAAAACCCGGCCAAGTGCGAGTCGGACTCGCGCACTGAGGGTTCCGTGCCAACTTTAACTGAATTTGGGAATCCACTTACTTCCACTTAGTAAAACCTACAATATTTTGTGGAGAGCAAATATGACTTTGTTTTTCATAGTGTTTGTATGAAGTACAAAGTTATATTTGCGGTTTCTGAAAATGTGCTATATCTCAAAAACTTCTCGTTCGATTCCGTCCGAACCATTTTCGTTAAAGGTATTTGTTAAGATCTACATTACATATTTTTTTCAAAATTTACACTCGCTTAGTTTAGAAGTTAGATGGGGGGACGCCCATTTTACCACTTTGGAAGCGTCTAGCTATGTAACGTTAGACTTTAAAAGAAAATGGTTTTAGGAACCTAGGTGTCATTTTAAGACACCTATCTATAGACACCCCACCCCACACGTACACGTTTGACAAAAAATATTTTTTTTGGTCTTAGTTTCATGTATGGAAGCCCACCCTTAAATGTCATATTTTTTTGTTTTTTGTATGAGAATCGTAAAGCGGTTAACAGGATACATACTCCTACCAAATTTTAACAGTATGGTGCTTATACATAGTTACAGAATAAAATGGCTGTGACATACGGACGGGCAGACAGACAGACAGACATACAGATAGACTTGACGAAACTATAAGGGTTCCGGGGTTCCGTTTTTTGCCATTCAGCTACGGAACCCTAAAAAACTGCACAGATCATTATACCTCCACTCGAAAATCATAAATGAAATACCCTAAACCTTTTTTTATTGAAAACACACCGAAAGACACTGCCTAGCTCGCTGGTATCAAGCTTCGCCATCTCGTGAGTTTCCGGGTTCGATACCCGGTCGGGTCAATGAATATTGAAATAGAAAACGATCTTTTCTATATTGTCTCGGGTCTGGGTGTTGTGGTACCACCGTTGTTTTCGATTTCCATAACACAAGTGCTTTAGCTACTTAGCTTGGGATCGGAGCAATGTATGTGATGTATGCCAAATATCACTATCACTGCGCAATATCACTGCGCGGCGAGAATAGCGTGCAAAAATGAACTGTATTGTCATGAAATGGACGAACGCGGATGGCTGAACGGGAAAGTACGGTGACAGGTTTTACAGGTCCATTCTTACGATAAGCGGGTAGTTTTTTTATTATTATTTAACGACAGCGTCTTCTAGTCTAAAGAGTAAGTTTGTTCATCACGTATCTACAAATTAATAGACCTGCAAGCAAAGCAAAACTTGAAATATAAAATTGATTTAAACGCGGCTTAGTATTGCAGTAACTATAAAGAAGACAGGAAGAAAGAACGCAGCCGTTTTCTTTGTTCGAACCGCTACACGATACATCCGTAATCCATTATCTCTTCTAAAAGCAAACAACACTCGGCATAAGATGCTTAACAACGAACAGGTAGGATTACAAAGCAATTCCCTTGGAAGCGCTTTCTTTTACTATTTTAATAAAATAACCTTTTGTACCATTATTCCCTATTGGATGATAGGTACCAGCTCACTTTTTTATTAAAAGAGTAAATGTGCCTTACAATTCTTTCAGAAATGAGAATATTTTTATTTTTATTGAAAATTATTCAGAGTTTCAGTACGTTAGGTGTAAAGAACTTATATAATGTATTCTTTATGATTTTTTATTATATCGACGGTTCCCGGGCTATTTGTTTTAAGCGACATTTTGGGCGAAATTGACTTATATACATATTCGGAATCAGCGAATTTTTCCGCGTCGTTTGAGCTGGGTTTTGTGACGATCTGAGCATTTTTTTGTCGCTTCATACATTCGCATTTTCAGAGTCCATTTTGCACTGCGATGTATGTACCGACGCAAAATTTCGTCAAATTTAGGAACTGTGTACTTAAGCTTACTATGAAATACCAAAGAGTTACTTAAACCCTAATTCCTGGATCAAAATTTACAGGCAATGTACGTTAAACCAATTAGCCTCACCTTATAAATATTTTGAAATGTCGCTTTATACAATTCGCTTTACCTCATAAATACATACGAATGTCGCATAATACAATTAGCTAGATCTTGAATTTGCTAGATGTGTTCACTTCAAACATTAGGTTTTTATGTGAATATTAATATGACAGTCGCTTGAGCCATTTAAGGTTTCAACATTAAAGTAAAGACGGCGAATAAACCTATATTTCTTAATATTATATTAAACTTGCAATGTCGCTTCAGTTACTACAAAAGCAAAATGTTAGTACTTCAAACAAATTTAATAATAGCCGCGTACACTTAATACAATCAAAATTGACTATGGATTAACTATTGAGGCGTTGGTTCAAAATTGGTTTTGGTACTGATGCGCTGGCACCGCAGCGCAACAAACCGCACGAGATTTGATATTCCCGTGCGCCACGGCTTCAACCGATGCAAACCGTGGACTATGTAGTTCTTACCGCTAGTTCTGACGTGTTAAGTGTTTTATGGGAGCTCGGGCCGAGCATAGTATTTAGTCGTCAATACTTGTTTTCTGGTGAGTTTTTATATTCAAGCATTAATTATTGTTTTACATTTTTAAGAGTAACACTGTTTAATGTTAACTTTACTTGCTTGATGAAGGTAGGTATAAATCGAAACATACAAGAAGTATTGGTTACCTCCTTATATTTTCTTATACTATGACGCCGGTTTTCATGGTATAACTTTCTCTGGGGTCCAGAGTTCGATTCTCGGTCGGGTCGATATTGAACCTAGTTATCCTATATTGAGATGGGTCCGGGTATTGTGGTACTATCGGATTTGCATAATACAAGTGCTTTGGCTACTTCTTTAGAATGTTTTTAACACTCAGTGTCATATCTATACTTCTATACTAATATTATAAAGCTGAAGAGTTTGTTTGTTTGTTTGAACGCACTAATCTCAAAAACTACTGGCCCGATTTGAAAAATTATTTTTACGTTGGATAGTCCATTTATCGAGGAAGGCTTTAGGCTATATAACATAAAGATACGACTCATAAGACCACAGCAGCAATGAAAAATGTTGCGAAAACGGGAGATGATTTCCTTTTGAGAGCTTCCGCTGCATAAGCTGAGGAAACCGCTTAAGTTACACAAAAATCATGTATGACTGGATTGTTCAGCATTAAGAGTTCTATAATAAAGTCCGCGACAGCATATGTCTATCTTTTATGGTTGACATACTACAACCTTTTTTATGTTAATAAATATGTAAAAAAATAATGCATTATTTTTAGAGGTGTATTATACACACAGGTATTTATTCTTATCAAAATAAATACATTCATCATCACGAGCATTCCATTTAGAACCAAGTTGCCCTTTATATTATTTGATTTCAATAAATATCTTAGGAGCTATCAGAGTTTTAACATAACTCCGCACCAAAATAATGTTCGCAGCTTAAGTACAACATGCGCTTGCGCTAATTTTATAAAGCTGAAGAGCTTGTTTGTTTGAACGCGCTTATCTCAGGAACTGCTGGACCGATTTAAAAAAATATTTCTGTGTTGGATAGCTTATTTATCGAGAAAGGCTTTAGGATATAAAACATGACGCTGTGACGGGAGGGGAGGGGGCAAACTCAAAACGCGCGGACGAAGTCGCGGGGGACCGCTATTTTATATATTCATAAAGATGAAATAAGAAACCAAAAATTTGCGCACGGGCGGAACTTGAACCAGCAACCTTTTGGCTACTTACTGGCATCTGGCATCAGATGAATGCACTTACATGATGTTGTCCCACTTACCGAAATAACGAATTAATTAACTGATCATCACCATAAGTAACATTTGTTTAAAAAACTGGATACCTGCGTTATTTTAAATAATTTCAATTTTTTATTGTTTTGCAGTTCGATATCCAATTATGGAATCCAATAACGAAAAAGTGTTAAAAAAGAAAGTTCAATATTTTTTGGGGCCTGAAATACCAGAAAAAAAAATGGTTTAAATATATCCTTAATATAAAGCGCAAGACCAAAAAAAGGTGAATCCGTTGTTTGAAACGGTAACTGTTTTCGGAAGTCAGTCTTACATGGTACAAAACAAAGATCTGCTTATTCTGCAACTATTAGATTTAAAAAATGTTTCCTGAAATGTAGAAAATGACCTGAACACTAAAGATGAAGAACAGTGGTAAAATGAAAAAAAAAACACCAGTATCAAACGAAGAAAATTAGGCGGGTATCTATTTTTTATTATAAATCAAGTTAATTTATTAATCCTACTAATATTATAAATGAGAAAGTTTGTGAGGTTGGAATAAAAAATAATAAGTATGTATATAGAAGAAGAAAAAGAGTAAAGAAAGAAGAAATTATACCTACAAGTATTAAGGAAAGGTTTGATTGAATTTCAATTAAGGCGTTATTTTTTTTATTAATTGTGATCAATAAAACAAAATGTGATTGTGGTACAACTACATGTTATTATTGTTTAAGAAGTTTTTTTGTAAAGGGAGAGAAACAAGGTACAGTTCCTAGAAGAAAAGAAGATTCAAATGCTTAATTTTTTGTTTTGTTTTTAATTTGAGATAGGTAGGTATATGTATGAATACTAAGTCATCATCATCATCATCATCATTATCAGCCAAAAGACGTCCACTGCTGAACATAGGCCTCCCCTACGGCTTTCCACAGCGACCGTTCACTAGCGGTCTGCATCCAGTTTGATCTTGTGATCTCTACAAGGTCATCTGTCCATCTTGTCTTCTCGTCCTACGCTACGTCTTTGGTCGAAGGGTCTCCAATCTAGAACTTTCCTAGCCCCAACGGCCATCAGTTCTTCGCGCTATGTGCCCTGCCTATTGCCACTTGAGCTTACTGATTCTGATGGCTATGTCCGTACACCGAGCATATCCCTCTCCATCGCTTTGTGGTTTTGAGCTTCTTTATGAGGCCTATAGTTAGAGACCATGTTTCGGTATCCGTAGGTCATCACACACTGGTTGAAGACTTTCGTCTTCAGACTCTGAGGTAGTTGAGATGAGAAGACACTCATCCCTTGCGCAATTTCCCGAACGCTGCCCAGCTGAGTTTAGAATACTAATTACCTAAATAAATTTAAAATAAGTATGTATGTAGTTCGTTTAAATTATTTATATTGAGACTATAGGCTACATAAATAAAATACTGTTAACTTGTGATTTCTATACAATTGTGATAAATCCTTAGTGGTTACTCTGGTAAACTGGAAAGTTACTGTAGTTCCTAGCTGATGATAATTAAAATAAAAAGTAAATTTGAGCAAAACAATCTGTTTTATTTCTCATTTCCTAATTGTTGACGAGATAATAATTCCTAGGTTCCTTTAAATTCAACAATATTTTAACTGTCCCTTTCAGTAAACTTCATTACTCAGGCACGATTAGAAACAAATTAGTAATCGGCGTAAGTAAATCGGCGCTTAAACTGAATAGGCCATACACGAAATTGTATGGTTTATGGCACTTAAATCATTTAGCTCAGCTATGAAATATGAAAACTCTTCAATTTAAATCATTAAACCTGGAGCTATTACATTCAGTACTAGGTGGTTAGGTCATTTAACCTGGAGCAAGTATTAATAAACCTAGGCGGATAAGTCATTTAGCCAGGAACAACAAAACCTAATGTTAGGCGGTAAAATCATTTAGCCTGGAACAAAAAAATAAAATAAAAGGATCATATTGCATTAAACGACATGTATCTTCGTTAATAATAGGAATATCAAAAAAAAACCTATCAGACTATGCAGACTATGTAATCTAATCAATAAAAATCCAAATTTTTCTAAAAAAAATTATATTTGCGATAGTTATGATTTTTTTTTTCAAAAATCAAAACTTTAAACAGCTCTGGTATAAAGTTTACAAAATGTCGCTTAATACAAATAGTCCGGGAACCGTCGATATTTAGATTTTGACGTGCTCTTTTCGAATTTCAACTTTGCCACCTCGTATGTCAGTCGCTTGCGCCGCCATCTTAAAAAATGGCGTCCAATTCTCTTTTATAGTACTTTCCAGATGATATCTGATTTTTGGCTCATTTTACGATATAAATATTGAATGTTAAATTAAAGAAGAGACGATTTTCTACAATTACTGTTATGTTTTTTTTTTCATAAAATCAATGGTTTCGGTGTACGAGCTCCACAAAGTGTCATGTAACTGGTGTTTTTGCCGAATTTCATTTTGGCGCCATATTCCTTTTATTTCCTCAGGCAAAACTACCAATTTCTTGTGTTATTTATGTAGTTTTTTTTATAATGAAATAAAGTCGTGCTCGTAACAACATTTATAACTCAAGAACGGATGGACCGATTTTTATGATTTTTACTTTGTTGGATTTGTCATAGTACTAAAAAAGAGAAAATCTATTAAAAGGAGAATCAAATTGCTGCGTTCGTTGGTTTTACATAAAACATTATTTTTATTATTATTCTATTCGCAGTTATTCTTATTAATAATTTTAACTACTTGTCCTATAATATCTGTGCAGAAGCTTTTTTTGTAAAGTCTAATTATGTAAGTAAATGTGAGTGTGGTCTCTTGTACAGGCACAGGCCGCCTACATATGAAAATTATACTATAAGAGATGGAATCAAAATTTCCTATTCAAACCCTAAGCCTAACACTCTCTAAGTCCCAAAAGCCCTAACGGCTTTTACGGAGTCTTAGACAGTCTTAGGCTTACAGTATAAATGTGTAATAAATAAATTTAGATAAGTACAGGAAATCTGCACAGTTAGATTTCTTACTGCCAGTCCAGCAGACTTACCAGACTAATTACAGTGAGGGGAAATTCGTCCGGAAACAGGTTCTTATTCATGCTTTATAATAAATTAGATATGTATTTTCTTACCGTACTAGATCAGACAAATGGCCCTGGGGTAAAGTCACATTGCATTGTAATGAAACGATATCCAACGACGTCATCACCTGTAAATACAAACAAATACAAATTAATGTTTTAAGAAAATTGAGAGAGAGGCTTCCAAAGTGTTTAAAAGAAACAGGTATAGGGACATTCAGCGTGGCAAGCATGGCAAAAACGAAAAATATATTGGATCACACAAGCATGATGGTGACATAAAGCATCTGTATCTAATATATGGAAAGTGCAACGTTAATGCGACATACATCGGTATCTTGGAAAGCAGATTTACAGAACACAGCGAAAGAATATCGTTGTTAAATAAATTCCTTTGAATACAAACGGGACGAAGTAGCCTCGTAATATTATTATTCCATGAATATTTTTGCATAGGATTTTAAACTCAACTTTGTATTTAGTTTATCTGTTTGAATATTTTCCAAGCTCTGGTGCAGATTCATTTTTTTATTTCAATCAAAGCTTTTCCAATCGAGATTTTCAAAGAACAGCTTTTAAATAGTTCTGAGTCAGTAAATAAAGTCTTCTAAGAACACATAATCTTTACTATAAGGGTTCACATCGTCCATTGCGTTAATGACAAGAATTTTGACAACCAAAATTTGTACAAAAGGTAGACGCCATATTGCTCTCTGAACTATTCATACCTTTGAGCTAACCAGAAATGATTGTGGGCGGTGCGACAAATAAAAAGAAAATGAATTACCTACTATTACAAAATAAGGTTGATTTCTTACCTACCAAAAAAAACTATCTGTAATATAAAACAAAAAAAATATGAATACAGTTTATTATAAATTCAATATTAGCTAATATAATATTATATAAAACCATAAAACTTTTTATTTTTAACACTATACTGATGCTTCCGATGTACAAAAGTATGTCAGTGCACATTTATAGTGTCTCAAATGAGAATTAAGTGGAAGCCTGTTGAATATTTGCCGGACATTTCAGACTTTGGTTCGTGTTGCATTTTTTTTCTACAGTAGAAGTGAATGCTTACTCAATAAAGTATGTTACAACTATAACTGAATATTCCCAGTTCTGCATCCAGGTAAGTAAAAAGAATTTCTGTATTTTAAAAACGACATGATTAAACGCTCGCTCAAATGCAGCTCTTGAAGTTTCTTTTCCACAATTTGTTTTACGGTACCGTCTGTTCAGAGTCAACACAGCGGATTTATGTTACTTGTGATTCAGATGCGAAGTTTCCTTGTCGGGCATCTTACAAAAAGACGCGTGATGTAACCATTGATCTCAATATAGGAATGCGTACTGACATCACCGATACTTGACCTACATGCAGAGTGTAAGCACATATTGTGCCGTGAGAAGGTAAACTAAACTAGTGTATTTGATAGTAGCACTTAAGTGAACATATTGTATGATATTGGGTGAAGAGGCAATCATTAGCCATTACCTGTAAGAAATCTGTAAATACATTTTTTTATTCTTTACACTATAATTATTCATAAAAACATATTTGTTTATTTAATATTACTTGACCGAGTCTCCCAACAAGTAGGTCTTAAAATGAACATGGAGAAGACGAAAATTATATCGCTGGGGACTCAACTCTCGAAGTTGTCTACGAGTACGTCTACCTGGGACAAGTGATCCAATTGGGTAGGTTCAACTTTGAGAAGAGAGGTCAATCGACGAATCCAGCTCGGCTGGGCAGCGTTTGGGAAAATGCGCAAGAGTATCGTTTCACCTCAACTACCTCAGTGTCTGAAGACGAAAGTCTTCAACCAGTGTGTGTTACCAGTGATGACATACGGATCCGAAACATGGGCAGAAGCTCAAAATCACACAACGAGCGATGAAATGGGCTATTCTGGGTGTTTCTCTACGTGATCGAATCAGAAATGAGGAGATACGTAGAAGAACTAAGGTAACGGACATAAACTTGAGAATCAGTAAGCTCAAGTGGCAATGGGCAGGGCACATAGCGCGAAGAACTGATGGTCGTTGGGGCAGTTCTAGATTGGAGAGCCTTCGAATAAAAGCCGGAGCGTAGGACGTCCACCAAACAAGATGAAGACAGACGACCTTGTAAAGATCGCAGTAACAAACTGGATTCAGACCGCTAGTGATCGGTCGCTGTGGAAAGCCGTGGGGAGGTCTATGTTCAGCAGTGGACGTCCTTTGGCTGATAATGATGATGATGATGATGATGACTTAATATTAAAAAGTTTGTCATATATTCGATTTATTGAAACTTATTGAAAATATCTCTTTAATATTTCAAAATGTGGAAAAATTTCGGTTAAAATATTTCCATTGCTACCAGTAGTAAGTGGGAGGTCTGCATCCAGTGTAATCCTGCGATTTTAACAAGTTTGTTTATCTATTTTGCCGGTGGGCGTCCTACGCTTCGCCTTTAGTCCCCTAAAACGATGGTATAATAAAATAAAAGAAAAAAAAAACAAGCCAAGTGCGAGTTGGACTCGCACACGAAGGGTTCCGTATCTACATTGTATGTTAACACTTTGATTGTCCTTATATTGTCCTGTAAAACATGAATAAGATTGCCTTTTAAGGTTTTGATTCCCATATATTAATAACATATCGGTAATTATGAAATAAAACCGGTTATATCTTTTGATAGCGCTGACTCCTAATTTTAATTTTATTACACCTCAAAGAAATAATCAAAAAATACTTGCAAATTGTTACAATTCCATATCATTCGTCATCCAAAATGTTCTTGAAAATTATTTTTCTTCAAGTTTATGGACTACAACTCTGTAATTTGTTAACTTATAATAGCCGTGATCGTTTTTCTACTAGATTGATCATATATGATAGTGCTGTGAATTTTATTACGTATTTACCTAGTACCGTTTAGTTGAGTTAGGGTAATACTTGGGCTATTATTATTTAAAGTCACCATATTATATATTAATATTAGCCCTTCAACTCTGAATTTCACGGAAACAGGCAACTAAGTCGAAAAATTATTAAGCAGGAAATCCCCACGTTCCTTGTATGAGAGGTACTCGTAGGTACCAATGAAAATATTTAAAAAAAAACACTTTGGTAGGAAGATAAGGATGCCAAATTACGATTTTCTAGCACCTCAGGTATGTTAACTACGGACAGATGGACATGGCGAAACAATAAGGGTTCCTTGTTGGACTACGGGACCCTAAAAAGCTTTTCTTCTCAGTATTTTTTTTAAGTGCTCCGAAAATAAAACAATATTTTCAGGCAGGAATCGTGAGCGATAAGGTGGGCGGATCTGACATTTATCTTCCTCAAAATATTCAACAAATGTAATATTCATACGCTTTTAAATGAAATGTTAAAGGTAGCGCACCTTTAACATTTCAAAACAGTTCGCGTAAATCTTAAGTTGCGAGTCATGCCACAGTTTGCACGTCGAGGATGAGTAGTTGCGAGTTTGTAGTAATTATGTACAAGCGTCTACTCGTAGATAACTAGTTCGAGCTCTTATAATAATTTCAAACAAAGTAGGTGCTGCTATGGGCACGTTCTATGAAGTTTAAATTAAAACTCGGTGTTAAACGAACGCGTAGCTTAGAATAGCAAGCGTGTGAGTGTGACTAGGATCAAGCACTTCGTTCCTAATTTTATTCAAACCGTTCAGGGGGTGTGTTGCGATCTTTTTTAGTCCTTTCAATTTCTACGCAGTTCAGCTGACAATTACTGGTAAGTAATATAATCCGTGAATAAATATATAGATTAATGTCATAATTCACACACACTTTGTTACATTTTCGGTCTAATTAATTATAAGTTTTTTTTCAAACTAATAGATGCAAATATTTAACTAGGTACATGCGATAAGAAACATAATTCAGACGCATAAGACCTTGTCTAATCCGTCACTTCAGGCTTGTTGAGCCTATTCAAAATTCAATACAACACTTAGAAAGTTATTTTAATACCTTAATAACGACGAAAACCAATATCAAACCCTATTATTTCAGGACAAGAATACAGAGTAACCCACTGAATAATATGAAGAAATCGGGACCTTCACTGAATAGAAAGTAACTGGGCAATATTTTCATTGTTCTCGGAGCCTTAATAACTTGGCTTTGCCAGAAATAATGGGTAAAATCTTTGTGTGCCAAAACACATAGAATGGTCGTAGGTCCTTAATGAAGAATATGCTGTGGGCTTAAGAAGAAAACGCTCAGTCGTTGCTTAGATTCTGTTGTGATATTGTTGGAATTCGATAATATTTGAGCAAGATGATCTAGTTTTTCTTCAAAAACATGCTAAGTTATACAAAAAAATATAAAGCGCATGCCAAGTTTTGTATGTATAATAATAGTCCCCCTAGCCGATTTCGACTACGGTGGCCAGTCACAACGACTTACCTACTGCGCGAGACATATTATAGTGCACAAGTGTGTGCGCAAACACAAGTGCACTCTCTATTCCTTTCACTCTCATAGCCCGATGGAACAGCAATCTGACACGACCGGCGAGAGATCAGGCGCAGGACCAACGGCTTTACGTGCTTTTCCGAGGCAAGGGGGTGAAACACAGCCAACTTCCGAACTCCGTGCTACTCTAAGAATTTCTAACAGAAAAACTCAGTTTTGTATGTATATGTATGTTTGTTCAGGATTTCTTAAAAACGTATAGTAATAGTGAATATACTATCTTTTAGTTACCCAGTCCTGTCAGGTATATATTAACTCAGAGAAACGTGAAGTTTCATCAAAATCAGTTTAGAAGTTTTAGAAAAATGGATAAAATCGAAAAAGCGTGGTGGGAGAATCAAAATCTAAGACAGCCCTCGCCAGTGACCAAAAAATTTAAAATTTTGGCGGACTTTTATGACCATATTTCACTAGCAATTTTGGTACAAAATTAACGTAGCCGCGCGTTATAATAATAAGTAAAATCCGGCAAATTGTGAGTCGGACTCACACTAAGGGTTCTGTGCCAAACTGAATTAGAAATCCACTTACTTCCACTTAGCCAAAATACCACAATATTTTGTTGAGAGCAAATATAACTTTATTTTTCATAGTATTTGTATGAATAACAAAACTATGATTGCGGTTATTGAGAATGTGCTCTATCTCAGAAACTACTTGTTCGATCTCATGCAAACCAATTTTCATTGAAAGTGTGTGTCAAGGTCGCAACATCTCTTTTTTTCAAATTTACATTTATTCGCTTAGTTTAAAGGTTAGACGAGGGGACGCCTATTTTACCACTTTGAAAGCGTCTTTCTCATTAACGTTAGACTTTTAGAGAAAATGGTTTGAAAACCTCGATGTCATTTTAAAAGACCCCAACACGCATAGGCTTGACAAACTCTTTTTTATAGCCCCCCCCCGCCCTTAAATATCATATGTTTAATTTTTTGTATCAAAATCGTGTAGCGGTTAACACGATACATCTACCTACCCTAGAAATGGACACTATACATTAAAGTCATTTAATAAAGTAAAGGGATAATACTAGGGATATCATTAAAGTTGATTTTGTTTTATTACTTTTCAAAATTATAGCCACCATCATCATCATTTACAGCTAGAGACGTCCACTGCTGAATAAAGACCTCCCCCACAGCTTTCCACAGCGACCGATCACAAGCAATCTACATCCAGTTTGAGATTTGCAATCTTAACAAGGTCTTCTGGACATCTTAACGGAGGACGTCCTACAGAGTGTCTTTGTTTTGAGTCTTTAATCTAGAACTTTTTGCCCCAACGGTCATCAGTTATGCGCACTATGTGCCGTAGCCATTGCCACTTGAAGTTACTCATTCTCACGGCTCTGTACGTTAACTTAGTTCTTCTATGTATCTTCTTATTCCTGATTTAATCTCGTAGCAAAACACCGAGCCCCCTATAGCCCCTTTTCATTGCTCGTTGTGTGATTTTGAGATTCATTATAAGACCCATGGTTAGTGACCATGTTTCGGAACCGTATGTCACCGCTCGTAGAAAAAGTGAATTACTTAATTATTTATTAGTAATTTTCAATTTGCGCCGCTGTCCTCGCACACGGTCCCAATAGACGAAACAAATTAATTCTTATTCTTCTTCAGCACGTCTTTGCCCACTGCAGGGCATATTCCTCTCCAAATTTTCTCCACGCCGTTCTGTCCTGTGTTTTTCGAAACCAGATTGTGCTGGCTTCGTTCTTAATGACGTCAGACCATCTGGCTGGAGGTCTCCCAACGCTCCTCTTCCCGAAACAAATTAATTAGTAGTCGCTACTTACAGAGACGCAAGTACAAGTGCAAGTGATTTTATTCTGTTACCTATGTAATAACCTACATGATCTGGTGTATCAATCTTCCCTGGAGCCAAACTTTGACTAGGTACGTAATCAGAATCATATTACTTGCATACCTATGTATGCGTGCATTGCTAATACCCCGTCGTTTGGTCTGATTCGTGTAATATGGGAGTTATTGCCGGCACATCTGTTCTTCCTCATTCATCCGATAATTTGCGTGAGTTGGGGAATACATCACTCTAATAGCCCGTATCTTATACGCTTAATGCGACTGTTAAAATAATTTGTATTTACACATTTAAATCGCTTGTAAACATTGATTTTATGGACGGTGGTATGTACACTATGTATGTAAATAAATTTTGTTTTAATGAGCAGTTCGCATGTCAAGCTTTTATTGTAAGTATCATCATGTGTCATCCTACTGAAGCTCCTCTACAAATAAAACCTCATTTGGGGGACTCTATGTTGTAGTGGCTAAATACGCTGGGTTTCAAGACGTCGCCGTTCCAAAATCCCGGGTTCCATTCCTGATCGGCTCAATGTAAATCATAATTTTCTATATTGTTTCGGGTTTGGGTGTGGTGATACTACCGTTGGATCAGACCTATGTATGTGATTGGTGTACAATACATATATATTTAAAAAAGACGCTATAAAAGGTTTGAAAAAAAACTGTGGTGTCGCTAATGTCGTTTTATTTTAGGGGTTCAGCTAGTAGCTCTTATAGTTTCGCCATATCCGTCTGTCCTTCTGTCCGAAGTGTAGCGCAGAGACCTACGGTACGAGAAAACTGTTATTTGTACTTATACCAAATTTACATACGACTGCTTGGTATGTGACTATACTACGAGTATTTTGTATACAGAATGTAATAAAAAGGTGCAATAGAACTTTAAGTAAACATATTGCATCTGGAACTCAGTAATCTCAATCCTGGTTTAAGTAAGTTATTCTACTAAGATACTTTTTTTGTTTTTTAATTATGATATTTGGTGTTTATTGAGCTTACAGTGCTAGTGAATTACACTGTAAGGCCAACGTTGAGTTTAAATATTTATTTATTGAAGTTCTTTAATTCTGAGACTATATATGTAAGTAAATTGTTGAAGCTGATTAATGTGGCCTCCTTGGAAGCCACATCTGATAGTTTGTATGGGTCGTTGAGTTTGTGTATGTTGCAAGTGATTATGTGGTCAGAGCGTTGAGAGGCAAATCGTGCACATTCTGTCAAGAGATGTTGGAAGGATTGCTTAGAGGTGTCGTCACATGGGCAGGAATCTGCATTGGAAATTTTAAATCGGTAGAGGTATTCTCTGTGATATCCGTGGTTGGTCAAAAATTGAGTTAGCGCAAATTTAGGACTGGCTTACTTTAAATATTCTTTCACTTGTTCAAAAGTGGACAGCAAACATTTGGTATATGTGTAGGTGGTGGGAGTGGCATAGAGTTGTTCTGCCGCAACATCGCACTTCTGTTTATTCAGCCATTTGATGTGACTGACCGGTATGTGTAGGAAATCAGGGGTTCTGTTGAGATTTGCGGCAGCTTTTGCTGCTTCATCCGCCTCTTCATTACCACGGATCCCTATATGGGACTTTATCCATGCCAAATCAACTAGTACCCCCAAGTCGCGAAGTATTATCAGCAATTTGTGGATGGCAACTGCAAAACGGTTGCGGCTTCCTGGGTTCTGAAGCTCAGTGAAAGCTGATTTACAATCAGATAGAATCAGGGCTTCGGAGATGCTTGGTTGTTGGGTAATGTAGTGACAGGCCTCACGGATGGCAAGAAGTTCCGCCTGGAAGACGGAGCAGCAGTTATGAAGTTTGAACTTTTTAACTGCCACTCCACCCTCAGGTTTGTGAACGACAAAAGCAGCACCAACATGACCGTCGTGCTTGCTGCCGTCTGTGTATATGCGCCAGGTGATATCAACGTCTATCCGAGAGAGGTCGGATGCACAGGTTATCTCAGCAAACTCAATGCTTACCCTCTCTGCTGGGTGCAAAAGTTCAGACGGCGAGCACCATGACTCAATTGGCACATCCTCGGGTAGAAACGAGAAGACTCCTGTGAGCTTTGACGATTCAATGTCGGAAACAGCATTTATTTTGACCTACTAAGATACTATTAGATAAGCTACTTGGTGAGTTCTGGGTCATTCGTTGGTACGCAGGATCATAAAGGTCGTAGCCCACTAATCAACCCGTTACCGTGACGGCATCGTATCAACTCGAGGCGTTCAGTATTCTGTGTGTGAAACTCTATACTTCAACGCACATCCATCAACTTCGTAACGTCACCACCTCGGATCGAGACCAACTCGGGACCCGCTCTTGGCCAGCGGCGCATGCGTTGTAACGCGCTTATGGCGCGCCGCCCGCTGGTTTAAGACTATCCCGTCCCTGTCAAACGGGCTGTAATTTACATGTTCCCTTTACGTAACACGCTTCCATATGGTTAACGCCTCGTTTGTGCCGTTCCCGTGCCGGGTTTAATTAGACGGCGCTGACCTTAAATCAGTTTCTGTTTATTGCTTTTGCTAACTTCCGGACTTCATATAAACGCTTTTGCGTCTGAAGAGCTGTTTGACGCCGATTTCGTAGACTAGAGTCTGCACGACGATAAAATGTCCTTCGTACATATGAACTGGTCTGTGTGACGTTTGATAATGCGGTTAATCACTGCTATCGATATATCTGTCACTGTAATATTGTAAAAACCATTTTTTACAATCTAACGGTTTTAAATCAGTTAGATTGTAATCTGTCAATTTATTGTGACCTGTAACAAACTTCATACATTATAACGTAAACTGTAATGATGAATCACTCGGCAAAATGGAGGGTTAGGGTAGGTTAAGGATAAACTTCCCTGTCGAATGGAGCACGCCTTGTCGTGGCGAGAGGCTCAGTAGCCTGTCGCAATCCAGCGGCGGGTGAAGCCAAGATGCTCCGTGGAGAGTGCCGCTGCGTCTGTTCCCGTATCGGGCGGCAGTGGCCATAGTGAGTCGCGTCTGTCTCGCATCGAGCGGCGGCTCACTAAAAGTCGTTGGACTCCCGGCACCCCTCTGGTTTATCAGAGGAGGCAGGGGATGTCCAGTGTGCCGTCGGGAGTGGGATCGCCCCACTCCGTGGAGATTCGCCCTCCTGATAGAGGGTAGAGGTTGCGCTGGTAAGGGTCGCGGGACTGTTGAGACACCGCTGTCACAGCCAACAAACGCGGTGGACATCGTCAGGTTTTAGTGGGTATACCCGAATTCGGAGGAGTCCCACACACGCCCCTCCGTTCCCCGACGGAGAGGTACGGTGCGTAATCAGCATTTACTGACGTAAAAAAAAAAAGTTAAGGATAAACTTGGTGAGCCCCGTTGTTTGTAAGCACTTTTACTGCCGTAATTATAGTTTGTCCTGTAAAACATGACTAAGATTGCCTTATAACCTTATAAGGTTTTGATTCCCTTTGAATAATAAAATATCTGAAACTATGAGACGAAACCTGTTCGATTTTTTGATGGCAATGACTCACAATATTGATTTAATTTCAGCTATTTCAGCAAAAGAAAAAAATAATAGACAACGCTTTCGACAGCGAAAAGAAAAACAATATAACAAGTAAATTACTGTGTTATAGTTCAGGTTTAAGATATTCATCTTCTCACAAATTATACAAATTCATTTACAGAAAAAACCTTACAAGTAATGTAAATGTAAATACGAGTAAAAGAACAAAACATAGCAAGCCTAAGTTAAAGGACTAAAACTCTGTAATTTGTTTACTTATCACAGCCGTGATAGTTTTCCTACTAAATTTGTTATATATCTGCTGTAGTATTTTTTCACGTATCTACCTACTACCTACTGTTTAGTTGGGAGAGTCTGGGAACATCGGATTCTAAAGGAACTTAGCCCATTAAAATTAAATGTTATGAAAACAAGCCCCTATTGTATACGATGGGTTAGGCAGGAGAAAAATAATTTATCCCCACGTTACTTGTATGAGAGGTACCCCAACAATGTTTTTAAAAAAAAATATTTTACCAGTTTGGGGAGATTAGAATGAATACTTACGCCAAATTACAGTTTTCTTGTACATAAGGTCTAAGCTGGACTGCGGACAGACGACTATAGTGAAACTATAAGGGTTCCTTGTTGGAGTACGCAACCCTAAAAATGGATAATGATTTAAAAGCTTATATTTTATATCGCTATACCTACCTTAGGTATAGCGATATAAAATATAAGCGTATCTCCAGTGTGACAGCCCTAATTGACAAAGGTAATTTCATTTCTATTCCAAAAATATTTATGAACACATTAATAAAAAGAAAGGGCATTTTTATTTTTATATTTAGGCTTGATAATAATGCAGACTGTCAGCAAATAACTAAATAAGTAAAATGAATGAATCCAAATAAAGTCGCAATTTGATAGCGTCTACTTATTTTCATTACTTTTGTCCTCATATTACGCGTGCAATCGCCTAAAATCTAAAATAAGAATAAAAAATAAAAAATACTTATTTGAGACGCTTTCATCTAGATAAATGTTAAATTATAATGTACATGTTAAATTATATTTTTCTTCTTATCGTTTTCCTAAATTACTTAAGACATTTCTCAATTCATACTGTGTCTACTTGAAGATAAATGATATATTTTGACATAAAATAAGATGGCCAATGGTAATTATAATAATACTAACACAACTAGCTTGACTCTATTTAGATACATAAAACTTGTTATCGATTCATTCTATTTACGAGATTTTAGAAAGTTTTGTTACCATAAGATACGAAATAAACCCTGTGGAAAAATACTACGACAACTAGCTTGACCTTTAGTTAATATTATCTTTGTTAAATTGATATTGTATCTTCTTAGATAGGTACGTAATACTTTTTGTCGATTCTTTAACTATTTACATATTTGTAAAGGTATTCTTATTATAAGATACGAAATAAACCCTGTAGGTGCCGCTGACAAGGGCCAATGTGATTCAAATTATAGATAAGACACTTCCATATCACACCAGCGGGCGTAGTCTGATGCATAATTTTTGCATTTTGCAATTTTTGCACATTTCGCGTCGACAATTTCAATTTTATAATTAACAATTATATAATTTTCTAATTCATCAAATATCGTTTTAACTTACGTAGCTATATCTTTAATAAATCTTTAAAAAAATTGTAGTTTTTAAGCATCATTCAAAAAATCTTCTCAATCAATAAATACACGAAAACACCAATTTTGTCTCAGCATTTTTCGAGCGCCACCTGGTGGTTTTACACGGAACTATGTCGAGACTTCCGACACAGTATTAAATAGCTGTAAAGGTAAAAGAGGTACGTACAGAGATAAATAGATAAAACTTACACGAGCGCACAATATCCAACGGCTTGTTTTGACACAGCTAAAAATCTGTATTCGATTTGACATGCTTCATCTAACCAGTCCTACATCTGAGAAAAAAACAAAATAAAGTGAACCTGTTGTAAACATCCCACTGCTGGGCAATAGCCTCACTCAGGTGAGGCTGAATTAATATAAGGCCAAACTTCAGTTGATATTACTACCATGTTTACAAAAAATAACATAGGTATTATAATGAGTATTGAAAAACAACGCACGTCAGAACACCAGTGCGCGCAATGCGAAACGTATGCAGTGACCGTGATACATGCAAATCTCATTTTCACAGCTAACATAAACCTCTGCGAAGTTTTATTTATGTGTAAGATAAATCTGAGGCAGACATCTACTGAAATCCTTAAATAAACAAGGGTCTGAAATGGCATATTTAAGGCTACGCTAGCGAGAAACGGGTCGGAGTTAGAGCTAGTTAATAAAATCAAAGAAATTCAGAGATCCACTTGATGTTATGTGTTTTCGTCGACCAAAATATAATAAACTAGTTTGTTTATTTGTGGCACGTACAAAGCCTATTCACGCTCTGGGCAAAACTAATCAATAGCGTGGAAACATGATCTGACATAAGCATAACTGGGAGTTTCCTAATGTTTTCGATGTCCGTAATACTCGTACCTACCTACATCCTTGAATCAAAATAGAATAACCAATAACTAATAAATAAGAATTTCTGCCAATGTTAAGTTTAACGTATACTTAGTGACTAAATTACCCACCCAGGTCCACCAGAACCTGGTTGTAATTTAGAGTTTACGATTTGTATTGTTTAGGTATACTCGTCCGTCGTTTTAAGTATAAAACACCACCGATTGCTGAAACCCCAGGCGATTAAAGCCTAAACCGAGAATTCCTCCGAGTCATAAACAGGAAACATTAAACTTTGGATAAAGAATCACCTTGAATTACTATTTAGTAACGGAGTATTTAAGTATAAAGTAAGTACCAAGATAAATTTACTGATCAATGAATGCGATTGAATAGAACTTTATTTTATTAGTGTTTCGAAGTTGGACTAAGAAAACTTAATGCTGCAGTAAATAACCAATGTGTCTTAGTTTGGTTTTGTACAAAACCAATGTCTAAGTGGCCAAAAGGTGTGCATTCACCCAGCTTGAAATATTAGCTCACGAGGTTTGATTCCTTGCCTGTTTAATTTTAAACTGCAATAGACTTTCATAATGCTAGGTAAGTAAAATACTTGGTCATCTCCTTGTAAGATAACCTCAATTCTGCAGGTACAGTACATTACTTTGCGTAGTGGTGTTGGGTGACTCTATATAGATTTAATTAAGGGATCCTAATTAGGGTTGCCCCATATTTGGCACTCGCCCGCTTAAAACGACGTCTCAAATGTGGTGTAGTAAGTAAAGTTACTGAACTATGCTGGTGTCAGTATTTGGGGTTTTGTTTCAATTTACTTCGTTTGCAGGATCACACTGTATGCAGACTACTTGGTACCGGTCGCTATGGAAACTATGGGAATCCAGCGACTCTTTTTTTATAATGATGATGCCATATCCTCGTATTGTTTCTAAATAAAATTAACTTTAAAAAAGTTAAAACCAACTTCAAAGCCAAAATGCACTTAAATAAACTCTTGACTTTATAAAGGAAAGGAATCAATTTTAGGCGATCAATTTCTTTTTGGGGTCAGTGCTAGGAGTTGATGCTTGAGATGGTCAAAGTGATGGCACTGACTCCAAAAATAAATTGTTCGCCTAAAATGGATTCCTTTCCTTAAAAAGGTCAGGAGTTTATTTGAGGCTTTTTAGTTCATTTTGGTTTTGAAGTCGGTTTTAACTTTTTTAAAGTTAATTTTATTTCTGTATTTTTAGTGATTGTAGGAGGGAGGGGGGCATCTTATGACTTTGGTTCTTTAAGAAGCTACAGATTACCTATCATAAGTTCTGTCATTATAATCCCTGAACTTCTAAGCGTTAAGGAGTTTGACCATCAGCTCAGCTCCACACAATGTTAACTATCAGACGCACTAACACGTAAACATTAAGATACTAGTAAAAACACTAAACTTGCCTTTAAAATTTGTGGGTTTCTCTTGATTGCACCAAGATCCCATTCTCAGATACCAACTTGGCAACAATATGGGACCAACTAAAAGGTATAACTTGTAGGTAGGCATAGTTTTTCTAATCGGTCTACAAATGACTGTGATATGAGGTACAACACAGCCAAGAAAAAAGATAAAAAAACATACAGTCGAATTGATCACCTCCTCATTTTTTTACTTCATACTCGTAAGTCCAAATTTTAAAGTGAAATGTTGCTCCATTCCTCGAAATTAGAAGCTATTTGTACAAACTTTACACTCAGAATGGTGAAATAAGTTAGTGACTGGCAAATAAAACAGTGAACTCGTTTTAAGCTTGCATCAGGTGAGGAGACTGCACTTTTAGTCGAAGTTGAAAAACAAAGAACAAATAAAATAACTCTCAAAGTCAGATTTCTCATGAAACAGCTACAAGCTTGCCTATACACCATAAAATTGATAATAAAAAAGAAAATGCCCGCCTTTTTACTGATTAACTGGATAATTGGTACTGAATAACTGGAATTTGACGACCTCCGTGGTGTAGTGGCTAAGCACGCTAGGTTTCAAGGCGTCGCCCCTCCGAGGTTTTGGGTTCGATTCCCGGTCCGATCAATGTAGAAATCATAATTTTCTATATTGTCTCGGGTTTGGGTGTTGTGGTGTCACTGTTGTGTCTGATTTCCATAACACAAGTATGTAATTGAATATTCATTTCTTTATTTAATAAGGTATGTCAAGTACTTATTTATTAATTTCCAACAAAGTGAACGATTAAAGATAGTTCATTTCGGTAAATCTCGTAGTCAATCACCAAAGTAATATTTAAAATCTTCATAACCTCATATTACCAGGAAAATAATATGATACAAGGAAACACTAGATATCAAATCAATGAGGTTCCACGACAGATAGGCTTCTTTCATCTGCTCGTAATTTTCTAGATTTTCTCAAGTTACTCAAAGTGAGATTTGGGTCGGTTTACTATCGTCAAATAAACGCTAACCGGAACGACATTTCACCTGAAGTATTGGACACATAGTAACCAGACAACCAGAACTTATTAGGAAACTATTAAACAAGCGGTAAAAGATATCGGGATTCGTTGTTATATGTGGTTATATATGGCATATGGGATGTATACCTGCGAGCTATCAGGCTAAACATGAAAGGGAATGTCCCCTCTAAGTGCGATCGTGTACCACGCCGATGTATGGACGTGTCGCCGCCCAACACGTCCTTCTATACGAGAATATAGTGTTCTGTTTTGGAAAAAATATTATATTCCTTTTTTTAGCCCCGTCTCCTCCTCCGACTAAGCGCGGTTTTGGTTTTAGAATCAATCCGTATACCTAGTTTTGTTGTATGTATGTACACATAAATGGTTTTGTGTTAGATCATAAGAGCTGGGGCCCTATTTTTGAATCAGTCGCTTAAATATGGCGTGTAATTTTCGTTCGAAAACGATATAAAAATCGATAGGAATCTCACGAAATATAACTTTAGTACTCACAAAATTTAGCTATCTTATACACATGTAAATTCAAATTAATTTTTTATTCAGACATTAATCAATTAATATCAAACGCCATCTTGACCTTTGTTGGTCATTTGATTTTCATAACAGAATAGCAGTCAGGGCCACTTTCAAGATTGAAATAGTTTATTTTTACAAACAATGTTGTTTATTTATTTTTTACTTTAAGGTATTGATGGTAACTTTTTTTAATTAATATGATTTCGTAATTTGTGATTAAATGAATATAAGAAACAGCACAATTTAATTATTAGACTAGATTTTTACGTGTTTATTAGTAATATTAAATTAAACACTTAATCAATCCAAGCCAAATTATCTTGTTTGATTCAATCTTCTTGATTTAAATACATATAAGTAGTCCTCGTATAAAGTTTTAACAAAATTTCGGAATATACCCAGGGGTCCCTTAGCTTTGCTTTGTTCGTCAGTTTATAATCAATTTCCAATATCTGCGTAGAACATGGTCCCTTAACGGGCTTTTAACAGAGGCTTCGAATAAACAATTTTCCCGGAGTAAATTATGAACGAACATTAAGCACAATGTACGCTGCTGCCGATTAATATTTTGCAGCTTATGGTCCGTTCATAACTTCCCAGAGTGCCATAGTTTAAAAATAATTTATTGAAAGATAAAACTATTAGTTACAAGTACAGAGGGCTATAGTCTTACGGCCGTTCCCTATATCCATTCTAACTGTGGTTTTGCCCTACTAGAGTTAGAAATGGTTATCTACCTTTAGATTTTTTGTTTCTATAAACCTACTGGCAGTAGGGTAAACTATCTCTGGATGCATCTTATCGATGGGAGGACGGATAGCTTACTAGGGATAGGCATTTGTATGAAATTGACATTTATTGCGTTCCTATAATGTTTTTCATGTGACTGTCAGTCAGTTTGACTATCTCTAGTAACCCCAGAATTCAATCCTAGGATTTTGGAGGATAACGCTCTTGTACACCCTGGCAAATTACTAGTTTTAAATGTTTCATTGATTTATTTATGTAAAAGTCCTGCTGCTCACAAGGTTAAGATAGAAACTTTCTCCCTAGTGGCGAAGATGTTCCTTTACCCTAAGAAACTGACCCTAGCCATAACCCCGCCTAACAAAAGATACTTAGATATAATAAGGATGATGTGGTAGGAGAGCTGCGTTCAGGTCATCCAGGGCAGCAGCCTTAAGATGGTAGGTAGGTGGTGGGACCCGCTACCAGTCTGACAGACTACCCAAACTGATCATCATCATCATCATCATCATTATCAGCCAAAGGACGTCCACTGCTGAACATAGGCCTCCCCCACGGCTTTCCACAGCGACCGATTACTAGCGGTCTGCATCCAGTTTGATCCTGCAATCTTTATAAGGTCGTCTGTCCATCTTGTTGGTGGACGTCCTACGCTGCGTCTTTGGTCAAAGGGTCTCCAATCTAGAACTTTCCTGCCCCAACGGCCATCAGTTCTTCGCGCTATGTGCCCTGCCCATTGCCACTTGAGCTTACTGATTCTCAAGGCTATGTCCGTTACCTTAGTTCTTCTGCGTATCTCCTCATTTCTGATTCGATCACGTAGAGAGACACCCAGCATAGCCCTCTCCATCGCTCGTTGCGTAACTTTGAGCTTCTTTATAAGGCCCATAGTTAGAGACCATGTTTCGGATCCGTATGTCATCACTGGTAACACACACTGGTTGAAGACTTTCGTCTTTAGACACTGAGGTAAATGAGACGAGAAGACACTCTTGCGTAATTTCCCGAACGCTGCCCAGCCGAGTTGGATTCGTCGATTGACCTCTTTCTCGAAGTTGGACCTACCCAATTGGATCACTTGTCCCAGGTAGACGTACTCGTCGACAACTTCGAGAGTTGAGTTCCCAATGGATACTGGAGTGGGTACAACAAGGGAACTTGACATAATTTTCGTCTTCTCCATGTTCATTTTAAGACCCACTTTTTGGGAGACTCGGTCAAGGTCTTCGAGCATAGTGCCAAGATCGTCCAGCGTCTTTGCCACAACGACTATATCATCGGCAAATCGGAGGTGTGTGATGTATTCGCCATTGACATTGATGCCGATTCCTTCCCATTCCAGAAGTTTGAAGGCGTCTTCCAATGCCGCTGTGAACAGTTTCGGAGATATAACATCTCCCTGTCTCACACCTCTCCGCAGTGGAATCGCCCTCGTATTCTGCTCCTGTACTCGGACCGACATGGTGGCGTTATTGTAAAGGCACTTTAACACCTCTATATACCTATAGTCAATGTGGCACCGCTGCAGAGACTGAAGCACCGCCCAAGTTTCAATCGAATCAAAGGCCTTTTCATAGTCCACAAACGCTAAGCATAGAGGCATATTATACTCCTCCTCAACCTGATCATAGGGACGGATAAAGGTGTCTGCTGCAGTGAAGGGAAATGAGAACAACAAGGACGGATAATATCTGATTTATTGGTGGTAAATTAGTTTATTTAAAATATTAACAGATACATTAATAGGTGGGCCACCAGTGTGAGTTCTGACGGTGCTGGATTCTGCTATGTAGGTCACTGACGTGTTCGTAGTTGTAGAATGTAAGGTGCTACCTCGTACAATTTATGAAAAACATATAAGTTTCGGGTGGCGAACAATATTGAATCCAAGTTCAAGCAGTCAACTTTTTCTCTGGGAACAGCTGAGTGACTGGGAAGGTACCCGATGCTTTGCATAGCATTCGATGAGCCTGAAATAATTCCACCAGCATCATCATCTATTCCTTTGTCAAGGGAAGGTGGACTTTTTGCTGTGGCTGAAAGAAGTAAATAAAACAAATCAGTATAACATGAAAACAACTGGTATTTAAGCAAAGGATATTGACCTAAACTCTATAGAAACTCTGCACACTTTGCGGCAGCCTGCGTCTTTACAAAATGTTTGGATAAAATATATACCTAAATATTTGAAAGAATACACAAAAAAAATATTTTTGATAAACAATCAGGTTTACAAGGAATTCAATGGCAGATTAGGCATTTTGAGGTTATGTTTTGTGATTGCAGAGTTAATGCACCTCACCTACATTCATTTTGATACATTCAGAAGGTAATTGTTATATTTTACTAAAGTAATTCAATACTTAATAACTTAGTTACCCTTAAAATACCAGTACAATTATAATTCAAACAAGATTTTTAAAATATAAACTACAAAGACGCAATCTGGACCCGGCTTTGGTCAATATCCTTTAAAAACCGTACGTAAACGACTTGTTTGTGAAAGTACAATTGATACTCACTCACTGCACTTATTTTATGGAAATAAAGTCCTCCTTGAATACATTGTTTACCAGCTGGACACATTGTTTTTTCTAAGCAATCGGTCTGATAGCATTCTGAAACGTTTGCGAAAATAAACTGGAACTATAACTTTCTATTTCTTTTCAATCGGTCGTTTTGAATTTTAAAATTTATAAATGCTTTTTACGTTAAAAAGTATTAATTTTCAATCAATTGACGTAGATATGATGTTTAACAATCAGCTGTCTGTCAGAGCTCAAAAACGTTCCATTTTACGTAAAGTCTATGCATGCTTCACATAATATTTTTACCCAAAATAGAATATATATATAATTAGGTACATAGCAATAAAAATAAATATTATTTTAAACGTATTATATAAATATTATCCTTGGTGTATCATAATGACCACAAATATCGTGAAAACGTTGACGCGACGTAATTGAGAGGGTTTTGTACAACTGCGTAATTCGAAACGTAAGGGAGGGCTTGGATAATGTGGCCTATCTTCTGCTAACTGGAGATAAGCAACACCTATCTGTATTATAGAAACTGTTTATTATGGTCGATAGCAGGTGACAACAGTTCGAGGATAGCTATCTATCTTTGATCTTAGTTTGCATATAGGGAACGGCCGTTAGTGGATGAACGTAAGTAACTGTCAGTTACAAGCAAGTACCACCTGAACCTTAAATTGCATAGCAAAAGACGAAAGATACACTACACTAAATGAATACTATACACTAAATGATGAATACTCAATATTACTGAGATAATAATAATAATTGTCCCCTTTAGATTAGATTTGAACTACGGTGGCAAGTCACAACGACTAAACGACTGCGCGGGGCATATTATAGTGCACAAGTGTGTGCGCAAACACATGTGCACTCTCTATTTCTTTCACTGTCATAGCCCGATGGAACAGCAATCTGAAACGACCGTAGAGAGATCAGCCGCAGGGACCAATGGCTTAAAGTGCTTTTCCGAGGCTCGGGAGTGATGAAACACCACTAACTTCCAACTTCGGGCTATCCTGAGAATTTCTGTACATAAAAACCCAGGTTTTTTGGCCCGACCCGAGGATCGAACCCGGGACCTCCGGCGCAGCCGTCGATTTAAAGTGCAACCCTCTAACCGCTGCGCCACCAAGGCAATAGGCGACCGTAATAAGTGCATAGCAAAGGTCGAAGGATGTGTTAAACTAAAAACTGCATTATGCATACATACTCAATATTACTGAGAGACCAGCTCATTGAAGTAACATGATAAATAACTGATTAGTTCTGGAGAAGTAACAGTCAGCCCAATGAAATGTTAAGTTTCAAATCGACATGGATCTATTATCTTTGTATGTTTGACAATACATTTAGTAGAGTGGTTACCGTTCGTAAGTCGTAGATTTTTATTATATTATGTTTTAATTTATATTATGGAAAACGTCATAACCGTTGTCTAGGATTCATAACACATGGAAGAAAATCCCTTACTTTGAAAGTTGCCTTGTGAATATTTATTTTACTTATTTATTATTATGTATTTAGGATACAACGTGTATTAGTTATATTTTATTTTATTTTATTATGTTACTATCTTTCATGTGTAATATTAAAATATAAGCTATATTTTTGCACACCGCTTTCTACCTCACTAATAAACGTTGTTTCCTCTACCCAATGTTTGTCTGGTAGAGATCGTTTCCAGCGGTACTAATTATTTTAATATGTTTTCTTTTGTCCTTACATGGGCCATAAAGAATATTTTTTTTATATATTTATGTCATCATGAGAAAAGATCATTTATCAAAATGCACTGCGTCCAAACGTCACCTTAACTTAGCAAAAGACGTCCTTATAAAGATTAAACAAAGCCATTCCGTTCGTACTTCTACTGATTACTACCCAAAGCTATCAATGAATTAGTTTTACTTATTTATTAACTCCTCTGTCCCATACTTGCAATACATTCGAAAAAGACATTATTTTTTGTAGATAGTTAAAATCGAGGATATAAATATTCGGCATAATGTATTTATTTCATAACAGTTTAACATAGTATAAAATCATCATGGTAGGCTATATTGGCTCTTGGCAATTGCTCAAAACAATATCCTGTTATGATATTCTATCTGGATATCTCTAATAGCTTGCGGAAACATATGTCCAAAATGGCGCTTTATTTGTCTGTTGCCTTTGCATGAATTTCCGCACAAATGAATACAGTAATTAACACAGACACCAAACCGAAGAATTGATTAATATTGCTTTCAATACGGTCTACAGGCGAGTTATCATAGACAAGATCTGAAAATAATGTACAATCATATTCTATAAACCTTACATTGAACTTCTAAGCGTTAAGGAGTTCCAGTATCAGCTCAGATCCACATTATAAGTACTATCAGACGTGTCAAAATTAAGGGGCTCCCCGAATTTTTAACGCGCACACTAGCGCCACTTTAGTAGAAAAATCATAACTCGTTAAATAAAAGACCAATCGAAAATCTGATTGATGCGATTGTAGCTCTGGTTATGTGGTTTAGTTACAATGTTTAAGTGCAAGAAAAAATGCCAAAAATGGCCATATTTCGCAGTTTTTCCAACTCTAACTACAGTAAACTACTTATGAAACAATTTAAACGTACTAAAGAAACTATAGAACCTGTACTACAAACGTGTCTACCAGATTTTTGATTGTTTTTGTATTTAAGGAGTAATAATTATTTTAAATAGAATGGCGCTAGTGTGCGCGTCAAAAATTCGGGGAGTCCCTTAAGATATTAGTCTGGAAACACCATACGACCCTTCAAATTTGAGAGTTTCCTTCGATTGCACCAAGATCCCATTGTCAGTCCTAACTCGGCTTGGTAGGCGGAGGTTTTTAAATTGATCCACTAATCACTGAGATATAAGCTAACATACATATAAAAAATCATACATGTAGTCGAATTGGTGACCTCTTCATTTTTGAAGTCGGTTGAAAAACATAGTGAGTGTGCAATAGCCTTAACCCATGACTTGAATAGTGTTCAAATAACCAACTACAGCCAATAACGAAATTGCGTGTTGTCGGAAGATTCAGGACATGTTACGGTACAATTCGCTGGAAGGATAAATTAAATCCTAAGCTAATATTTGGGTGACGTATTCTGCTGACTTTAATTAAGAAAATACGATGGCAAATTGAAACGTGTTTTAGGTTTATTCCGAAATACGAGTCCACAGTTACATACATACTCACACTCATAGCCTTTTTTCGGCCCTTATTCCCAGTTTGTATAGGGTCGGGTCTCTTTGTTGCCCATACAGAGAGCTTTCCTTTAACTCAAAGTTGTATCTATCTTGTTAAAATTAAAATCGAATAATTAAAATATTAAGTACTCAAAATATTCAAGATTGAAAGTAACAGCCAATTGGCTGGCCAAGCATCATAGCCTCCTTGCCCCAAGGAAATGGTTTCGATTTTGAATAGGTAGACTTTTAGTTATTTTTGTTATATTGCATGTCTTAGTTTTATTTTTTACAGATAGAAATATTTGATTAGAAAGCAAACGCACAATTCTGAAAGATCTGGAATACATAAAAGAAAGTCGTATTAGTTACCCCACTCATAACTCGAAGACGGATGGACTGGTTTTTCATATTTTTTTCTTTAGATTGTCTTGTTGGAATAGCCGGGCAAAACACTGGGTATTTTAGTATTGTGTATTATAAAAACAAAGATGATTTTAACCGACTTCAAAAAAAATAAGTTTCTCAGTTCGACCTGTCTGTATGTATGTATTTATGTTAGTCTGCGAATTTCTCGCGTTAGTCTGGACCGATTTTAATGCGGTTTTCACTTAAGTATTTGTTACCTCGAGGAAAAAGTTTAAGTAACTATTTTAGTTCAATCAAGTGCATTGTAACTTAAGCAATAACTGAAAACGATGAAAACAAGTTTTTTTTTTAAATTGAACTGCCTTCAAAAAACACTAAAATGACCAAAATAACGCTTAAAGGATAAACAAACTCATTTGATATCGGTGCATGATGTCAACCTTAACAAACAGCAGCAGTCTACGTACCTACATCATGCACCGACTTCAAATGATTTTTTTTCTTCTATTTAGTGTTTATTGCGTTACAATATGCGTTATTTAGGTCCTTTTAGTATTTTTTTGAAGGCGGTATTTTTTTTATTTAATCAGCTCTAGTAGGTTTTCTGAATTTATAATCTTGCAAAACATACTTATAGAGACAATACAGATATATTTCCCTAACTGTATCTACTTACACTTGATACGGCATACTCCAGAAACAAGTAATAATATAATAAAGGGCCAACGACATAACAAGTCGAGTTTTGTTTCTCGCGCCAATACCCGTCCTCGCTAACTGAATAACAACAATAGAAAGGACCTAAGGGAAGTAACTCTGCAATCTAATAAGGAATCGGACGATGAGGAAAACGTTCCATTGACAAAGAATAAACAGCCTGCTAAAGCTTGATTTCTTATGTAGCTTGGTATTTACTAAGATACAGCAAATAGATGACATTAATAAGTTGGGTTACCTTTGGGATTAGGACAATGAACAGTATTGTTTAGTGATAAGAAGACAAGACGAAAGTGTTAAGTGTAAATGAATTCTTATAAAACTGCTATATACAATGCGAATGTGTATTCAACATTGTTTTGCGACCGCCGGTGGCCTAACGTGAGCGTGTACGTGTAAATGTCATACTTAACGGATTTAATTAGCGCACATTTTATTAAACTTATATGCCTGACGTTTCGAATGCTTTACAGCATCCGTGGTCACAGGCAAGGCATTTCAATAAGTACCTAGTATTCGCATAAACTTTAAGTTGAATTTATATTGCATGACATCACAAAAAAATATAAATTGAAAACTGTAGTTAAAGCCGGGAATATAAATATTAACATCCTAATCCCAAGTGACTCTACCAAAAATATTCAGGAGCTAGCGTTGAACTTTCTTACTTACTAGGTCATCATGTTTGGACCACTTACTAAGTAAAACAGGCAACGGCATCAGTCATACCTCTTCATCTCTCTGACCATGAAACAGCTCAACTACACACATCAAAAGTGTCTAGGGATCAACATATATTTTTGCAATAACTTTTCTCCTGATTGATAATAATTAAAATTTTCTTTAAAGATTCATCAAATAAAGTGTTTTCGTTTGTCTACAGTAACGATAAACCAAGTCAGTCAAATTTGCCATTTTCCTAATAAAGGGATTTTTGACATTTGAACCACTAACATTAAAGTTCAAAAAAAAGACTGAAATAACAGTTTTCTTTAAAATTTTATTGGGTAACTTAAACAATTAAAAATCCGTGTTTCTACCGCGAACACAAACAACACAAGAACATCGGTTTGGCATACTCAAAATGAGTTCATCCAAATCACGCTTTGGAATGGCCGCCCATGTTCGTTGCAACAACAAAAAAAGGTCTTCTTGCGACTGGATACCCTCCATATTCGGCAGAGCTCTTCTCTGTAGCATATCCCATGCATGCTCAATCGGGTTCAAGTCTGGCGACTGAGCAGGCCAGGGCAGGATATTGATGTTAGCTGCGGCGAGAGTCTGTCTTACAACTCTTGCGGTGTGCGGTCGTGCATTATCATGCATTAACTGAAATAAGGGACCGATTTGCACTTGTAGAGGAACGATGACGTCTGATACAATCGTCTCAGCATAAATTTGAGCGTTGAGGTTGCCTCTGATCCGAATCAAATCAGTTTTTCCGCCGATCCAAATACCTGCCCATACCATGATGGTTCCACCACTATAATGATGGACTCCCTGGCAGGATTTTAATCGCTGTTGGCGTCCAGGGGTTCTCCAGTATCGTATACGTGTTGTATCCGGTCTCATACCAAAACGAGACTCATCAGAAAAGCACACGAAACGCCATTGTTCTTCTGCCCAATTTCTGTGTTCAAAAGCCCATTGATATCGAATCCTACGATTGTGCATTGCTATAGATAGGTGGTACCCGTAGCGGTCTTCGGGAATGAAGGTTCACTTCATGCAAGCGGTTTCTGACTGTTTGTTCGCTAATTAAGTTCCCTGAAGAGTGATGAAGCCTCACGGCTAACATCATGGCGGTTATTGTTAGAGCTCTTCGAGCTGTGATTTGAATGTATCGGTCTTGTCTCCGTGTGGTGCAGCGATACCGTCCTCCATGGCGCTCAGCCACGGTACCAGTGCTTTGGTATTGTGTCCAAAGTCGACTGACTACTACTAACACTCTGACTTGTATTCAGAGCTAAAGCCACAGTACGTTGCCGAGAACCAGTTTCTATCATTCCCACGGCTCTGAGCATTTCTTCCCTGCTTAAATGACGTCGCCGCTCCATAATCACGTTGGTTTTAATCAGTAGTAGGGAAACAGTAGCACTAATAATGTCTTCAATGCGTTGTATGTTTTTATAGGGAAAATATTGACAGCTGATTTTCATCTTTTACTCGAATTTGATTGACAGTTCCTGATTCAAATTATGAAATGCACCAAAAAGGATCCATATAAATTTATAAAATCATAAATTTATTACAAAGCCACATCTTAATCTTAAGAAATCCGCATAAAAATGCTTGATCCCTAGACACTTTTGATGTATTTAGTTTTCATGTTACATTTAAAGCTACCAAACAACTGACTCGGTATATTTATAGGCGTGATTATAAAATGGGTAACATTCTGAAATTCAAGCAATGTTTGGATGCCCTTTTGTGGATGGAAGTGTATAGTGAAAATAATTTTAAAACGGGGTTTTATAATTTATTAGTCTGATAAGTTTTATCTGACCATTGAAAAGCGGTCCTAAAACTAATAACATTAATTTTAATAACTACAAAAATATTGAATCTAATCAAAATGATATTCACTCTAACGACACAGAAATTGGCAAAGCAAATGAAATTAAATTGTAATAGGTTTAACTATTGACAGAAATAAAAACTGTAAAGCTCATATTAATAACGTCGCGTCGTTGGGAGAGTGAACAAGTTTACATACGCCTTACGACGATTGAGAACCGTTACTAATGTCCAAACTGCTTTACTAGTAGAATTGGGACAATAGCACAGGTATTGATACAGTATTTGTTATATAAAAGAAATGCTTTAGGGCAATACTTGGTCTTGCACTCGATGCAACATGCCGCCCATGGTTTAAATAATATGGTCTGCTAACATAAACGCCCATGTATTTTCTTGAAATATGCTTATTTCTGAAAAAAATAAAGCTTGTTTCCACAGGCGTGCAATATCTTTCCCAAAAATTCAAAAAATACCAACAGACGTAATCCTGACATACCTAGGATATCGCGATACAATAAGAGCTGCTTAACAATGTTTGTGAGAATTTTTAATAATGTACATTAACACCTCAGAACGTTAGATTTAAGAAGGGGTAGCGCTACAAAAAATGCTTGTAATGTAATGATTTGATTATTAAAAAGATCTTTTTAACCAGAAGCAATGGAATGACACATAATTTAATAATAATAGAAATGTAATTAATTAAAATGTAAACGAAAATGGAAAATACATGTGTAATCGCTAAAATATATGCATGCTATTTGTTAGTGGCTTAATAGGCTGAACATAAAATGTATTTTATCTACTCTCATATCGTTAAATTCAAAATACAAAACTCAAAACGAGTTTTTATAGACGTACTTTATAAATAGTACATCGAAATGAAATTAAAAAAAATAATTATGACACTATTTCTCTAACAAAATAATGTTATATTATTTTTTTTCATTACGATACAGATTACAGATCATAGATACATCTATTTAATTTTTTATCTGTGGCTGCGCGCGCTTTGGCGCATGCGCGGTGATAACGGGAATTTTGGCGTCATAGTACGTTTGTGTTTCGGTAGATAATTATTAGTGTTTATTAAAATGTCTGATAGTGAAAGTGCAGAAAATTCGACGCCGCCCGACATTTTAGAGACTGCGACAGCAGTCTGTCTTAATCTACTACCAGTAAAGTCAAGAAAATGATACGATAAATGTTATCAAGACTTTTTAGCATGGAAATCTTTATCTTTTATTTGATATGTTCGTGTTCAATGAGAGTAGATAAAGTAGTGTATGAAACTGCACATAACTAGGTATTATACACTCGTGTGATACTTTTAAAAAACTCGCTTCGCTCGTTTTTTAAACTCACACTCGTGTATAATACCTCTCATTATGTACCAGTTTCATAAACTACTATTATAAACCTGTGTACCCCATTTAATGGCAAATAAATGATTATGTTTCTGATTCTAATTCTAAAGCACTAACAGTTCATTTCTGTGAGTCATACAATTATAAATCCCTGAGCAATAAAGAAGACATCACCACTAGTTATCGCAGTCACAAGTAGTTAACAAAATAAGATTCAGCGGATTTATCATCCAATCATATAAAAGACTGAAAAAAATTGGCAAACCAATGATCATTGGTTTGCCAATAAGAAAAATTTGTAACTTTAGTAATCCACTATTTTAGGGCTTCATGAGAACGTGGAAGATTCCTAGTATACGAGATTCCAATTAAATTAAATCCTAGTCGCTCGTATCTGAATCCAATTCCAATCGTTTTGCCAAAGCACAAAAATAAGACTTTGAATCAACAAGGAGAAATCAACGAGTTGAATTAACTCGAGTATTTACACTTTCACGAAGGCGCTGCTGTTTAATTTCTGAGCTCCGCTTAAAGAGAGCTCGCTTTGGATATTTTAGTCTTTTGTTACGTACCTTTCAAACTGTGAAGTTTTAAAAGATATTACCTTATAAATTTGCGGAATGAGTGAATATTTAAAGTACACGTCATCACTTGTTGTTTCGTTCATTTGAGTACTACTATCACTAACTTTACTAATTTTGTTTTGATGTATTCGTTTTGCAAAAAAAACATACACAAGGTCACTAACTAACCAGACCTTCCTCGTAGCCCGGGAAGTACTTTAATGAGGTGAAAATTGATGAATTCACTTGGCACAGATGTAATATATGTAAAACTAAGCTAATTTAGCTCGGTAGCCATCCCCCACCCACTGGTGGGTAAAGAAGATACATTCAATGGTACCATACCGCCGCGCTACAGAAAAAAAATATCAGCTTCAAAAAAAAATTGAATGAATTGGTTATCATACCCTTCCCATGTTTGCACAATAATCTTCCTTGATATTTTCAAAATATGACTTTAGCGATTCAAAACTCTATTCCTTTAAAGGCGATCATTGATAAAAATGTTATACGGCTGTTAGTAAACCCATCCTCCAATATCCAAATCAACTTATAGCGAAATCGCGAAGCAACTTTTATAGAACTATTGTGGCAGAATAAATTTATTTCTAACACTTTATTTATTCAGTCGAATTTTTTAACAAGTCTAAATAATCTCCTTAGTTATATTGCTTCTACATTAGTCATCATTCATTATTATAATATCTGCAAATCTTCACTTTTAATTATTACTCGCAATGCACTGAAAAGCAATATAACGACTATTTCTTACAACAAAAATAGCATCTTCTTTTATAAAACGTCTGACTCCACAAACGAATTGCCAAGCCATACGTCATAATCACTTAGCGCTGGCAAGTCTCGCTGAAATTGTACTTATACAGTTTCATGGCGCTCCAACATTTACGGCGCTAGACTTTTATCGTTAACATCGTTACATAACCATTGTCTCGATAACCGAATGAAACTGAGGAACAGTCCCGATCGGGAAGAGAGCTGACGCTAGACAAGTCCTAATTAATCGTGTTTGCCAGTGGGAGGAATGCGGAATGGAATCATGCGCAGCGAGCGAAAAATGGAACGCCTGTCGTTAGGGCCCTGTGTGGAATCAACTCTTTTGTTTTGTTACAACAATTAGGTGGCAAAACGTTCACTTTCTGCTCCGATTGATTTACTATCGAAAGATTTGACTGAATCCACAGGATATTGACTTCATTATCATAGAAGCATGCCGTCTGAATCCTGTGAAATCAAGCGACTATATCTGTCATTCTGCCATCTTTAAGAGAGGCATATACTGAAGCCGTATCCATCAGAAGAGATGAAAAAACCCGGCCAGCGCGAGTCGGACTCGCACACTAAGAGTTTCGTGCCAACAATAAATAAATAGCTTAACTTAACTTAGCCAAAATACCACAATATTTTACAGCAAATATAACTTTGTTTTTCATAGTATTTGTGTGAATAACAAAGTTATGTTTGCGGTTATTGAAAATGTGCTCTATCTTAAAAAAAACTACTAGTTTGATCACGTTCAAACTAATTTTCGTTGAATCTTTTTCAAAATCTACATCATGTATTTTTCAAAATTAAAACTCGCTTGGTTTTAAAGTTAGATGGGGCGCCCATTTTACCACTTTGGAAGCGTCTATCTCTCAAACGTTAGATTTATATAAAAAAATGGTTTTAGGAACCTCGATGTCATTTTAAAAGGCCCTATCTATTGAAACCCCACAAGTTTTTTTTTTTAGGTTTTAGTTTTACGTATGCTCCCATACATATCATTATTTTTTATTTTTAGTATGAGAATCGTAAAGCGGTTAAAAGGATACATCTACCTACTAAGTTTTGACTGTGTAATACTAATAGTTTTAGAATAAATTGGCTGTGACATACGGACGGACAGACTTAACGAAACAATAAGGGTTACGTTTTTTACCATTCGGCTACGAAACCCTGAAAAGGGTCTCCATACTAGAACATTTCCGTTTCTACGCCCTTTTGCAATGATTTTTATTATACACATTTACAGCTACGATTTAGTATTTATTTCGACAAACTAAGCACTGACGAGTACATTAAACAGCACAAACAAGGATATAATAACCCATCTACATTATAAATGTTGCAGCATCACATCCAGTTTCCCGTACTCTGAAACACTTTGGGAACAAACCAAGCGAGTGTCGCAATAAATAAATTAACACCGCATCCGTACAATGAACATGCGAATGTTCACCCATTATTCAGGTTGCTGTAAGTAAGTACTACTTAAGAAAATTCCCACTCCAAACTCCGGTAGGTACAATTTTAATCAATCAAAGTCAGCTGTCGTGAAATCTACGTACACTTCCTGAAGAGGGACAATCCAAGGATTATCACAAATTTACTCCCTACGAAAAATAATATGTAAATGGGATAAATAATTTTTCACTCGCAAAAAATAACGGGACAGTGTTTTTTTTTTTGGATATTAGAACTTTAAGTCAAATCATGACAAGTTAAATACATATACCACGTCAAACTTGTGTGGACTTGATGATATAACTAATAGAACTAAGTACGTATAATAAAGCTGGCTGGTTCCTAGCCCAAAGGATCAGCATACCTAGCTATCCGACGCGGCAACGCAGCCAGCATCATAGCCTCCTTGCCGCAAGGAAATGGTTTCGTTTTTGAATAGGTACTAATATTAAGTTATTTTTTTATGTTGCATGTCTTAGTTTATTTTTTTCATGTTTGTTAGTACGTATTATAAAAATATAATTTTATATATCTCTAACAACCCAATAACTTGAAAGTTACAACAAAGTAAACGAAGCCTAATATCAGTAATTTTCCCGTTCAATTGTGAATGAATATAAATTAACTATTTACTCCTTATAATTCGGGTCTGAAGTGTCGATTACAAAAACGTTAAGGTAAATAAAAAAGGAGTGTGCAAGCCGTAAGCGCTGTTTTAAGAGTTAATTAGGCACATTAAAAAGGGTCAAGAGGTGCTTTCAAGCTCTACGTTATAGTCTACAAACGTCTGCAAGCAAGTGCTGTCAGCATTTTAATGCGGTACAATTATATATTTTTCTTCGTAGTTTTAAAGCTATTTTAACAAATTATCTTACTAAAAATGACAAGGCTAAAAATTATAATTTCATCATTCATTACTATGTCATTAATCATGACACTCAGACATAGATAAACCTCTGCTGAGTACGTGCATGGTTTTTGTATCTCCCGTGATTTTAATGATGATGGTCACGGCCCTAACCTAACGGAATCGGTTATGTGAAGTATATGTCCTACTTATACCTACGAGCAAAGGACCAGCCATCCAATGCTTAAATATATGAGCCCATTATTAATAAACCGAAAATATTTAAAAAAACATGTAATATTTTAACACGCGATACTCTATGTAACCGCGGAATGCAACGATCAATCCATCACAGCGTTCTAATTGCACCGCATGCCACCACACAACGATAATAAATATTGGTAAATGTCACTACGCCGAGCTTGGATAGTTTGTTGTCTCAGTCCCGCGGTATGCAGGCCCGGACTCAATGGGTTTTTGATACGTCAAGGGAATAAAAAGATAAAACGTCGTCTTCAAAACGAAAAGGGTGTTAGTGATTGGTACGCATGCGACACACAACGTCAAAAATATAGATAGAACCTATAAATAGTCAGTAATTAATCCTTATTGATTTGAATTTTATATAATGAAAATAAACTTGTTTGTTTTCCTTAGATATTAAATTAAGCCAGCAATGTTATTTAAACCTTGGTTGATATAAATAAATTTATCTCAACGGTCCTTTAGACACTTAAATTTTTAACAGCGATGCTGTCACGACGCAGCATTGATGCAGTCGGCAATGGTCCAATATCAAATTTATAGTAAAAATCATGTAACTAGGCCTTTTCAAAAGGCAAATAATGCAAAAATCCAACATTGAAGCGCAAAATAAAGCTCTTCATAAATAGTCTTTATTGAAGTTCTAAAATATATGTTTTTCTTTACTATATTAAGTATTTTAACAGATATCAATCATTTAAACAGAGATGAAAGAGATAACTCCCACGGTTAGGTTCGTATGCGCTTTTTTTTTACACCTGGTGTACCGCTTGCAGTTTCAACAAATTTTCTAAGGAACTAGCTGACCCGACAGACGTCGCCCTGCTCTAAAAAGCAGCGCCACGAAACCAGGAAACCACGAACGTAACTGTTATAATTTTTTTTACCTTTTAAACCTTCCCTGAACTTCCACAAATATTTTAAGACTAAAATTAGCGAAATCGGTCCAGTCATTCTCGAGTGTTAGCGAGACTAACAAACAGCAATTCATTTTTATATATATAAGTATATATAGATAAAATATTTATGGTTTGAGAGGCAAGGAAATTTTATGAACCAAAGCATTACATATAGCACACAGAAAAATAGAGAAAAAGTAAAACCAATTAGGTGTGTATCCGTCTAAGCTATCCTAACAAAAACTTTAAAGAAATCAAGGGATACGACCCTGGTATTATCCAAGATTAATATATTTTTGCTCAACGCCGTCGCTCGTTCTGCTCTAAAGGACATCATACATTTTGCTACAAATACATAGAGTTGCTTCTACTCGTACTAGGTAAAGTGACTGCCACTTCAGCTCCATAGAATATAATATAGCGGCAGGATGAATGCGAATTTTGCGAAAACATCATTATCATCATCAATATCAGCCAAAGGATGTCCACTGCTGAACATAGGCCTCCTTCACCAATTTTATCCTGCGATCTTTACAAGGTCATCGAGTCATTACCACTATAGCTTACTGATTCTCGGGCCTATAGTAAGATACCATTTTTCGGATTTGTATACTATCACTGGTAATGATTTAGTGTCCCGAACGGGAACGGCAGTTTCCCGTACGCAGCCAAGTGTGAATTTAAACAATTATGGCCAAAATGTCACTGATTAACTGACTAACTACGATGCGACCTAAAACAAAACCATGGCTATGCTGCCTCTACGAAAAGTCGCAGTGTGTAAGGGGTCTAATACCTTACAGTACTGAACCTTATTTTGTGTTTAGTGTCAGGAGATAAAACGAATTAACGATTTCTTTCCGTTAATTTGTAAAATGTTCGCTATTGATGTGTGATAGTCCTGTTGTTTTAGATAATATTCATACACTACGTATTATAATAATTTAATGAGAATGCTCCAATAATTAATAGTCTATTGATCAAGGTATTAATTAAGATTACAGTAGCTTTAATTACTTCTAAGTTTCACGTGCACAGTCTAATTCGAATGAATAACATGATATGCGTAGATAATTAATTTGCAATTTAGATTAATTTAGGTTTCAAAAACCAACTTAAATAAAGCTCATAAAACTGTTTGTATAATATTTATAACCTATTTTAAACCCCTTTACTTATATTCATAAAGATGAAATAAGAAACCAAAACTTTCGCACGGGCGGGACTTAAACCAGCAACCTCCTCAACCCGCCCGTGCGAAAATTTTTGGTTTCTTATTTCATCTTTATGAATATAAAATATGACACTGTGAGTGTCAAAAACATTCTAAACCAATCCCTTAACTTATAATAAAAACTTCATCAAGACCACCACGGCCATAGCGACTGGCAAGAACTATCGAAAAATCGGAAGACATGGCATAATCCACTAAGGACTTTGAGTTACCGTAGTAAGTAATAAAACGTTATGTCACCAGGCCTGTTTGCCTGTGCCTACTAATACATACCTATATAAGGTGGGACCAACGGCTTGACGTGCCTTCCGAAGGACGGTGATCCAAATGGTATACGTCACTTAAATGGTCGGAATGACCATTCCATTTCAGTCGTTGTAGGTTGCGTAACTTCGGTAATCACCACTAATGCGCTGCCACCACTGCACTACGAGCTCCTCCTTTAGTATTAAATATTGTAGGTCTTTGAAAGAATCAATTTTTATGGTTCCGTAGTCGAACATCACGGCTTTGATAAGTAAACAAATTACAGAGTTTTACTCTATACACTTATAGCAAATTAATTTTCATATATCAACATGTTTTTTTTTTCCAAAACTCGTTAAAATATAAAGCTGTAAGTGTAGTCATGTATTTTTTAAATATTTTCTTATGACTGAAAATTAATCAAAATTATGAGTCATCGCCATCAAAAGCTATATCTGTGTCGGAAGTGTCGACATAGTTCCGTGTAAAACCACCAGGTGGCGCTCGAAAAATGCTGAGACAAAATTGCTGTTTTCGTGTATTTATTGATTGAAAAGAATTTTTGGTTGAAGCTCAAAAAACTACAAATATTTTTAAAGATTTAGTAATGATATTGCGACGTGAGTTCAAATGATATTTTATGAATCCGAAAATCATAAAATTGAAATTGTCGATGTGAAATGTCAAAAATTATGCTTCAGACTTCGCCCGCTGGTTCCGTCTCATAATTTCGGATATTTTATTATTTCACGGCTTTTGACTTTTACAGGACATATTATTAGGGCAATAAAATTGCTATAGTGGCGTACAGATTACGGAACCCTTCTTGCGCGAGCTCGAATTGCACTTGGCCGGTTTTTTAAAATATAGTTTCAGATTGATCCTACATTATTTTTTACATGACATGGACTAAATTAATTTCTCCTATGCATGGGCCCAGTCGGATAGCTAGTTAGTTAAATAAGCGATTTAATAATCATCTTTTTTAAATGGGAAAATGCTAGTTAGTGTTTATCTGTTTCCACAGCATTTGAGAGAATATTAAAAAATAAACCTCACTTCGCACAAGCACATGGTCAAAACAGATAAGCTACAATCCAATTTTCTCTAATCGACACAGAAGCAAAATCCTACAAACTTAGTTTAAAATGCAAAATTCGTTATCGCAACGGACTAAATGCCTGGAAAAGGATACGATCAGCGGGACTTTTGATTAGGGTCAATTTTGAAAAAGATTATCCAACAGTGGAATGCAATGCAAAAATCTTTTCGAAAGGTCAAAAGTTTTCCAACAGATTTTATTCTACCATCGAACTTATCAGCCGAACTTTGGGTTATAGCATTGATATTGGATAAAAAAAGCTACCGAAACGACTGCTATTGAATTTGAGAGCATTTCTCGCTACACCGTAGATTGGTACCGGGGTTCCTGGCGTGGAAACACATATTTTTGCATTCCAATGCATGGATGTTAATCAGAGGATATGTACAGACTTTTATATGGGAAAATCGGTATTCCCGTTCAGCTTTCAGATGGTTATTTTCATCAGCAAATTTCGTGCTTGCAAAAGACTCGCCACTTTTTGTTACTCGACTGGCTTGTATTTAATGGAACAGTGGGAATTGATTATCTCTCAGATAAACTTGGGTTGCATATGCAAATGAATGAGGAAAACTGGAAATATTAAAATCGAAACAAACCGAAAATATATTGCAAGCATTCGATGTTTTGGTACAAAATGGGTCGAGTGAATGGCTTTAAAGTTTTCCTTTAAGGCTACTTTACCTATTCTATATATCATTTTTTCATTGATAACGTTAAAACACAAATTAAATTGATACTAACACATAGTCTGTTAAAATATACGTATAATTATGGTATTTTTAAGCGCGTACTCGTGCCATAAGCCTTACTTCATCTAAGCTTCAAAAGGACGAATGTATTACGATAATGCTGTCATTTAAATGATTTAGCGACACACATGACTTTTATTTTGAACTTTATTGTGGCTCCTTTAAGGATCGATTTGTGATTCGCAAAAACCGTATAGCGCAGAATCGCAGTAAATCTTTCTTGTCCACGGCCCGCAACAGGCCAATGAGAACGGTCAACTCACAGCAAAAAAATTAGGCACCAACATCATCGACGTATTATTTTATTTCGTTCGGATTAGTTTAGTATTTCGACACCTCAATCTACATAATACATGCAGGCGTAAAAGGTAAATGTGCATACGTAAAAATGAAATTACTAATAACAGTTGTGTAAAACAATTTCTGGGGCCCTATTTTTGAGACACTCGCGTCAAGATGGCTTGTCATATTCATCGATGAAAGGCAAATTTTCGAATGAAAATCAGTTTCAAATCTACACGGAAGGGATTTGAAAAAATATAATTAAATTTTGTGAGTACTCAAAAATATATTTAGTTACGCGTGGTTTTCGTTGTTTTTTTATTAGTTTTCGAAGGAAAATTACATTCTATATTCAAGCAAGTGATTCAAAAATAGGGCCACTGGTCTCATGAATACGGCATTACGCGTGACGTCAGAGCTATCTACCCGTCTGTTTATGCAACAGTGGCCTGATTAACTAGAAGTTGCAGGTTCGAGTCCCGCCTTTGCGCGATTTTGGGTTCCTTTTTTATGTTTAAGAATATAAAATATGAAACTGTGTTTAAACCAGACTTGTCATATCAGTAATAGGTGTAATCGAAACCACTGCCTTATCACACTAAGGTGGACTTGCACAGGATGATTTAACCCAGGATTACGCTAACCCTGAATAAAATCTTCATTCTGTCTCTGTCAACGTCAAATAACTGACCGAGACAGAATGATGATTTAATCATATCCTGAGTTAAAACATCATGCGCAAGCCTAAAAGCCTTAATCGATTGCCTTGCGATTGTATTATCGTCGTTTGGTGTGACTCCCGTTTTTGTGTCGTGTATGCAAGCGATTTTCCGTTGAAAGTGGTAAGGCAGCAGAGACGTCGACTGTGCATAAATTGAAAATCTATTTATCGGTATCACGTATTTTTCCGCGAGCTATGACGATCAATTGCTGTCCACCATCCCACAATGGAGTTTAGAGTTTAGTCGATTAAGCCGCCGCCAAACATTCGCCACCTGCGGGAAAACGAACGGAATGAATGCGGGTGCAGTGCGGGATTTGTGGGAATTTCCTTGCACTCGGATCCTTAGGTATTTTTATTTATACACCTTTGAGACGCGCTCAAAGCTTTTCCTTAGGGAGGATGAGCCAAGCTTAAGTATGAGCCGTAGTCGATATTAACTAAGATTACATGGTTTTTATTGACATTACTTAGCAGCCCGATTAGCGACTATTTTTTTTCTGATTATCATTAATAAACCGCACCCGACCTGGCACCTTATGGTCTTAGTAAATAATAAGAACACTCATTATATAATGTGAGATTACTAATAGCATTTGGTATTTTAATATTTATAAAAAAAACAAGTTTACAATATCTACGTTTACATAAGCTCGAAGTATTATTATTACTAGTTTTTAAATATTTCTGTATCCTAATACGGTCATGACTAGTTTAGTTTTTAAGTTTTCAAAATTGTGTTGTAAAATTGTATGCAATTAAAATGAATATTGCCAGATTCCAATTCGCAAATATATATAGGTACATTTGATAACTATAAAATGATGCTCATGTCAAAACATGTCGTTATTTTGTTCCTTTATGTTTATTTTTTACATTAAGTGCACTTACTTATCAATTGCGTTATAAAGGTTTTACATTTTTTTTTCGGTCATGTCATATCAAAAATATTTCATGCACACACCAGATATTTTATTGAATCCACAAATTAAGGGCAAACTTGTTTATTCCAATCGCTTACAGTTTCAGTCAACACAAATTGGCATACTTAAAAAACTGCACCGAGGTGATGGTTACTAAAACTGTAAATATCCGTACATTTTGTTTTCATTCAACATTCAATACGCTACCCCGAAAAGCTGCTGAACCAAAAAAGTTATGATTCGTCAAAAGTTTTGCAGAAAGCATTTTTAGTAAAATTAGCACCTGCCTCAAGTTTTGCTAACACTTTGACTGCCTTAAAAATACGAAGATTTAACCAGGAAACCGCAATTTTTACGCTTAATAAAAAATCGTTAAAAATATTTGCGCTATTATTATTTTAAGAGAGTGATCGGCACACTGCGTGCTGGTGGCCAGAATGGCACTCGGGTCAGAATATACAATAACGACAGAAGAAGACATCGCCGTAAACACTCGGGCCCGAGTGGATGGCACCGCTGGAATGGTTCTCGTGCACTCGGCCCCTAGTGCTCGGCACTGAACGAGTTAAAAGAGTTAATTTATCACGCAATGGATCCATGGAGTGTTTTTTCCATAATTAAAGACTGGCCTCTTATTCTCTCATACAAAAGCCCGTGAAATTAAACCTGCATATTCGTATACGTCCCCTTTTCATACACTGCGGCCACGTCATAAATTAGGTCCACAAAAAGGGAACAATGGAAGCCGAGATGCTAGATGCCGACCTTTTTGCGTTATTCTGCATTTTTATCCATGAGCACGAATAGAAAAACGCTGTGTTGAATTAAGATAAGGCTTATGAGAACACCAGTGTCCAAAAAGCTCTGGAAAGCAATGAAAAAATAAATGAAATTGACTCTACTGCATTATACCACCCTCAAAATCAAATTTTGAGATAGAGAATTCCACAAAGTTGTGTCTAATTAAATAAAATGATATTTTATTTACCATTGATACATCTTTCACATCAAACGATATCAAACTGATTTTTTTTATAAAGTAATATGCAAAAGTTCTAACTATACAGGGTGACTTTTTTATCAGTACCGATATTTTGTGTAAAGACTCCACTGATGAATATGAACAACTTTTACTATGGGGTTAATAGTGAAATCGAGAAAAAAAAATCAGCTGTTCCATACATTTTGACCGCGCGCCAATTGAACTTTTGTATGGAACAACTGATTTTTTTTTCTCGATTTCACTATTGGCCCCATAGTAAAAGTTGTTTATATTCATCAGTGGGTTCTTTACACAAAATATCGGTACTGATTAAAAAGTCACCCTGTATAAGTATACGTATTGGAACAGCTCTGTAAAAGCACGCATCACAATTTTCGGATAAAGGTCTGCCTGCCGCATCCTGTCTGAATTTACATTTTAATTAGATTCATTTGCAGCGAAATTATTTTTGTACATTTACCTTCGTTTGCCTAAATGATTATTTAATTAAAATTAGAATGGAAAATTAATTTAAGCGCAGGCATTAGCTTTATGTGCAAACATACTCGTTACGTTTTATTTGAACAAAATAAAGCGACCAGTCTTTTGAATTATAGACAGATGTTGCAGGTCGAACTTCTTTAGAACTATAACGTTAAGCAAAAAAAACTGTCGATCAAAAAAATATCGATATTATCATTACTTATTAACAAAGTTTAAAAAACCTTCAATGAAACTCGATGTAGATAACACTGAAATCTCACAGTCAAATTAGATGACAAAACGTTTTTATTAGGGACGTTCATTTATAAGACCCTTATAAAGAGATCTTCCTCTGATATTCCGTTACTTGAGAATGTCTCATTAAGTTTAAAAAAATGTCTGGCTGCCTTTACGAAAAATGCAAATAAATTTATCAGGTCGGCCTGTCCCGAGGGGATAACTAAGGAACCATTTCGACGTCAATCGCTGGATATTTTCAACGAAAATTCCTTTTCCAGAACAAAATAATTACGCTTATTTTATTACAAACATGTCTGACAAACAAATTGGTGTAATAAGTGGGCTCCAAATCAAAATACGGGGGAATATTTAGAAATAAATGTTGTTGATTAATATTGTTCTTATTATGTTCTTCAGACGTTCAGTTTCAAGGGGCATCAAATAGTAAATAATTCACTAAGGAAATAAAGTAGTGCTTTGTGCCGTAAGAGGGTGTCTTCTTGAATCACAAACGAAATGAAAGGATTTTTTTATTTTATTTAAACACAGAACAGTTTACAGTTGAGGTGATACAAATGTTATACGATATATGATGAAAATACTAAACTCTAAACCAAACTATGTGCTTAAGACATATTTATAAGAATGACTTTAGATCGTTTCGCAAATTCGACTCTTAATACTTTACAATATTATAAGCTATTATAATTTTGACTCCCGAGCGAAGAAAGAGAGTTAGTTTTACTTAAGTTATAGAGAATCCTGAGTGTACCGAGTTATACATGCTCGCCCTAAACAAAGATACGTTTATTCCCGAGATGAATACTTTGTCTGTGTTTCACACCTTCTGCAAGGCAATATAAAAAAAAACACTCAGTTCTTAATAATTTTCTCTTAAACGCACGCAATGCGCAGTATGAATGCATAAGTTATATCATATTATACAGATAAGATTTAAATTAAGAAGTAGTTAGATCTTTTTTCGATTTGAAACTATCTGCCTGCCCTTTTCCTAAATGGATTGGTCAACAAATCAAGATGATGTTATGTTACATTTTCTTCTAAACATTCCTTTTCCTTACTATTGTTAATAACATTCACGTAGATAAAACAGTCATATTGATAATTTGATAAATTTATTATAAGTTATGTAAAAAACACAATTTTAACAAAGTATTATTATAATTACAATTTATATTTTAACTTTTTCCCTGAACAATAGGGCAATGAAATTTGGTGTTAAATACAGCCAAACCACTAAGTATTGGTTTGCCTAGAATGGATTCCTTACCTTTCAATGGTCAAGAGTTTATTTGGGACTTTTTAGTGAATTTTGATTTTGAAGTCGGTTTTTACTTTTTTAAATAGTTAATTTTATTTCTTCATTTTTAGAGATTACAGGAGAGGGGAAAGTCATAAATTGCATTTTATGACTTTGTTTTTTTAAGAAGCTACAAACTACCTTTCATAAGTTCTGACATTATAATAACTCCTGAGCTGATGGTGGATCTCCTTAAGATCCACCATCAGCTCAGCCCCACAAGGTGTTGACTATCAGACGTAACACGTCAACATTAAGCTTCTAGTAGAAAAATAGTATACGTGCCTTTAAAATTTGAGGGTTTCCCTCGATTACAACAAGTTCCCATCATCAGATCGCAAATTGGCAATAATGGGACCAACTAGAAGGTATACCCTCTAGGTAGGCAATAAAAATTCGAATCGGTCGACAAACGACTGAGATATGAGATAACATAGATACAAAAAAAACATACAGTTTAACTAATAACCTCCTCCTTTTTTGAAGTCGGTTAAAAAAACGGCATGGATTCTCAAAAACTATCTTTGGTCTAGGACGTTCATTTCATATGGGCCGTAAACAAATTTTAGCAGTTATGATAATGGATAAAAATTCTTTAATCCGAGTAAAGTTTTGGAATTAAAAACTGGTGTGAGCAACGCGAGTTAACTCTTGAAATTATATCCTAAGTATTAAGGAAGCAAACTTTCGTGTATTTTTATCTTTTCTGTTTCAGCTTACTTTCAGAGCAACTATTAACTAGTAGTTAAAACTAGTATTTTATAATGATAAATTTCCAGAAAACTATGACACATGAACACTTATGCATTAACGGGTATCCAAAGTACTATGTAATTAGTATTTTTTTTATAATGGCCAGTTACATCACAGCAGCACCGGTTATTTTAAAACCGGCTAAGTAAGAGTCGGACTTGCGCACTGAGGGTTCCGTGCCAACTTTGACTAAATTTGGGCTCACCTAACTTCCACTTAGCCAAAATACCATAATATTTTGTTGACAGCAAAAATAACTCAGTTTTTTATAGTATTTGTATGACTGACAAATATATATATGCGGTTGTTGATAATGTTATTTGTATAGCTCAAAAATACTAGTTGGTACTTGGTCTCGTTTAATACAATTTTTATTGAAAGTATTTGTAAGGATCTATATCATATATTTTATTCAAAATTTACACTCGCTACGTTCAAACTCATTTAACCACTTTGGAGGCGTCTATCCTTCAAACGTTTCACTTTCAGATTGAATGGTTTTAGGAACCTCGACGTTATTTTAAGAGACCTACCCATCGACACTCCACATGCATAGATTTGAGCAAAAATAAATATTTTTGTTTTCGGTCCATTTACTCCAAATGTCATTATTTTTTATTTATTGTATAGGAATCGTAAGTTTTATTTGTGTAATGCTAGTAGTTGCAGAATAAAGTGGCTGTGACACACGGATGGACTGACAGACAGACGGACAGTCTTGACGAAACTATAGGGTTCCGTTTTTTGCCTTTCGGCTACGGAACCCTATAAAGGTTCGCCACGAATTTTAGAAAGACCATAATTGCATTCAATAAATGGCAGAACAACTATTCCGATACAGAATTTATATTGAATCTTCGGTCCCTCGGCGATACAAAAACCAGGGGCTTTATTATCAAACTGAAAATAATTTTCCCTAAAAAAATAATAAAAAAGACGTCCCCAGAAACAGCTTAGAAATTGGAGTGATTACCAAGAATACGGAATCGGAGCCGATGTTTCACAAATACAATTTCGTTTTATGAAAACCGAAACGATATTTTTGCCTTTGAAATACTTTCTTTTTACTTTTTACATTATTTTATTGCATATAAATCACCTTATTTATACACCACCGAGAACGTTTCATACGTTCTCGGTGGTTTCAACTTTTAATTAGATTTCAAACTTTAAATTATACTTTTAACCGACTTCAAAAAAGGAGGAGGTTATTATTCGACTCTTTGTTTTATACTTACCTAGTAACATCATGTTAAAGATTTTGAAGTGAAAATGTAACTCTTTGAAATAAAATCAAACAAAAATCTAGCAACCATTGAATCTATTGCTGCTCTGTGTTAGTCCCCCTATGTTAAGGATCTGATTCTTACAATGAAATAGGCACTCAAAAAGTGGAGAGAATATTTTTATGCAGTTGTATATCATCACATACTTTTGGTACCAGAAGATTGGTTTGTATTCGCAAACACTTTTGTAAATTAAGATGACATGCCGATTAAGAATCTTCTAACAGTAAGTGCGCCTTCACATTAGAGCGTCTGCAGCGCGGCAGCAGCGGTTGCCTTTACATTAGCAGCGCGACGATCGCATGACTGGGTCGGTCCCACTACACCCATTACCCATTTCAGTGCTAATACGGGGATAGTATTACCACTTCAATGGGTATATTGGGACGACCCCGCGCGACTTACGCGAGGCTGCGCCGCAGCTGCCACGCTGCCGTGTGTAGTATGAAATCATCGGCAGCGCGATTGTCGCGCGTAAGTCGCGTTGCTGCCGCGCTGCTAAAATCGCCTAAATGTGAAAGGGCTCTAAGAATCTTCTACGAGTTTAACAGTAAGTGCGCCTTCACATTAGAGCGACAGCAGCGCGTCTCTCTAATGTGAAAGGCTTAACTTTACTTCGCGCTGCTAAAGTCGCCTAAGTATGAAAGCGCACTAGGCCACTTTAGCCAGTCAGGTAAATACAAAAAAGCATGTCAAACAATTACTAGGTAAATAAATACTTCGAACGGCCTGTTTCAGAATGTCTTAGTAAGTTCTGGTTAGCGTTATTTGCCAGATACTTAATACCAAATGACGTTCATTTGAATAATTGGTTAGTTAGTGTTTATTTGGCGATCATGAAACATGCCTAAATGTTTTTATTTAAAATTGAAATGACACACATACATCAAGAGGTTTTTAGTTATGTACTTGAGGTATTTAACGTTTCAAGCGTAATACAGTTTATTTTTAGGAGAAAGATAAAATAAAAATTGAACAATACTTTAATATAAGTAGTACAATAATAAATTATGATAATAAAAGCATTATTCTAAAATGTTAATTCCATCAAACCGTAACCTTGTAAAGTATGTTAAAACGTTGCCTCTTTATTATTCGGGGGTGAGCTGAAGAAATTAAAAAGCTATTACGCGCCATTCAGAAATAAATCATTGCTGTTGCAACATTTACTGAGATGTTTTAATTTACAATAAGGCGGGTTCCGTTTGTTCCGTTAAGTTTGAGCTAGCCAAAGGATATAGGGTAGAGTTTGTCTATGAAATAAACTCTACAAATGTCAATAAAAATTTATGCATACGTAGCCTGGTAATTGATAATATTCATATAATCATATTCATAAAAAAAATCGTGTAAAATTGGTCAAACTAAACTTGCCTTAATTAACAAATTTTCTAAAAAGAAACAAATTCTTAAAAACCTAAAATAAAATGCATAAATCACAGACATGATTCATCTCTTGGCCACCTCATAACTTAAGTGCCATCAACTAACCACGTGGACAAATATCTGGCTGTATTTTTAAAATAAAAATAAAACAAAATGAAGGCTTGGATTGCCCATCAAGCCTCGATCCTTTGCCGAGTTGTTGACTGCGAGCAGACGGGTGAATATTACACGTTTGGGCTAACGCCCCCGCCTCGCGCCGGTTGGAGTTTCTGAGCCAAGACAAGTCAGCGTTAGTGATGTGTTTAATCTGACTGCCAAATGTTTAAAGTGATGCATGGGAATCGCTTTGACACTTCGCCTTTACTGCTTTATATGCTTTATGCTTTACGCGCAATTTAGTAGGCGTGTTGAGAAGATGCATTATGTAAACGGTTCTTTTATTTGTTAGTATTACTAAGGTCTACAATGTACCTGACCTCGAATATAAATATGGTGGTGACAATTTTACATTCACCGTTTGATATTTATATTAAGCGAGGTCAAAAGTAAAAGATTATGCTTGTTAAAGATATATCATTCATATAATCACTCGTCCATCACTTAGCCGCAAACCTTCTTTATTCAATCCACACCACATGTCTAGCTTTGCTTTTATTATTAAAGCCACCACTGAACAAGAATCATTTCATTACGAGGGTCAAACTGAAAGTTCTTAGAAAATCAAAAACTGATTACATTAGCCAGTTATTAGTTTTATTATATCTTTTCAAAATATTGTCCATTGACGTCAATACACCGCTGCATGCGATGAAACCACTGGGAAAAGCACTTTGCCCACTCGTCCTTAGGGGTCTCTTCAATGGCATCGCGATACGCAGCCACCGCTTCTTCAGCATTCATAAACCGCTTTCCTTTAAGTTTTTCTTTAATTTTTGGAAATAAATAAAAATCACAAGGCGCGAGGTCGGGGCTATACGGCGGGTGACCCAGTAATTCAACGTTTGATGTCGCCAAATAGTCGATCGTTCGCTTGGCGGTGTGCGACGAGGCGTTGTCGTGGTGAAGGAGGATCCTACTGCGAGGTCATTTCTCTCGAACTTTTTCCAAGACAAGTGGCAAACAATTGGTAGTGTACCATTCTGCAGAAACTGTTTTTTGATCCTCTAACACAATTGTTGCGAAATGACCTATCCTTCCAAAGAACGAGGCCACCATTTTTTTTCCCGCACTTCGATCTCTCTTCACTTTAGTTGGCAACTCCTCGAAAGGAAACACCCACTGAGCAGATTGTCTTTTGGTTTCAGGATCATAACAGTAAATCCAGCTTTCGTCACCTGTTAGTATGTCGAACACAGCATTTGAGTCACCTCCGTTAAACCTTTAATCATTTTACGGCACCAATCCACACGATGGAGTTTTTGAGCCTTAGTCAAATTATGAGGATTCCACCGGGCGCAAAGCTTCCTGACCGCTAAATGTTCGTGGAGGATTTTGTGCACTTGACTCATACCGATGCCTAAGCTTGTCCGAATCTGCTGATAGGTCAGTCTTTTGTCAGTCTCTATCATACGCCGCACAACACAGATGTTATTTTCAGTCGTCGCCGTAGAAGGCCGTCCCTCACGTACATCATCAGTGAGATTAGTGCGACCACGTTTAAACTCATTAAACCAGTTGTAAACAGTCGCACGAGATGGGGCTTCATCGTGAAAGGCCAATCGTAGTCTATCATAACTTTCTTGTTGACTTAAATGACATTGAAAGTCATAAAAAATCATTGCACGAAAATTTTCTCGTGTTAAATTCATGTTGACGTGACACAGACAATTTTCAATTTGCCGCCAAATCGTAAAACAAATGACAAATGAATGAAATATATACTCAGTAATATTGGCAAAGAGTTCTATTTTCAAATTTTAGAATATTTTTTTTATTATATTGTTTATAAGTGGCCAGTTCTAAGAACTTTCAGTTTGACCCTCGTACCTAAGAGCGGTTACGCCTTAAATTTCCATAAAAAATGATAGCGTTTGAAATAAAATAAGTGCTTTTTAATTGACAAATACTGGTGAAAGATAGAGACATGAATTTCGGCAAGCGGACCGTTATAAAATGCAAGTTTAACCGAAGCTCTCGTACTAATATTGTTCTACGAATAAATCAGATCGAATCCTGACAAATTCAAATCCGTGAACAATCGGACGTAGTGCGGTGTGTGACAAAAGTTATTAGTGCACAGTTTTCGGTAGACTGCTATTATTTCGGTACATGTTGAGATTCGTCACAAGTTCCATGGGCGGTGCTGGCGTGTGAATAATGGTCAGATTGGGCTCAGCCACAAGCCGGCTCGTGTGTTCGAGCCTCGGCGAATCAAGCCAGATTTACGGTTTGTCGCATAGTCTAATGTAAGCCAAATCCAAGGCTTCAATTGTGCTATTGATTCTTCCCTTAAGAATTGTTGTGAGTAGGTTTACTAATTGGTAGTTACGAGTAATTTTGATATTGTAATATTGTTTTGTCAAAAAACACATACTTTTTTCCAGTTAGTTGTTATTACTTCGTAAGTAATAGTAGTTCAATGTCTTGATCCTTTTTCTAGTGTACTTTGAAAACCTTTTAGTGCAATTTATATAACCCCTAAGAAATCCTAATATGACCTAAGTCTCTTTAAGGCACGAGTGAACAGGCTGATACTAAACAGATATGCATTACCCTAGTCCTCATCTACACCTGACATCGGGTGCGATCGAGGTCAAATATCGGATAAGCAAAAAAAAAAGAAATAATTCCAACTAATTTATTTGAGTCAGTATAGTTCGTGCCCTATTAACACATCACATTTCCAACATGTTTATTTTGATAAAATAGTAATATTTATTTTCATAGCTTCTCTGAAAACATTTTCAGACCCTTCACACACTGCGACTTTCAGCAGCGATACAGTCGCGATGCTAACGCGCGTGAGTATCGATACAGTCGCGATGCAGAAGCTAGATATTGTAAAATTATGTACTGAATTTTGGCAACTGCGTCGATACTAACGCGAGTCAGCATCGATACAGTCACGCTTCTGCATCAATACTAACGCGCGACTGCATCGATGCTAAATTAAATCTGTTCATTGCGTGGGTTGCGATGCTGAAGTCAATGCTAAATGTCGCAGTGTGTAAAGGGTCTTAGATGCTAATGTTTAGTCACGCACGTCAAGAATCTCGCCTAAAACGCGAGACATTATGTTTGTTTATCATTGTTCTTGACAGTTTTACATCTCATATTAATGATACGATCTGTGTGGCCGGGATTACCACAAGAAAAAATGTTTTTGTGTAAGTTTCTTATGTCAGCCGCAGATCCGAACAAACACTGTTGGGGCTGTTTGCTTTTAACTGAAAACAGTAAAAAATTGGTCGACCATGCCAGGAGAGGATAGTGGTATGCAAATATTTATGACTTCTTTATTAGAAAAAATATTTTTTTAGTTAATGAAATGTTGTGCAAATGGAGTAAAATTTAATTGCATGAGATTTCAGAAAAGACTTGATAAATAAGTATATACAATGTTCAAGTATTTGCTTGCAACAGTTCTGTATGTAAATGCAATTATGAAATGCAACAAAAAAATAATAAATAAAACAGGAACAACGAACCAGCTGCAAAACACTGCTGTTTTAAGTTCAAGTAGGTACTAGAATCTCAGTAACTTGTTTGTTTTAGAGAAGCTTTGTGCAAGCAAAACACGAAAAGAATTTGGTTTAATTAAATTTGGCGCGATACCGTGTAAATATTGGCATAATTTCAGGACTTGTTACACGTTCAAATATTATGAGAATTTTATAAATGATCGAGGCGTGCACGCTTGGATTGATCGCTGTTCAATGAAGCGCACGAAGTTCGGCGCATCAAAGGGCCGCTTTAATTGCTTCTTCTTCCCCAAGATTTATTTCAAAAAGATATACGGCATGTTTGCGTTAAAAATACGCTACTTCAGAGCCCCTAAGTTGGGTCCTTACTTATTCCAAACTTATATTTTATTAGCATTTTTACTCACAATATTTTGCGGATAACATGACAAGTGTAATTCAAAACACTTAAATTCAGCTCTTCGGCTTTGATATTTTGACTTTCTTTTTGGGAGCATTTTATTTCAAAGTATGCAGGTAACAATACTAAACGTCATGCATGTTCGCCTTCTAGCGGTGGTTACTGACAATCAAGATTTTGGCGAGCTTGGTAGAGTCGTGGCGGTCAGCGACACCTCATCGGATTCGGAGCCCATTTTTCTTTAAGTCTTCGTGCTGTGAAGATCTAGGTCACAGAACTGCCCTGCGTCACGTCGAGTGTTTCTAGTAGGTACTTATTGACTACAGGCAGGCTGAGTCAATTTTCCGACGATCTTTCCTTCGATGTGTAGACTGTAGATTCCAAATAAAACTCTTCTTTTTGAGATCGGTGACCGTGAGAGCGCGTACGATCTGGCCCGCTCACGGCCCTTTATTTAACCAAAAATACATGTCTGACTTATCGACTAATACAGATTAGTTACAAACAAGGACGGACACATAACATCATCTGCGTATTCCTTCTTACGTTTTTGTAACCTTCCTACATTAATCGTGATAAAATTCCCATTCGCAACAATCCACTCTATGGGTTTCCTACCTACCCTCAGAAAGTGCGATATGGGGGACAGGAAATTCGAAGAATTTTCCGGCCTCGCTCCACCTGAGCGAGACAGCCTACTAGGGTCTCCCTCGCCCCTGTACCAAACTACCTACATATTTCTTAATATTTCCTAGCTAGTTTATTGTTACCCTACCTGCCTACCTAATTTGCAAATGGGAATTCCTAACTAACAGGTTTCTTATTATTGAAATAAAACGTGCCCTAAGCTAATTACAATGCTTACTCGCTATGGCCCTAACAGAAAATTATATTTATTATCATCAAAAATCCTTACAAATAAATATAACTAAACTTATTACTAAAACACGATTAGGTGTCCGTAACAGTCTCCCCCCGGTGAAGCGCTGCGAAGTGCGAACCTCTTCTTATTCCACCGGCAGGACAGCCAATCTCGACGCCGGTCGACGAAACACGCCACCCTTGGTCCGAATCTCGACGTTCCTCACTGCTCCGTCAGGTCCAGGATGTACTTCTGTGACGACGCCTCGTGGCCACACGTTTCTAGGTAGAGTGTGGTCCACCACGACGACTAGATCACCAGGCTTGATAGCAACCTCGGCGACATCTCGAGCTCCTCTTCTTGGCACCAGGTCCGGTAGGTATTCTTTAAGCCAGCGGCGCCAATACTCGTCGGCTAGCGCTTGCGCTGCCCTCCACTTCTTCCTCGACCCTGGTTCGCACGGCCCGATGGTGGGTAGGCCGCGCGGTCCCCCTAGTAGGAAGTGGTTCGGGGTGAGCGCCTCCGGGTCGTCAGCGCTGACCGGCACGTGTGTTAGCGGTCGCGCGTTCATGGTGTGCTCGACCTCCGCCAGTAGAGTTTGCAGTACCTCTTCTCTCGGTGCCTTTTCATGTAGAGTGACGCGTAGAGCGTTCTTGACAGAGCGAATGAGACGCTCCCACGCTCCCCCCTGATGCGGTGCCCCTGGTGCTATGTAGCGCCAGTCGATGCGCTGGGTGAGCGCATAGTCTCGTAGAGCTGGCTCCCATTCTTCAATCGCTGCTCGTAGCTCCTTGTCTGCACCCTTGAAGTTCGTCGCGTTGTCTGAGTACATTTTCTGTGGCCACCCTCGTCGCGCTCCCATACGCCGCAACGCCATGATAGCTGAGTCAGTCGACAGGCTCGCTACCAACTCTATATGCACGGCTCTCGTAGTGAGGCATGTGAATAACGCTCCCCACCGCTTTTCGTGACGACGGCCCACAGTTATGATCATGGGACCAAAGAAATCTAGACCACAGTTAGAGAATGGTCTGGTGAAAGCCTCTACTCGAGCGTGTGGCAAGTCCCCGAGCACAGGTGTCACAGGTCTCACCTTTCTCATACGACAAAAGGCGCACTTATAGGCCACGGTCCGAACAGTAGGTCGCAATCGCAGTATCCAGTATCTCTGTCGTACATCGTTGTCGACGCGTTCGTTGTGCGAGTGATGGGCGCGACGGTGTTCTCGATTGCACAACAACCGCGCGTACGGGTAGCTGCCGTCCAATATTACGGGCGTAGTATCGGGGGCAGACACACCCGCTGCCCTCGTCCTTCCTCTCGCCCGCAACACGCCCTCCTCGTCGATGAATGGATCAAGTCTTCGGATGCGACTCCCTGCCTTCAAGTTCTGACCTCTTTCTAGGCGCTCTATGTCTTCTCGAAATGAGTCTGCCTGCGCTCGCCTCATCAGCCATCTTTCCGCTCTATCTATGTGTTCTTTGGTCAATACAGTTGCGCGCTTGCGACATTTATCTATAAATAGAAGCACATACGCCATCGCCCTCACTAGGCGCTCGTAGTTCGAGAAACGCCCGGCGTCTGGCACGCTCCATTTGTCCTCTGTCGCGACGCTAAATACAGTCTCCTCGCTGCTCTCTGTGCAGCCTGCTTGAGACGGCCATGTATTCTCCGGTTCGTATAAAAACGATGGCCCAGTAAACCATCTGTCTTCATGTGATTTCATTTCGGTGACGACTCTAGTCGCGTCGTCCGCCACGTTGTCTTGCGTCGGCACCCACCGCCACTGATCGGGTCTTGAAAACTCACATATCTCTCTCAAGCGGTGCGCTACGTATGGCGTGTAACGCACTCTATCGTTCCCAATCCAGTGCAGAACGGTTGTAGAGTCTGTCCAATACGTAACTCTATCGGGCTGCTATCTGTGCTCCTCCATTACTGTCGACGCAAGTCTCGTTCCGATAAGACACGCTTGTAACTCTAGACGTGGTATCGTCTGCGTCTTCATCGGGGCTACTCTTGCCTTTGCTGCCGCTAATACCACACGACGTGATCCATCCTCGTACTCTACAAGCCAATAGACTGCTGTCGCGTAAGCAGACTCGCTAGCGTCGCAGAACACGTGCAGCTGCTTTCCAGTCACTCCCCCCGTCAAAGTGTAGAGGCGGGGTAGACGCAGACTGCTAAGTGTCTCTACGTTCTACAGGCTCTGTGTGTTGGCTTCTCGGCATTCCTCTGCGTAGCCTTTTCTAAACATACTCTCGATCTGGGCCGTGTACTTTGCTTTGAAGTCTTCAGATGCGTCCATCTTCCTTTCTATTGCCGTGAGCCTCCGCCTAGCAGCCTCGTAGCTCGGCGGCATAACTGTGTTAACCTTGCGCCACGGCAATCCAACTTCATATCGCTGATTGACATATCTTACTGTTGACTCAAAGGCTTCTAAGGCGCGCACATCATCAGGGTTCTCGCGTTCCTTCTTCTGAATGCCCAGCGAATCGATGTCGAAGTATGACTTCACCATGTTGTGTAATTCTTCGTCAGGTTGCGTAGACCGAGCTCTCCCATGGTCGTCGACGAACAACACCGTATCTCTCTCCCTTATGACTCGGGACGGCGCTCGACCATGTATCACCCACCCCAGTCTGGTGAGCGATGCTGCTGGCTCGTGGCGTTTGCCTGTCAACAGCTTCCTGCTTACTATCAGATGCCAGTTATCCGCGCCTATGAGGACACGCGGCTTGGCGTTCACATAACACACGTCACTCTCGTTCAGGTTACGCATGTGTCCATACTCTAAACAGCTCCGACCCACCGTTTGAGTATTCAAGCGGAGATTCTTCATCGTTCTCGCTTTCACCAAATATTTCTCGTTGTTACTGGCGATCATTTGAAGCTCTACCTCTCTGCTTGTGTGTGGTACGCTCTGTGTATTCACACTGCATATGTGTAAGTCTCGAAGCGGGCCTTCTGCACCGACGTATTCCGCCAAGTCCTGATCGATCAACGTAACCGTAGACCCTTCGTCAAGTAGAGCGTGTGTGTTTACTCTACACCGTGGCCCCTCAATGACGATCGGACATACCTTCAACAACACCTTGGATGCCCCCACAGTATGGCTAACTGAGGCTACCACTTCTTGATTGTGTTGACTTTCGCTGTTTTCACGCTCTGTGTGTAACAGCCTGTGATGACGTCGGTTACAGCCATTCTCATTACACATAGGTGCTTTACATTTGATTCGCCTGTGCTTATCGTTCAAGCATAGAAAGCATATCTTTTCTTCTTTCAACCAATCCCATCTTTGCTTTACTGTCATGGTTTTAAACTTTGTGCACTTCGACACTTCGTGGTCCCCGCCGCAACATAAACACGTCTTATCTTGTGCCGTCGTAGCTTTTTCCTCGTCTGTGGCGTACACACCAGTGTTTCGCTTCTTTGAGTTAGCCTTCTGCTTAGCTTGCACTTCTTTCTTCGCTGCACTGTTGCTAGGTTGCGACACGTATGCGAATCGAATCGCCTTATTCGCTTCCTCCATCAAAAACTGCGATAATGTCACGATCTTTGGCTCCGAGTAGCTTGCGTACCGCGCTGCGTAGTCGCACCATCTTGTTTTCAAGTGTGGGCTCAGCTTATCGACCACCTCTCGGGTCATCATCGGATTTCTGAGGTAGCTCTTATTATCTATGGAGTCCAGTGTGTACGCGATGTTCTGTACCTTAATCGCGAAAGAATTCAGTTCACTGGCTGTCGTTCCAACTCGCGGCAGGTTCTTGAGGTCGTCCAGTGCCCGATCAATGATCACTTCTGGCCTTCCATAGCATTGTTCTAGCGTTCGCATGATCTTGTCCGGATCGGTGGCACGGTATAACAACGCCGCTACTGCCTCCTTGGCTTCTCCTTTTAGACAATTCCTCAATCTAGCCAGGTTCTCGGATTTACTGAAGTTGCATAATCGCGTTGAATCTTCCATTGCAGCTTTAAATGGTAACCAGTCATTCGTGTTTTCATTAAAAATTGGTAACTCAATAGCTCGACGTGGGGCTGGTCGCTTCGACATAATCCTCTCCAATGTGTAAGCAAGTCGTTCCGCCCCGTCCGCATTCTCTTGGGGTCTCGCTGTACAATCATTGTTTGACTCGACCTGTCGCTGCACATCTTGTTGAATGTTGTTTACATCTTCATTTAATTCTATGCTCGGCGAATTCAAATGTCGGTTTCTATCCACTTCTATGTTACGCGCAATTTTTTCCTTGCATCGCGTAAACAAATGTCTATTTCTTTCATTCCTCTCTTCACGGAGGGTAGGAACGCTACAAGACATCTCGGTTGTGGGTAGTTGCGTGTTTACATTTTGACGCCGGGACTGGGCTTGATCCAACCAGTCATCCACCCTCGCTAGGGTCTCACCGGCGGGTAGGCTCTCACGGTCATCTTCATCTGTTGTATCCATTGTCGTAGCGATCTCAAATTCTAATCTCTTCTGAATTAGATTCTTTTCAATAGCCGCCAACTGCTCGGCTGCTCTCAACTCGGCTTGCTTTAAACGAGCGGCGACGCTTGACCTAGTTGACGACGGCGGCGGCCTTATCCTAGGCGCGTCGGCGTTAGCGTCGTGACGCCTCTCTGCTGCCGTTTCCATTCGTCCGCCTTCTGCGGGTAGTTCAGTCTGTCGTAACGTACTCGCGGTGGCTTGCACAGACGGTGATGCGGGTGGCTCTTCAAAGCTGCGTAGTCTTGAGTCTTCGGCTTCCATTTTCCCAGCTTGGCTGCGCGTAGTCGGCATCTTCTTTCTTGCTGCCCCTACTCCTATCAATCCCAAACAGGTACACTACCAAGGGGAGCCTGTCTGGGGATGGATGGTCGTGCAGGATCGGAAGGGAGGTACCACCCGGCAGAGAGTGTACGCATCCGTGGGGTGCTCAATTCTGGCTGGAATGTCCAGAACCCTCCGCAGTGCCTACAGTCCGACCCCCACGCTTACGCACACCGTACCGGCGCCGGTCGGACTTGTTCACAATCGCTGGCGCGATATGTGGCAGCTCGCCCGAAAACTGCACCGCCTGGGAATCGGCGTTAAACTCGAGACAGACACCGTTTGGCACCGTTAGGTGGTGAATGCCCGAGCCACGGAACACCCGTGTAAATGTGATCGTCTCTCCACAGGAGTATAGGCCGATTCGCGGCTCCTGGTTACACTGTGCTTCGGCGTAGATCCCTCGGCGTGTGTGCTAACCAAAGCACAAGTCGATGCCGCGTTGCTGATTTCTTCTTATAATATCCGGATCGCAACGGAGCAGACGATATTGACTACAGGCAGGCTGAGTCAATTTTCCGACGATCTTTCCTTCGATGTGTAGACTGTAGATTCCAAATAAAACTCTTCTTTTTGAGATCGGTGACCGTGAGAGCGCGTACGATCTGGCCCGCTCACGGCCCTTTATTTAACCAAAAATACATGTCTGACTTATCGACTAATACAGATTAGTTACAAACAAGGACGGACACATAACATCATCTGCGTATTCCTTCTTACGTTTTTGTAACCTTCCTACATTAATCGTGATAAAATTCCCATTCGCAACAATCCACTCTATGGGTTTCCTACCTACCCTCAGAAAGTGCGATATGGGGGACAGGAAATTCGAAGGATTTTCCGGCCTCGCTCCACCTGAGCGAGACAGCCTACTAGGGTCTCCCTCGCCCCTGTACCAAACTACCTACATATTTCTTAATATTTCCTAGCTAGTTAATTGTTACGCATTGCATTCCCATTTGCAAATTAGGTAGGCAGGTAGCTGCCTACCTAATTTGCAAATGGGAATTCCTAACTAACAGGTTTCTTATTATTGAAATAAAACGAGCCCTAAGCTAATTACAATGCTTACTCGCTATGGCCCTAACTGAAAATTATATTTATTATCATCAAAAATCCTTACAAATAAATATAACTTAACTTATTACTAAAACACGATTGGGTGTCCGTAACAGTACTTATCTAAAGTAGTATCAATAACGGCTGAATGTGAAGTCTGCAATAAAGTTTGATTATTCATCACGTCTATCTTATTGTTCGGTTAGAAATCGTGACGATCCTACAAGTATTTATATTTAATTAAAAATATATATACTTCTTGTGCCTACTTACACACGTAATTTATTTTAATAACAACAAGAATTAATAGCGGGTTTTTACTTATTAATACAGAATTACACGTTGAGAAATAAATACTTGTAATGATTTATGAAAAATATATTTTACCTTAAGTATTATTTCAGTTCTAAGAAGAAGATCCCTTATTTTTAAGAGAATTTAAATTTTATATTCATAAAGATGAAATAAGAAACCAAAAATTTGCGCACGGGCGGGACTTGAACCAGCAACCTTTTGGCAAACCGGGCCAAACGCTCTTACCAATTGAGCTACTGAAGCATTAGAATTTAAATTCTTTTAGGTAAGTATATACTCCGTTGCATAATGAAAATGCCATTTTTTTATTTAAATAAGGAAATAAATAATAAAAACGTGCTTATTTATTAACTCATTACAGAATGTTGAGATAAAACAGCTTGAGTGTAACAATAGGAAAAGTTTTGGCGGTTTCTTTCCATCAAATTTTTTGTGATACTTACAACGTTCCTCATGGCCGAGTATGAAAGACGCTTGTGACAACTTTTAACTTTTTTTATTGAAAGTTGTCGTTATATTTCAGCAAAGTTTCTCGCTGGTACATCTGTTAGGCACTTAAATAAAAAGTTGAATTTTGTGAGCGCCGATGGTGTTCCCAAGAAAAGTAAAACAAATTACTTGAGCTTAATAGAGTTGAAAAGAACTCGTTCAAAATGAAGAGTTGCGAGGGTCTGCAATGGGACTGCCGCGACCTCATTTACTTATAATGACCACCTAACATTTGTTTTATGGCTTGTTCTGCGGTCAATTTTTTCCTTTATACCTTACGAGTATTTTAGGAGGCCTAAGAAATCAGTAACTCAAAACAAAAATACTTATATAGTAATGCAAGTAATAATGATAAAAACTGCTTCAAAATAGATCCAACAAATAAGGAAAATACTTAGTTAGGTACTGATTTTAGACAAAGATCTTTTATGATTTCATTTGTTTTAGAAAGCTGATATGACTTAATTAATAACCTATTTACAAATCGCAACGTAACTATTTCTGCTAAATATTCGATTTTTAGAAAAACATTTTAAGTTGCCTAAATTAATGACTATCGTACACTTTCTCATTTTGTTACATAAACTTTAGATGCGCTTGTTTTTTTAGTGCTGTAATCTTTTTTTACGTTCAGAAGTTTCGCCACAGATTTTGAAAGTTTGTGACTAGAAACCACGTGCAAGCTTTCTTACACGTAACTTTTCCTATATTTCCTGCAGCGAGGTACCTGATACAAACCCGTGGCTATATTAATTTGTAAAGTTGGAGAGTTTCCGATCAATAATTGGCTTTATCACTTACTAAGACCATTGCTGGTATTGAAAAAAAGATGTATAAAATGTGACTCATTATAACTTGATAACTGTAATTACAGTTTGGCATAATACCTAAAATTTAAAAAGTCAAGTTAGCCCGAAACATCTCACTGCTGGGCAAAGGCCCTACCTCTACTACGAGGTAGTTTGAGCCATACGATCAGTGCGGGTTCTGACTAACCTTACTGTGCGATGTTATCAAGCCTAAGGCCTCCGATTGGGCCTTACGACTAATATCAATCACTTTTATCCGATACCAACGGCTTAACGTGCTTTCTTAAGCACGGAGATGCTCGTGATATACGTCACTTTATGTTCGAAATAGTCACCCATCCGAACACGACCGAACCGAAGGGTACATAAAATTCAAATTTATAGCAAACCGTATTTCTTTACCTACCCGGGTCTTGCCCGACAGAGCCTCTCGCGGACGCATGCCGGCAAGATTGCTTGCTAGTGTGAGTGTGGTGCCAACGTAGTGCACTGTATAGCACGCACCCCTCTCACCTCTCGCGCCTCTGTAACGGTCGGCACGGCTCACGCACGCGCCGCCCGCCAGTCGAGTTCGAACCGCGAAATATAACGAGACTGCGCGTACCACTCTGTGTCCCGCATATACACATCACGCTCGCACCGCAAGCGACATAGTCCTTTCTGTGTTTATCTTTATAAGTGACTCTGTACGGTTTACCTTATCTATCACTAATCCACAGCTTTGCTTAATAGTAAAGTCTTGAAAACACCACCCCTGAGTTCTCATTGTCTGCCTGCCGGCAGTGGCGCACCCCCTTTAAGTAGTTACCAGAAACTCTATCCGGCACCCCGCCTATACCTGGCGTCCCAACAGTGTGTGGATTAGTGAGTGACGATTCGTGTTGTGAATGTGACTTGTCTGCCGTGTCGAAATGCGTTACGACTTCATACCTACGTAAACTTGTGTGCACGTGATGAAAATAGGTACGAACACTATGAACTATCCGTGTAGCAATAATGACGCGTACTAGAAGTAAAGTAAACGCAGAACCACCCCAAGAAATCTACAGCGACGCGGAGGAACTAGAAACCGTGAGTCCCGCGCAAAAGATGTCTGCAACTGCGCAGCAACCATTATTTTCGCATGGCAACAGAGACGATGCATCAAGCATTCCCCATTCCTCTGTGCCACTTCTGCATCAGCACGAACAGCAGGAGTTCCAGCATAACGACGGCGCGGGTGATGATGCAACACGCATTCCCCACCGCCCCTCCGCTTCTCACAATGCTGACGCAACATTCTCGCAACAGAGTGTTTCCATGCTCCTAGAAAGCCTACAAAGAACGCAAACCAACGCTATAAAGGAAATCCTAGACAGTGTTCTCGACCACCGCGCGATGACCTCGACTCCCGTGCCGTTGCCTACCGAAAACGGTAATTTTGCGCGTTGTAAGGCTGTGTTTAGCGGCACACCTACCGAGTCCATAGAAGGATTTATAGACGCAGTAGAAAGCTATAAAGAGTGTGCCAATGTGACTGATAGCAATGCAATAAAAGGTATGTCAATGTTGCTGACGCATGACGCGGCCACCTGGTGGCAGGGCATTAAAAATCAAGTGACTACATGGGACGAGGTCGTACATAACCTACGAAGCGCCTACGGCGACCGACGGCCGCCCCATAGAATTTACCGTGACTTATTCGCAACCGAACAACAGCACGAGAATACCGATGTGTTCGTTGCTAAAGCGCGCGCCCTGTTATCTAGATTGCCTCAGAACGATTTAACTGAAAAAGTAAAATTAGACATGATTTACGGCCTGTTAAACGTGCGAATAAGAAAACGACTCCGCAGAGAGGAATTTACTACTTTCGCCCAGTTATTACTACATGCTAGAAACATTGAAGACTCCATGGGAGAAGAGGAGCGACGAGCATCAACACCGAGGCCATCGCCGGCCGCCGGCGCGAGTACTTTCCGCGCCACCCCGGCCCCTTCCGCGGCCGCCGGCGCGCAAGCACGAGGCGCGCCTTCAGTGCGCGCGCAGCCTTCGGCCTCCGCCGCGCCGCCGCAGACGCCACCGCGTGGCGCGCCCGGCGTCAGCGCGCCCTCTCGGGCTCCGCCGACAACCTCGGCCTCTACCGCCGGCGCCGTGTGACCCTACTGTAACTACTGCAAGCGCTACGGTCACCGACGTGAACAGTGTCGTAAGTTGGAGGACAGAGGTGAGTCTTTCAATAATAATAATAACGCTACGAACGCAAGTGAAAGTGCCGTAAATGATTCTGAAAAGTTCTATAGTGTCGAATTACCCGTACGCAATCGGCAATTTCAAAATCGTTCAGCTCGTTCCGTAAACAATGACAATTTTAATCGTGAAATGCTAACTGGTATTCCTTACGATAGTAAGTTCTGTCAATCGGACAATTTGTCCACGAACGATACATACAACAATCATGACCATGATTCTCATCTAATTTGTTCACATAAGTACCAAAATTATTTACAATGTGCAGATGTTGTATGTAACGTTAACGACAAGTGTACCTGTTGTGCCAATAATGTTAAAAATGTACCTACGTCCTGTAACGGCGCTGTACCGAAATGTAAAAATTCCAGTACCAATTTGGTGAATAATTCTGATATTTTTTGTAGTCACAATATCGATGATGTAATTCGTTCCCGTCCATGGGAAAAATGCAATAAGTCTAACTTTTTTTGTAATAATAATTACGCAACAATTTCGCACATTTGTCCCCAGGGAAAGTGTAGTAAGTCAGATTTATCACATAACGTTCCGTGTACTTGCTGTAACGGCGTAATACAAAAGTGCAACAAGTCTGATTTTGCATGTAAATGTAATTCATTTTTTGGTCGCGATTTTAATGACGATATGATGACCTGCCCGCAGGTAAAGTGTGATAAGTATGATTTTTCACAAAATCTTGTTGACTCCGTAAATGATGTTTTTACACAAAATGACGCTAAGTGTAAGCCTACATGTAACGATGCGATGGTAAAGTGTGATAAGTATGATTTTTCACAAAATTTTGTTGACTCCGAAAATGATGTTTTTTCACAAAATATCGCAAAGTGTAAGCCTACATGTGACGGTGCGATGGAAAAGTGCGCTAAGTCCGATTTTTCACAAAATCTTGTTGACACCAAAAATTATGTTTTTTCTCAAAATGACAGTAAGGGTACGTGCACACATAACGGTGCATTGCAAAAGTGTATTAAGTCCAATTTAGCATGTAATTGTATAATATTTTCAAATCGTAAAATCGATGATGTTTTAACGACCTGCCCGCAAGCAAAGTGTAATAAGTCTGATTTATCACAAAAATCCGCTGATGTCAGAGGCAGTAATCCTATTGATGATGTGAATTTACTATGTTATGATGATAACTATGTGCGTATTAAGGACGATGACGTCTTGTTGGCATGTAGCGTCGGTGAAAGGCCCGTCAAACGTCGCGACTTACGTCCCATTTTCAAAATCGAGATTTTGGGAGTAAATGGTACAGCTTTAATTGATACTGCCGCGAAACACTGTATTGCCGGTCATACGCTATATACTCTCCTTCTACGCAAAGGCCATCCGCTCAAGCCCTCGACGAGGCAAATTAAACTCGCCGATGGCCACGCACGTGAGATGAATGTTCTTACTACCACGCTGCAGGTACGGTTGAAACACGTTATCATCACAATACTATTTCTAATTTTTCCTGAGTCCGGCGACAATGAGACGTTACTCGGTATAGATTTTCTTATGGCTGTGGGAGTTGTTATTAATTTCTCCAAAGAAATATGGTATTTTGACGATAATCATCGTGTTAAATATACGCTATTTTTCGAACCAAATTCGCGTGGCACTACTTGTGCCTCCACAGACGTTCTTCGGGATGACGAGGGTACCCAACTGGAGTCAGCAGAGCGAGACGAACTCGCCCAGATCCTCGTCAGGCATGCACACATTTTTCGTCCAGGGGGAGCTCCTACGCCTTTCGCTGAGCACCGTATAGATACAGGTGAGCACCCACCTATAGCAGTGCCTCCATACCGTCTGAACCCTGCGAAGAAAGAGGTGATGAAAAAAGAAATAGAGAAAATGCTGCAAGAAGACATAATTGAAGAGTGCGAGTCCGCTTGGTGCGCTCCGGCGTTGATGGTGCCAAAGGCTCGTGGTGGCGTCAGGTTCTGTGTAGATTACAGGCGTCTGAACGCTGTTACCAAGTCTGACTCGTACCCCATGCCGCTGATTGATGAGCTGCTGCAATCAACAAAAAGGAACTGCTTCATGAGCACGCTTGACCTTCGATCAGGATACTGGCAGGTGAGCGTCCGAGAAGAAGACAGGGACAAAACGGCCTTCATATCTCCTCTCGGAATTTATCGCTTCAAGCGCATGCCTTTTGGCCTCAAGAACGCGCCTGCCACATTCCAGCGGCTCATCGACCGCCTCCGCTCCTGCGCATCCTTAAAGGATGTTATCCTATTGGCCTACTTAGATGACCTTCTGATAATATCAGATGGATTTCAGCAGCATCTCAAAGACCTCGAGGCAGTTTTCGAGCGCCTGACTGAGTACAACCTCCATGTTAATAGGGAGAAGTGTGTCTTTGCAAGGGAGAGAGTAAAGTACCTTGGGCATATAATCAGACAGGAAGGCGTCTCTATTGACCATGATAAAGTCAGTGCCGTACTCGAAATGAAGGAACCGACCAATCTCAAGCATATGAGAACGTTCCTTCAAACGTGCTCGTGGTTTAGGAAATTCATTCCTAACTTTTCCCGAGTGGCTGAACCACTAACACGTTTGACACGAAAGAACCAAGCATGGACTTGGGGTGCAGATCAATCACAAGCTTTCAACGAGCTAAAGCGTTTGCTGACTTCAGCCCCTATTTTGATCCAAGCTGATTTTAGTCGGCCTTTTATTCTACGAACGGATGCCAGTAATTACGCCTTAGGAGCTGTGTTACTTCAGGGGGAGGAAAGAGAGGAAAGACCCATTGAATACGCGAGTCGGCTCCTTACCTCAGCGGAACGAAACTACTCTACCACCGAGCGTGAAGCTCTGGCGGTGGTATGGGCAGTTGAGCGTTTCAGATCCTACCTCGATGGGCAACCAGTTGTTATAGGAAGTGACCACCAACCACTTCGCTGGCTGCTGACTTTAAAATCACCAACCGGTCGGTTAGTGCGATGGGCTCTTAAACTCCAGTCGTTTGATATACAATTCCAGTATACTCCAGGTAAAGCAAATGTTGTGGCCGACACATTAAGCAGGCCGATCTGTACGGGAGAAACCCGCGATCAATGCGGCATTTGCTCTGTAATAATAGATGTACCTGTCAAGAAACCGGATTTGTTGCGGCAGGAACAGCTGGCAGATCCAGAACTGGAAAAGATTGTCAAAGATCTCGAAGCCACCGATGAAGTCGCAGCCCAACGATGGACGGAGCGGGGATATATGATAGATCAAGGAGTATTGTACCGGTATAACCCCGACTCAGACAGTGAATCACCACAACTCGTAGTTCCAGCTGGTCAACAGGAAGACATATTGAAGCAATGTCATGACTCTGCAGTAGCAGGGCATCCTGGAATTGACAATACTTACCGAAAAGTGTCACAGCTGTACTTCTTCACAGGAATGCGCAGGATAATAGCAGACTACGTAAAAGCCTGCGTACACTGCCAAAGATATAAGGCCACCAATAACAAGCCTCCAGGCCTCCTCCAGACGCCTGTTATGAATCAACGTAACGAAGTGTTGGCCGTAGATCTATTTGGCCCATTACCAGAGGGAGAGGAAGGAGAGCGGTGGATATTGCTCGTTGAAGACACGGCCACAAGATGGGTAGAGCTATATGCGCTAAAGGATGCTACAGCTGAAGCCTGCGCACGTGTCCTCATCGAGGAATTCTTCATGCGGTTTGGGTTGCCTCGCCGGATCATATCTGACAATGGAGTTCAGTTCATTTCGGCAGTCATGCGTCAATGTATGTCAGTCCTGGGTGTGACACAGAACTTAGTGCCATTGTATCACCCAGAAGCCAACCCAGCAGAAAGGAAGAACCGCGACCTTAAGGCACAGTTAGCTCGATTGGTTGAAGGAGACCATAGGACGTGGCCCAAGAACTTGCCAGTGATAAGATTTGCCCTGAATAGTGCCGTGTGCCGTACAACAGGAACGACACCGGCTTACCTGACATTCGGAAGGGAGTTGCGGTCACCTTTGGAAGCAACACATGACCAACGTGCCATACTTGACAAAACTAACTTCGTTCCACAGATAACACCGTATTTAAAACGATTCCTTAACTCTTTGTCGGCGATCAGAGAACGAGTCGAAAAGCAGCAAGATAAGGCTAAAGAATACGCCGACAAGTCGCGTCGTCAGGTTGACTTTCAGGTGGGCGATAAGGTGCTACTAAAATCGCATCTGTTGAGTAAAGGTTCAAAAGCACTCACTTCAAAGTTCATGCCGAGACGCGATGGTCCTTACGTCATCGCCAGAAAAGTAAGCCCTACGACCTACAACCTTGCTCGTATGGAGCTGCCTCATGAGATTATAGGGAAGTACCATGTTCAAGATTTGACTCGGTTCATTGGTAACGATGATACTCCGCCGGAACCTGTTAACCCCGTCAAGAAACGCGGACGACCGAAGAAGGTTGATGAACAGCTAGTCCAGGAACGAGGGCGTAAACCTGAACTAGAGGGGGAGTATATAGCAAACCGTATTCCTTTACCTACCCGGGTCTTGCCCGACAGAGCCTCTCGCGGACGCATGCCGGCAAGATTGCTTGCTAGTGTGAGTGTGGTGCCAACGTAGTGCACTGTATAGCACGCACCCCTCTCACCTCTCGCGCCTCTGTAACGGTCGGCACGGCTCACGCACGCGCCGCCCGCCAGTCGAGTTCGAACCGCGAAATATAACGAGACTGCGCGTACCACTCTGTGTCCCGCATATACACATCACGCTCGCACCGCAAGCGACATAGTCCTTTCTGTGTTTATCTTTATAAGTGACTCTGTACGGTTTACCTTATCTATCACTAATCCACAGCTTTGCTTAATAGTAAAGTCTTGAAAACACCACCCCTGAGTTCTCATTGTCTGCCTGCCGGCAGTGGCGCACCCCCTTTAAGTAGTTAACAGAAACTCTATCCGGCACCCCGCCTATAAATTCTTTTTTTTTATATATTGGACACCAATCACATACATTGCTCTGATCCCGAAGTAAGTAGCCAATGCATGTGTGTTATGGAAATCAGACATAACGGTGGTACCACAACATCCAGATCCGAGACATTATAGTAAATTTTGATTTCTATATTGACCCGACCGGGAATCGAACTTGGGACCTCGGAGCGGCGACGCCTTGAAACCCAGCATGCTTAGCCACTACACCACGGAGTTCCTTAAAATTTTCTTGCCACTAAGTGTACAATGAGGTCTCAAAATTAATTTAGAGCTTGATACTTAATGACCCCGTTGGGTATTGCAGCATTTGTCTTAAAAACAGATAAGTAAACAAAAATAATAATTCAGTTTTATTACTTGACAATTTATAATACAATTTATAGTAAGCATGGATTTTCCGTCGGCTTAATAAGTTTCTCTATTTTTAAAATATACTCATCATTTTTGTTCTATTTGTGTGATTCAAAATTATTCAAAAGTGTAGAAACAGTTTTATTTATTTACTAGCGGTCCCCCGCGACTTCGTCCGCGCGTTTTGAGTTTGCTCCCTCCCCTCCCGTCGCAGCGTGATGTTTTATATCCTAAAGCTTTTCTCAATAAATAAGCTATCTAACACAGAATTTTTTTTTCAAATCTGTTTAGCAGTTCCTGAGATAAGCGCGTTCAAACCAACAAACTCTTCAGCTTTATAATATAATTAGCGCAAGCGCACGTTGTACTTAAGCTGCGAACATTATTTTGGTGCGGAGTTATGTTAAAACTGTGATAGCTCCTAAGATATTTATTGGAATCAAATAATATAAAGGGCAACTTTGTTCTAAATGAAATGCTCGTGATGATGAATGTATTTATTTTGATAAGAATAAATACTTGTGTGTATAATACACCTCTAAAAATGATGCATTATTTTTTTACAAATTTATTAACATAAAAAAGGTTGTAGTAAGTCAACCATAAAAGATAGACTTATGCTGTCGCGGACTTTATTATAGATCTCTTAATGTTGAACAATCTTGTCATACATGATTTTTGTGTAACTTTAGCGGTTTCCGCAGCGTACGCAGCGGAAGCTCTCAAAAGGAATATCTTTCTCCCGTTTTCGCAACATTTTTCATTGCTGCTGTGGTCTTGTGAGTCGTATTTTTATGTTATATAGCTTAAAGCCTTCCTCGATAAATGGACTATCCAACATAAAAATATTTTTTCAAATCGGGCCAGTAGTTTCTGAGATTAGCGCGTTCAAACAAACAAACAAACAAACTCTTCAGCTTTATAATATTATAATATAGATTAGCGCAAGCGCACGTTTTACTTAAGCTGCGAACATTATTTTGGTGCGGAGTTATGTTAAAACTGTGATAGCTCCTAAGATATTTATTGAAATCAAATGATATAAAGGGCAACTTGGTTTTAAATGAAATGCTCGTGATGATGAATGTATTTATTTTGATAAGAATAAATACCTGTGTGTATAATACACCTCTAAAAATAATGCATTATTTTTTTACAAATTTATTAACATAAAAAGGTTGTAGTAAGTCAACCATAAAAGATAGACATATGTTGTCGCGGACTTTATTATAGAACTCTTAATGCTGAACAATCCTGTCATACATGATTTTTGTGTAACTTAAGCGGTTTCCGCAGCGTATGCAGCGGAAGCTCTCAAAAGGAATATCTTTCTCCCGTTTTCGCAACATTTTTCATTTCTGCTGTGGTCTTATGAGTCGTATCTTTATGTTATATAGCCTAAAGCCTTCCTCGATAAATGGACTATCCAACGTAAAAATAATTTTTCAAATCGGGCTAGTAGTTTTTGAGATTAGCGCGTTCAAACAAACAAACAAACAAACAAACTCTTCAGCTTTATAATATTAGTATAGATTCATTGAAACTTAATTGCACTGTTAATGGTACAATTGGCGGACTTAATGCCTTATGGATTTTCTACCATTTAACCGCTTGGAAAATGCAGAGACAGTTCATAGTTAAGTATATTTTTATTATTTTGCAGAGATTTTAAGATTTTTTTAAGTATTCACATCGGTGGGAATTTTGTTAAAAATCTTAATTGTCAGGTACATATGGCTACAGTTGTTTTTTTTTTATTCTAGAGTAGGGTAGCTCTAGTTTGTCTTTAATTCGGCTGTCAACATTGTGAGTATTTCTGAAATTCAATCTGAATGTAAATAGATGTTAGAGTAAGTATGTTGAGCCTATTCTTTGCCTGTTATTCGTAACACAAGGAATAAAATTCCTTACTTCAAAACCACGACAATTTATTGGTGTGTTGTCTGGCGCATATTTATTATTATTTACTTATATTTAACATTATTTTATTATGCCAACTTTCCAAGAACATAAAAATATTCATACAATGAAAGAGGAACTACTACCAACCTAAGTGCATATAAAACCCCGCAGTATACTCGTATGAGAGAGAGAACTAATTTTGCGCGGTCGCGATCTTCTGCTCTGAGAGAACAAAGAACAAGCAAATATAAACACCGCACTTCTGAATTTACATATATTTGAGCGCAATCTGTTCGTATATAATCGTAAATAACATATTTGCTGTTCCGGAACAAGAAGTGTGTGTAAATTGAGGAAACTTAATAAACATGAACAATTCTTTTGACGTTAAATCGCGCGCTCCGTAATTAAACCATCCAAAACAATTCGCGCTACATACGCAGTACAAGTGGGTACGTACGAACGATTGTAAGAAAGTTGCTCCAGTTGTAAACTCCTGTTAAATTACGTGAAAAGTTGGCATTCTGTGTCCGTAAGATAAACAAAATACGATGGAAATATTTAGTGAAGTCTCAAGGAGCGCGAAATGTTGCTGGAGTTTGGTCGTGTTCGACCTGACGAATAAATTCAGTAGACAATACACGCTAATGAATAAAGTTGGGTTGTTAACGAAGCTAACTCCGGAATTTCCATTTAGAAGTGTTCATGTTTTATCGGATGTACAACGCATATTTCGGTTTTCGCGGTGAGAGGGGAGTTCGAAATTTAATTATATGTGATTGATAACAGCTCAAGGGTCGTCGAGGAGATGGATCAATTGCAAGCGGCCTTTAATTATTCCCTTGGCTTAGTGACATTCCAACTTTAAAGTGGTCGTTGGCTGTATAGATCGATATTGATATCTACAATTAAGGTACGAGTGGGTACGTAATAACATAAGGTGTTTTCGGTTACACTTTCCGTATATTGGAAACTGAAATCGAATTTCAAAGATGGTTTTCAACTAAGTAAAGAAGTTCAAGAACAATGTGGCTAGCTATACAAGTTTAACCGCAGCGCATACAGGACAACCAATATCCTACTTGATATATTCTCCGTTCAAATGTTTCGAGGGAACTACGCAAAGACAAAGTTATCTGGTGTATTAGCCACTTCGGCAGTGCGCACTCGATCCCCTAAACCCGTTTCGCAATAACGCACATAACTCAGGCCGCATGTACTTGTGGTAATCCTAGTTGCGTCTCGGCAATCCTGATCCCGGCCAATTGGCAAAAAGATCTTTATTGGCTGAAGCCGGAAAGCTATTCGGGGATCAATCGGCCGGTCCACTGGCTTGATTGTTACTTACTTTCTACGTCTAGTTCGATAACAAGATTTGATCCGTGTAGCATGTGTCTAAAGGCTGAGCACTTGAACTTGTACCTAATCTGCATAAGTTCAGTTAGCTTCATTGTACTGTAATATTAATAACAGCAATCATTAAATTTTGCATTTTTTTGGACTAAAGTTAACATATGCATGTAATTGGACCTTGGATAATCGGACACGGGCACTAGAATTAAGAAATGTGCTGGATAAGAATCGATTAAGTAGGTACGCCCAATTTTCATATATAGCTATTGGGAAAAATATAATTAGATGTTCTACAAGTATTTGTTTTTCTGCTAATAAGCTCTTGCAGCTTCGTATTAATTCAGATCTAATTAATCTAGCTCTACAGCGCAGGAGCGAGGATGTCTGATTGAATAAATTTTGCAAACTTCAATACCGATCAATGGCATAATCGTGATATCAATTAATACAATAACACAATTGTATACGTTAGTAACAAAAGCAAACATAATCACAAATACATCAATAAGCAAAAAATCGTTGCATTTTAATTGCTTATCAAGCTATTCAAATATTAACGTGTTCCTATATGAGGTTATTGTACTATTTTATCAAACCGAAAAAAATAGATCCTATATCTGCAATTGATACCTATAATTGTAACCCGGAAGCTATTAAACTCTGATCGCATTTACCTACGATCCAATTTAAAAGACAAACGTCGAACCAAAAAATATTAATTAGTGGCGGAATGAGGAAGTTTTAAGGAGTAAAAGTCAATATTGGTGCGGTAGTTTGTGCCCAGTTACCGGGGCGTGTCCGCCGGCGCTTCCCTGGACACATTGCCGTAACGGATGACGAATAATTAGGTCCTATATCCTTTAAGGTTATCTAGTCTTTAAAACTTTACTAACTTCTGTACGGACACCATAACAACCCGAGATATAGGTACTGCATATAGTCGTTCAAAGCAAAAATATGGTACAATAGCACATACGTATAGTAAGTAAAGTAAGCCTGTAACGTTCCACTGCTGGGCAAAGGCCTTACCTCAACTATGAGGTAGTTCGAGCCATACGCCACCACGCGGGCTCAGTGCGGGTTGGTGGAGGAGTTTTTGCAAGGCAAGCGACTAACCCTGCTGTCAGATGTTATCAAGCCGCCAATAAGGCCTCTGACTAGGCTGAACGACTAATGTCAACCGATATTAGCCGAGACCAATGGCCTAACGTGCCTTCCGGAGCACGGAGATGCACAGTAGCATAGGAACAAAATAATATTTCGCTCATATCCACCACACCATGTGGCACGACAAGCATATTTTTTGTAAAACGACGGTGAGACGTCGGAGCGCCGACGCAAAGCATTTCATCTACGAGCTACGCTAATACGCTCGTGAGTCTCGGGCCGGCTCGGATTCGAGCAGCTTTCGCTGTCCCGTGTTCCTGTCCATGTGTCCCCCATTGTCAGTGGGCAGCATTCCAGCGAACCTGCAGTCCACGACGTGCAATTCATTCTAGTTTAAAATGGGTTACTCCATTTCTCGCTGACTACGCGGCTCCGTGACAACTCCCGTCCCGCCCCATGCTCCGTTGGTTTTTGCCTCAAAAGATATCGGCGCGATTTCCACAGTTTTGTTTGTGGAGTTGTCCCAAGGGATATATTTTGCACCGCGCAATTCATCCGCGCTGGTTTTGTTTTCGATATGTGTTGTTGTTATCGATGATTGAAGAATTATGAATGTCGAGAGTGCTTTGTTTGCACACGGCTGTGGAGTTCGAAATAAAGGGATCTTTTTAAAGCTTTGGCAGCTATGAATCAGCTAAATCAGCGTCGTGATATGCGTTTCGCTGCCACGCGGGTGCATTTTCAAGTTGAGAAGTCTGTTTCTTGCATGTATTTTAATGTTTTCTTCCGGTGCAATAAAATTATTTTCTTTATTTTTATATGTGTTTACAATTTAGAATAACATTAATCTCTCATCGTCTGATGTAGATAGGCCATAGTTATCAGTTTTTGCTAGTTACGCAGGCTCAAAAACAGCACAATTCAGCTTTACGAGTAGATGTAGAAAATGAAGACAAAGTCACCAAATACATTTGTGACGACTTAAGTGGAAACACTATAAGAATTAGGTCTCAAAGAGAAACTTGACCTGTATTTAAACGTCTTTAGATTTAAGAGTAAAAGATAAATTAACGTAAGCCACAATTTACCATGTAATTTTAAGCACCTACTTTAGCACGATGAGTAACAACATAACACATGTATTTATAATTATTTGAATTAATAAATGTCGATACAAACAAACAAATTACGGCATAATTAATATAAGTAAAAAATACTAGTTAGAATGTTACTGAAACAGTCAATTGTTATAGGCACTTCTCGTATTTTTCTTGTTTTATTTACGGATTAATTCCATTTCGTATTTATTTATCATATTAATAGCCAGTAAGTTTTCTCTTATTCAATAATGTCGTATTTACACGGTAAGATAAAAGATATGTTCAGAGTCGTGTTTATTTTGCTCGGAACTTGGATATTGCTACTAATATTGCATTTACATTTAGAAGATAATGGCTTCTGCTTTCATTAGAAGACGAAATGATATTATGCTTGTTAACTTAGTCGATCTAGCTATTTCTTGTAATGCTTATTTTTTCTCTTTAGATTTAGATTAATCCGTTTCTTATGATTCATTTTTCGTCGTAAGTCATTTGTCTTAGCGTGATATATTTTTTTGACCATAGCTACCCGTACTCGATAAGTACAAAGACTATACCAAACAGCAGTTTATAAAAACTATGTTCATCTTTAACCAAACCGTCAAGCTCTTTAAATTTATTAGCCCTGATAGATACTTATTCTGATCTCCCTCTTTGAATGCTTTAAAATAAATTGATATCATTCCGTCCACTTTATTACTTAGCGATACTAGCCCGATAATCCTCGAACCGCGTGACCAATACAAGCAAAACGACAAAAACACCTCACTTTGAGACGGCGATATTGAAAGGATTATATGAATTATTCAGCGGCAAAAGTCGCGAGCCCGTTCTTCGGCTCGCCTCATTCCTGCCGGCTTTCTGTCAAAGTAACCTTAAAATGCACATATTTTATTTATTTTTTACACTTCGAATAATAGCCTGGATGCAAGCGAAGGAAATAATCCGGCTAGTAGCAGCTTAACGCGCAAAGCAAAATGATAAATGAAATAATCAGAGGGAAATTTTCTTGCATTAAATTTTGTGGAAGAGCCAAATTTTTTTGCTTGCAATGCGTTTTTAATGACAATAGTGTGTATGAGTGTTCACTGTGCTCGTACAATATAGTAGGACTTAAGGAGTTGACAGACATCAGAATGCAAGCAGTTCTGCGAAATGGTGGATTTGGCATGAATATTATGTTTGAACTGGCAATCAAATACACACGGGGGTGCTGGCTGTGTTTGACGGAGGCCGCACATGCAAGCTATCAGTTCTTTTATGTTATACGCATTATTTTATGGAAAGAGTATTTACAAATCTCATTCTTTTTTGTGAAAAAGGAACAGAGAATGGTTTAGAATGTTTTTAACACTCACAGTGTTAAAACATTCTAAACTAAGTTTCTACTCTAATAATCCGAAAACTTCCACACGCGCGGGACTCGAACCAGCAACTTCTTAGCTAACCGGGCCAAACGCTCTACCAAGTGAGCTACCGTGCTGTCGGTCCGACCTTGCGAAATTTGTGGTTTCTTATGGATACGTCATTACGCGTGACGTTTATGATGGTACGAGTCCCGCCCGTGCGCAAGTTTTTGGTTTTGTTATTTCATCTTAAGGGAACAGAGAATTTCTCAATTTAAATTAAATAATTATTTAGAGCTAATCTCTGATGAGCAATGGCTTGGATTTCCACTTGAAGTAGCTAGTTTTATGACCTAATTTTATCCACAGTGAAGCTTAAAGCACATTTCCAAGTCATTATCCAATTTGTGAAGTGCCCTTTCAGACGGTCTAGTGAAGTATCAATTAGCTCGATTCTCACACACAGTTATAGTAATCTAGTGGTAATCCGTGGAATACTGTGGCAGATAGTGTCAAGAGTGTCCGTTCTAAGCCGAGTTACGACACTGTAATCCCTGAGGAGTTTATCTCAGTCGACCCTTTACGGGATTAACATAAACTTGTTCGACGATTTGTCTTTATTTATCTGTGTGTTATGCCGATAGGGCGCTAGATAAAAGCACTGTTGACATTAGTCTGGCTTTGTATAATAATATTTTCTATGCAAAGTTAAACATTTACAATAAATTGAAAGATAATTTTCGTTTTTCATTTCATTCCATCTGAAAATCTATATTTTTGTATCCTAAAAGCAAATAAAAACAGGCTTTCCAGCTTATATTATTTACTTTTGATTTCAAAATAATCCCTTCAAAAGCCGATTTGAAAACTTTAGGATCAAAGTGTCTTAGTTTTTCAAATCATCACTAATATAATCTCGCAATAGAATCGCTTGTCATTGTCTTGTTAGATAAAATTAACGTCGAGTCGTAACGAGTCATAAATTAGGGAGTTAATTACGATTGTTTTAACGACTCGAGTCGCAACGGAGATGGTTTGGCGACGTGACGTCATTGTGGGGATGATGTATTAAAGGACTATGCCCGTTCTGGCGTATCGCTAGCTAATGGTTCGTCGCAAGGACTAATCACTTTCAATATAGGTTGAGCGGCTGTTATAACAGTAGCTATTTAGTACATACAATAGTATCAACGACTACTATAATTATATATATTTTCACGGGTTTACATAGGATGTTGATTTGGTCAGTGACATCCAACTGAGGGATGATAATATGAGTTATACATCTCCTAAAAAAAATATTTGATTATGTTCTAGTTTTATTAAAAACCTTTTAAAAAAACTAACGGGGAAACTCGCACTTTCTCGTGCGTAGTTCGCGCGTATCCACCAAATACTACGCCGAAGCTAGTAAGCGAAGAGACGCCAGGTATTGGTAGTTTTGACTCGTTTACTAGCATCTCAATAAGAAATTGATTTTGTGGGTTTTCCATTATTATTATTTTTTGTTGATATTAGTATTATTTGTACTACCACCCCTGACTCGCTCGTCGCTGATCAAAACAACAACCTGTTTCTACAATATCTTTACATGATCAATCTAAAGATCATATTAATACATATTTCCTCATCCTATGGCAGCTTATGATGATGATCACAGTAATAAGATTAATTAAGTAAGAGAGGTCGTCTGTTGATTATTTATCATCCAATGACGGAAAATAACGTAAAGTTAAAAGTCTTATCTTACGTTTGCCTGGAATATATAAATAAAACCTTGAAAATCATATGATACGGTTGTAAACCTTCGCGGAAGACCGGAAATCGAAAGGAACCTTTTAATGTATATTTATTTAGCAGCAATAAGGCTACCACTTTAAATTAATGTACCGCTCAATTGCAAATTGCGAATTCCTTTGTGGTGAATTAATTAACGTACATAAAAAGTGGGTTGATTAGCCACAGCGTCGGATTTCCGAACATGTTGTGCCCAAAACAGCGAGACTCGTTGGCATTCGTTCAGCTGCAATGTATACATTTTTCAACCCTCTTTACGAGTAGGTACATCGGTTATTCGCCGATACGAGGGGAATGGGCCAATTTTGCTTTGACACAGTTTTTAACGAAATATTCACGCGTGTATTTTGCTCTCGTTTATATTGGTGGAAATAGAAGGTTTAAAATGGTATCTGGTCAACGGTTGCGACTATTGTACATTCGCAGAAAAATAGAGCACATTTTCTATAGTGGGAATGTAATGTGTCATCGTCAGGCTACCCAGTACCTTCATTAGATTTATCTATGCAAGAATACACAAGGGTTTATTTCGAAGGGATTCTCGTAAATAAATATAAAATATCACCTTACCAATGCTGCTTATAAAAACCAAGATCTCATTACAAAGATCAAAAGTAAAACATCACAACTGTGAATCTTTCAAGAAAAAGCTTGTATTTGATTGTGTGAACTAACAATAGTTTCTCCAGTCTCGTTGTCGTTCAAAAGTAAAATTGAATGTGTACCAACTCTTTGATCCCTTCGTGATATTTTTATTTGGGTCTTACTCTTCGTTCCTTTACTTAACTTTTCTTGAACGAAGTCTTTGAGTGAAAGTAACGTTCTGGTTTTGAAATAAAAACAAAAAGAAGATTCTCACTGAGCAATGAAAATAACCGCGTATCATTATTATCTTACGCATCTCAACGCACAAGTGAACGCAGGAACGTGTATTCTTTTGTAACAACAACGTATCCGTGTTCTTTGTAAACATATTTCTGTGTAATGACAATAAATAAACAAATTTCCAATGATGTTTTTGTATGAAATTACGTTCGTGACAATAAATCGTTTGTGTTTTTAGGACGTCTTTCATAAAGCTACGACAGTATTTCTACGGTGAGAAACGACGACGCGGTTACGTAATGAATTGAAATCCAATATCACAATGTATTTGATGCTACAGACAGTAAGTTAGGGGTTTGAAACTTGAATTTAGGAAAGTAGGTACCCTCTTAAACAAATAGTTACTGATAATAGTAGTGCAAGTTACTTCTTGAAATAACCTCCGTATTGTAGTAGCTTAGCAAGCTGGGTTTAAAGGCGTCACCGTTCCGAGGTCGAAGCTAAACCAGTCAAACAAATAAATAAATAAAAAAAGTAAAAACCGACTTCAAAACCAAAATGCACTAAAAAGTATTAAATAAACTCTTCACCACTATAAGGAAAGGAATCCGTTTTAGCCAAACAATTTCTTTTCGGAGACGGTGCTGTGATAGTTGATGCTTGATGGTCAAAGTGATGGCACCGACTCCAAAAAGAAATTGTTTGCCTAAAACGGATTCCTTTCCTTTTAGTGGTGAAGAGTTTATTTAATACTTTTTAGTGCATTTTGGTTTTGAAGTCGGTTTTTACTTTTTTTTAAAGTTTATTTTTTTTCTTCATTTTCAGTGATTACATAAGAGGGGGGGGGGGGGGGAAATGCACCTTATGATTCTTTTTTTTAAGAAGCTACAAATTAACTATCATAAGTTCCGTCATTATAATTACTGAACTCCTAAGCGTTAAGGAGTTCCACCATCAGCTCAGCCCCACAAGATGTTGACTATCACACGTAACAACACGTCAACATTAAGATTCTAGTAAAGAAACACTATACGTGCCTTTAAAATTTGAGGGTTTCCCTCAATTACACCAAGATCCCATCATCAGATCCCAAAATGGAAAAAATGGGACCAACTAGAAGGTACACCCTCTAAGTAGGCGAAAAAATTTTTCGATTCGGTCGACAAACGACTGAGATATGAGGTAACATACATACAAAAAAAAATAATGATAAAAAAAAAACATACAGTCGAATTGATAACCTCCTCCTTTTTTGAAGTCGGTTAAAAAATGACACACTATCATTGTGACTGTTATGCAAATTACACTTTAAACAATTGGTGCTGGTCTTTCGATTTAGATTGGCGTATAAGTATGCGGGTGCGCTTTCACCTATAATAAGGAAATGCAGTAATTTGATAAGACAAGTCTTTAAAAGTATTATTAAACGTACAGAAATGAGTTTTTGTTGTTCTTTTACTTCAATGTGTCAAAAACTTTTTCTTTCTTCTAATCACTTTGCGTCAAGGACATCAATGTTCTTACAGGCTGTCTTGTAAAGCATCCTTATTTACTTTTTCTTACCTGCCCTACCGTTTTAGTACTGAAGGGTGCTTCCATTATTTTACGACGACATAAACTACTGTCCCACGTAAACTAAGCCAAGCTTTCCCAGTTCGTGATCTTAGTAACAATGTACCGAATGTTTGTTCTGAATTGTTATCTTGGAGATACTGTCTAATCTAATTCGGTACATTTCATTACGTTTCGATCAAACCACTTTTCGTGACATTAATTGTGATTTATCAGTAAGGACAGTTTAAAAGATGCTGGTTCAGATTATTATAAAACGTGTGGCCTGTAATAGGAGTAAAAAGTTTTATTTTATTTATTTATTACTAAAAGGACCTAAAAATTTAACAATAACATTTCTGCCAAGCTGCTTAGCAGTTTGTCGGCAGTAGTTCTCGTCTAACTGACTTGGTATATTTTGTTACGTACTGAACGTGAAAACTAAAAATATCCAAAAAAAAAAAAAATTCGTTCATTTGTTTATTTTGACCTAATTAAGTCATACATACATTTAAAATTATTGAATTAAATTAAATTGCAAACAAATGAAATTAAATAAAAAATTAATTAAATTGGACGACCACCAGCTTGAATTTGGGTATTAGTCCATATATGAACCACATAACAATGGTTGATATACATACAGTCAAATCTCTGGGAGAGCATCTTCAGAATGATGTTGGGGCTGACCCGGACCCTGCGTGCCAGTGATGTGCACCGCTTGCGTAAGGTCGTGTAAAAGCAGGCGACACCATACTCCGCAAACATCCCTGAAGCACTGCAGTGCCAGGGCAGCCCCAACAACATCCTAAGCGCATTATTGTATTGTACACGAAGGGCGTTGAACTGCTTTCGCGTATACGCCACCCACAGACTGCAAGTGTAAAATGACGTACAGAATGCGCCAAACAAAGTAAGTTTTACGTCTCTAGAGCAACGAGCAAATCTGCGGGCTATCATGTTCGCTCTAACAGCCAACGCCCTTCGCTCCCTCTCCATGTCTGCATCGTCCTTCAGTAGGCCTAACATGCACGCCTTGATACCGTTTATCGTGTCGATAAAATAATTTTGTTTCCTAAACAACATGTTTTCCCCCATTTGTTTGACTTATAATATAATCCTAATTGCTTTTAAGAATAAATGAAAATATAAAAGTTAGTAAAAACCTTTTTAAATATGATTAAAAAGTCGTTTGAAATTTATCGATTGACGATAAATAGGCGCGCATCTTAGGCCCGCTGGTCAGAGGTCAACATGTGTCCGAGATACTTAAATTGTTCTACTCTATTAAGTAAGGTGTTGTTGAGTGTAATAGGTGGTATCGTATCCGGACATTTACCCCTACCCCGAAAGACCATGCACTCGCTCTTTTTAGTGTTATAGAGGAGACCATGATCACGGGCGCAAACTTCACAAATAGCTATTAGTTTTCTTAATCCACAGACAGAAGAAAGAAAGAAAGAAAGAAAATGAATTTATTCGACCCAAAAATGAATAACATTAACAAAAATACATGTACTAGTCTACTTAGGCCGAATAAGGCACCCGCTCAGCATTGGTCGTGGCAGCAGCAGAACTCATACCACGACGCTGATTTTCAGCGAGTGCCTTTGTGGGTACAAAAAAATGACATAAAATAGCACAAAAACAAAACATTAATCTATCATTCGAATAATCACAAATTGATTTTGACATATTGTATGAACAATTGCAAATTATAATATAAATAATAAAAACATAAATCAAATCAAATAGCATAACTATTAATTTAATTAATAATAATACACCATTATTTCGGGTCACCTTGGTGAGCCTATTGTGAGCTCTGCGATTTTTACTGCGTTCGTGGAACGGAACGTGGCCAAACTCAAGATTCGGAGAAGAAAAAGTAAAGAAAAAAAAAAAAAAAAAAAGTCTCCGTTCTTCTTGGGCTCGGCTCGTCCGGCAGCCATTTTATTTACGAATCCGACAAAGTCCGAGGCTCACCGAGATAAAAATGCCACGTAAAAGATAGTGCCACGGCTGCCACGTACGTAATTTACCAATACAAGATAAGGAAACACGTTGACATTGATGACTTCAGTCTACAAGGAAGGGGAGCCCTGGATAACCCCAAACAATCGCGCAAAATAACCGGACTGTACGAATGACGGCGACGGACACATGGGATCCTGAAGGAGCTTACGCGGACAAATCATGTAATGATAAGTGTTTTTCGGCGTGAACGGTGACACGTTGCACGGGCTCAACTATGTTTGGATTTGCGACCCCCTCGCTCGACGCGCATACCCCGTTGGTAAGTGAACGCGTGCTTTTCGTTTTCACGTTGGTTTTGTAATAAGTGTTGCTTTAGTTTCATTTTAAACGTTGATTTCACCTTCAGGGCGCGCAACGGCGGGGGCAGCGAGTTCCAGCACCGTGTCGCAGCAAATTTGAAAGAGCCGCGGAAAGTTATTGTGCGGTGTCTTGGGGTCAGAAAGACGCCTACACATTCCCTTCTCCCACGCCCCCTCCCGCCCCGAGCCCATACCAAGTTCTCATGTAAGTAGCTTGGTTTCTGTGTCTTAATGATTTCAAACATCAGGCTTGCTAAGTGGAGTTTTCTGCGAGCCTCCATCCGAAGCATGCTTGCATCACTAATGTATGGGCTGACATGAGTCCGAGGTGGGATAGGATAGCAAAAACGCACGCAGGCATTCTGCACTCGCTGAATCATCTTCGCTGACCTCGCTAGCAGACACGGACCATACACTGTGTCGCAATAATTGAGCTTGGATAGCACGAGTGACTCGCAAAGGGTTTTCCTGATTACCTCACTCAGATATGGTCTTATTTTGTATAGAAGCCTAAGTCTATAAAAACAGTTTCTCATACATTCTGCTATGTGGCTCTCAAATCTCAGGTTGCTATCAAATAGTAGGCCCAAGTTTCTTGCCCTGTCTACCCTTTCTACTGGTTCTCCATTTATTGTTATATTTATTGAATTGATGTCTAGTTTTGAAATGTTTTTGGGTGTTCCTATAATCAAGAGTTTGGACTTTTTGGGATTGAGTGTGAGACAGTTCTTCTGGCACCACTTGTTTATATTTTCCAGCTCATTATTCACTGTAGTCACTGCACTGCTGCAATGTTTAGGATCAAAAGAGAGGTACAGTTGCAGATCGTCTGCGTAAAGATGGTGGCTACATTGAGTTACACATGTGGTGATATCGGCACTGTACAGGATGTAGAGAATTGGTCCCAAGATTGAGCCCTGAGGGACGCCTCTGCTCACCATTTGTGGTGCAGATTGCTCTTTGACTCCGTCCAATCTACATATCTCCACATACTGCTGTCTCTGGCAAAGATAACTGTGAAACCACCTAACAGCTTTGGAATCTAGTCCGTAATAAGTTAGCTTCGAGAGTAGCAGGGGAATGCTGATGGAGTCAAATGCCCGTGAAAAATCTAGTAGAAGCAAGAATGTGACATTCCCCTGATCCCGTGCAGACAGCAGGTCATCCACCACTTTTGAGAGCGCAGTTCCTGTTCCATGGCCCTTACGGAATCCAGACTGATGGCGAGGTAGCATGTCATTGTCTTCTAGATATTTTGTCATCTGATCGCAGACTATTCTCTCCAGTACCTTTGACAAACAGGGCAGTATGCTAATAGGGCGAAGGTCCTGCAATGTTTCCGGTGAAGTGATCTTCGATAGTGGCCTCACAACTGCTACCTTCCAACTGTCAGGAAATGTGTGTTCCATCAAAGATTGGTTTATTATGGAGGTGATGGCATCCAGTGAGTGTGGCAGAGTTAGCAGAAGCATGTCCAATGAGATTTCATCATTCCCCTGAGCATTTGAGCGCAGTCGGCTTATAGTCTTCATGACTAGGTCCCTGCTTACAGTCTGAAAAGAGAATAGAGCCCGATCACTGAATCTATGTGTTACAAAATAAGTTAGCTGTGACATAGAAACTTTTCCACAGCCCGGTGCATCCAGAAAGTAAGCATTAATAAGGTTAGGATCATTGAAATGGGGAGGCAAGTCCACAGGTGTCTTTTTATCGGGCAGTATTGTACCCTTCAAATTTTTCCATAGTTTTTTTGGCTCCCTTAGGTTACTATTAATATGTTTGGTAAAGAAACAGGCTTTCTCTCTCTCTATTGCCCCTTGTACTATTTGTTTCATCATCTTATAACTGCCTTTAAGAGATGGGGTGCCATGTCTTTTAAGTTGTTTAAAGTATCTATCCCTGATGCGCATCATTTCCCTGACAGTATCCGTGACCCAAGGGTGTGGAGGATTTCTAAATTTTCTGGTTTTTGTGGGAGCATGCAGATCCATTAGTCCCCGAATGCAAAGTGTAAAGGCATCAACAAGCTTATTGACACCAGCACCGAGTGGTCTCTCAAAAAATTTCCAATCCACTAAAGACAGGTCTTTATTTAGCTGATCCAATAGTATGTTCTTAAGGGGTCTGTATGTTACCCATCTGGGACTAGGTTTGACCTTTTTGATTTTAAACTCCGCCAGGATCATACCATGCGCTCCCATGTCTGGGGAGTACCTCACTACTACCCGAGAAGCAGGTACATCAGTACACACCACATCAATTAGTGTGCTGCTGTGGTCAGTGAAGTGAGTAGGCTCCTCTACTAGCTGTAGTAAATTTAGGGCTTGTATGAACTGAGTGAATGCTCTATATTGGGGGCAACCCTCCTTCAGCTGGTCAATGTTAAAGTCTCCGACCAATATAATACCATCAGCCCCACCAAAAGATATCACAGATTCAGTAACTGCATCAAGGAACACCCTCACACTCTGCCATGGGGGCTTGTATGCCGTGCCAACCACCAAGACCCTGTTATGCAGCCGTAGAGACAGCCACATTTGTTGCACTGTAGTGTCAGTGTTAGGGTGCTGGCATATTCGTGCATTAATGCCTCTGCGAATGTAGAAGCCCACACCCCCCCCACGATCCCTAGGTATGCTACTGGGTCTCGGTATGTGCTTCAGTTGATACCCTGCTAGTCTTGGAGCACGGCAGTCATCCTGGTCTTCCATCCAGGTTTCATTGATAGCTAACAAATCTGGTTCCTCTTCCTTCACTGCCACCATAAGCTCCTCCTGTCTTGTCCCCAGAGAACCCGCATTGAATAGACCAACTACTAGGTTATTTAACCCGCCGCCTGTGTTGTCATGGGTAAGTTAAATAAAAACCAATAAGGCAGTATATTATTGGTTACAACAATACAATAGAAGAATGACATCAAATATTTAATTTTAATTAGATGTGAATTAATAATAAAAATTATAACAATACAATAGAAAAATGATATTAAATGATTATTTTTAATTAGATGTGAATGAATAATGGAATTAATTTGAGAATAATTTAAATATAATATAGGAATAATTAGTTGATTGCTATCAGTTACAATAATTATCACAATAATCTCATATGTAATATGTCTTCTTTCTATTTTTAGGTTGACTGAACTAACAAAGTGAATCCGAAGTGTCAATGTTCCAATATCAGTTATGTGCTTGGGCAATACCCTTCCTAAATAACAAGTTATGCATGGAGACAGCAGCAAATTACAAGGTAAGTGACAGGATATTCTAATGCAATCAATTATATGTTTATATTTTACCTTTGTCTTACATGCTTTAATAGTGGAATGTCCTCTTTCAGTGCCTGGTTTCGCCGTGTCCCGACTGGGGCACAGGAGGGAAGACCCTCTCGATGTCACCCATCGTCCGGATCTGATAGACCTGCGCCCCGTCTCCCTTGCGGGCAAAGATGCGGCCTCTTCGCGTCCAGGCGTACCTCCACTGCAGCCGTCGGCTCTCCTTACGCACCCGGTGAAAAAGCTGGCGGTTGGAGCGCGTCAGGCGCTCGTTGACGTACACCCGGCCGCCGCCCTCGGCCACCAGGCCCCGGCGCACGCGCGCGGCGCGCAGCAGCTCGTCGCGCACGTGGCGGCGCGCCAGGCGCACAACGACGCGGCGCGCGCGCGCCCCGCCGGCCTCCGCCGGGGGCGCGCCCACGCGCTCCGCGAACACCACGTCGCGCTCCTCCAGCGGCACGCCCAGGCGCCCGGCCAGCACCAGCACGGCGTGCATGACGCTCTCTCCCTTCAGCTCCGGGAGCTGGCCGATCTCGAGGTCGGACAGCAGCGCCTCCTGCTCCCGGTCGTTGAGCTCGAGCTTGAGCTCCGCGACGGTCCGCTCCAGCCCCGCGACGACGCCCGCCTCGGCGTCCGGGTCGGCCTCCGCTCGGCGCCGGTCCGCGGCGTCCAGCCTGTACTCTACGGCGTCGATGCGCGCCCCGACGGCGACGCCGGCGGTGCTGGCGGCCATTTCGATTGCACGGACACGCTCCTCGACGTCACTTAAACGTGCCTCGCAGCGGACAACCCTGCCGGAGAGCGCCAGCACATCATCGCGAAGAGCATCGATCCTGGACTGGGTCGCTTTCGCCTCCGCTCGCATCTCTTCCCTGAATTGGCGCATTTCCACCACGAACAGCTGAAAGTCGGTCAGCTCAACGGACATATTGAGTGCAGTGTCATCGAGCATAGACGCGTCCATCTCTACCGGCCTGGATGCCCCGCGTCGCAGGGTAACTCCGTCTTCACGTCCGACGTCCGCAGCACGCACGGGAGTGTTAGTGTTGTCACCCTTGGGCCGCTTACTCTTGCATGTAACGCAACTCCAGGCGGCCCTGTGCTCTCCCGTTAAGGTGTTATAGAAGCGCTGTTCCGACACACCTGCGCACTCCAGATCGTAGTGCATCTGGCATAGACTGCAAGTGAGGAACCGACGGTGGTCTATTTCCTGCCTGCAGCCACTGCAGCATCTGCGGTCGCAGACGTCATCCAAGCGCGGCATTTCAAAAGCGGAAAAAACACTGTCGCGTTGATATATTGTGGAAGTGATAATGTGTTATGTTTGCACTTTACTTGCACTTGTGTTTGTTGTGATTTTTAATTACGTATTATGCTGTTTTGAATAATAAATAGGAGGAGAAGCACTCAGCAGCACCATGTCGTCCGCATAGCTGATGTTATTGACACAGACTTCATCAATATGGCATCCTACACGTGTGCTGCTGAGCTCCTCTATTAGGGCGTTAACGTAGAGGTTGAAGAGCTTTGGAGAGGCCAGCCCCCCTTGCCTCACCCCGCACTCCAACCTGTACGGTTCCGAAGTCGCACCCGCCCATCGAACAAAGTTGATTTGGTTTAGATACCAAAACTTGAGCATATCTATCAGCTTATGAGGCAAAGAAACATCCTCGAGCTTTTTCCATAAGGTATCGTAGCACACCAGGTCGAAGGCCTTCGACAGATCCATGAAGCACGCATATATAGGTGTGCACCGATTAGTGTAGTACTTGACAGTTTGCTTCACACACAAGATGGCCGACTCAGTAGAAAGTCCTGATTTGAACCCAGCACCCAAATAGCACGACCAGCTACCTGGAAACGCTAGTCATTATTTCGTTAAGCTCAATAAATAATTTGTTATTTAGTCTACGTGTAATAAGGCAACTGGCCTGCTCCACATCCACCAATAATAGGTATGGTCAACAGTTCACCAAACAATAGAAGTGTATGCACCTTTAAATGAAGGTTTAAAATGTACATTACTGAAAATCAATGATATACAGTACTGATTTACAGTACTGTAAATCATTGATTTACTTTAATGATTTACAGTAATGACCTTAGCTTGGTCAAAGTGCTCTAAACCTCAGAGATATAGTAATCTAACTAAAGTTATATAATCCCTGATGTAATCAAAATCGCTTACTCGTTGTAGTAAATGACAATGTCAAGTTCAATCACTTGACATATTTGTTTGCAATACATTGCTGGTTCGATTTATTTTGTTATAAAATAACAATAAATGTATTTTAGTTAAAATAAATAAGAACCATTTATAATTTATGGCTGGTTACGTATAGGGCTTAGATTATTTTTTGTGTTTCAATGCCAGGCCACACCCAGTATTTTACAGTCAAGCTATTGTATAGTTATCATCGACTTGTCAATAAAATAAGCATCTTGTGATAGCTTAAATTTATCGCGAAAAATTTGCGAATACGTAATTACACGTATATGTAGTTTGGATATCAAACCAACAATATGAAAACGCTATATCTACAAAACAAAAGATGAACTAGAATGTGTGTATATTTTCGAGGCCTGTCACACTTAACCATCTTCTGCAAACGATTTTCGTTGAAAAGTGGTTCTAGGCGCGAGAAACCTGGAACACTTTGCTTTGTAGAGGCGTCACGTAATTAGTTTTAGCGGATACGTAATTCTAACTCTAGTTTTATTACAATAATCATACAATTATTGCTACCGCTAGATACATGATAGCCCTAAGTACATCACAAATCTATAGTTTCGTCTGTTTTTTTTTAACCTTGAGGGATTTGATTATTACAGCTCAGCTGAGTGAAGGCGCTACATTCGTCTATAAAATGAAAGGTTACTACGTACTAACACAAAAACATGCCTGTAGCGTCCGCAAATATAAATACTATAAATACTCGTAGTACCGGACAGACAATAGTAATATTTACAACATGCGGCCACGCAATAAAGGAGTTATAAACATTGCCTGTTTCTATGTCCTCTCACGGACACCCATCTCCAATAGGGTTGTCAAATTACACTGCTTCGCAGATCAATTGCAGAGGGAGACGGTAGAGATAGAGGCAGATGATAGAGAAACGCACATACAGGGTCTTGTTTGGTCAGTGACATCCAAATCAGGGATGATGGTATGAGTTATGCTCTTGCTGGTATGAGTTATGCACGGTTTGTAGAAAAAAACCTCTTCAGAACATTCTAAAAAACACCTAGCACACTCGCGCGAATCCATGAAATACTACGCCTTAACTAGTAAGCTACGAGAAGAGGCGACCTGGCGTTGGTAGTTTTGACTCGCTTACTAGTATCACAATAATAATAAAATTTAATTAGTTTTTTGGCATCAGTAACGTTTGTATAGCCATCCCTGAGTCCACAGGCGTAGCTGACCAAAACAACACCATGTAGAGTTAAATTCTCCCTTCTTACAAATTACCATTGTACGGACAACAACACGTATCTTATTCAGTTGTACAAAGTGCTAATTTGCAATAAAAGCGCAACCAGCAGTGCAGAAATGGCTATCGAATGAGGAGTAGAGAGAATGCTGATGATCTGATGACATTGAACTTTATTTTTGTAGTATTTGAAATTTGATTCCCTTGTTCTTGTTTATTACACTGGCAGAAGGACTTAGTCACGGGGGTCCGCTTGTTTACTTGTAATAGGTGCATAAAAACAGTGAGCTGTCAAAGTGAAAAAAGCCTTTTGTGTCTGCAATTTACGTAAATACACTCATTGTTAAGTTTTAAAAAAGTAAAGTTGTCCTGTAATCATTTCTCTTTCTAGGTGAATTTATCGTTTCGAATCGTCGAAAGTGTTATAATTAAAATAAATCTTCCAGAATTACATCTGTTAATTGTGTTTTTATCATTGGAAACAGCTTCCTTAAATATATATCGCCTTCTGAAATCGGACAGTACTTGTGCAAGCCCTAATCCGGGCTATATTGCGCAAAGGGTTCACAGTCTGCACTGCCATTAATGTTATAGTGTTATGAACCTCACCCACGAACCACTTCGAGTTACATCATTTACCTGTCGCTTTACTTTACCATGCTCTTCTATCTTTGATTTTATTTATTTATTTAATATCTATACAATATGTTTTAAAAAACCTGTCCAACCAAAAAGGGTCAAAAAGTTGCCTTAATAACATGACCAAAACAATTATTAAAATTACGTAATTCATTATAACTTTTTTTATCGATTTTCAAAGTCAATAAGCTTAGCACCTATTTGCCTTTAAACGGACTCCGCGCAACCCACGCGCCCCGTCAACCCCCCCTTCTATCTCTTAAATTTTGTATATTTTTTTCTTGGGTATCTTTTTTCTTATATTTTATAAAGATTATTACACAAATCTCAATACGTAATAACAGGTTTTTTTTACCCACTGTATAGCACATTTTTTTTCAAAAGTGGACATAATGCTTTAAATATTCTCTCCCAGTTAGATAATGCAGAAAAAAGTGACATCCACATAAAATTTGTTTAACAACAGAAGCTCACAGTTTTAAAGTACATTGCACTAAAACGTGGGTTTTCACTTTTTTGTAAAAGTCAACTTTATTTACAATTGTTTAGTGATTTATAGTAGGAGGAGCGGAAGTGTGGAGTTGCACCTTTTGACTCTGTGCGGGACAGAGTGGAGTGGAGACCGGAGTGAGGCCCGGTTTCCACCAAAGCAGAGAGAAGAGGAGACGGGAGGAGATCTGCCGCAAAGCTGGCAGGTTATTGGAAGTTAGGAGAAGAGATGTGAAAATAACGAAATCTGATTGGTTTATTCAAATACATCTCCTCCCGTCTCCTCTCCTCTCTGCTTTGGTGGAAGCCTGCTGCGGAGTAACGGCATAAACTGTATTGATGAGCTCTGGTTCGGTTTCGATGGGTAGCTCCAGTGTGCAGTGTCTCCAATAAAGAAATAAATATTGGACACCAATCACATACATTGTTCTGATCCCAAAGTAAGTAGCCAATGCATTTGTGTTATGCAAATCAGACACAACGGTGGTACCACAACACCCAGACCCGAGACAATATAGAAAAGATCGTTTTCTACATTGACCCGACCGGGAATCGAACCCGGAACCTCACGAGATGGCGACGCTTGAAACCAGCGTGCTAGCCACTCGACCACGGAGGTTGTCATCCAATGCCCGTAGCACACGTAGTCGGTGGGTGGATCGTTGTTACGTCGAGTGGAAGTACTATAAACGGGAGCGAAATGAAATATACGAGTACATACAAATTGTTCCTCATTTTTTGAAGTCGAAAAAAGGGATTCAGACTTTACTTAATATATACCTAAATAATATCATCTCGTACCATCGGAGTGTACTGAAAAATAACCATACATTTTCGGACATATACTTGTTTGGCAGGCATAGCATATTTTTCTCTATTTCTATCACAATATTGCAACTATTAATAGCATCATAGACTTTGATAGTCTACAAGTTTTTTGTTTGAACCATAGAAGTACTATTCTATAGGGATAATAATTTTATGATATGGACAAAGCTACTATAAACGATTTTATTATACCGGCTTCAAAAAAAGGAGGTATTCAATTCTATGTGTATGTACGTGATATCTTTGGAATTTTATAATATTTGAGTAAGTTGATCTAGTAAGGCTTCCAAACACGTGCGCATAATTTAGTATGTATTTTTTTATGTTTGTATATTTGTATGATTGTCCATGGATTACGCGGAAACAAGGAGTCATAGTGAAATATTTCTTTTTTAATTTAATTAGATTACAACTTAGGGTACAGTGTGAGTTTCATCACACGCCTTCTTGACGCGAGAGATACAAAAATAGGGGCCCAGAGGTAATGTCCAGCACTTTTTAGGTTAATAGGGTCCATTGATTGATCAAAGATCTGCCTCGGTGGCGCAGCGGTAAGAGGGTCGCACTTTAAAGCGACGGCTGCGCCAGAGGTCCCGGGTTCGATCCCCGGGTTGGGCCAAAAATATATACTTACCTGAGTTTTTCTGTTTCGAAATTCTTAGGGTAGCCCGGAGTTTGGAATTTGGCGGTGTTTCACCCCCGTGCCTCGGAAAAGCACGTAAGGCCGTTGGTCCTGCGCCTGATCTCTTTCAGGTCGAGTCAGATTGCTGTCCCATAGGGCTATGAGAGTGAAAGGAATAGAGAGTGCACCTGTGTTTGCGCACACACTTGTGCACTATAATATGTCCCGCGCAGTCAGTTAGTAGTCGGGACTACTATATTTGATCAAAAATGTTAATAAGTGTTCTTAGGTACACGTATCATTGACTTGTCTAGATGGCAGTAATCATAAGTAGATAGAACTAACAGGAGAAAACGTAAACAAATATGTACTTGCCGAATCACCCAATCCACCGTTGGAACGACCGACAAACATTTACATAGGCCCTCGATTCCCATGACCAATCGAACTTATTCCGTATGGTAATTCGATAACAAGTTTTACGGTTTTACAAAAAAATATGACTTGTATATTATCCACACTTAAAATTTACCGCACTAAAGATCAAAATGCATAGAAATTGTGACGCTGATAAAGGAACTGCATTTTCTCTGATAAACAAAATACGATCGTTTAACTTAAGGGGCTCCTCGAATTTTTAACGCGCACACTAGCGCCACTTTAGTAGAAAAATCATAACTGGTTGAATAAAAGACCAATTGAAAATCTGATTGATGCGATTGTAGCTCTGGTTATGTGGTTTAGATACAATGTTTAAGTTCAATAAAACAGAATTATCTGCAGTTACAGTTAGAAAAATTGGCAAAAATGGCCATATTTAGCAGTTTTTCTAACTCTAACTACAGCAAACTACTTTTGAAACAATTTAAACGTACTAAATAAACTATAGATCCTGTACTACAATCGTGTTTACCAGATTTTTGATTGTTTTTGTGTTTAAGGAGTAATAATTATTTTAAATAGAGTGGAGCTAGTGTTCGCGTCAAAAATTCGGGGAGCCCCTTAATTGGAATTTTGCAAGAGAATTGGGGGCTAGTTACGTAGTCAATGAATCTCCAACATTAAACATTACTATTCTCGTGGCATGGCGCTGATAAATCATTTTCCGTCATTATTAAGCTCTCGGCGTCGGAAGCAAAACTGGCATTCGCATCGATTCAATTAATTTTCCATTATGAACTGCACTTGTAATGGCAAACACGGCGTCCGGACTCCGGAGGTGCCGACCGCAGAGGATTATAGCAAATTACCAAAATGCGAAAGCAAACCTACCCTACCGCTCATTGTAAACATAGAAAAACATCATCTTACTCGTACCTGCAGGGCGATTCAGATCTATTCGATAAGACATTCGGTTTGGGTTTGGACCATATTTTTTAAATTTTCTATTTCGAACAACCCAATCCGGACAACATTTTCCCAAACCCAAGACGGAACCAAAGATGACGTCACATCGTTCGATTACATAGATTTTCATATACCGATCATTGTTTGACATTTCTTGCGTCACAGTATTTTCTCTCTAGTGCCCGTTTTTTTTGAAAAATCGCTCAGAATAATTTCTAATGTTAATACATTCGGACGTATTTTTACCCATAAAGTGAGAATTTATTTGTATTCCATGTTCTAATTGGTCAATATATTATACAACCCTAGAGCTATGGCACGGCCTCCAGTACTTGCTTACATACAAATCAACGAAATAAAATGTTTATAAATAATATTTCTTTTAAAAACTATTGGACGGGGCCAAATTCATACTGTGACGACCCTGGAAATTCTGCCATTGTCATTTCCATTTGGGTTTACAGAATATCATGGAAGAAGAAATAGTAAGACGTAGGCGCCGGCGAAAGGAGCAGAATCCCCGCATGTGTATTTTGAAACATCTTCAAATCCTTTTAATTCGACGGTTGGTGTATTCGCCAGGAAATACCAATAGTTTTTTTTTTTTTTTTTTAATAAATAAATATCCTTTGGACATTCCCACACATCGCCATCTAGCCCCAAAGTAAGCTACTCAAAGCTTGTGTTATGGGTGCGAGACAACGGATATAATACTTGAATACTTTTTTTTTTGTAAATACATACATGATATACATAGAAAACACCCAGACCAATACAAACAGACATGTTCATGCACACAAATGTTTGTATTGTGCGGGGATCGAACCCGCGCCCGCTGCGTAGTAGGCGATTTCTCGACCACTACACCAGACGGGTCGATTAACTCAAGATATGGTTTTATCTTATAACTCTGAAATAAAACAGTTTACGTCTTGAAGAAACAAAATATTTGAAGTATTGAAGTATAACCTGAGACAAGGCTATATTATCGTTAAACTACTTAGTCACTTTACCAAACTATTAGTTGTCTCATTACAACTTATTTTCACAACTTTATTTTCCCAATCCTAATCCTAACGTGGGTGTCGGAGCAATTCAGAATAACATTGGGTTTGGGTTTCCATTACAGAAACGGCTTCAGTTGTGTCATTTACGAAGCCTTCAAATAAAAAAATATTACATCATTTAATTAATATAATACATACTTTTTATATATTCAACTTGCGGTCCCCCGCGACTTCGTCCGCGCGTTTTGAGTTTGCTCCCTCCCCTCCCGTCGCAGCGTGATGTTTTATACCCTAAAGCCTATCTCGATAAATAAGCTATCCAACAGATATTTTTTTTTTTAAATCGGTCCAGCAGTTCCTGAAATAAGCGCGTTAAAACAAACAAACGTTGTACTTAAGCTGCGAACATTATTTTGGTGGGGAGTTATGTTAAAACTGTGATAGCTCCTAAGATATTTATTGAATTCAAATGATATAAAGGGCAACTTTGTTCTAAATGAAATGCTCGTGATGATGAATGTATTTTTTTTGATAAGAATAAATACCTGTGTGTATAATAAACCTCTAAAAATAATGCATTATTTTTTTACAAATTTATTAACATAAAAAGGTTATAGTAAGTCAACCATAAAAGATAGACATATGCAGTTGCGGACATTATTATAGAACTATTAATGCTTAACAATCCTGTCATACATGATTTTTGTGTTACTTAAGCGGTTTTCGCAGCGTACGCAGCGGAAGCTCTCAAAAGGAATATCTTTCTCCCGTTTTCGCAACATTTTTCATTGCTGCTGTGGTCTTGTGAGTCGTATCTTTATGTTATATAGCCTAAAGCCTTCCTCGATAAATGGACTATCCAACGTAAAAATAATTTTTCAAATCGGGTCAGTATTTTCAGAGATAAGCGCGTTCAAACAAACAAACTCTTCAGCTTTATAATATTAGTATAGATTTGTGTGTCCTATATTGCTACAATATATTTTGTGAGAACAAAGTAATTGATATGAGAATAAATGAACTCAGATTAAGGGTTAATATGAAATTTAATATTTTTTCAACACACTTGCTCAAAACGACGTTTTTATTCCACCGATTTTTGGCACATAATCCTAGATATTAAACACGCGTGCTTTTTCGGTATATTATTGCACTAGTGCCTTTAGTTTATTTTCCCGACCAATTTAGGTTTGAACCCTAGTACCAAATCGTAAGTAAGAAGAAGAAGCGATGTAATTTAGTCGGGTTATAACTTTTATTTTACCAACAAACATTATTTATGCGAAAGATAACAGTATTCTACAAAAGTATTTATTTCAATAAATGACAAATCCAGACTTTTCATTTATTTTTTTCTGTAATTTGTGTTTTTAACTAAAAATTTTGGCTGTTGGCCGATCTAGTTCGCGCCTTAATTTTTATGGAACACATTAAGCAAATAGGTGAAAAAGCCAAAAGAAACTTCTATGCTTTAGCGCGAATTTCAACCATAACCTGGGGTTTAACGTTTAAAACACTTAAAATACTATATACTGCAACGTATTTGGCCTCCATGTGCTATGGTGCACCAGTTTGGGCTGACAGAGCGACTATTGGAGTTGCGCGGTGAAAACTGCTTCAGAGCCAACGCCTTGCTCTGATTTTTCTTTGTAAAGCGTATAGAACAGTAAGTACGGAAGCTTTGCCAATTCTCGCAGGTGTGCTACCTGTGGACTTGGAAGTTCAGAGGCGCGCGGCTAGGCACTTTACGTCGAAGAATAGCTCCTCACCCGATTTCTTAGGCATACGCGATCGTTCTAAAATAACTAGACTATTTAAGCCGCAGCAACTCGTGGAAGGGGAGCTACTTACAGAGTGGCAAACTAGGTGGGATTCGTCAACAAAGGGTCGACATCTGTACAATTTTTCCCGGATGTACGCGATAGACTGACTAAGAGGTGGCTAGAAATAGACCACTGCGTGGCTCAGTTCCTCACGGGACATGGCAACTTTAGAAGCAAGCTTCACGAATTCAAACTTGTTCCGTCGCCTTTTTGTGATTGTTCTGACGTTGACACTGTCTATGAGCAATCTGCCCACCATATTCTGCGGGAGTGCAATCTCTGAAGACAAGAACGAGATTTATTGCTTAACTCCATTAAGTGTACTTCAGTATCTGCCGTTTACTATACGGATCTTGTTACAACACGGGAAAATTTTCGTGCATTCCGGCGTTTTTACCACAATTATTACTGGCAGGTAGCTAGCAGTTCATTGAATAGGCCCATTTAGCATAGTTTATTATACGTATACCTAACCTGTTTCTTATTTTTTTGTCTCCTGCTTTGAGCTGGATGGATATCGGAACTAAGTCTTTCAAACTCCTTCTATTATTCTTTCTCATTAATTTCGTTGCGGGGCCCAAGACATTTTAACTCCCTTCTGGGACTCCCTAGCTTTCACTGGTTAGGACTTTCAATTAAGCCATGCTGTAGATCCTGGCTACACAGGAGTAGCAGCGGGCAGTAAACTTATAAATCAATAGAAATAGGTAATTGTCGGCTGTGACGAAGTTTGGATTAATTGTGAAGTTTAATATTAACAAAAAGGTCTACTTCAAGTAAAGAAAATGAAGAAAACCTATTATTAACTCTACCGGACATACGTAACGAGGCGAAAAACGCGTGCGATAGTCTTTTGCCATCAAAGTCGAGTTAAATGTATTTTTACTAAATATTTTATAAATAAGAATTTAGTAAATGAAGTCTTGTTTTTTCTTCGCAAGTGTGTTGAAAAACGTCGTATGATACGCGTGTGCCTGTGACCATTATATATGCGGCTTTCTTATGGCGCACTCGCTTTCGCTCGTGCGCACACAATATCGCCTTTTATGTAATGGTCCACTTAGCACACTTGTATCATAATGTACTATTGTATATTTTATTTTAATGCCTACCATATAAATGCACTATACCTACCAGTCAAATATTGGGTACGTTTCAGTTTTCAGTTTCCGTGCTACAAACCGCTTTCGATTCGCTTTGCTTGGTTGCCAATTTCTGAAAAATGACTGTTTTTAGAGCGATGACAGCGTTTTCGACATAATTGGAACGCGATTATACATTGTTAAAAACGTGATATGTCTTATATATTATAGCGATCATAAAAAATTGTGTCGGACTTATATGTTAATAAACTGTCTTTCAATAGAGAAAACTTAATTTCCAGAGTAGGTACCACATTATTTGCCTGAATCAATCTTCTCGATCAAGCAATAGCTTTGTAATTTGACTTGATTGAGAGAAAGCGATCAATAGAGAACCATAGGTACAATGTCCAAATTGGGATAACTTATTATTTTTCTTTCTGTTGGGAACCTATAGTATTTACCATAGAAGTACTATCCCCATGGTATTAACGGAGAAAGAGGATGAGAGATGGTATTGTCAACTCTTGGACCGCTGTACTTTGCTTTATTATTTGGATTGTCTTTTAAACTGTTCAGCAAACAACATTCAAACTCCTAGCATTTGTAGCATCGAAGTGAAGATTGCTTACAATAAACTGCAGACCAGTGAAATACGATAGTGATATATTATTTTATTATAAGTAACAAACATTGGATACTATTACTATGATGTATGTAAAAAAATCTTGTACAAAAGATAACTTGTTTAATTTATATTAAGCAGTTTATTACCCTTCATCTTCAAGGTTTTCAAATAATTAATTTGAACTTTCGACTCGACTTCCTTATAGTTTTTGTTATGAACAATTAGAGCACAGCCAATGTCCACAAAGTTTCGTAGGAACTTGATTGTCCTGCAGAATGTTAATAAAATAACTGTACTGTCCACCACATCCTGTTGACAAAACCTTTTTCAAGTTATCCTGGCATCCTCTGTATTGCTAAAAGATGTTGTGTATTAGGTATAGAGATACACTTTTTATCTGTATTTCGTCGACACTGATGTCGATGTTATTTTTCGTGTTTGGTAAACGCAATGCACCTACTTATGTTTGTAGCAACTCATTATATTCACATAGCGAAGAAATACACCTAGATAGGTCAATACTCATTTTTATCTGGATTTTCCGACACAAACGGGTGCTACAGGGCACCCGATTAACTTTGACAGAAAATACCGTGACGTTCGGCAACAAATGTCAGAAAAAAATGTTCTCAATAGCGTCGATAACTAAAACTACGCTGTAATCTCTGTAATCTAATGATAATGACGTCATGAATAGATTTATTTTTCATAATAATTAATAAAAACCATTTAGAATTGATTACTGGTCACTCAAAGGGCCTATATTTAAAATGTTTGCTATAAAACTTATAATTGTGAATTATTTTAAGTTGCAGGCTTCCTGAATGCAACAACTGAAACCGGTGTTGTAATCGAAATCGATTTCTATGTTGTTCTGAATTGCTCGGATAACACACGTTGGGTTTGGGATTAGGAATCGTATGCCAAATGTTGAGTTTGGAACCCAAGGTTTCTGAATCGCCCTGCTGAAGCTATGTTCTGACTGCTGGTTTGTTATTTTAAATCAATTTAATGAAGTCTTCCAAGCACTTTTCATAACATTTTAAGAATAAAATGTTATACTCGCAAATGCAATGTTAAATATTGTCAGCTTTTTTATTATTATTCTTTATTATTATAGCTTGCAAACACTTAACCTATACATACCTTCACGGTTAAATTGTGGTAAAGCTTGCACATTACGTCTTTTTTATCAAGTGTGAATTTATCAAAACGTCTATATTTACTCTGTCTTGTACTGCTCACAAAAAAAATCTTTAAATTATAGACTAGTTATCGGGGCAAGGGATAAATCGGGTCCATCCATAATATAATCAATCACTTCGGGTTCATGAACTCAATCAGTCATCTAAAAGAAATTGCTTTTCCGCCGCGCGAATTCTATTTACTATTTGGCTTTCATCGTTTTAATTTAAATTGAGAAGTACCTACATGCAGCAGCAGTTTGAATAAGTTGCATTTTTATTTCAATCAAAACAGTTTTATCAACAGTAAATATAACTAGAGTTAGGGAGTAAATCAATCAAATTCTATAGCATGGTGGTATTTTATATGTACCCTTTTTTGTATTAGACCTTACCAGACTTTATAAAAGCTTACCCCCTTAGGGCCGATTTATCAATGGTCAGATAAAACCAAGGATAAAACTTATCAGACTGACAAATTAAAAAGCGACAGATTAAAAAAAAATAAAGGTACCTATGACTGCTGACAATTAGGTGACGGATTCTAATTAGCTATATTGTATTTTGTTAGAGGAATATTTCTTATCTGACTATTGAAAAATCAGCCCTTATTCATAATAAAGCAAACAGCCTAATTAACCTGTTTTAGCAATTACTTGTCTTGTTCTATCTTGGCGCTGTCATCGTTTGACAGAAAGTGACAAACAGTGTAATAGCTTAAATAGGTTTATTAGACGGTTTAAGTTATTATGAATAAGGCTGCTATTGCTGCTGCTTTAAAGACTTTAACTGTCACGAATAACTGCTGCACTCATGACAAAAACGTATTTCCGAAATAATAAACACAAGTTAGTAATTTCCAGCAGCAACGACTAAACAAATGAACGATTCGATGAAAATGCAAAATTTTCCCGACACGATTTTCGTGATCTTTTTGTTGGAAGTTTTTTGTGCGTTCAAAAAAGGAAGTTTAAGATAACGTTGATTGAAACGAAAAGATTTATAACATCGCTCACATTCTTCGCGGCTACATTTCGTGCTATTTTGTTTGTGGATTCGAAACGATGAAATATTCATGTCACATTTGCACGGAGATCCGTGCGATCACTCATCCGCGAAATAATGCAAACACGATAAAGTTATGACTTCTTTAGGGGCGATGCGATTGGTGTCGGTTACCAACACCGATTTATCATGCTCCTATCATTTCACAGATAGTTACGCTTTGTGACGCCATTTTTCCCACTCCGTTCGGAAATTGTCGGATTTCACACAACATTGAATTCAAAATGCGCAGCTATTTCTCCAAATTAGATACAAACTGATTTGTGAGAGAGACGCCGTGTAGGACCAATAGAAAATAGAAGCGATATTGAAATAATATGCTGACAATATTGAGCAGGACATTAATTATTCTGTCGGCATAAAGTTTTGAACAAACTGACCCAGATATCTAATAATGCGTAGAATAATGACGTGTAAATTAATGCAAACGAATTTGTCGCAAAACAGAGACAACAACAATTTACTAAAAATCATTTCAGATTTAAACTAGTTCGAATGTACTTACTTAATTGATAAAATAGTATTTTTTGTGAGTGTCACAACACCAGTTAGCGTTAAAAATGGACATGTTATGAATTATTTAAGTAAAAATTAATCCGATTTATTTTATTTTATAGAGCCATTTTAACCAACTTCAGATAAGACTCATCCGACAAATTTAATATAAAACGACTGATTTCAAAATGTCATTTACATTATGATTGCTGACAAAAAGCTGGTGCCATTTTCTAATTTGTGTTTTTTAATTTTATTATCTGACGTTGGAAAAATCAGACCTTAATGGATGTTTATTGTGACGTGCAGTTAAGTATATATGGGTGCATATTTATTTTATAAGATATTATAAGTTAGTTTACTTCAAAATACCTAAGTTTACGTCAATACCTAAGATGCACACTCTGCGATTTTAGCATCGATGCCGACGCGCGTTAGTATCGATTTAGAAGCGCGACTGTATAAAATACATAATTTGTCATTGACCAGCTTCGGCATCGCGACTGCATCGATGCTGCATCGCTGCTAAAAGTCACAGTGTGCAAAAGGTCTAACGTTTAAGCATCATACCTAACTAACTTAAAGTTGTTATTATTTAGGTTATTTTATTATTGTATTATAAGTTCGGTTTTATAACCTCTCAGTCTTAAAACTGTTAAAAACTACCTGCTACCAAGTCTAAATGATGATTTGCGGAACCGAAAACTATCCTAGGACACATAAGGTAGCAAACGAAGTATAGGACTACTTCCTTTGCTACCTTTAATGTCCCTCTAGTTTTTTTTCTTGCTTGAAGTAAGTTTCCTTTTTACGGAAACAAGCGACGTGATCTGTTTGGCTTTAATCCAGTTGAAAATTGTCCTCATGAACGTTTTTGTTACAGAACGCTGTTATTTCATTACGAATCTTTTTTACTCAGTTCTGAATAGAGCAGAGGCGAATGTGAATACACATCGAGATGTATCGATCGGAAACCTCAAAACAAAATTGTATTTATAGAAAGTGTGCCGCCTTCAAGATATATTTGAAAATCTTTTATGTAACATAAAGAAAATTTTCCTAGCTGTGTAAATCAAATCAGCTTTTATATTTCAATGATTTTATAAAATGAGTATGATTAATTTTCATAATTAGGTTTCAAATTAGAAACAAACTAGACAATGAGTACGTACGTAAGGCTTCACCTCCATCATGATAGTTTCACCGATATAATTTCTGGACTTTTATGTTTATTTGAAACACCTATTTACCTACGTTACATTTGTTCCATGCCATGAATACTCGACCAATTTTCCCATACCCACATTTTCAAAATACCACCAAACAACTTTATTGCATGAATAACCAAACCAATCATAGGTAGATTGCAATGCAGACTATAATGGGGTTTTAGTTTTTTTTTTTCAAATCATTAAAATTGAATGAAAATGTGCCGCGCTAAACATCTATCGTCGTCACGTGGTCTGCATGACGATCCGTTTCTCAGACAGTATGCAATTTGCAGCACTGAACTTGATACGTTTATTAGCACTTTGACATGCTTGATTGAGAAACGTGACGTCACACTTCGTGATTGACGTTTGCGGTATGGTATAATACAGATTGAAAACTTTTTTTTAATTACAAATAAAACAACCTAAATATACATATATACATATGTTACGGCTTAGAATTACAATAATTTTTAGAACTTAACATTTAAATCAAAAATTTTAGCATCTGAATTAACTATATGCGAAACATCTTTTATTTTTATTACTATAGGCAATTACCCTATAATCTAAAGTTGCCAACAAATGTATTGTAAATATTCCAGCACTGATTAACTCTCTGCATTCCCGAGTGGTTACTTAGTAGAGAATGCCTTAAAGCATTAAGTCCGCCGATTGTACAACTTAAAGTGCAATAAAGTTTTAATAAATATAAAAAACAGACTTTTTACTTCTTTCAACGGCGTTAATTTCGTTGTCCGAACGTGAAACGAAGAATAAGCTTGTATTTTCAAATGCAGCAGTATGTACTCAATGCAATTCAAAGCAATGTGGGTCAAACCCCATGCGACTTGACAAAAATTAGATCACGAGAGGAGAGGGGGTGAATTGGAGGGGGTAATTAGTTAACTCTGAAACTAGGCGATAATTTAGATCGTGTTTCATTGTCGCGCGGAAAAGGAAATCATCAGGCGCTGACAGTGAGTTACGCGATTGCTAGATAGGAGCCGCCGCGGTTCGCTACAGTGTTTATGATATAAACAAATGTGACTATTTGGTAATGGTTGAGCACGTATTTGGTTTTAGATGCTAATTGTCTGAAGTGTTTTACAAATTAAAGTATACACAAATACAGAACTTTCAGCATGTCATAAGGCTTTAAGTCCGCCAATTGTTCACGTCACAGCGCAATTAAGTTTGAATAAGTAAATAATAAGACGGTACATAGTATTAATACGTATACATATTGCTCATCTACCTCAACAAGCCTAATATTCTTACATTAATTCTGATATGAAGTGAAAGTAGGTGTTTATTCAGTAAAACAAAAACGATACACTGAACGTACTCTAAAATTACAAACATTCAGGATGGTTGTTTCGGTCAGTGACGAGTGACGCAGTGGTAGTTGCACAAACGATACTGATGCCAAAATATCAGAATCAGAATGTTTATTTGCTAGAATACATACATAATAAATAAGGTCTTAATATAAACAAAGTAAATGTATTGAGCCTGCATGCAGACGTGCAAATTTTTGAAATACACGTTATCAATTTAATTTGTCTTAATGCTTCAACACCCGAGCGGTTGCAGGCAACCGCATAACAATAGAATTTGCATTGTGTCTCGTTCACATACGCTTGAGGGATTATATTCGAGAAATTCCTTAACGCTATAGAAACAATTAAACATTAGCCATTTAAAACAATAATATATTTTTTTTTCGAAATGGAAAGATATATAAAAATTGCGAAACAGCGGGCGAGTCAAAAGTACCTACATAATGTCACCTCTTCGTAGCTTACTAGCTACGGCGTAGTATTTTGAAAATGCGAGATAGCTACGCGCGAGGGTGCGAGTTTTCAATGTTGAGAAGATGTTTTCTTTTATAAAACTTGCATGTAATTTAAAGAAAATATTATTTTTAGAATAAGCATAACTCATATTATCATCGCTGAGTTGGATGTCATTGACCATAAAAACATCCTGTATGTCTAGAAATAGAATCAGATATTCATGTGATGTAGGTACTGTGGATATCTATACTTACTAACCCAATCGGAGATAATACCTTCAAAAGGTCAGAGTTATACACATTGACAAATTACACACGTGAGTTTTTTTCCACAATGCCTTACCGAAGTTATTCTTACGAAACAGAGTAACTTACCTTGTATTTGTTTTGTCTGTGTGATGAACTTTTTATTGGATTGCTTGAGAAGGTATTTCTGCCCCAAAAAATATTGTTTGAGTAGCTCCGGGAAAGGAAGTTACCTAAGTACCTACATCTGTCAGGATCACGATTTTGATAGTTAGCTATTTATAAGTACAGTGTGTCCAGGCATCGAGTAATAAGAGGGATTTCAAAACCCCACCATACAGCAGTGACTTTTATTTTTAATTTTAACAAAAATAGCTTACTCGTAAAATTTATGGCAGATTGAGTCTTACGTCGGGTAGGAGCATGTTTTGTTGTTATTAAAAGAAAGTGTGAATAAGACATCAAAAAATCGCAATCAATTGGCTCCATTTTTTTATTCCATAAAAGGTATATTTATGGTCTTGTTTTAGTACTATTTTAGACGACATTGCCCGAATGCGCAAAAAATCTGTGAATAATATTTTTTATATATTTTTTATAGTACCTTCCTGTCAAAAGCTAAAACATTTAATTTTCATTCTGCATCTATCCATATTGAATTCTCTGTAGGTAAAAGGTAGGTGTATAGAGAAAATTCATTAATTTAAGAGACCAAAATTATACACACACCTAAACCTACACAACTTATACCTACGTTTCAAGATATTTTAATTACATTATGTTAGTTAGTAAGCGAGCTCTAGTAATCTTTTAATAATTAATTGTTATTTACAAAAATACTAGAAAATAAAACAAGATAAAACACTCATACCTACCTTCTTGTCAAAAGCTAAAATATTTCATTTTTATATTACATCGACCGATTTTGAATTCTCTGTAATGGTAGGTGTATAGAGAATTTAATTAATTTAAGGGCCCAAAATCATACAAACACCTAAACCTACACAACCAATACGTTTCAAGATATTTTAATTACATTATGTTAGTGAGTGACTTCTTAGCGAGCTCTAGTAAGCTTTTTAATAATTGTTTCATTTACAAAAAGACAAAAAAAAAACAAGATGCAACACTCATGTATAAAACCTTCATCAACAGTCCAGAGAATAAAGAAAACTGAATTAAACAGCACTGAAGGGCAATTCATTGTCATGCGCGGCAATAAGGTAGATAAATTCGAGCGCCCGGAATAAAGTACAACAATAAGGCCCAATTCACATGCAGGCTGCGACGCGGCCGCCCTACTAATTGCCCACGTCAGCCGTAATGGGCAAGTAACACACAAAGTTCCGGATCAAAACCCCTGATTGGGCGGCGCCTAAACGTGGTGTGGATTTCGAGGATGTTAAGAATCAAGTGTACTAGGTGTTTTAAAACTACCATGAATGAATGTAGCTACACGAAATGTCAGTAACTACCTAATCAACATCTTCCAGAAACTCGCGCACGAAGGTTTCCGTATCTAATGTATATTTTTTACTTACCTTATGAGTTGTCGATTCTTTTAAAATAACTAATTATTATTAATTAACAGATCCTAAACCGGTAATAACTTTTGATGGCGATGACTCACAACTTTGTCATTACAGCTCAAAGATACATTCAAAATCAATATTCAACTAAAGTTTCAATTTCATACCTAAACGCATTTTGAAGAGAAAAAAAATGTTAAGCGAAAACTTACATGCAAATTTTGCTCCGAGTTTATGGATTACAGCTCTGTTATTTGTTTACTTATAATAGCTGTGATAGTTTCCTTCTGAATTCAAAAATTATTAGTGCTGTGATTTTTTTCACGTATCTACCTACTATGGTTTAGTTCAGTGAGAGTTTGGACATTGAACTCTAACAAGAATGCTTCCTTCAAAATTGAATGTTACAGACTACTTTTTCGAAAATTAAAGTTTATTTAACTTATGATCATTTCAAAAGACCTATTGAACAATACCGCACACGATGGGGTTGGCATGAGAAAAAAAACATCCCCACGTTACTGGTTGAGAGCCTAGGGTACCCCAAAAGTTATTTTTTTTAATTTTGATTTAACCCGTTGGCGGGAAAATTAGAAATTATCATGCCCAATTACAATTTTCTAGCACCTCAGGTCTTTGCGCTGAACTGCAGACAGACGAACGGAGAAATTATAAGGGTTTCTTGTTAGACTACTGAACCCTAAACACTACTTCCCACACTAAAAACTATAGACAAATAAGTCATTTGCAATCGTGTTTCGACGCGTACCTATTTTGATTAGCTTTTACATAAGAGCGACAGTTGCGCCGTCGCTCTGATGTGAAGGTCTTACTTTACTGCTGTCATTTATGTATGAAATTATCAGCAGAGCGGCTGTCGCGCGACCGTCGCGCTGCTAAAATCGCCCAAATGTGAAAACGCTCTTAACTGGTAGACTTGAAACACCTTTTACAGTGTCGGAAGTCTCGACATAGTTCCGTGTGGCGGAAACCACCAGGTGGCGCTCGAAAAATGCTGAGACAAAATTGGTGTTTTCGTGTATTTATTGATTAAGAAGAATTTTTGAATGATGCTTAAAAAACTATATATATATATTTTGAGATTTATTAAAGATATAGCTACGTAAGTTAAAATGATATTTGATGAATTAGAAAATCATAAAATTGAAATTGTCGACGCGGAATGTCAAAAATGATGCATCAGACTACGCCCGCAGTGTCGGAAGTCTCGACATAGTTCTGTGTAAAACCACCAGGTGGCGCTCGAAAAATGCTGAGACAAAATTGGTGTTTTCGTGTGTTTATTGATTGAGAAGAATTTTTGAATGATGCTTAAAAAACTACAAATATTTTTTAAGATTTATTAAAGATATAGCTACGTAAGTTAATATGATATTTGATGAATTACAAAATCATGAAATTGAAATTGAGAAGAATTTTTGAATGATGCTTAAAAAACTACAAATATTTTTTAAGATTTATTAAAGATATAGCTACGTAAGTTAATATGATATTTGATTAATTACAAAATCATGAAATTAAAATTGTCGACGCGAAATGTCAAAAATGTTGCATCAGACTTCGCCCGCAGGTATAATTTTGTCGCAATACTATTGTTACTTCCTTTTAGGAGGTATTAAAATCGGCAGTCTGGCCTATGACAAACAAACAATAAATCAATACACATAGTTGTTAGGTTGCTACTGAAATTGCTCGAACAAAGTCTGTCAGAGTATTTGTTCTCAAATCAGCAAAATACAAATAACAAATATTGCCCTAAAATAGTTAAGCTCAGAACTTAACGCACATTACCAAAATTATTTCACAACGATCTCGATGTTTATGCTAAAAGTTTGGCAACAATACCCTGGAACTTTTCTAAACCTCAACTGATAGGTATTGGAATAATGCAAAACTGAGCGCGATAAAGGTGAAACTTCGGAATGGGCACGCACGTGTCGTTGATTACGATTTAGAATTTGTGCAAACAATCGGAAAGTTTTGTTTTCAGGCAGTATACGGTATAGACGAGCGTTGATGAGTATACCACTCACAAAAGGTTAATACTCATAGTAACGTTGTCATGAGTTCACTCGATAGCGACGACGGTTTTACTCGCTAGCGACGACATAACTTTTTGTATGGTAATTTACAATATGGTATTTTATAACAATCTATAAAATAATATTAATAAAAATGTTATCTATCTAGTTATAAATTTTACATGCCATACAATGGCGAGACATGTCGATTATTTATTCTCATAATGTATCCATCTTATGTACCGTGTCTCAAAGTAAATAAATGATTTGATTTGATTTGAGTTGATATGGAAAATTTGAGTTATGTCAGTGACCGCTAGAGGCGCTGTGCAATTTTCCATAGACTTTTTTTACGTCGTCGTAGACTTTTTTTAGCGGTCGGTGACAGAACTAAAATTTTTAGCTAGCGAGTAAAACTGTCGTCGCTATCGAGTAAACTCATCGTAACGAAACAGGTATAACTCGCCTAAGCGATCGCAAATATGTGTACGGATTATGAGCATGTGTATCGCTCAGTGGATCAAGCTTTGTTTAATGTTTTGAATAAACTAACATATCGACACAGATCTATGCCTGCAAGTATTTTTATCAACAAAAAACTACCGTATTAGTTTCGGTAGTTTTTTGGGATATTTCTTTGTTCTTTTTATATAACATTATTTTATCTGTTATGTATAATAAAGTTTTATACGTCAACTGTGACTGAAACTAAGCGGAAGTTCTATTTCAATACAATTTAAATAGAGCGTTGTCAACCGTCCCATTCAATTAATATAACTTTCGCACTTGTACACGAAATCTTCAATCATTAGTGCAAACAACTTGCTAAGATTTGACTGAGATAATTCAATTTGAGCGGTGATTTCTAATTGTTGTGTGGGAGTTTGGTGACGGTAAATTAAATCTTTCGTAAATGCCCGTTTCGAGCACAAACTCATTTGTAATAGTAACTAACATAATTTTGATGGAACTTAATCACATTTCCATGTTTCGTGCCTTTTGAAGATAAGTAATTATATTTATATTAAATAGAACCTGACCAATTAAGTGATTGTTTGTACATGAATCGTTGTTGTGTCACTGCTTTGTTGTGAAACAGTGGTGATTGTCGCATACTAGATATCGCGATTATCATATATATTATGTATTCAATATAACTGATTACATTTTGATTACTAACCCTAATAGTTAAAGTTTAATTATTGTTACTAAGAAATTTAATCCTAGTTACTCGAATAAGGATTTTTAACCGACTACAAAAAAGGAAGAGGTTATTATTTCGACTGTATTTTTTTGTGGCTGTGTTACCTCATATTACAGTCATTTGTAAACCGATTTAATATTACAGTCGTTTGTAAAATGTTTTCGCTTACCTAAAGTTTATATCTTGTAGTCCCATTGTTGCCAAGTCGGATTCTTATGATGGGATCTTGGTGCAATCGAGGGTGAAATCTTGGTGAAATCGCTCAAAATGAAGAAATAAAATTAACTTTATAAAAAGTAATAACCAAAATCCACTAAAAATATTTAATATTTTTTTAATATTATTATAAGTATTAAATTAATTTATTTATTAGAGTGTACTGTTGAAGGGTACTTCAAACAATGAAATATGTCTTTTTTTTGTTTTATATTTTCAACAATTTATTTGATACGAAAGTAAGTACGACGTCATAAAAAAATCAAGATAATCCCTTATGGTATAATAGGTTGGAATCGTTCCAATCAGCGAGATTAAATTCGTGACACCGCTACTTAGACGATGTTCATCATCCCGCGAAGAGACAGAGATAATACTTCACGACAGTTACGAGACCTCTCTAAACTCTTCATCATCCACAACTTATAAGCTTCTGCCCTCACTACTTATTTATTTTTACTCTCGAGCTGCAGGGAAGAAAAATTAGCCCCTCTGAGCTCAGCGAGCGAATGAAAAACGCTTTTGAATAATTCATTTAGCTGACTTCTCAGATGTACTAGTTATATGTCAAGCGTGCATTAAATGGGACAATGTTATGATTGAATTTGAACTCTCTATTGCTTTATTTAGCGTTTGAGTGTATCTCGTATTCAAAATATCGCCCGTTTATTGTTTCAACAAACAATGGAACCACTGTGAATGGAAATTGAACAACTTTTATCATTGTTCTAACTAAACATAAAAGTTGCAGTTGTGGGTAGCGCATGAAGTAATCATGATAAAATTGTAGCCACTGTACTTACGGATAAAAGTAATGGACAGATAGATAAAATATACTTTCAAGACATTATCAACCCAAAGTACATCTGTTGGAAACAGTATTGTCTAATATTTCTGTTAGTTATAATGAATAGCTGAATTAAAAATTGTTTATTTATCAAATTGATACACAGGAGATATTATAGTGGCACAAGTGTGTGTGGTACATTAAAATTATTCATTTAGTAATCTAAATTTATTATTAAAACTAATTGATCACTTTTTAATTGAATATATATTTATTGTTATCATTTAATTATTATTAATTACGCCAAAATTAGACGTAAGAACTCTGTTACTAACACTATAGGCTCTAGAGTTACCTAAAAATAAATTAAATGAATTAAAAAAAAAACAATTTATTCTAATCAATAGCCTCCTTTACAATAACCGGAATATTTTACCACAATCAAACGCTTAAAAAACAAATAGAAAAAAACCTTATCAATACACTAAAAATCTATGTCCCAGATGAAGACACGAGCTTGACATTTCGTTATTTTTGCGGTTGCGAGCCAGCGCGTAATCCCATGGGAGTATTTGGCTATAATACGGATTTCAATTTCAGATAACGCCACGAAATACTTGTAATTGTCTGCGGATTCGAACGGGCTGGCATACAGCACGACTCGGTTACTATTACAATTTCAAATGTCCCCGAATAGGTTGCGTATAAACTACGCCATTTGCTCGTATTTCCGATGGCACATTTACAAGTCATGTCTCTTTGTACCAGGGAACGTACTCACGAATGTATTCTTGGGTAAATTTGAATGACCCAAATGTTATTGAGGTACGAAAAAACTCATTGTGATTTTATTTAGGTAACATAAATTAACAGAATCGAATATAATAAAAATAACATAAGCTGTACAAATGGTAAAGCAAATAGCACTTGTAAGTTTTCTTTAAAGAGAACACAAGCGTAACCTACATATAAATACTTCTGTTAGGCAAGAATATCACAAAATATCTGTCTATTGTGATATTATGTAGGTAACTAATTGGCATTACAATTTAAAAATAACAAATGAATACGTTATGAAAATACGGTTTCTTTTATTATGCTTTATCTGGTTTATTGGTTTTAATTTATCAAGTTATACTCGTTATACACTGATCAATTTCAGTGGACATGTACGAGTCCAATTTAAGGTAAAAACCACAAATCGATGTACAAGTTTACCGTTTGATAGACGCATACCTACTAAAGGGAAAAAAGTTTGACCCGAAGTACCAAATGTTTTTGCTAATTGTCAAATATTTTTTATTTTTTTTATCTTCAAACACACGTCGTGTGTGATATTATTTGAAAGGGCTTTTTATGGCGCTTTCAAACTATTTCGTATGAACTGGACCAAAGACCGCAACCAGCGAGCCAAATCCTTTAATCTTATAAAGCCACGCGTTATTGACGTCACGCGTAATGACGTATTCATAAGAGACCAGAAATTTTGCCCATGAGGACTAACTGTACGGTAGCTCGGTTGGCAAATCGTTGGCCCGCTTTGCCAGAGCGTGGCTAGGTTCAAATCGCACTTGTGCTGATTTTTTGGTTTCTTATTTTATTTTATAAGACAAACTGTACATGTATTTGCGTTATTTTTGTACAGCTTCCATTAATTGAGCGCTACCACGGTTATTGTTTCCATGTATTAGCTTATACGACGTTGTAATGCAAATAAATTATTTTCATCGCACAAATCACGTAAGCTATGATGAGAAACACGCTGTTATTACAAGCCGTGTCGGCTCATTGTTCGTTCAATAGTTCGCGAACAACATTCTGCATTCTACGCATAGTTCCAATGCATCCATTCTTCCAATATGTATTCAGTTACCGATGCGAGCTTGGAATGGTTTTAAGTCCTGATGTGCTCGAGCGGCACTTAACTACAGCTGCAGCAGACACGGTACGATGACGACACGACGACGGCTGAAACCAACGGCACACAAACTGACATTGACATCGACGGCTTGGCGCATTGACGGTTGATTTTAATTAAGCAAATACCAATGTTTACTTTAACATGGCTATAGCACAGCCAGGAGTCCCATGCCTTACATCTTGACTTTGACAGTCTTGTAGGGTTACAAGGTAGTGATACAAAAACGTTTTTTTTTCTTTATTTCTTTGATGTGCAGTTTCATGCCAATCCAATCTGATTTTGGAACAGTATAATCATCATCATTATCAGGTAAAAGACGTCCACTGCTAAACATAAGTTTTCCACAGTGACCGATCACAATCGGTCTGCATCTAGTTTGACCCTGCGATCTTTAAGGTTGTCTGTCTATCTTGTCGGTGGACATCTTTCGTAACATATTTCGTCGAAGGGTCTCCAACATAGAACTTTTCTACCCCAAAAGCTATCAGTTCTTCGCGTTTTATGCCCTGCCCATTGCCACTTGAACTTACTGATTCTCAGGGCTATATCCATTTCCTTAGTTTTTCTACGTTTATTTATGATTTCTAGAAGAGAAACACGGAGTATAGCCTTCTCCATCGCTCGTTCTCTTGGAACGGTGCCATGAAATCCCGATCAACCAGCAGATCAGGCACCGCAAGTAAAATTGGAATGGTCACGCTCTCCTAAGGAACCCGGATCACATCCACAAGCAGGCTCTGGACTGGGACCTCCAAGGAAGTCGCAAACGTAGTCGCCACAAACAAACTTGGCGGCGCACTGTAGCAGACGAGCCGAAAAAAATAGGCAAGGTGTCGAGTGAAATGAAGCGCGAAGCCCAACTCCAAACGCGATGAAGGACTATTGTGGACGCCCTCTGTCCCATTTAAAGGACATACCACCATAAGTCAAGTAAGACAAGAACAGTGTGTTTTTGCCACAGAAAATAAACAACGATTAGTTAATGACATGACTCATGTAGTAAAGTATGTATGTCAAAATTATTTGCACAATATTTCACGCGAAACATTCTCGGCATAGTTTATGTACACGCGCTATGCGCTGCGTGCTGCTTTCAATATGCTGTACATTATTGCACATTTAGATCAATCCAGATAAATCACGCAACAGTTTGTATATGATGTTCTGAAGTCTTTGCTTAGTGAATTTATTAGTGCTAGTGGACCCAACAGCCTAACGAAACTTTTAACGAGTAAATTTAGCTGAGCCACGATTTAGACAAAAGTACGAGTAGAGTTTTATTGGTGATATTTAAAGTAGTAATAACAGCATTTATTGTAAGTTGCTAATTATTGAGATCATTATTTACATGCAGCACATCAAACTCAACACAATTTATACAATCATTATATATCGATACGTATATTCAAAAATGACTTTAACACTCATCAAAACTATCAAAATTACTGAACCTTATTGGTCAGTAGTAATTTTATAGATAGTTTATATTAGTTTAGGCATTTAGTGCATAGTTTATAAGCACACACGAGGTGCTTCACGTTGTCTTCCAATATGCAACATGCCTGCAAGTTAACGTTTACACGTGAAATTACAAAATAGTTACATAAACCAGTCGGGTTATGAAACTTGATGCAAGGAAATTGAATACAATTTAATATGCAGTTTCATGCACGGGAACGTAGTTTCTGAGATGATAATCTAAAAGTAGATCGCAACGTTGTTCAGCTTCATTGTTTTAAAATATTAAGTGAACAAATAAGTTTTGCCATCGTCAAATAACTTACCAATAATAATTCATATAAAGAACGTCATTTCGTATGAAGTATCTGCCAAATAACAATTATTCTTCTTCTTTGGTAATTACCAGAAATAAGACATTGTCAACAGTTCGTAAGCATTACCAGTTTGACGTAATCTTATGTCATACCTTAAAATCTGTCTTTTTTCTGTATTATACTATGTTATTATTGGAAATTCACAGAAAGTGTTATTGATTAAAAAATCGAGCATGCGCTTGGCATAATGAATATCAAATTATGGAGTACCTGTCGTAGGTACTCCATAATTTGATAATCATTACACCAAATTAACTTGAAAAGATATACCTAAATACTTTATGTATCGTCATCCTAAGACCCGTTGTTTACAATACATATTAGTAGCTTCCAAGGCATTTGTGATACTAGCAACAATCAATATGCAGTCTCAAGAAAATCTATTATCAATTCTCAGGATATGACTTTAAAAATAAACTTTTCCAGGCTCATCAACTTATTGTCTTTAGCATCGTTTATCTGAGATTTCGCAGTCGTTGCTATGCTTGCTTAGTACTAACTGGCAAGTATGCTCAGCAACAAGTAGGTAGCATACGAGGTAAGCCCACTCGTATAAATTCCTGAAGGCACACCGCAGCATTCGGCCTGTTTTATGAGGCATTTACTTCACCACTTTGTCTAGGACACAGTTTAATATAAGAATCAGTGGGCTTATGAACGTGACGTTGGCTGTAACCATAAACAATTTTGCTGTGAAATCACATTTGTACATTATCCCGACCAGGAATCGAACTCAAAACCTCAGAGCGACGACTTCAATCATAAGGAAAGCGTAAAGCATTCATGTCATCAGCCCAGCAGTAAACGAAAACTCGTATTTCAAGGTAGTTACTGTTATTTTTAGTATTTAGGATCACACCTACCATCCCAACCCCCGTACCAAGAACCACTTCCACCAAGGGAACCGTGCAGGTTCACAATGGGTCATCCCTCCTCCGAATCCCACCACCTCCACCTCGACAGGGTCCAACAGGGGAAGAAGTAAGCGGATCCGGCAGGATAAGTTCTGTCACATGTGTAATATGAAATAATTTAGACACGTTTATTATTTATGTAACCATTTATATAGCAAAATGAACTTAATTAAACATAGATTCATATGGCAATAAAGTTTATTTAAAATGACCCCCGCGATTTTGAATACAGGCCTTCAATCTGCGTGGCCAGTTGTCTATCGCAGCACGAACGAGGTCCATGTCAATATCAGCGGCTGCCTTATTCAAGGATGCCTTGAGTGACTCCAAATCAAGATAAGGCTTTGAGCAGGCTTTTTCCTCCAAGTATTGCCATATCTCCTCCTCACCGCACAGGTTTCTTTTCAAACTCTTTTATTGTCCAGGCCATTCGTCCCTGAAATGCCCTTCCGCCAAATATTCGACAGGCTTCCAGTAAATTTTCATTTAAGAGACTCGTCCGTTCACACTTTCTACATATGTATATCGGAAGCATCAACAAAAAGTAATCCACTTCTACTACATCGTCATAATATATAATTATTATAGTATGTACAAGTATATGTATTTCTTTTATCGCTTGTGTTATGTATATGTAATAATTTATTAGTTCATATTGTATTTATTGTAAATTGTATTCATTTTGTTTTATAATATATGTTTTTCATGTATTTTTTATGTGTGAAATTTAACTTTATTTAAAATAGTAACTCATTTTCTTTTTGTCTGTCACACCGCCCACAATCATTTCTGTTTAGTCCAGTGTACCCTCTATATTCGCTTACTCTGTGGCACATAGCTAATGCATCTCCGGGTTATTATCGCAGTCATCCAGTCTACCTCCTACCTTTTGGCACAATTAATTTTGGCTTTACTTTACGAGTGTACCGCAGAATAAACGGCAAATGTACTACAAGATACTCTGTGCTGCACTTAATAAGCTGTTCTAGTAGCTTTTAGTCTAACAAGCGTTGGATTTTAGTAGCGTTGTAATAACAAATTTCTTATCTCGCTTACTAAGAATAAATAGTTTGGGAATCGAGGCATCAGGTGAAGCAGTAGAATCCAGATTGTAAAGTAACTAAGATTGGATCTATTTTGGCTAGACAATAAAATGTAAAAGTGATCCAAAGATTTGACAAAGTATCGCCACACTTTTTATTACTCGCAATTTTATTACATGGAGAGCCATCTAGTGATACATTAAATAACTTGACGTAATATTTTCAATCATTAGTAATAGCAACCTTTATTTATCTTGCTGACTAGCTATTTAGTATCTAATCTCTAAGTTCAAAGTGCAAAAATTTTGAAGCGTCCATTTTATTGTATAGATCTAATGTTGGATGTGAGTGCGCTTCTCCATTTATTTATATTGGGTTCATACCATAAAATTATTATCCCTTTGAAATAGAACGACAAAAGCGAGATGTCACTAGCAGTAAACTGTGTGATAAAAAGAGATGGGTAGCAGAACCATTTTCGTCAGATGTCAAACAGTTGACCGCCCTGCAGAAGCTCGCTGAAAATTACGTGCGTTTGATTTTTTATATTTAAAAGTGAAATTGTGTATATTTTGGAGAAATAATGCGTCTAAAACATGGTGACTTGATCGGTGATTGATTGTTATGCATTACAGCGGCATAACCCCAACAAATAGTCATTTAACAGGTAGATTAGTCCAAATCGAAGCCTCTTAATATACGACTTATATTTACCAATGCGCTTCAAATTTAAAGTACGCAGTTTGATTATTCTATTCTACAAACGTTAATTTACGTAAAAAATAAAGACAGAATAACACAGGGAATGTATATCCACGAATATTTTGTATAATGAAATAACATTTAGTTTTATACTAGAGCTGCATGTTCAATATTTTGTTTCGACTGTTTACTATGCAGTAAACTACTATATTTAACTTAGGAACATTGTTATAAATCACCTGATCGAAAGGTTATCTCATTTAAAGCTACAAATGTTACTTACTTATGTAAGTTACTGACATCTTAAATCGGTTTCGTTTGACAGCGTTTACTTGTCCTTCTATTCCGATAGGAATATTAATTTTATGGTTCATACGCGACGACAACGCCTCAAACTATAAGCGGACGTTGAATTGATAAATGGCTGGGTGTCATTTCAAAAAAGTAATTTTGCAATAGTTATCGTAAATAAATATTGTGTCATCCATTTATAATATTCAATTAATTACGTTGATCTTTAGTGACGATTTTTTTAATTTAAAATATTATGCACGGATACGTACATTTTGTGCTAAAATTGCTAAAGAAATGGTGACAGACGTCTTCCAACCTTGTATTTTTTTAAGTCACTGCAAAAGCTGTCATTGATACGGGTTCCCCCAACACCTAGAGGCCGATTCTCACGGCAATCAAACTTATTTCGTGTGATTATTCGATTGCAAGTTGAACCGTTTTACCTAAAAAAACAAGTAAAAAATAAACTTTAAAAAAAAGTAAAAACTGACTTCAAAACCAAAATGCACTAAAAAGTCTTAAATAAACTCTTCACCATTGAAAGGAAAGGAATCCGTTTTAGGCAAACAATTTCTTTTTGGAGTCGGTGCTGTGATAGTTGATGCTTGATGGTCAAAGTGATGGCACCGACTCCAAAAAGAAATTGTTTGCCTAAAACGGATTCCTTTCCTTTCAATGGTGAAGAGTTTATTTAAGACTTTTTAGTGCATTTTGGTTTTGAAGTCGGTTTTTACTTTTTTTTAAAGTTTATTTTATTTCTTCATTTTTAGTGATTACATAAGAGGAGGGGGGGGGGGAGTTGATTCTATTCTATTTTTTTAAGAAGCTACAAATTACCTATCATAAGTTCCGTCATTATAATTACCTACTGAACTCCTAAGCGTTAAGGAGTTCCACCATCAGCTCAGCCTCACAAGATGTTGACTATCAGACGTAACAACACGTCAACTTTAAGATTCTAGTAAAGAAACACTATACGTGCCTTTAAAATTTGAGGGTTTCCCTCGATTACACTAAGATCCCATCATCAGATCCCAAAATGAAAAAAAATGGGACCAACTAGAAGGTACACCCTCTAAGTAAGCGAAAAAATTTTTCGATTCGGTCGACAAACGACTGAGATATGAGGTAACAAACATACAAAAAAAAAAAAAACATACAGTCGAATTGATAACCTCCTCCTTTTTTGAAGTCGGTTAAAAATATAGAGGAAATGCGGGTAATTCGGAATACGGTTGGTAATTTGGACCACATCAATATTAGAGTTCCCAATGGTGACATCTATTAGAAATCACCTTTACTAGGTAGTTTTTGTACTATTCAATTCATAGGGCGTTGCTAAGATTGCGCCATTTTGACAGTCTTCTGTTAAATGACGTCCGAATGAAAGTGCTGTTTTCGAAACTTTTCAAGTAAGTACTAAATCAGTTTGCATCTCGAATATTAATCATATTTAGTTGGTTCCATTGATGCAAATCTATAGTTTGGTATTTATATTATTGAAACTAACACTTATTCTTAATCAAACTATAGACATACATACATGAGAGCATTTTGAGTTAAGGCAGGGTTATGTTGTTAATTTGGTATACGAAAAGTGAAGCTAATTCGGAATGTCCCAAATTAACAACAAGTGAAGTTAAATTGGAATATTTCAATTTAAATGCATTATTACTGTACTTACACTTTTTAACCGAACTTAAAATAGGAATCTAAATGTCAAAAGCTTGTATGTATGTGTGTATGTTACCTATTTTCGATCGATGTTTTTAAAGGTTAGAATTAATAACCCCCTTCTTTGAAGTCGGTTATTAATTCTACCCGTAGGTATGTACGGATTTAATTTAATGTAATTGCAAAATATTCACATATATAGTAAAAAGTTTATTTTGAAAAAAAAAGACTCAGAAAAAGAGAATAAGTTTTGGAGTTATGACTGATTGAAGTTAAATAAAAATTTGATTAGGTATTTAAAAGAGGACTTTAGAACTTAAAAAAGTGAATAAATAAGTAACTTTGGAGTTAAAACTAATTAAAGATTTTAATACAAGATACAGAAAAAAGGCTAAATAACGTGTAGAATTAAGACTACCTATTTGAAGTTAAAAGTTTTGATACTGCGTATGTATGTTCCTAATAAATTAATACAAGACAAATTTATCAAATAAAAAAAGAAGTATAACGGTGATTTTTATTTTAAATACCTACTATATTCCAAATTATATGAACGTGAATTTAATTTGGACTGCCTGTTCTATTCCAATTTATACTCACATGAATTTAATTTGGAATACCCTATTCCGAATAATATTCACATTGGGTAACCAGTGCCTTTCTGTCAATTTACGTATAAACCAAAGTTTATCCCACTGAGAGAATAATAATACTTTTGATTAATTTTATGCTAACAATACATTAGTTTCACAAACATTTTATGTGGTTTCCGTACTTATTTCTCTTAAACCTTGGTAAATATGTTTTTTTTTGTAACCTGTATTCCAAATTACCCGCATTTACTCTACACGTTAAAAACGATCGCACGAACGAAATCTAAATATACAGAAATCGTAACCCTGAGAAATCAATAAATATTTTTTATTCGACAAAGTAAATTCGATTGGTGAACTTTTTTCTTATACGAATTGCACGAGAATGGCCCAGCACACAGCGAACACATGAACAATCCGAATAACTGCACAAAATACTAGCTTCTAACTGCAGTCATCATCATACTCGTAATATCAAAATTTTCCGTAATAATTTAATGGATGCGTTAATAATTCCAGCCTTATTCGACAAGCTTGAATGTATTACCATATTAAACCATTACCCCTTCAATAGGCCCGCATGTATACATTGCTTAGACAATTTATCTCTTAATTAGACGCGTGTCGACTTCATAATTTAACAAAACTCTCCCATTTACATTATTAATAAACGGGAATGTTGCGTACATTATGCAGTTTAATGTATAATTTATAGGGAATTCATGTCTCACTTGATGCCTTGTTCTCCCTTAAGTTATAAATGAAAGTCTTCTTATTTTCATCATAGAGAAATTTTATACAGCTCTTTACAACGCATAATTGCATCACTAAACTACAAAAACATGAATTGTAACAACCAAAACGAAATTATAATCACGATGAGGTAACTTGCTTTTTAAGAAGATACATGTATACGAATAAAATTAAAGAAAAATAAAGGCAGGTACCCACTTCACGTGTTAATTGAAAAACATAAGTACATAAGCCAGTTGTATTATTTTGGTGCGTAACTCATACTCTATTCTAAATAGTGTATTATATTTTCGTAGCATGTAGCGCTACAGCCTTGAGGAACAACTATTGTGCTACGAATTTCGTAGTATACAGAGGTAACTGCTACAAAACAGTAGCGAGGAATTCCACCACCGTAGGAAGTTATCAAAAAAGTAAACAATGTCTACGAAAAATTCTTTGTTATTAAATGACAAGTTATTGTTTGTATAGGAAAAATGCCAACACCTTATACATGACACTTAAAATAGATTATTAAGAATGTTAGGTGTTATTCAGAATGATATTTGTCAAACAAAAATTAAGAAAAGAGGGACAGACAGACTTGACAAAACTATAAGGGTTCCATTGTTTGCCATGCGGCTACAGAACCTTAAAAACGACTGAACTCGTCAGAGTTCATGAAAACTTCTCTAGACTGTGCTTATGGAAAAGGTATGCCAATTGTTATGAAAACATTCAAGTAACTATGAAAATTTTCTCATTTATTGACCAAGGTCGTAAAATGACGCAAAAAACTAGTTTTTGAGCGATAGTTATAGATAAAAACGGCCTTTTCAGTCTTGCCAAGTAAATATATTTTATTCCTCTGAGTATATCTTCAAATAAAATAACAGGATATAGGTCTCGGGCAAAACTATATCCTCTTATTTTTCATACAAAAACTTGTCTAAGTGCGAATTTTGTTTGCAGCAGTTTGTAACCTGGGTCACATACTGAGAAAATTTATTGGACTATTTCGAATGTTTTCATGACATGCGGCGTACGTTTACCATAAGCACAGTCTAGAGAAGTTTTCATCAAGTTTGACGAGTCCAGTTTTTTTTTGTCTTATCTTCGCAGTCATATTAAGTTGCAGTAAGTAAATAAAAAAAAAGAAATAGATGGTGTGTGTATGTGGTTTTGATATTATCAAAATCACAAAATAACGAACATAACATACAAAATGTATGTACAGAAAAACACTTATAGCTTAAAAATACTAAGATTTAAATGCCAAATTTCAGATTTATGCAAATACAGGGGTGCGATTGTGTAAAGCAATCGTATTCATTTGACAATTCAAAACGTACGGTATGATCTGTCAAACGGCAAAGAACAAAGGGTTTGACAGATCAAACCGTACGTTATGAATTGTCAAATGAATACGATTGCTTTACACAATTCGAGCTCAAGGCAGAATTAATTAAAAAATCATGCAAAATATAGACGTTAGTACTCACAAAATTAAGTTATCTTTTTTCGAATCAAACTGGTGTAGAATTATACTTTTTTTGTGAAAAATCGGTCAGTAATCAATGAATATCACAAGTGTCGTCGCCATCTTGACGTGAGTGACTTAAAAATTTAAGCCACGGTCTTGTCATTTTTATAAACATCTCCTTTATTCACTTGATTGAGATCAGAAGTTCCTGTAATTAAGCGATATCTTAAAAAATCACTTTGCTCACCGCTCAACTAGGTCCACAAGTACTGAGGCTCTATCTAATCAATCTTAAGAGCTTTTATGAAAAGGAATTCTCAAGTACGACGGTCAAAGCACTTCTTAATTTCAGCTTAACAAGATGACTTGGATATTATGAAAATTGAATTTTCTAAAGATGCTAATTACGAACTTCCCACCCTGTCCCTTACTGGCAGTCAAGCTCGGTTGTAATCAGCATATTAACATCCTCATGACTCCCAAATACCCAACTTCTTAAAAGGATTCCGCAAAGATTCCGGATTAATTTCAGTAAAAGTTTCACATCTGAGACACGGCAGAGTTTGAGACCACAGATAATAGTCGAGTAGCAAGTTTAATTAGTTCTCGGCGACGCCGCGGCCGGAGGGCAGCGCTGACGTACCTGCTCTTTGTGCTAACTTGCAGGCCGCGGGTTAAAAACTTGAATGACGGAAAGTAGGTAATAAGCGTGAAAAAATCTGTCTAAGTACAAGAAAGTGGCGGGAAATCCCGCAGGTTTAATTGTACATAGGGCACATTAAAACTTACACAATAAAAAAAACTTTAACATAAAATTATGTTTTACAATTTAAGCGTATTCTAGGTATTAATTAAATTAACAAACTGATAAGAGAAAACAAACTATCTACAATTCAAAGTGCAACATTTGCTAGATTGACCTCTACATTCAATTGGCGAAACTAAACAAAAAGTAATAAATAACAAAGACAAGCAATTCGCAAAGAAAAAGTTGACAAAGCAACTATCTTGTTTCGCCAATCTTCGGCTCACCTGACCTCGCAGCAAACTTTCTTAATCGGATGTTTCAAGGAAGCACAATCAGACACCGATGTGAATGAGATCTTCTCTCACTTGGAGACAGGACGCATACTTGAATAAGTACTATACTAGAAAAATGTATTTTCTTACATAAAATAATCTTAAATTACTCTCAGTTACTGCCTCAGTTGTAGCTAGCGCGCTCGCATTTTGTTTTAATATTTATAACAAGTTTTTTGTAAGCCGGTGTATAATAATAACCTGTGTATTGTATTTGTCAAACTCGGACTTGAGTTTGACAAATACAATATATAGAATTAACAAATACAAAAGACAGGATTACCTTCTATGGGGACTACCAGCAATACATTTATAAATCAGTTAATTTCAAAACTTGTCGAAATTGTTCTGATACTAAATTATTCTGTCGTATTCTTATTCTTAAGTGATGATGCTGCCTGTCATTTCAGAGTGTACTTACCTTGAAACCAAGGTTCAAAGAAAGCAGTGCGTTTTGACTATTTTTGTTGTATATTGATAACATTATAAAGTAAATTTAAGTCTTCAATACTTAATAATAGAGCCATGATAATACCATACGCTAGAAATAGCAGTTCGATGTCCAACAATACAAATTCGTGTTGACACATTTATCTAAACGTTTATCCACTGTTAGTCGAACAGGCTCACTATCCTAAACGTGCAGTTTATACTGTCAATTTGTTAAATTGGTTAATAGCGGGTGACTAAATTGATATGTAGCTCAAGGGAGCAGACAACAACGCAAGTAAAATCATTTGCCTACCGTTTAGTTATGATAAAAAGACCATGTTGATATTACAAACTGTATCTAAACGCTTGACCCGAATAGAAGAGTTGAATTAATAATTATTTAAATATGATCTAGTTTGCCGTTGATTTCTTTTTTGTCTTCTTTCTATGTGGTTCCTGTTCATTTGACGTATCTTTAAAACCTTGACCTGGAGAAGCAAAAGGAGAAAATTCATTGTCCACGGATAGTTTTGAAGACAACCTCTATAACTGGAAAGCCACATATCGACAAAGAAATCGACATACAGTAATCAGATTTTCAAGAACATTGTTCACACAGTTTCCATTGACAAATAGCACATATGGACAATGAACTCATAAAGTCACACAAAACGCGAGCTGTGGACAGTTTGTTTCGCCCTGCAAACACAGAACGCTGTCTAGCTAACGTCAACGTATCGTCACCGCCAAGGCGTAGTCAATATGCCGTCGACAAGCCGTTGACGTGCATGTATGCATGTAGACATATCGTTAGCTACTCATATTCAAGTGCCCCTATGTCAGAGCCTTTAGAGTTCCATGACAGGACTAAATTATGCCTAGATAACAAATGCGTAAGTGTTCATCTTAAAAAACGCCCATAAGTACATGGTGAAAATGCGGTTGAAAATCGTACGGGAAATTTGATAATTATGCGGTCGAAGCCGACCCTATAACATACTAGCAGAAAAGTTTCAATTGAGTGTTTTAAAGATATCGTTCGGGCGAGTATATGTTAGTCTCATTGTGCCCTTCAGATGGAGCCCAGGTGCACACCACTCGTAAACCATTCGCCTAATTGAGTTGATTGTTATTCAGATGCTGTTGTCGGCGTGGCTAATTTGCGCTCCCAATTCGCTAGTTAGGCAGAACGCGTAGCTTAATTCAATACAAACAGAAACGTAAAACTCAACTCGTAATATGTAACACAACACAATAAATAATGCAATATCACGTAACGCTCGCTACGGGCAAATGGAATTTGTGTGGGCCAGTGTTTTTCAAACTTTTTGCATCCGCTGCCAGGAAACGATTAAAATTCGCGACTATATCGCCGCTATTCACGAATGTTTATCGTGGTCTCGGTGGTTTTGTCAGAGCCTCGGTTTTTTAAATCTAAATGAAAAATACCTGGTAATTGCTATAGCAGAGTGGTTCTGGCAAGGACGTAAATAATGTGCTTCACCGTACCTAGTGGAAATACGTGTACGGAATGAGATTTTTAAAAAATATGATAGTAGGATTCCACATTCAACTCTACTATTATAATTATTATTTTAATTTCTTTTTTGTTAGATATGAATTCAGTTTTATAAAGATTAAAATATAAATTAATTTGGAGTTGGTGCATAATCTCAAGCATGCGTTCATCAATTTATTTGTTTCTCTTAAACGGAGCGTAGTTTTTATAAAAGCGGTTTATGTAAATGAAATTTTAAAATCAGTCTTTTTACACTTATTCTCTGATGATTTTCCCAACGTCAGATATAGGCTTTTCTTTAAATTACACGTTTTGTATTATATATGACGAATATTGTTAATCTCACGTTGGTAAAATCGGGCCTTAGTCGGATAAGTCGTATTCGACGTTGCTTAGTAAAATCGGCCCTTAAAGTAACAAATGTTTAGAAACCATTCCCAAACATGTCCCTGTTCTGATTTAGGTAGGTATGCTTAACGAATTCCAAAATGGGTCTAGTGAAACGGGTAGCCCAGAAACTTTCCTGTTTGGAAATTAAAAGTTTAATTGGCTTCGAATTGCCTTAAACAGGAACTAATACTTCACCCAAAAAGATTAAAAGGGTAGTTTAAATGATCAACACCCAACTTATATACTTTTAAACCTACTCTTTATTTTATGACACACTTAAATCTATTGAAATAATAGCCCAGGTATTTAGAAAAAGGTTTTTTTTTTTTAATTAAGGCACATTATTAAAAACAAACATAGTGTCACAGTCACTCCCGGCTAGTGTGGACAAAGGGTGTTTAAAAGATACTTATATTCAAATGAAATAAAGAAATCCGGGTATAGCATTTGGCAACAAAACTTTATTCAAATTTGCTATTTCACAATTACCTTTTAACACCTCCAAGAAAATCAAATACAAAACTTAATAGCTCAGAATTCAGTAGAGACTAGGTTAGGTTCTAGTTTAGTTATCTATATCTATACTATTACAAATCTTTAAGTTCACAAATTTCTAATTAAATAAAGATAAACCACCAATTTAAGTTTTTAATTTCCTAATTGATTTCAAAAATTTATCCTCAAAGGGATTCCTAAGTTATGCTTAAATTAATAGCTAAATTATCCCACTTTTCACTAAATTAAAGTAAATACAAGGAAAACCAACCTTGGATTTCAACAGAGGTTACCATTTCAAATCTTTGTTGCATCAAACTACAAACAACTCTGCAACGTTACCCCAAAATTTCACCAATACCGATCCATCCTCAAAACAGCAGACAAGAAGCAAATCAATCCATCAGGAAAATCTGCCTTCAAAAATAATCCAAATGAGGTCTAAGTAAGGTCACTGAGGTTACAACATGATCACCAAATTGTGACTGTACAACTTACAGACACATATCAAAGCGAAACCTGCAACAGCTGGCTCGCCATATAATTTCTGAATTGATTACTAAACATTTATGCTAATTATTCTATTTGAGACCATTTTCCAGTCATTTATATCAAATCATTTTCGAAATTAATTCATCCAAATTGACGTGTTGGCGGCGTCAGGAATAACTATCAAACTACAAAATAAATGGGACGTGCCCCGTTATCAAAATTTTTACTTTTTTACATATTAACACACGTTCCACTCCGACGCACGACCAACAGTGGCGGAACCGGAAAAAACTGCAGCTGTCACATTTGACAAATGTCAGTGTCAGCATCCATCATATCTATGCCAAAATATGGACTGGAGTCCTACATCCATTTAGCTTTTCGTTTCACGCGAACTTAGACAAAAATATACAACGTTACAATAGTTAAGCAGCTCTTATTATATTGCGTTGTCCTAGATCTCATGTATTGGTCTGTCTGACAAAGTAAGTCACAAGAACCAGCAAAAATATAATTTTAGCGCAATCTATCCAATTAAGTAAGCTAAGTGTCGCACGTACGTCTCACTTGCAAGTGATTATGTGTTTGCGCCGTTTAGCGTTGAATTATTTCAACTAAATTGCTGTTTAGAAAAATTGCGCCTAAATTAAATACTTTAACAGCCAATAATAAAGCTGGCCGGTTCCTGGCTCAAAAGATTAGCATAACTATCCAACGCAGTAACGCAGCCAGCATCATAGCCTCCTTGCGGCAAGGAAATGGTTTCGTTTTGGAATAGGTATAGATTTTGAGTTGTTTTTTTTTTTTGTGGCATGTCTTAGTTTTAATTTCATTTATTATTTACTATAACACGTAATTAAAAATCACAACAAACACAAGTGCAAGTAAAGTGCAAACATAACACATTATCACCTCCACAATATATCAACGCGACAGTGTTTTTTCCGCTTTTGAAATGCCGCGCTTGGATGACGTCTGCGACCGCAGATGCTGCAGTGGCTGCAGGCAGGAAATAGACCACCGTCGGTTCCTCACTTGCAGTCTATGCCAGATGCACTACGATCTGGAGTGCGCAGGTGTGTCGGAACAGCGCTTCTATAACACCTTAACGGGAGAGCACAGGGCCGCCTGGAGTTGCGTTACATGCAAGAGTAAGCGGCCCAAGGGTGACAACACTAACACTCCCGTGCGTGCTGCGGACGTCGGACGTGAAGACGGAGTTACCCTGCGACGCGGGGCATCCAGGCCGGTAGAGATGGACGCGTCTATGCTCGATGACACTGCACTCAATATGTCCGTTGAGCTAACCGACTTTCAGCTGTTCGTGGTGGAAATGCGCCAATTCAGGGAAGAGATGCGAGCGGAGGCGAAAGCGACCCAGTCCAGGATCGATGCTCTTCGCGATGATGTGCTAGCGCTCTCCGGCAGGGTTGTCCGCTGCGAGGCACGTTTAAGTGACGTCGAGGAGCGTGTCCGTGCAATCGAAATGGCCGCCAGCACCGCCGGCGTCGCTGTCGGGGCGCGCATCGACGCCGTAGAGTACAGGCTGGACGCCGCGGACCGGCGCCGAGCGGAGGCCGACCCGGACGCCGAGGCGGGCGTCGTCGCGGGGCTGGAGCGGACCGTCGCGGAGCTCAAGCTCGAGCTCAACGACCGGGAGCAGGAGGCGCTGCTGTCCGACCTCGAGATCGGCTAGCTCCCGGAGCAGAAGGGAGAGAGCGTCATGCACGCCGTGCTGGTGCTGGCCGGGCGCCTGGGCGTGCCGCTGGAGGAGCGCGACGTGGTGTTCGCGGAGCGCGTGGGCGCGCCCCCGGCGGACGCCAGCGGGGCCCGCGCGCGCCGCGTCGTTGTGCGTCTGGCGCGCCGCCACGTGCGCGACGAGCTGCTGCGCGCCGCGCGCGTACGCCGGGGCCTGGTGGCCGAGGGCGGTGGCCGGGTGTACGTCAACGAGCGCCTGACGTGCTCCAACCGCCAGCTTTTTCACCGGGTGCGTGAGGAGAGCCGACGGCTGCAGTGGAGGTACGCCTGAACGCGAAGAGGCCGCATCTTTGCCCGCAAGGGAGACGGGGCGCAGGTCTCTCAGATCCGGACGATGGGTGACATCGAGAGGGTTTTCCCTCCTGTGCCCCAGTCGGGACACGGCGAAACCAGGCACTGAAAGAGGACATTCCACTATTAAAGCATGTAAGACAAAGGTAAAATATAAACATATAATTGATTGCATTAGAATATCCTGTCACTTACCTTGTAATTTGCTGCTGTCTCCATGCATTACTTGTTATTTAGGAAGGGTATTGCCCAAGCACATAACTGTGGAACATTGACACTTCGGATTCACTTTGTTAGTTCAGTCAACCTAAAAATAGAAAGAAGACATATTACATATGAGATTATTGTGATAATTATTGTAACTGATAGCAATCAACTGATTATTCCTATATTATATTTAAATTATTCTCAAATTAATTCCATTATTCATTCACATCTAATTAAAAATAATCATTTAATATCATTTTTCTATTGTATTGTTATAATTTTTATTATTAATTCACATCTAATCAAAATTAATCATTTGATGTCAATCTTCTATTGTATTGTTGTAATTTTGCCCAATAATATACTGCCTTATTGGTTTTTATTTAACTTACCCATGACAACACAGGCGGCGGGTTAAATAACCTAGTAGTTGGTCTATTCAATGCGGGTTCTCTGGGGACAAGACAGGAGGAGCTTATGGTGGCAGTGGAGGAAGAGGAACCAGATTTGTTAGCTATGAATGAAACCTGGATGGAAGACCAGGATGACTGCCGTGCTCCAAGACTAGCAGGGTATCAACTGAAGCACATACCGAGACCCAGTAGCATACCTAGGGATCGTGGGGGGGGTGTGGGCTTCTACATTCGCAGAGGCATTAATGCACGAATATGCCAGCACCCTAACACTGACACTACAGTGCAACAAATGTGGCTGTCTCTACGGCTGCATAACAGGGTCTTGGTGGTTGGCACGGCATACAAGCCCCCATGGCAGAGTGTGAGGGTGTTCCTTGATGCAGTTACTGAATCTGTGATATCTTTTGGTGGGGCTGATGGTATTATATTGGTCGGAGACTTTAACATTGACCAGCTGAAGGAGGGTTGCCCCCAATATAGAGCATTCACTCAGTTCATACAAGCCCTAAATTTACTACAGCTAGTAGAGGAGCCTACTCACTTCACTGACCACAGCAGCACACTAATTGATGTGGTGTGTACTGATGTACCTGCTTCTCGGGTAGTAGTGAGGTACTCCCCAGACAGTATGATCCTGGCAGAGTTTAAAATCAAAAAGGTGAAACCTAGTCCCAGATGGGTAACATACAGACCCCTTAAGAACATACTATTGGATCAGCTAAATAAAGACCTGTCTTTAGTGGATTGGAAATTTTTTGAGAGACCACTCGGTGCTGGTGTCAATAAGCTTGTTGATGCCTTTACACTTTGCATTCGGGGACTAATGGATCTGCATGCTCCCACAAAAACCAGAAAATTTAGAAATCCTCCACACCCTTGGGTCACGGATACTGTCAGGGAAATGATGCGCATCAGGGATAGATACTTTAAACAACTTAAAAGACATGGCACCTTATCTCTTAAAGGCAGTTATAAGATGATAAAACAAATAGTACAAGGGGCAATAGAGAGAGAGAAAGCCTGTTTCTTTACCAAACATATTAATAGTAACCTAAGGGAGCCAAAAAAACTATGGAAAAATTTGAAGGGTACAATACTGCCCGATAAAAAGACACCTGTGGACTTGCCTCCCAATTTCAATGATCCTAACCTTATTAATGCTTACTTTCTGGATGCACCGGGATGTGGAAAAGTTTCTATGTCACAGCTAACTTATTTTGTAACACATAGATTCAGTGATCGGGCTCTATTCTCTTTTCAGACTGTAAGCAGGGACCTAGTCATGAAGACTATAAGCCGACTGCGCTCAAATGCTCAGGGGAATGATGAAATCTCATTGGACATGCTTCTGCTAACTCTGCCACACTCACTGGATGCCATCACCTCCATAATAAACCAATCTTTGATGGAACACACATTCCCTGACAGTTGGAAGGTAGCAGTTGTGAGGCCACTACCGAAGATCACTTCACCGGAAACATTGCAGGACCTTCGCCCTATTAGCATACTGCCCTGTTTGTCAAAGGTACTGGAGAGAATAGTCTGCGATCAGCTGACAAAATATCTAGAAGACAATGACATGCTACCTCGCCATCAGTCTGGATTCCGTAAGGGCCATGGAACAGGAACTGCGCTCTCAAAAGTGGTGGATGACCTGCTGTCTGCACGGGATCAGGGGAATGTCACATTCTTGCTTCTACTAGATTTTTCACGGGCATTTGACTCCATCAGCATTCCCCTGCTACTCTCGAAGCTAACTTATTACGGACTAGATTCCAAAGCTGTTAGATGTTTTCACAGTTATCTTTGCCAGAGACAGCAGTATGTGGAGATATGTAGATTGGACGGAGTCAAAGAGCAATCTGCACCACAAATGGTGAGCAGAGGCGTCCCTCAGGGCTCAATCTTGGGACCAATTCTCTACATCCTGTACAGTGCCGATATCACCACATGTGTAACTCAATGTAGCCACCATCTTTACGCAGACGATCTGCAACTGTACCTCTCTTTTGATCCTAAACATTGCAGGAGTGCAGTGACTACAGTGAATAATGAGCTGGAAAATATAAACAAGTGGTGCCAGAAGAACTGTCTCACACTCAATCCCAAAAAGTCCAAACTCTTGATTATAGGAACACCCAAAAACATTTCAAAACTAGACATCAATTCAATGAATATAACAATAAATGGAGAACCAGTAGAAAGGGTAGACAGGGCAAGAAACTTGGGCCTACTATTTGATAGCAACCTGAGATTTGAGAGCCACATAGCAGAATGTATGAGAAACTGTTTTTATAGACTTAGGCTTCTATACAAAATAAGACCATATCTGAGTGAGGCAATCAGGGGCACCCTTTGCGAGTCACTCGTGCTATCCAAGCTCAATTATTGCGACACAGTGTATGGTCCGTGTCTGCTAGCGAGGTCAGCAAAGATGATTCAGCGAGTGCAGAATGCCTGCGTGCGTTTTTGCTATCCCATCCCACCTCGGACTCATGTCAGCCCATACATTAGTGATGCAAGCATGCTTCGGATGGAGGCTCGCAGAAAACTCCACTTAGCAAGCCTGATGTTTGAAATCATTAAGACACAGAAACCAAGCTACTTACATGAGAACTTGGTATGGGCTCGGGGCGGGAGGGGGCGTGGGAGAAGGGAATGTGTAGGCGTCTTTCTGACCCCAAGACACCGCACAATAACTTTCCGCGGCTCTTTCAAATTTGCTGCGACACGGTGCTGGAACTCGCTGCCCCCGCCGTTGCGCGCCCTGAAGGTGAAATCAACGTTTAAAATGAAACTAAAGCAACACTAAGTGTTATTACAATAAGTCTTATTACAAATCCAACGTGAAAACGAAAAGCACGCGTTCACTTACCAACGGGGTATGCGCGTCGAGCGAGGGGGTCGCAAATCCAAACATAGTTGAGCCCGTGCAACGTGTCACCGTTCACGCCGAAAAACACTTCATTACATGATTTGTCCGCGTAAGCTCCTTCAGGACCCCATGTGTCCGTCGCCGTCATTCGTACTGTCCGGTTATTTTGCGCGATTGCTTGGGGATATCCAGGGCTCCCCTTCCTTGTAGACTGAAGTCATCAATGTCAACGTGTTTCCTTATCTTGTATTGGTAAATTACGTACGTGGCAGCCGTGGCACTATCTTTTACGTGGCATTTTTATCTCGGTGAGCCTCGGACTTTGTCGGATTCGTAAATAAAATGACTGCTGGACGAGCCGAGCCCAAGAAGAACAGAGACTTTTTTTTTTTCTTTACTTTTTCTTCTCCGAATTTTGAGTTTGGCCACGTTCCGTTCCACGAACGCAGTAAAAATCGCAGAGCTCACAATAGGCTCACCAAGGTGACCCGAAATAATGGTGTATTATTATTAATTAAATTAATTGTTATGATATTTGATTTGATTTATGTTTTTATTATTTATATTATAATTTGCAATTGTTCATACAATATGTCAAAATCAATTTGTGATTATTCGAATGATAGATTAATGTTTTGTTTTTGTGCTATTTTATGTCATTTTTTTTTGTACCTACAAAGGCACTCGCTGAAAATCAGCGTCGTGGTATGAGTTCTGCTGCTGCCACGACCAATGCTGAGCGGGTGCCTTATTCGGCCTAAGTAGACTAGTACATGTATTTTTGTTAATGTTATTCATTTTTGGGTCGAATAAATTCATTTTCTTTCTTTCTTCTTTCTTTAAATCAACCAGGTAGCGCTCAAAAGACGAAATTAATGTTTTAGAGGTTTTATTGATTGAGGATTTTTTTAAATGAAGTTAAAAAAATACAAATACTTATTAAGATTATTTAAGATAAAGATAGCTACGTAAGTGTAAAGGATATTCGATGCAGTAGACAATCAGTAAATTGAAATTGTCTACTTGAAACGTCAAAAAAAAATGCATCAGTCTTCGACTGCACAAGAAATGTTTTTAATTTTTTATATACAATAGGCTATTCCACATTTTTTGCAAAGATTTTTTTAAATGTTTGTATTGATTCAATAGTTAACAGTTATTTTTATTTCTTAGAAAAAATACCTCTTTATGCACTAAAATATTTTTTCAAATTCAAACGATAAATGTTTGCGCCAAAACGACAGCCTCCATTTTTGTGACGTCATAAGAACAGCAACAAGTAAACGTCAAATATACTTGGGTAATTCCTTAACTTTAAAGTTCGATAAAAATCCGAATATGAGCTTATAAATATAGTCCGTATCATTGGTGTATAGTGCCAATGTTGTGTTGTTACAAACACAACATTAAAGACTCCAGAAAAGTTATTTATCAGAGACCTGAAAGGAAAGACAAAAAGTTTTTAGATATTTTATTTACACATAACCTTGTAAACAAAACTTTTCAGGAACACCAAAATCAAATGATTAAGATTTTTTACGACCCGTCTGGTGTAGTGGTCGAGAAATCGCCTACTACGCAGCGGGTGCGGGTTCGATCCCCGCTCAATACAAACATTTGTGTGCATGAACATGTCTGTTTGTATTGGTCTGGGTGTTTTCTATGTATATTATGTATGTATTTACAAACAAAAAGTATTTAAGTATTAAAATCTCAAGTTTTTACACCACATATCAGTATGTTCACTGTCGTTATACATAAAACACAAGATTAGAAGGACAGTAAAGGCACGGAAGACAACAGAGTACTACATAAAACGCGGACGATATCAAATATTTCAAATCATTGTTAAAATTATCGATCGACTTTTTCTCACAGGTTACTTGTCACCAAAACTACCACAGATTATGTCAAATTCCAGGTTCAATTTTGCCTCATGCATGAGATAGCGCTATGAATGACACCTAAAGGTGGAAGTGAGTAAGATGATTAATGAACAACAAAAATGGCGGCAATTCGCCTCCGCCTGCTTAATAATCTATGCAATAATCGATCAACCTAAAAAAATCGTCAAAGACAAACAAAATGTGACAATTTAAAATGAAAAAAAAGTGACACTATGTATGGCGGGCAACCGAAATATATTTTTAGATTTTAAATTGTAAAAAAATAGACCAATTGTACATTTTTCAAATCAGTGACCATAATAAACACGCTTTTAATGTTCAGCTAATCTTAAAAATATGAAAAGCTTGTTTATTTCAATAATAGAATGTGACTCAATTACCTTTAGCTTCATGTCTGATCGAAGCAATTAAAATAAATTACTTTCCACCCTAGGGATGGTAAAGCTATTTTCCACCCGTCCATCTTCACATGAAAGTTCAATTTCCCGAACAGAAGAAATGAAAACATCTTTTTTGTCTCAGCATATTTCGAGCGCCGCCTGGTTGTTAAACAGAGAAACTATGTCGAAAATTTTGTAACATAATTTACCATCAAAGAGAACAATCTCAAAATGTTTATTAACTTATTTAGGTCTGGTTAAATGGTTTTGTGCATTCAGCCGTCTTATCTAGAAAAGGCAACGGGTACCTAATTCTGGCTAAAAGAATCAAGCCCGCTTAAGTAGTATTCAATGAGATGGAACGAAATGAACCCGAATTTGTAGCGATAGCGAAAGAAACAAGTGCAAATAGCTGCTTCACATTCAATATTATTCTGAACAAATCACACAATTTTCCTAAGATTTTCGGCCTCTGCAGTTAAGTCTCTCGCCCCCAAAACGCCTAACGAAACGACTTTCTCATTGTTTTGTATATTTATATTGGATAAAACGTGGCATTTGGACGACTAAGACTCTTGTTTTTCTCTTGTATGCCGATTGACAGTTTCATTTAAAAAGTTTTTAGAGCGTCTTATTAAAATACCACTTTAATTGAGGTTTATATTACACGTAGGTGCGTGTAATATAAACTATAACAAAAGGTTGCTAAAAACTTCTATTTGGTTTTTAAGTATTCAAATGTGAGTGACTTGAAAGGACGTTAAGCAATCGCTTAATCATATCCCCGATACGAATTCTAATCGAATTCAGATGAGTGCGCCAGATTAAGGGGTCTAAAGAGATCGCACACTGCGACTTTTAGCACCGATGCAGTCGCGCGTTAGTATCGATGCAGTCGCTTAAATGTGTATATATGTACCTATAATTTGACAATATCCAGCTTCTGCACATGCTAAAAGTAGCGCAGTGTGTAAAGGTTATATATAATTACATTTTGCATCGCGACTACAGCTCTGCTTAAAGTCGCAGTGAGTAAAAGGTCTTACGGCTAACAGCGTAAGTAACATTTGACATAAGTTATAAAGAAATAGGCAACGGTTTATTTGAAAAAATTAAGGCTGAGATTTCCCAAAAATGTAGGATAGGAATTCACATACAATCACGCACATGGCATATAGCCATCTCGCTTGATTTTTTCAAGAATAAGAATATGAAATACTATATCGTTTACTATGAAAAATGCCTATTTTGATGTATTTATTCAATCTGTGACAGGTAATTACTCAAGAATCATAGTTAATGGTAGATTATTTATAGATGGACTCACTATTTTTTTATCACCTGGATGATCGAGCAAAGTAGGTAATATAAGTAACAATGCGAAAATGTATTCTGCAACATAAATGATAGTTATAACGATTACAATATTTATGAGTCTCATACCAATAAATGTTTCAGTCAAAAGTCAAACAAACTCAAACAATGCAAAACTTGGTCATCATCTTTTTCAAACTTCATTGACACTTTTGAAAACCAATTCACAAAAATGCCGACGTAATACGAAACACAAGTAAGAGAAACTACGGGAAATGAAGTCATGGCGACCGATTGGTTGGCATATTTTAATAGCATCTGGCGTGGAGCCATTGCTACGACACCACCCCTAATGTTTTCCTGTTTCCCCCTAATGTGACTACTTAACGAACTAAACTTTCTTATCAGACAAACCAACAACTCAACAAAATTTCGGAGTAATGTCGTAAAATTTCTGTGAAGCTTTATTGATGACGAAATGTTTGTGAGAAAATCATATTCAAATCGTAACATACTCGTATTATACGTGTGCAAAAAAACGATCAGTTGCTACATTATTTGAATTTTCTTTTCATCTTCATTGGTTTCATTTGAGGTTGTTCAGTTGTAAAAGAATACGTTAAAAGGACTCGTATTTTACATTTGTTTTTTTCTTCTATAAATATTTGCATAGGCTCTATTTTCATGTTATCGATGTAGAGTACAATATAAAATAGTAAGACGAATAATGTATACATTCATACAATAAAATACACACACCGGCACATTTAGGGATTCCGAAAAAAATTGGTTGTTTTTTTCTACAAAGGTTAGTATTTTTTATTGATATTATGTTTGTTAATTATGTTTATTTTAAAAAATATGTTCATTATTATCACATGCTGTTAACAATGAACTGTTAAATGGCATAATTTATAACACATTATTGGTACTTTATTTGCGTTGTACATATATTTAAGTTAGGTTTTAGGCTTTTCAATTAGCGCTTCTTCTTCTTCTTCTTTGCCTGGCCCTTTCCCATTTTATTTGGGGTCGGCCCTCCGTGTCACGCGTCTCCAGGCAGCTCGGTCCTGGGTCGTCTCCTCGCTAACTTGGGCTTCTTTGCGGTTCTTATTGACTATGGATATCCATGTGATTCGGGGTCTTCCTCGTCCTCGGGGCTTAGATTGAACATCTAGTACTTTCCTGATCATGTGATCGGATAGTCGCCTCATAACATGACCGTACCATCGCAGACGGCTCTCTTGTACTTTATCCGGGATAGGTCTCACTTTAAAGGTCCCTCTTATGTGCGTTGGTCCAGCATTGTCACACCACCTGCCCATCTGAGCATCTTCATCCCTGCGCAGTGTAATTGATTTTCATGCTGTTTTTTGAGTGGCCAGCATTCGGCTCCGTATATCATGGCCGGTCGGACTGCTGCTCTGTATACTCGTCCCTTTATGCGCACGGGCATTCTGCTGTCGCATAGCACACCAGATATCTCTCTCCATTTCAACCACCCGGTTTTTATGCGATGGGTGACATCAGAGTCTATTGACCCATCTTTACTGATGACTGACCCGAGGTACTTGAAATGGTCGACCTCTTTCAGGTAGGTGTTCTGCAGACAGATGGTGTGCTTGCTGTTGCCACCACTAAAGTTGCAATGCATGTACTCGGTCTTCTCTCTGCTTATACGCAGACCCGATGTTTCCAGAGCTTCCCTCCACCGTTCTATAATCTGCTGTAGCTTGTTAGCATCTTCACTGATGATGACGACATCGTCCGTATATAGAATGTCCCATGGCGGCTCTCGTTGCAGTTTTGAGGTGAGATAGTTCATCACAATATTAAATAGAAGAGGGCTGAGTGCAGAACCCTGGTGCAAACCAACTTTTACATCAAATTCATCGCTTATTCCGGCGGGGCTTCGCACTTTGGTTGATTCTTGGTGGTACATATCTTTAAAAATAATTATGTAATGCTCGGAGACGGGGATATTAATTCTCTCGGGAACCGGTCGAAAGCTTTCTCTAGGTCGATAAATATCATGTGCACGTCTGTTTTGTTGTCTCTGTACTTTCCATCAGTGTTCTAACCGAGTAGATGGCATCCGTTGTTGATCTGCCGGCAACGAATCCGCATTGGTTTTCAGTGACGCTTGTTATTTCAAGTAACCTTTTGTTGATGACTCTTTCCCAGATTTTAAAGGAGTGCGAGATCAGCTTTATGGCTCTGTAGTTGCCGCAGAATCATATATCACCCTTATTTTTATAGAAAGGGATGAGAAAGCTCTTTCGCCACTCGTCGGGGATTCCTTTGGTCAGAAACTTATTGAAAAGTTTCGTCAGGAACAGGACGCCGGTGTCATTCATTCGTTTCCAAAATTCAGCGGGGATGTCGTCTGGGCCACAGGTTGTGTTATTTGCCATTCGTTTGATTGCCAGAGTTATGTCTTCAGGCGTTATACATGGGATAGGGCCTTCTGTGGCAGTGATATCTCGTTGTATCTCACTAGGAAATACCTCATTTAGCAATTCTGTAAAGTATTCTTTCCAGCGGTCTCTAATGTCTTTGTATGATGTTAGTAGTTCTCCTTGTTCATTTTTAATAAATTTGTTTGTGGCAGTATCCCTACTACTTTGGTGTTTGCGTTTTGCCAACTTAAAGATTTCTTTATCGCTGGAAGCGGCTTCCAGCTTAACGTAGAAATCATCCCTAGCAGCTGCCTTGGCCTGTGCGACGGTTTGCTTTGCGATTTTCTTTGCAACTTTATAGGCCTGGTGGTCAGCATCGTCCTTCGTCTGTTGCCAAAGTTTGAAGAGTGTTTTCTTAGTTTTCAATGTTTCCCCCGGTATGACTTTGCAATCTTTGCATGTCTTGAGTTGATTTCTATCAGTTAGAATGTAGTCTATCTGAGTGCTTGCCCCGCCGCTCTTATAAGTTATAAGGTGTTCAACAGGTTTTGTAAAGAAGGTATTAATAATTGCCAGGTCATGTGCTAGTGCCATTTGAAGGATGCTCTCTCCTTCCGGGTTGATTTTACCATACCCGAAATTACCATGTATTCTCTGGTAAGTGGTAGTTCTCTCACCAACGTGACCGTTTAAGTCACCGCCGATGAACTTCGGCTCACAGTTTGGTAAAGTCTGCAGCAGATCGCTTAATTCTTCCCAGAAAGATTATTTTTCCGAACTTGGGTTTCCGGTCTGGGGAGCGTATGCGTATACCGTAGCGGTAGCGCTTATGATGTGCATGCACGGTTGATCATCCATAGCAAGTTTGATTAATATTAGTCTTTCGCTTACTCTGCTAACTTCAACTACACGGTCTTGGAAGTGTTTGTCTACTACAATTCCGTCTCCATCCTGCGCCCTTGTTCCATGATAAATCAGCTTGTAGTTATGCTCAATATTACGCGATTTGGACCCCTTCCACTTCGTCTCCTGGATGCAACAAATGTTGATGCGTCTTCTATGTAGTACTTCGCTGAGTTCTGAGCTGCGTCCCGTCATCGAGCCCACATTCCAGCTCGCTATGCGCATCGTGGGTGATATGCCGGGTGCTTTGATGACATTTGCGTCGCTTTGGGGGTACGCTCTAGCATTTGATGCATTTTCATTACTGTTTCTTCGCTTGAGGGGGACGCCCTAGGATGTTTCAATTAGCGCTTAGTGTTTTAAAAAACACAATCATTATTTTTAGTGTGCTAAAAGTATACAATCCCAGCTCTTTTCACTCTGAATAAACGAAAGTTTCAGTTATCCTTTACATGCGAAGATTTAAGGGCATTCGCATAACAAAAATCCACCTTCACTTAATTCGGCGAAACGATCCCCTGTCGATACAATACGACAGCTTGATGGATGCTTTCACGATATTTCATTGGATTCACCCAGCCCTAACGACTGGTGACGAATCTTGTATTTATTTAATATCCACGCAAATATTATGTATACATACTTATTATATGTATATGTCACCGTAATATTGCAAAAACCTAACCTCGCGGTTTTTAATTTGTCGGTTAGTTGGTTCTGAGTTTTTTTTTACCAAGACCTATTGACTAAAATTTAATGAGTACCTACTTGATTATGCATCGCTCTTTAGTATAAGGTCAACGATACAAGGCATACAAATACAAAAAATAATCTTTCGCGGGTGAAGCAGCTGGTATTCGTACCCGATATATTTCGCGTAGCACTATTTGGGTAACATAATTAAATAGTTAATTTAAACCTACCTACAGTTAGTCTGTCAGATTATTGGGCTCAGTCTGACGCTTCTACGTGCCAAATTAAGATCTACCGTGCTACCAGTTCATACAATAGATCTTACGTCATTTTCTAGCTCGAAAGCTAGCTGGTTAAGGTGGTTGTACTGGTATTTACTTGAATTTTCATTTCAATAATATAAGTATTGAAGGAATTGATTGTAAAAAAACAAACAACTGGTAATAATTTACTAACCAGTTTCGTGAATTATTAACATCCTTCCCCTGATACCAATTTATCTGTGGTAGGCGTAGTCTTTTTTCTATTCCATACAATCCTAACACATGTCACTGAATCATCCACTACTTTCACAATCATAATCTTGATTCTCACAGTCCATCCATCTTCTCTATGGCCGACCTCTACCCCTCAATCCAATGAAATTCATACTCATCACTCTTTTTTATCCAAATGGTTAGTGAATAATGTATATTATTCTAAAATCGATATTGCTAGGATTTGAAAAATCGATTGATGTCGATACCTAAGACCATTTACACACTGCGACTTTTAGCAGCGATGCAGTCGCAAAATGTCAACCTTTACCCACTGCGCTACTTTTAGCGTCGATGCAGTCGCGATGCTAACGATACAGTCGCGATGCACAAGCTGGAAATTGTCAAATTATGTACTGACTTTTGGCGACTGCATCGATACTAACGCGCGACTGCATCGATGCTAAATTAAATATGTTCATTGCGAGAGTCGCGATGCTGAAGCGTATTTTCAAAATGCGCGAAAGTCGCAGTGTGTAAGGGGTAAGGGGTAAACGTCGCGATCCAATATCCAGCACTATTACGTCAAGATAAATAAAAGCCGCGCTCACATTCATAATATTAGCCCAGACAGAAACTGGTAGTTAAACTGTTTTGGCAGCGCAATAACGCTGCGACCGTCGTCGGGGCATTAAGATAATTGAGTGGTAACAGTGTTTTCAGCGGAATGAATTAGCCGAAACTTACTCGAGATTGCATAAAACGAGTTATTACTGATGCTTATCACTGTAACATTGTGCCAGGCAATTTTCTGGGCCGCTTATATCACGGAGTTACGAGTGCGTTATTGGGTAATATATGGCTTTCATTTGGTTAAAAGCTTTATACGTTTTGGTCCCAAACGAATTTGCAGTCGCCTCCGCGCCATCATTAAAATTGTTCTGTCAAGAGCAATAACAATATCGATAAAACGAACTGGTAAAGTCAACTGAATTACGGAGTCTTTTTGTTTGGGCCGGTTAATTGGGTTACGGACTTCATAGTTTTTGACATTGTTTTAACCGCAGTGAATTAAGTTAGGCGCCTACCAAATTTACCTATTTACAGACTTATAATGAACTCAGGTAATAGTTTTAATATAGAAATGTTTAAACATTTAAAAATAGTTATGAAAGTTATATACAAAGGTTTTGATTGCTAGACTTGGCTTCATTTAATACTTAAACTGTGTCTTAAAACTAAAAGCTTTCTAATTGAGGCCTATTTTCAATTCAAAATGTTGTCACAAACTAAACAGAGCATTAAGGCCTATTAAGGCGATACAATAATAGCCCCACTGAGTACTTTGGCCTAATTTAAACTCCGTTAATGCAAAAGTAATGAGACCTCGTCGAAGAGCGGAACATTTACTTTTTGTAACAGATACTAACAGAAGGTACAAAACACCCAGATACATACTTAATGTTCGATTTAATATTAAATAAAATGCTTCATACTTCTCATGAGTTAACAGTTATACAATGTTTATTATAGGGCTTCAACCTCAATGTTCGTTTAGCTCACCCTTTTTAAAAAAAACACTTTAGTAAAACCACTCAAAGGACTAAAATAATAGAAGAAACAAACTCATGATGTGCGAACGTAATCTGTGCTGTCATTAAGGTTGTCATCATGCAACAACTTCAAATGAGTTTGTTTCTTCTATTAGCGTTATTTTAGTCCTTTTAATAGTAAATAAAACCTTTGCCTTAATGTACCAATATTTTTCCAAAAATCGGTTTAGCCAAATGCGAATTAATTGTGGACAAATATATTTACATATTTAAAAGCCAAACTCAGAACCTCTTTTTTTAAGGTCGGTCAAAATAGTTACTAAAATCTTCTTCCTTAGTGTAAGAAATACTTAAAAGACAACCGCATCAAAATCGGTCCAGCCAAACGCGAGATATTTGCGGACAAATATAAAGGTCGAACTGTGAAACACCTATTTTGAAGTCTTTTAAAAAAGCTTTCTCTCAGTTCATTCTTGGATCTTTTTTCTAGAACCTTAGCAGCTGTGCGTGCAATCTTTTTTTTTGTACTAATTATGAACCGACGAGACGAAACGAGAAGACAAAAACATATAACAATAGACCATGTTACTGTATCGTCCCCCAAATAGAACACCCTTCGAAATCTAATCTATGGATTGGCATAGTGCCAAAAAAGTGAATTTGTGTGAATGGCGTAACGAATCCTGATTTACTTCGGCGATGACGATATTTATTTATTTATTGAATTGAATTTCCCGAACCTATTGCAATGTGAGGAGCGTGTTTCGTACGGCTATAACGTGGGAAAACACTTGTAAGTCCTTTCAAATACCCGTATCCGAGAGGTTTATTTGATCAAAAGTTAAGAATCTTTCCAAGGATTTATAGGAATCCAACAAAAAGTCCTACATATGAATAAGTAGTCACTACCTAGGAACGTGTATATTTAATGATTTAATAATAAATATTCTTTATTGCACACCATATACAACAAATAATTACAGAAAACATCTTACGCGAGACATGTTGAACTATATACATATATTTTCAATTACCAACCAAATGTATCGAGTTCTCATGTAAACAGATTAATTGAAAATATTAAATAGAACGAGTACAATTCAGGCGGTCTTATTGCTTGAAACAATTTCTTCCAGACAACCTTCAGGTAGTAAATAAAGTGTTTTAATACACGATATGGAATGAAAGTGGTATAGATTACGTAATAGTGAATCAGTCTTTAAGATACTAAAGTCATCATTGATCTTCGATTCCCAGTACCTCTGGGAGTAGTAGTAACAACCATCACAGCATGTACAATATGCACGTATTTATTAATTTAAATATAACTTCAATTTCATAAAGTAAGCGCTTGCAAATTTTTGAATTGTCACAGTAAAAATTGTTTTTTACAAATTCAATTTATATTATTAAGTTTGTATATTGACAAAACAGTATAAAAACAAAAATGAAATTATTTCAATCAATCTTAATTTTATCGGCTAAGAGTGAAGATCATCAACAAAAAAAACTCTTAGCTATTATGAAATTAACTACGTTCACTTATTGATATTTATATATTATTTATGTAATTCGTAGAATGCGCGATCCATTATGAATGAGTATTTGAGTTTTTCACAGTAGGCGGCAGCGGAGGGTTGATGTGTATTAAAATGCGTTATTTAATATTTTCCTGTGATCTGCGAGTAACATTTTGAGATGTCACCCGCATACGGCACATGATTGACGCCCAGTAAAATACAGTACTGAATACAACCCTTATCGGAAGTATACTTCATTGGCTTTGAATTTGCTATATTTTTGCGATTATTAGCTATATTTAGGTAAAAGTAAGTAAAGTAAAGTAAGCTTGTAGCATCCCACTGCTGGGTAAAGGCCTTTTTTTCTGGAAAATGAAATGCCTTAGGCATACCATACCCTCCTACCCAATAGGGTGGGCTTGGTAAGGCAAGGTAGGTTTGGAGGCGGTGCTGTGATAGTTGATGCCTGTGATAGTTTTGATAGTTGATGTCAAAGTGATGGCACCGACTCCAAAAAGAAATTGTTTGCCTAAAACGGATTCCTTTCCTTTCAATGGTGAAGAGTTTATTTAAGACTTTTTAGTGCATTTTGGTTTTGAAGTCGGTTTTTACTTTTTTTAAAGTTTATTTTATTTCTTCATTTTTAGTGATTACATAAGATAGGGGGGGGGGGGGGGGGGAGTTGCACCTTATGATTCCATTTTTTAAGAAGCTTCAAATTACCTATCATAAGTTCCGTCATTATAATTACTGAACTCCTAAGCGTTAAGCAGTTCCACCATCAGCTCAGCCCCACAAGATGTTGACTATCAGACGTAACAACACGTCAACATTAAGATTCTAATAAAAAAACACTATACGTGCCTTTAAAATTTGAGGGTTTCCCTCGATTACACCAAGATCCCATCATCAAATCCCAAAATGGAAAAAATGGGACCAACTAGAAGGTACACCCTCGAAGTAGGTGAAAAAAATTTTCGATTCGGTCGACAAACGACTGAGATATGAGGTAACATACATACAAAATAATAATAATAAAAAAAAACATACAGTCGAATTGATAACCTCCTCCTTTTTTGAAGTCGGTTAAAAATACTTTGGCCAAATGGTCAAAGTATTTTTTTCTTCAAAACACGCACAAACGTAAATATTAAGCCGCTGGTTACGACCTTTAACTATTAGATGAGCTAACTATCGATCACGCAACTGGGCCTTAAACTTACGCATTGACGTAGAGCGAGTTAATACTACTTACTTATCATAATAAATGAGACAAAATGCCACCTCTATAGGATAATAAAAATAAACGACAAAGCGGTCCTAATTACGCTTGCAAGACTTGATCTGTAATAACATGCACAACAAGAAAGGAGAAATAAAAGCTTGTAATAAAATAATTATGATACTGTTTGTTCTTGCCATGCTTTCATGTAGAGCAAAAGAATCTTTTTTCAGTGAATATCAAAACATCGCAGAGCATCCGGTGAATATAAAAATAAGCATGTATTATGCAGCGCTTGCTTTGGCCTAAGGGCTCTAATCCTCCAAACGATTCTTTAATAAGCTTCAAAGAACTTTCTTTCTTAAGATGCTGTTCATTAAATGAATCTGACTTTCTTTGTGGGAAGAAAGGGAATGCCGAAAAAGTCTTGGCGATTCACAACGGTTGGTTTACTTGCGGGGACTAAAAGTTACGTACACTTTGGGTGCCTTCGCTTGGTACACACGAAAATGAGCTTAATTTAATTTCTGCTGCCCTGAAAAATGAGGATACGATGTAAAGAAATCACGTGAATTGTTATTGCTACGTATAGATGAGCGTAAAAGGAAATAAAAACTCACAGTCGACAAGATTGTACGACGTATTTCTGGAAATTTGAATTTCGAATAAATATGCAACCATTATTTTTTTTAATTAATGACAAGTAGCACCAATTCATGGCGCACGAGATTTGTTCGTGGTGTCAGTTCCATGTGCTTAATAATAGTAGTTCAATGCGTGAGGTCGATGAACTTTACCCAGCATAACAGTTTTAATGCAACAGTTAATCGCAAGGTTACATGTATGTAGGCATAACCCAATAATTTTAACGACATGAGACTAACAACTTTACTATTCCGTAACATGCAGCAACAGAAAGTTAAGTTAATGCCACCGTACGGAAACGTATCTACAAAAGTTTCAGTCGCGTGTTTCACAACACGCTAACAATATAACAAAACTATAACTGTCCCATGATTATTTGAATCTGACAAAACAATATGGAATTAAAATCTAAAGGTTTAATGGGAATATTCGATAACAATATAGATATCATTATTACAATTCAATCAAAATAGCTTAGTATACTTTCCGTAACCTTTTGTGTCCACTTAAAGATTTTTGTAATAAATAAATAAATATTCTTTATTGCACAAGTAAGGACACAAATAACAAAGACATAAAAAAAGAAAATAGACAAATCACAAGTACAATATTGGCGGTATTATCGCTGGAAGCGATCTTTTCCAGACAACCATTAGGTAGAGGAGACCACTAATACTAATAGGTAATGTTCTTTTGTAACAGTAAAGTCAAGTAACTGAGCTTTAATTGTATCATCACCGCATATCTCCACAAAATTTTCTCTTGCTTTCCCATCAAAGAATATTCTCACCCGAAAATCTGTAATTTTTGTCCACGAGAAAATATTTCGCTGGGTCTTTTTACGAGTGGAGTAGTAAAGTAGATAAAAGTAGAACGAGCGTCTAGCTGGGGTGCCGAAAGGGTTTAATCAAAGCGAGGCTACCCCTACGATCGGGGATGTAGTAAATAGTCCATACAAACGCTCCACTCGCGCCCGGATTTCCAGTCCGAATATCAAATCAAAGATATCATACTGGATGTGGCTATTCATTTTTAATCAAGTTAACAAGCTGCAGTGGCAGTCTCGGTATCATTTTCCTGTCGAAATTAACCGACCAGATGGTGCTTTAGAAGACGTTGAGACACATTCCGTGCTTTTGTGTTTATAATTAATTGAAAAATAAATTGGATAACAGTATCACAATTCCAAGTATTATTTTAAAATATACATCACGGATTTTAAGATAATTCAAACACTGAACATTTACTGAGGGCCATCTGGTGTTCGACGTGTAGAATAGAATAGGTTGGAATTTTTATTTATTTGTCACACATCGGAATAAAATACATCTTTTATAAAACTTAAAGCATAAACTATAGAATAAAAATAAAAGCATTGCTCATATTATTATAGTTGAATGTTACTGACCAAAACAATACCCTGTTTGGAACAAAAACAAAGCCCAAAAGGTGCCCGCTCAGTATAAGTCGTGACAGCAGATGGTAAGCATGGCAATTGCCACGCCACTGATTTGCAGCGGGAACCCTTGCTAGGTGCTGAGTTGTAAAACTTTGTCGAGACTTCAACCACTGGCCAGTGTTTATGGATGTGTATGGACTAGTCCATACACATCCATAAACACTGGCCAGTGGTTGAACCACTGGCCAGTGTTGTTTTTTGACGACACCCTAGGGTGTCGTCAAAAAACAAATGCTACATATTAGAATGAAGAAATGTCGCAGCTTCGTAGCGTTTCTTTCAAATAATATACGCAATCTGTTTGGCTTTGACAAGGCAGCTGTTTTAAAGCTTCTATGGCACGATGATTATGAAGTTATATGATGATAAAATTTGACAAAATGATGACAGTCGGAAACTTAATCGTCTTTCATCTCAAGTCTTAAACTTATTTGAAAACAATGAATTCCATCATTTTCGACATCCTTAATGTTCGTGTCCCTCTCTTGACAAAATCTTAACTTATGCAATTCCCGCGATACAGCATTAGAATTCCTAAAACTTGGGACAAAGGGCCACTCTTCTACCGTCCATGATTATTGCGAGTGTGTGTGTGTCCTCTATGTTTTTAAATTCGCAACTGCTCTGCCGTACACGTCTGTCTTGATGTCACACAGGATTAAACGCACCAGTGACTAGTTCCAGCTGTAACTTGCCTGCGCTCGTCGATAATAAGATTATGTCACATACACGCCGAGTATCTGAAATAGGGAAACAAACTGTAACTTTGGTGTTTCATCACGAACGCTCGTCACGAGAGCCAACATCGATTTTTGAACGTGTAAAAAAATAATTCATTGTCGGATTTGTTACTTTTTTACATGCTTGAGGAAATTAGCTCAGTGACGGTTCGGTTATTGTGTGATATGCAGGCAATGACTAGCACAGTTAACGCAAATTGATTAAGCTTATTTTTTGTTTCAACTTTATTGCACTGTGAGTTATTCAATTAGCGGACTTAATGCCTTAGAGAATTCTCTATTAGTTAACCAAGTCAATGAAGAGCCTACCAAATCTATAATTTGATACTTTTTAAATTGATCTGTAGCCAAATTTAATTACAATGATACTCTTTGCAAGAGTTAATCTAGTTAGGGCCTTTCTAGCAAAATTTGTATCTCTGGCTTTAGTTTTTCATATAGACATTCAGTAGAGAAAAATACAATGAACTTGTATTAAGACGACGGGATTCGATTTCGAAACTGGTTTTTCAGTGAACTTTGTACCCATTTACAGTAATTGATTTTTGGATTTGTATGTTTTTCAACAAGTTTTATTGAATGGGTGTTCTCTCTGTTCCATTTCAACTTATAAACAAGGGATAGTAATACAAAAGTTAACGTGCACTAGAGAAAACATGAATCCAATCTTAGTAGAGAAATCGTTATACATTTCAGGAGAGAAAAACCTATGCAAAGAAGTACTGGACTTTAGACCGCTATTACTGAGTGCTTTAGCAATAATAATATAAAAATAAAATTCGAGATCAGGTACCTATGAAACAACAGTATATTAAACTTCTCACTCTACTTAAATTAAACAGTATGACTCAAGAAGGTACTTAAATAATGTTCTAATTTTTTACATGCCTTTTATTTGTGCATGAAGTGTTTTAAATAAATAGAGAAATACAATTCATTTTTGTGAGAAATGACCGCTATAATATGAGGGACCGGCGTCAATCATTTGTTATTAGATTTGGTCGGAGTCTGTCTAGCTAGTGTTGTATTATTGACTGTCTTACGAGACGAAGCGCGTAGTGTGGCATTTGAGAGTGCGCAATTTATCAAAGGTAGTGTGTATGTAAATGTAGGTAGCGACAAGCCCACTCCACCGATATGGCTTAGCGTGTAAATGATGTTTCATCACTTGTTTAAGAGTGAATGTTTGAGAACTGTAGTATATATCGTCTGTTTATACCAAATACTTACTTTTTAAAAACTAAGGAATGCAAAATATTAAATGAACTTTAAATCTATCTATTCAAAAGCCGGCCAAGTGCGAGTCGGACTCGCACACTAAACCCTTAGGCACCTTTAACTGAATTAGTACAAGTGGAATTAAGTGGATCCCACTTAATTTCACTTGACCAAAATACCACAATATTTTATTGACAGCCAATACAACTTTGTTTTTTTATATTTTAGTTGAAAGTCTTTGTCATGATCTACGTGTATATCATGTATTTTTTTCAAAATGTACACTCGATTAGTTAAAAAGTTAGATGATGCATATTTTACCACTTTGGAAGCGTCTATCTCTCAAAAGTGAGACTTATAGAGAAAATGTGTTTTTAGGAACCTCGATGTCATTTTGAAAGACCTATCCACAGTCACCCTACACGCATAGGTTTGACAAAAAAAAAGTAGGTTTAAGTTTCATGTATGGGAATATAATTATTTTTTATTTATTGTATGAGAATCGTAAACCGGTTAACAGAATACATCTACCTACTAAGTTTCAACTGTGTAATAGTATTCGTTTCAGAATAAAGACAGACAGACTTGACGAAACTATAAGGGTTCCGTTTTTTCCATTCGGCTACGGAACCCTAAAAGGGTGCTATGATGCTAGCTGCTTTGCAGCATTGGATAGCTATGATGTTTTTTTTCGACCAGCTTTATTGTTGTCTGTTACAGAATTTATTTTTGGAGCAATTTTACTAAACAGCAATTTAGCTGGTCCCCACGGCCCAAATGTTTCAACGCTAAACGACGTAAACATATTATAGGCACTTGCAAGTGAGACGTAGTTGCGACGCTTGGCGTTTTTAGCCAATTTCGCTGCTTCTCCAACTATATTGGACCTGATATGAGCAATTTAAATATCTACATTACATATTAAATAAATATTGGACACCAATCAGATACATTGCTAATTGCTTTGATCCCTTTACACTTGTGTAATGGAAATCGGATACCACGGTGGTACCACAATACCCAGACCCGAGACAATATAGAAAGTTATGATTACCACAGTGACCCTACGGAAATCGAACCCGGGCCTCGGAGCGACGGCCTTGAAACCGAGCGTGTTTGCCACTACACCACTGAGTCCGTCAAATACGAGCATAGAGAAAATAAGTACTTGTTTGGAATTGATTCAAGCTTAATACCGTTTGTGAAGTATGTGAGCCAAGTGCAGGTGTTTGTCAATAATAATAATTCTATTTGGATCGTCGAGTATGTTTGCGAAAGAAATCGAGTTTAAATAAAATCCGTTCGTGTATTAATTAACGTGGGCACTCGAGTAAACATGAAGGGCGCGTCAACCGCCATGCCAGCCGCGTGGTGTTATTTCACAAAATTACCTTCATTTTTAAACCAAACGCTATATGAGGACATTTGCATATTTCCATACACACGCTCCAAATCTATGGGGGATGTGTTGTTTAAATAAAATATATCTGTGTCCGTTTAAATATAATTATTCGATGGCAATGAATAATTGACCAACTTCAAATAAATCAATTCAATGTGTATGTATGTGATATCTTTGGAATTTTAAAATATTTGTGTATGTAGATCTAGTAAGACTTCTAAACACGTGTACCTAATTTCGTAAGTGTGTATACGTTTGTATATTTGTATGTTTGTCCACGTATTTTTTTTAAACGAGAAGTCATAGCAAGATGATTCTAAGTTTAATCAGGTATATTCTAACTTATAGGTAAATAAAAAATCATGAAATACAAAAAACTGACTTAAAAGCTCAAAATAATGCATATTACCCTTAGTTTAGAAAAAAACAAGAAGAAGTGAAGAAACAATCTCATTTGCGTAGACTATTGATCATTCACCGACTCCAAATAAATTCGTCAGTCGGCGGTTTTTTTTATCTTTTTTAATACACATACTTTAAATCTATGAGGGATGTGTTTTTTAAATAGGTACGATATATCTGTGTCTGTCAAAAATAATTGTTTAATGGCAATGAATAATTAATCACACAGTTAAGAAATTATTTATTACGTTTCAATAACTCCACTAAAAATATTAGGTGACTTGGTGATGACGTGTTACATTTCTATGTTACGGTACTTATGTTTATTTTTTGTAGTTTAATGCATAACCAAAATTACAAAAAACCGACTTCAAAACCAAAATTCACTAAAAAGTCTGTAATAAACTCTTGACTATTAAAGGAAAGGAACCTATTTTAGGCGAGCACCGACTCCAAATAGAATGTTAAAAAAACAAAATGCACTAAAAAATGATGGTTTTGAAGTCGGTTTTTACTTTTTTTCAAGTTAATTTTATCTCTTTACTTTTAGAGATTACAGGGGAGGGGGGGGGGGGGGGGGGGGGTGTTGCACCTTATGACTCTGTTCTTTAAGAAGCTACAAACTACTTATTATAAGTTCTTTCATTATAATCACTGAACTCCTAAGCGTTAAGGAGTTCCACCATCAGCTCAGCCCCACAAGATGTAGACTATCAGACGTAACAACACGTCAACATTAAGATTCTAGTAAAGGAACTCTAAACGAGCCTTCAAATTTTGAGGGTTTCTCTCGATTACACCAAGATCCCATCATCAGATGCCAAATTGGAAAAAATGGAACCAACTAGAAGATATATCCTCTAAGTAGACGAAATTTTTTTTCGAATCGGTCGACAAACGACTGAGATATGAGGTAACATAGATACAAAAAAACATACAGTCGAATTATAACCTCCTCCTTTTTTGAAGTCGGGTAAAAAGGTGTACTTTACGCCATTTGACATTCTCTACCAGCCGTAACTTTGGACTAAGCAGAAATAAATGTAGGCGGTGCGACAAAGAATAAGATTAGACTCTATTGACGACCGGTCTGGTGTAGTGGTCAAAATCGCCGAAATACATAATGCCTCGAAAAGCTTTTTAAGCCGTTCGTCCTGCACCTGATCTCTCACCGGTCATGCCGGACTGCCGTCTGGCCGAATAAATGAGACTGAAGGAACAGAGAGTACACTTGTGTATTGCGACACATCGGGGCACTATAATATCTCCTGCGTACCTGCCCCTATCTCTATTATTATTTTGTTTTATTTTAAGTATAATAATGGACCTGAGGATCGAACTCGGAACCTCTGGCGCAGCCGTCGCTTAAAAATGCGACCGTCTTACCTCTGCGCCACCGAGGCATTTAAGTACTATTTTAAGTAAAACTAACTAGACTATAACCTACAGTGGTTCCCTGCGACATGCGTCATCGCCATTCAATAACCTACTTATCTGCCATACAAATTTCCATCCTCTTTTCTAAGTTAATAAAAGTGAAATCCACATTTTTTAAAACGACTAAAACAAATTTCGAATCGATAGGACATATGGAAGGTTGTCAGATCCTCTCATCAATTATTAAAGAGTTGGCGATCTTCAAATGACTGATCAAGACATGGTTACCTTACTTCCAACATCATTGAATTATCACGGTACCAAATTTTGAATCAATCGGATAACTAGAAAAGAGATAATCATCACGGAGATTCGGGAGAATCGGGATAAAGTTCTCTATGACACAAATAACAAACGAAAGTCGGTTCATCCGTTTGGGAGCTACAATACCACAGACAGATACATAGTCAAACACGATAAGCTTATAAAACCATCTCTTTTGCGTAGGGGGTTAAATAGTATGTTCTTTTCGCCTAACTTTCCAGACTGTTACTTTCGTATTATTATATCGTTAAGTAAGTTTGAAAAGCAGAATCTTTTCGTAGGTACTAAGAAGTTATTGTTAACCTATAAAATCTTTCACAATGACCTACATATATTTTTATGTCATTCTACTAAAAAGTGCTGTAAAAACTTCAACTGTCAATGTGCTATAAAAAACTCGTAAACTTCGACTTTTTCTTTCATCCATAATAGCCCTTTACAACAATGGAAATATGGATAATATATATGGATGGCGTCTGTTAGACTCATACTGCGTGCGTTATGCGATGCAGCTCTGCTTTACTGTCCAAATACACGTGTTGCGATTTGAAAATAAATAGATAATTCGATTTTAATATAATAATAAATGTTAATATTAATATTATTATAACATTATTATACTGATAATATTAGTTTTTACTGAGTGGGAATTGAACTGCCTACTAAATTAAACGGACTAAGCTGGATCGCAATTCGTCCCTTGGCCTACAATCAAAAGAAGAATAGGTTTACTCATTAAATGAAATCAGATTTTACTCGTTTGCCCCGGGCCTCGCTCGTCAGAGGTTCGGCTATCAGTATCACCTATATTGCTATAGCATAATTTGAAATAGTTTCATAATAATAGTAACTTTTTTTAATATTGAATCAGCAGCAAACAAATGAAAACCAGTTATAGTGCTGCTTCAGCTCTACTAAACACAATTTAGAGAAATTAAGTAATTAATACTCGATCTCTTGGAATTCACATCCATTTCAGTTTTTTTACGTTTTCTCGTCTCGCATCGCGTAAACAAATCAGAAATAATTTTGAACATCCCACATTTTTACGTAAAAATACTAATTAAATAAACCTCCGGGAAACTTGACAAGAATAGACATTTATTAAGTCAACTAAATTAACATTTTAAGTAACTATCAGATGGTAAGCCTGAGGACACTCGGAGAACCTAATCTTATCTTCAGGGCTGCCTTAGACGTTTTTCTGAGAATTATAATATTTAATCAAATCACAATATGTTTTTGAAATTGAATATCATCATTTTGCGAAAAGTACAATAGGCACGGTTCAGGAGGCCGATTCTCGTGCAGTTCATAGAGGTACGAAAAAAGTTTACCAATCGAATTTTTTTTCGTCGAAGAAAAAGTTGTTAATTATTTCGCAGGATCACGATTTCTATGCATTTAGATTTCGTTTGTTTGAAAGTTTTTTTTAACGTGTCAATATTTTACTTGATTTTTTGGTAAAACAGTTTAACTCGCAATCGAATTACCACACGAAACAAGTTCGATTGCCGCGAGAATCGCCACCAAGGTCTTTGGCATCCAACCTTTAGACCACCGTGACTTTTTGCAGTTCTTCGCGATTCAATTCCAAATTGTCAACTTTCACACACTTGCGCTACTTTTGGCATCGTCATTCATTCATTGTCATTTGCGATGCTGTCGCGCTTCTGCAACGATGCTAATGCGCGGCAGCATCGATGCCAAATTAATTCAGTTTTTGGGTGAGTCGCTAATGCTAAAAGTCGCAGTATGTATTTTATTTTTTTTTTTTTTTTTTTTTTATTTTATTGATAAGGTACACCAACAGTACATATATATGACAATCTTAAAATTTATATATTTTTTACAAAGTGTTCTTATATACGTACCTATTACAGGCGTACACAACATTGAAAAATAAAAAAAAACTAAATTCTAGTAAATATAAATGTGTATACACTACTCCGTACAGTCGGAGAGCAATTTGCGTAAAGCTTTTTTGAATGTTGGTAGCTTGTCGTGAAAAACGTCCAGATCTCCATCGATAGATTTCGCGTTCAGCGCATTATACTGCTCACAGCATCTGACCAGCGGAGCCTGCCTGCCTACATTGGTTTTAAACATGGGAAGAGCAAAGGTTTTGCGTAATGGTTTACGAGGAATGCGTGATGGGACAGAAACAGGTACACTTCCTACAAGCTTGACACTTTTGCGTGACTCATGAAGGATACCATGGAGAAATGCCAGGTCTCGAATAGACCGCCTAAGTCGTAAGCAGTCCATACCCAGGAATGAGAGTCTTTCATTGTAGGGAGCTCTGTGAGATATGCCAGAAGATATGAAAGCAAGATGCCTAGTGAATGATCTCTGAATACTTTCGATCCGCTGCGAGTGCACTGCGTATATGGGGTTCCATGCTACACTGGCGTATTCTAGAATGCTCCGTACTAACGCATTGTACAGTATGATCCGCGTGTAGGTGGTTCGAAAGTTTTTGGTAGCCCTTTTGATGAACCCTGCCATCATTGCCGCTTTCTTGACGATGTTATCAATATGAGGTACAAATGATAGTTTGTGATCAATGACTATACCAAGGTCACGTATCTCATTAACTTCGGATATAACGACGCCGTTGATGTTATATTCAGATGGAATAACATTTTTGTTCTTAGATATTTTAATATGGTAGCATTTGCTGGCATTCATTGACATCGCGTTTTTGTCGCACCAGTGTTGAACACTATTTATGTCGTCCTGAATCAGATTCGCGTCCTCACTAGACGCCACAGTTTTATAGATTTTAAGGTCGTCAGCAAAGAGTGAGTATTCGCAATGGTTTATCGATAAAGTGAGGTCGTCTATAAACACTAGAAAGAGTGTTGGTCCCAAATGTGACCCCTGCGGAACTCCTGATGTTGCGTAGTACTCCTCAGACTCATATCCCTGCACTGCGACAACCTGTGGTCTCTCTTTCAGGTATGAACGAAACCATTGTGCCAACCCACCGTCGATGCCGTGTAATTCAAGTTTGGTCAGAAGTATCTCATGGTTGACTTTGTCGAAGGCACTACTAAAATCGGTATATATGACATCAGTTTGAATGCTACGATCCATGTTCTTTGAAATATCCGTCACAAAAAGAGCCAGATTAGTTTCGGTGGAGCGACCACGTCGGAAACCATGTTGATGGTCAGACAGGCCGTTGTCCACGTGATGGCTGACAATAGGGTGTACAAGAGACTCAAATAATTTTGAGAAGGTTGACAATATCGAGATGGGACGGTAATTCTTAATATCACTAGACTCGCCTTTTTTAAAAATCGGAACGATTTTTGTTTTTTTCCATTCCGCAGGAAAGACACCGTCGCTTAAAGATCTATTGAATATTAGAGTTAGAGGTTGGGATAAAACGGAATGACATCGTCTGACAAAAATAGGTGGGATGCTGTCAGGGCCTGGTCCCTTCTGGATGTCAAGTTCTTTTATTTTATTTGAAACATCAGAAGCAGCGAACTGGATGTGTGACAAATTTAAGTGCGACGTCGTGCTAGTAGTGTCTAAGCATGGGTTTGGATTAGTTATAGTATACGTTGAAGCAAAGTGCTGAGCGAATAGATTGGCAATGTCCGAGCCTGACTTAGCTACGGTGCTATTCAACTTCATTTGCGATGGTAAAGAGGATGAACTGCTTCGATTTTGATTAATGTAGCGCCAGAATGATTTAATGTTGCGAGAGATATCTTTTTCAATGTTGGTTTTGTAGTCTATGTAGCATTTGTTAATAAGTTTCTGACAGCGATTGCGCAGAATCTCAAATTCAATCTTGTCTCTTGGGTTACCATATTTACGATATTTTAACCGAATCTTGTCTTTTTCCGAAAGCATTTTGAGTAGAGTGTTGCTAAACCATTTTGGAAATTTTGATGACCTAGGTGTGCGCTTGGGTACATGCCTCTCAATAGAATTATTAAGTAACTTATAAAATTTTTCGACCATTTCATCTACATTATTACACTTTTGAAATTCGTTATTCCAGTCAATGCATTCTAGCTCAGTAATTATGGTTTCGTAGTTGGCCTTATTAAAGTTGAGATCTGTTCGCGTATTAGGCTTGAGTTGAGGTTCTGCCGAACGCTGCAAAGACACCAACAGTCCTGGATGCTTAGGATCAAGCCTGCTAAGAAGGTCCAAAGGTTCTGTTAGATGGAGAGAGGGGATATTTGTCACTACAAGGTCTAAGTGTCTATTATTACAATTGGGTACGTAGTTAAGCTGCCTTAGGTCATTAAAAGAAAAGAAGTCTATAAAACAGTGACCAAGAGCGCAGTCGTAGTTACTTGGGATTAATCTATTGCAATCTTCAGAATCATTAGACCAGGACATAAACCATAAATTAAAATCACCAATCAAAATAATTTTGTCAGCTTTGCTTATTACGTCGTTTGTATTCCGGACAAATTGAGAAAGGTTATCTAGTTGTAATGGCGAGGGAAGGTAAACTGCACATATGGCGACGGTAGACATCGTGCCATTGCATTTAACTTGTATGGAGACCCACAAGTCTTCGCAATCACTCTCCCATCGTTCAATACGGGTAGAGGGTATATGACGCGCTACGGCCACCAGAACTCCCCCGCCATCCAATTTAGTGGATTTAGAAATATCCCGATCTTTACGATAAACAATATACCTGGAATCAAATAATTCGCTACTGTTTATGCCTTTGTTTAGCCAAGTTTCGGTAAATATGATTATATCGTATTGGTTCAATAAGACATTTTTCAGCACGTCGCCAGTTTTGGTTCTTAAGCCGCATACGTTTTGGTAGTAGATTTCGAGAGCTGTGGTAACGACCATTTTCAGGATCTTTGATTCATCGAGTCCAAGCTGTCCAAGTTACGTATTATAAAAGCCTGACTGAACTCGTCCTTTCTTACGAAGATACGACCATTACGCACCCACACAAATTTGTAAGATTCCTTCTTTGCTCTCAGGCGGGCTGCAGCATGCAAGGATTTGTTAGAAGGAGTCAGATGCTCTGCCACATAGACTGGTTTTGGTGGTGCAGCCATTCCAAGATGAATAGTTGATAATTTGTCTTTTGGGTTTTCTTTGTTAAACTTGGTAACGGCAGCCAGCATGATGTCGCGTTGCAGGGGGCTTCGCAGCTTCGCGATAATGGTGCGCGGTCGATCGCTCTCCTTGTTCAACTTAGCTACTCTCGTAACATGCTGCACGTCCTCCGCCGAAATGGGACAATTCACAGTTTTAGATATTTGCGTGATGATATTGACCAGATTTTCTGTCTTGTGCTCAGGTATCCCATTCAACTCCAAATTAGAAGCCCTCATACTCTGTTCAGCAGAATGAAGTCTTTGAGATAGGTCATTAACAGTTGACTTTAGATTTTCATTGTCTTTTTTTAGTTCGGATATTGATAAAGAATTTTCTTGAAGTCCCGACTTGATCTCATCAAACTGACTGCCAATAAAAGCGATTGAGTCAGAGAATTCGGTTATGCGCGCATCGATAGCTTTGAGCTGTGTAGATACCATTTTCCTTATCTTCTCCTCGAAAACAGACATTTCCTCCCTGATGATTCTTCTTAGTGTATCCCCGGTGACGTAGTCATTGCCGCAGCCGAGGGCCGCCGGTCCCGAGGTGGCGGAGCTGTCCGTGTCTGGGGTTGTGCCAGCCGCAGTGGTTTCGCCGATAGTACTGCTGCTTGTATGAACTTGCTGAGACGAACGTATTGGTGTGTTAGTATTGTCCGTCTTTGGCTGTTGGCTTTGGCATTCAGGGCATTTCCAGCTAGTTTTTTGAGCTTTGTCCATTAAATTAAAACGCTTCTGCCCAACATTACTGCACAGCAGGTCATATTTGGATGAACATGCAGTACAAATGAGAAAATCTTTGTTAGGTATGTGATGGCGACAGCCGCTGCATCTGTTACTACCTGGAGCCATTGCTCAAAACGACTATCTTTTTTCGCAGTACAAGACCGATAAACAAAAGCTGCGAACGCGATGACGCACGAAAGGCGGCAATAGTCTGGAGCGTTGTGTCTGTGGCGCGCGCGTATGTGTGCGTAGCAGCGGGCCGGCTGCGGGTTGTCCTAGGTCAGGAGCAGTGACACAGCAATAACTGCGGCTTCATAATCTTGTTTGGTTATTGGAATAAACTCACAGTTTGTTTGCAATCCCAATCTGCATCGGAGTGTCCACCACGACCAAAATGCAGCCGCGGCAAAGGGCTTTTCGGTGATATATAGCACTATAAAGAGACGATCCTTAGAACACTTGTATTGAATTAAAATGACGGAGTGTGCAAAAGTACGTGTTGGTGTTAAAACGACCGGGTGTAGGTGTGGAAAAAATGTATGTAAGGGGTCTACAATCCAAAATCGCTAGGCGTTGAAAGTGATGGACGTTTTTATATTATGTGTGCATGCAATTTTCGTTGAAAAGTGGTTAGGCCTGAAACCGCGACCGTATCACCCTTTGCAACAGCTAAGAAAAAGATTTAGAGAACGTTAAAGTCCGTTAAAAAGTAAAATGCCAAGTAAACAATTTTTTAAAGAATATGCAAGTAGATAGAAAGAGTCGCTGTAGAGTCTAGGTAGAGTATAGAGTTATCCAAGTATCCATTATTTTACAATCATGTACACTGTACAGTCTCGCTATAAAAAAACAATTTCTCCAGCCCTAAGGGTAAGCCATGAAAAAGGACGCGTGTGGATAATTGATCACGCCTTAATGCCGGAGGCCGGCTCGCTCAGATTAAAATGATCTGTTATTATTTTCTAGACAGGTTTCATTTTGTACTGAATAATAAATGAACCGATATTTTTTTATAGAATACTGTTGACTGTCCATTATTATCAATGGATGAACATTTTTTTCTCATGTATTTTCTACTTGAGGAATTTTATTTTTTATGTCAAGTGAAGCGACATTTGATGACAGCGGAGGAAACAATCATCAGTGGCTTCATCGGCAACGTCCACTTGTAAAAAATGTGTCCTAGTTGCCACCGGTGCCTCCTTCAAGGCAACTGGCAATTAAAGATCGTAGTCTCCCCCTTGAGACGTTCCCGTATCCGGATATCACGACGAATATATGATGGGCAAGGATGAAAAACGGCCGAATCACTAAATTTAACATGTTACATTTTTTTCTTCACTTCTAGCAACATATATAAATTTAATTTGGTTCTACTTTAAGGCATCTCAAGGGAGGAGACTGGGACGCTTTAAATTGAAATTCTCAGTGGCCCCCTCGAAGGGAGGCCCCGATGGCAACTGGGACATATTTTCACATAAACTCCCATTAGCCCGATGGCCGGTGGTAGCTACTGGGAATAACTCGTCGACTGTGACTCGTTAAAGAACTGTTAAATAATGGCCGTCATAACATACACAAAAAGGACTCGCGTCTGTGACTGTTATTTGGACTTACATTATAGACAACAGCCGTTTCCTAAGGTACTTGGACTAAGTGTTTTTTTTTTGGCTCATGATAAGTACAAATAAATAAAGAACCCTTTCCTGGTTTCCATTTTCGCATTCGGTGCCGAACCCTAACAAGCTAGTTCTATTTCCTAACCTCCTATTAAACACGAACTATTGGTTCAGAATCACATTAGAAAACAATACAGATCAAATATCCGTCAAGGCAGTGTAACGGAAACCCATTTGTAACGTGCATTGGGTCTTTATCAATTAGACAAAGGGTAGGACGAGAAATTCGGAGGCATTATAGAGTTAATAGTCACTAATAGAGAGGGCGAAGGTTCGGACAGTCGCTCCGTCAGTGCGCGTGAGTCGGCGGAAACGGTCGCCATTAATTATCCGACCCAAGCATAAAGGACGGTACACACAGTCGCAATACCGATAATTGTATTTGGAATAAGGTAAGGATCATTGAAATTATTAGGTGATACAAGATGATTCCCGATCCTAGTCTGCCCAATATATTTACTTCGTTCTGTAATGCACTAAACCACATACTCACTGTGTGTGACTTATGTACCACCACTGTATTCACTAAATTACACATTCTCTTCATCATATGTTCAATACATCATAATTTATACACCTATCTAGATTTATCATAATATTAACATTTATTGTGGAAATGCCGGAAGTGTCCTCCATGTCGAATTCAATTCGGATATGATATAAGAATTACTTAGATTAATCTTGAGATGATTTAATTATTATAATTATATTTTATTTATTGTAAGTTGAATATTTAAAGATTATTGGGACACTTATTATACTTTTAGGTTTGCTGTATAACAAATGTTAATTTTGGCGCCAAAGGTAGTTGACTCTGATTGGTTAATGAAGGTTAGATTTATTTCAAATATTGTAACTATTAATATAATAATCGAAAAGGCTAACTTAATTCAGGAAGATTAATAACTAAATAATTAATGATATTATATATAATTAATTATCAAATTGTTTATCCCTACAAATAAATATTATAGTAAATGTTCAGATATGGAAACAGATATCGTCCCCACTGTTTGCTAACATTGTTCAGGGTTTTGATTTATATAAAAGCGAGCTTCAAGCGAGAATATGCCTCTGTTTGTACTTACTCTCACTTTGTGCCCTATCTTTATGCTATTTTGTTGGAATAAAACTATTGGAGAAGAACTTGGAGATTTGTACTACGTGTTTATTATTCAAGCACCCCACACGCGGTCACATCGGACATATTCTACTGCTAAAAATATTTTTTATTAATAAGTCTCTTGACTGACTTTTATTTGATCCCTACATAAATAAGAAAATACGAGGAGTACTCACTTTCATTTTTATTTAATTATCGTCCGCGCGTGCGCATTGAAAATGCTCCCCGTCCATTCCCGTCGCAGATTTATAGTCTTAAGCATTTCTCTATAAATGAAGTATCCAACTTAAAAAAAATTTCAAATCGGTCCAGTAGTTTCTGAGATTTGCGTATGCAAACATACAAACTTTTTAGCTTTATAAGATTAGTAAAGATGTTTTATTCCTCACTTTATGTAAGCGACTTTGGATCGAGGTATATGATAAATACAAAAAAAAAAAAATTTTCAAACCTTTTTTATTTTGTTTTATGCCCACCTCAAAACGAAATCTTTGAAACGTAGTCAGACTTCTTAGCCTAGTTATTTGGAATCAACAGATTTATCACAGATTCCGTCTTAAGTTGAGTTGAGTTGAGTTCGAAAAGATGTTATGCATTTACAAATTACTTGAAAATGTCGGTAGATAAATACAACTATCATTTAAATCGATCTATGTAGTATGAGTATAAAAGTATCGAGTCAGTGAACACCCGGACTAACATCGAGTTGACCGGCGATCAGACCGCGATAATACCCTTTCAAAGTTTCTGGGTGAATTTCCGTAAACCAATTGTAGCTATAAATAATACAATAACAAGATTCCGGTGATCTGTAACACGCTTTTGCTTTTGCTGTAACTAGATCAAGTCATGCTTAGCTTGAAACAACTTCTCGGCACCTTTGAGTCGATTTTACCAACGTCAGATAGGACTTATCTGACCGAATAAGTACTGGGTATCTTGCCATAAATATTGTCACAAAGAAAAAAAATAATAATGCAAATAATATTTATTACTTTTACAGTGAGGGGATTTTGCCAATACTCGCCACGCTTGGCAGGCGGGTTGGCGAGCGCAGAGGCGCAGCCCCTTGCAGCTGTGACGCTGCTGCCCGTCGCAGTCTAACATTTAGCTGCGCCTTACATTAGATGGTTATACCGCCATCGGTCGGTCGCCAGAGCCTCGTCCGTATAAACAGGACGCACCACGTAAAGGTGAGGTTGGCTTGGAGCTTATGGTCTTGGTCAAGCTCCCTTACGTCCCGTAGGCCGTTGGGGCAGGAAAGTTCTAGATTGGAGACCCTTCGACCAGAGACGCAGCGTGGGACGTCCACCAACAAGATGGACAGACGACCTTATAAAGATCGCAGGATCAAACTGGATGCAGACCGCTAGTGATCGGTCGCTGTGGAAATCCGTGGGGGAGGCCTATGTTCAGCAGTGGACGTCCTTTGGCTGATAATGATGATGATGATGACTTTTACAGTGTGTTAGTTTTATACATAATTATATAACAATTTAAAATACAAAAAGTTAATTCAAAGTGGTCTCCATTGGCTGCAATACAGTATTTTAAACGTTGAGGCCAGTTATCAATAGAAGCACGCCCTCTTGCCAGTCTTCAGCTCTGATGAAGTCCGAAACGTTCGCTTCTAACCAAGACTGCATGGACCGAGCTTTATGACCCGGAGCCGCCGAGTCTTGTTGGAAAGACCATGCTTGGTTATTGAACATGGTGTTGTTAAGGGGCTTAACTACCTTCTCAAGAATGGTATCTTAATACACTTGTGCCGATGTTTTGATACCTTTTTCACAAAAATATGGCTCAGTCACTCCTTCATAGCTAACATGGGGTGTTAGCTATGAAGGAGTGTTAGCTATCAAACAATCTCTGAAGTCGGGTAATGCCCACGTTGCACTCTGCCGACTAATTGGGAAGCTTCCTTAGAGGTTTGAGCATAAATACGGTCATTTTGTTTGTTAAAATGTAGTGCGTCTCTTATAGGCTGCAAGTTCTGAGTAATCTTTTAAAATACACGACATGGTTCTGGGTGCTATCTTCATCTCCCGAGATAAAATCTTATGCTTTCGGACAGGATTTCTGCGAATTCTTTCCCTTACTGCTTTGATCACCTTTTTGGTACGAGCACTACGTACACGGTCAGATCTTTTTCTGTCACAAACAGAGGAGGTCTCATTGTACCTATTGATAGCCTGGTACACAAACACTTGACTAATATCAAGCGTATGGAGAGTTTTAAAAATTGCATTTGGCTCCATACCAACTTTGTGTAATGCAATCTCAGCGATTCGGTTCTCTTTATCACCCCACTCCATTTTAATATCGCAAAATATTATAAAATGTATTGGCGCCAAAATTAGAAAACACAATGAGCAATCATATAAAAATGACAGATTCCAAATTCAAATGTAATATCTTTCTTATTTTTAATTGTCACAGTATTTATGGCCAGACTGGTATAAAACGACCGATTTTAAAATGACATTTACGTAAATGTTTGCTGACAAATAGGTGACGTTTTTGAATTTCGCGTTTAGTATCTTAAGCGACGCATATTCTTTATCTGGGAGGCGTTTTACGCGTCATTCGAACTTAATTCGTACGGTAATTCGATTGCGAGTTTTACCTAAAAATCAAGTAACAAATCCGTAAAGAAACTGCCGCACGAACGAAATCGAAATGCAAAGATAAGTGACTCTGGGAAATCAAATACTATTTTTGCTTCGATCAGTGATTTTTTTTCGTATACGAATTGCACTAGAATACCCACACGATGGTAAAATTTAGCCTTTAATTTAGTAATTTATTTTATTTAAGTTAATGTTATATCACGGTGTTTTGCACAATTTTAAGAACTATATTTGATTGTTTTTCAATCACACAATATTTGGAATAATTTTGTTGTCGATGTTATGCAAAAATGTTAAATATTTGTATTACACGAATTAAGAGGATTGTACAATTATTTTCTATCCTTAATAAAATATAATCAAATAATTTTAGACATTACACGTGTCATTAAACTTTAAGTCGAGACGGGTACGCTTTGACTAGAACTTAACTATCAACTAAGTAAACCAGTACTTAAAGCGGCAAAGTAACCGACTTCAAAAAAGGAGGAGGTTATCAATTCGACTGTAAGTTTTATTAACCGACGTCAAAAAAGGAGAAGGTTATCAATTCGACTGTATGTTTTTTTTGCATGTATGTTACCTCATATCTCAGTCGTTTGTCGACCGAATCGAAAAAATTTTTCGTCTACTTAGAGGGTGTACCTTCTAGTTGGTGCCATTTTTTTAATTTTGGGATCTGATGATGGGATCTTGGTGTAATCGAGGGAAACCCTCAAATTTTAAAGGCACGTATAGTGTATCTTTACTGGAATCTTAATGTTGACGTGTTGTCTGATAGTCAACATCTTGTGGGGCTGAGCTGATGGTGGACCTCCTTAACGCTTAGGAGTTCAGTAATTATAATGACGGAACTTATGATAGGTAATTTGAAGCTTCTTAAAAAATAGAATCATAAGGTGCAACTCCCCCCCCCCCCCCCCCTTATGGATTACATAATTCTGACTTTGACTATCAAGCATCAACTATCACAGCACCGACTCCAAAAAGAAATTGTTTGCCTAAAACGTATTCCTTTCCTTTCAATTGTGAAGAGTTTATTTTAGACTTTTTAGTGCATTTTGGTTTTGAAGTCGGTTATTACTTTTTTTAAAGTTTATTTTATTCGGTAATATAAACGGTTTTCGAACAGTTTTAAAGCACCACTATTTTTATAAATGGCTGCGCATCAGGAAGTTATAGCCTGAAAGCTTTTATATAACAATTTGCAAACTGAAAAAAGTTTTCGTATGAAACAACGCAAAAAACCTTTAACACATCTATTTTATTAAAGAAAATACGTTTTATGCATAAATTCATTTCATTATTCTTTTTATCTATTTATATGTCCTTAATTTTACCTTCCGTTATTCCAAGAGGAATATTAAATGATTTAATTAATATTGAAGCAAAATAATACATTTTTCTTGAATAAAAGGAGTACTTTAATTATATTTTGCCAAAAATTAAGGCTGGCTGGTTCCTGGCTCAAAGGATTAGCTAATTATTATTTTTTTGTTTTATCAATTTCATACACAGAGGTACTTATATTTCAATATTTATTATGGATGGTAAACAAAATAACAAAGTTAAGCACATCAAGACTGCTCATGAAATTCAAGAAATGATCATTCATCGTATTATCGAAGGTGTACTGAGGAATGGCATGAAATATTTCCTTCATTCTAATATCGGACTGCGAGCATTCTCCTTTCGCCACGGCATCCCACACACGCCAGCTCTTTTAATATGAGCTATTGAACAATCCTTCTGCTTCCTTAACCAATACTTATTTAGGTACTATTTCTTACAAAATTCTCAGTTCGTTAGATCGTTTGTGTTTACTGACGATAATGATGATGTTCAAACACGTCCTTAAACGTCAACGGTAACACGGTACGTAACATTTAGACCCTTAACACAGTACGACTTTTAGCAGCGATGCAGTCGCAAAATGTCAACCTTTACACACTGCGACTTACAGCATCTATACAGTCACGCGTTTTGAAAACGCGCTTCAGCATGGCGACTCACGTAATAAACACATTTAATGTAGCATCGACGCTAACGCGCGTTAACATCTTTGGCTTATTATTGCGACTGCATCGATGCTAAAAGTCGCAGTGTGTAAGGGGTCTTAACATCCGTTTGAATATTTAAATCCTTACAAGCATTTTACCCAGTGATATAAGATACATACTTGTACATCGACGTAAGTTGTCTCGCGCCTAGCCGCTTTTCAACGAAAATCGCTTACACACACGATTGCTACTTCAAATAAAAGACGATACGAGGTGCAAGCATAAAATTAATATTCCTATCGGAAGAGAAGGACAAGTAAAAGCTGTCAAACGAAACCGATTTAAGATGTCAGTAAGTAAAATAAATTGTAGCTTAAAATGAGATTACTTTTAGTTTATACCAATCTTCCTAAGTAAACATATTAGATAACCACATGATAAACAGTCGACACATAACTTTTATTGGTATGTCGTTGCTAATTAATATTGATGAATATTTTAATAAAGCATATCAAGTGACTACCGGTTTATCTAAATTTGATGCCATGACTTCAGACAATGGCACAGTGACCAATCAAGATAATGTCACCGAAAACGATGTTAGTCTAGTCAAGAAATAAAATATTATGACAAAAAAAAACCGACTTCAAAACCAAACTGCACTAAAAAGTCTTAAATAAACTCTTAGAGATTACGAGAGAGGGGGGGAGTAGCACCTTTTGAATCTGTTCTTTAAGAAGCTACAAACTACCTATCATAAGTTCTGTCGTTATAAATACTGAACTCCTAAGCGTTAAGGAGTTCTACCATCAGCTTAGCCCCACAAGATGTTGACTATCAGACGTAACAACACGTCAACATTAAGATTCTATTAAAAAAACACTATACGTGCCTTTAAAGTTGGAGGGTTTCCCTCGATTACACCAACACCTCACCATCAGATCCCAAATTGGCAACAATGGGACCAACTAGAACGTAGACTCTCTAGGTAGGCGAAAAATTTTTTCGAATCGGTCGACAAACGACTGAGATATGAGGTAAGATAGATACAAAAAAACATACAGTCGACTTGAAAACCTCCTACTTTTTTGAAGTCGGTTAAAAATATCAAACATGCAGCTCTAGTGTAAAACGAAATATTATATATTTATACAAAATATTCGTAGATATGCATTACCTGTGTTATTGGCTTTACTTTTTACGTAAATTAACGGTTATAGAATAGAAAAATCTAACTGCGTACTTTAAATTTGAAGCGAATTGGTAAATATAAATCGTATATGAAGAGGCTTCGATTTGGACTAATTTACCTGTCGAATGGTTATTTGTTGGGATTATTTCGCTGAGATGAACAACAACTAGTCACCAATCAAGTCACCATGTTTCAGGAGAACTATTTTTCAAAATATACACAATTTTACTTAATTAAAAAAAAACAGCGAGCCTTAATGAGCTTCCAAACTGACTGACAGCTGCCAAAAACAGTTTTGCTACATTGCATCTCGCATCTCTTTTTATTCACACAGTTTTCTGCTAGTGACATCTCGCTCTTGTCGTTTTATTCCAAAGGGTAATAATTTTATGGGTGCAAGAGATTTTGGCTTCTAAGGTAGTGAGGCCCGAAAGACCACCTTGACTGTTAAAGTAGCGGTACGTATAAGTAATATAGTTTTTGCTAACATTTTGTTGTATAAATTGAGCAGTAGGTTGAATTGTACAGCAATTTTCCATATATTTTGCACACCAGACACGAGGCCGTAATGGCGTTACAAATGCCAAGGGACTCATAAGAGCGCTTCAAAATGGCATAAATTGAATAAATTTGACATTCACTTCGGTTGTGTTTGCTTTCCTCGACCCGTTCAATCCCAAACGCCTTAGCAGCCAAAACAACTCGGCGATAAACGGGTGTTTAATAAAAATAAATAAACATACATATTTACTTTGTTCCTCTTGAAGACGAAATAAAGATAGGAAATATCAAATCCTGTCTGAGCTTATAAGCTTAAACGAACGTAGGTGTTTACTATCTCATAGATAAACTGAAAGAGGATTTAACACATAAAAGATAAACACAAACATTATATATTCGAGGATTCGTAATCCGTGAGAAGTTTCCACATCGATAGTTCCTATCAAACCAATATTAACATTTCCAACCAAAGCCGTGAAAATGAATTAGCTAAAGCACTTAACGATCTCAAATAAGGTAGTCGCGTTTTAGCCTATTACGAACAACTCATTAAAACTCGTAGTTCTACAAGCCCCAAGCGACTCGAACGAATTAACATTCATTCCGCGTCCCGAGCTATTGAAGTTTGCTTTTTTTTAAATCCCTCGCATTTCGTACACTGACAAAATATTGTACATTCGTCAAACGTTAAGATTCCTACGCCCAATATTACTTACTGGCAGTGGAATGGCACGAAAACATCGAAAAGAATCTGTCGTTCGCAGATTTAAAGCAGAAAATATTTCTAATAAATACTAAACGCCAAAGAGCATGGTCCATGGCGCTTGATGGCGAAATGGAGTGGTTCAGAAATAAAAGCTTTTATTAAAAAAATCAAGACGGTATTAAGATTGTTCTATACTTTTAGTTTGTTGTATCAAAAATGTAACATTGGCAGAAGAAAACTTATGAAATCAAATATCAACGTTAGATGTAGACAAAATAGCCTTTCTCAGTTTACAAAAACTACTCATCATCATCATCATTATCAGCCAAAAGACGTCCACTGCTGAATATAGACCTCCACCACGGTTTTTTACAGCAACCGATCACAAGTTGTCTGTATCCAGTTTGATCCTGCGACCTTCACAAGGTCGTCTGTCCATCTTGTACTTTATTTTGTTATTGACATATCACTTGGTTTTTTACCCAAGTACCAAGAACTAAACTCTATGTAGAAACTAAAGTTACTCATATCTCATTTTTAAAGTTTAGCTTACCATTAGAGAACAAAGGAGATATTTGTATTTTGTTAGGACTTTAGAGGTTTTATTACTTTACCAACTTAACAGTGCCTTTAGAATTCTGAGTAAAATAGTGGTAGGTCTGCTATTTGTCCATTGGTTTTCAGTAACACCCACAAGTTAGCGATAAAGTTACTAACCAAGCAGTTATATTGTAGCAGTAGTAACAACAACACGGTCTTCGCTTAAAAAAGATTGCGCCAATATTCCCCCAAACGAATTTTCCATGTTTGAAATGTAAATAAAAATCACAGACTCATGTTAACATTCCCATAATATTAGGGTACTCACCTGCAATTGTACGTAAGCTTATATTCAAGACGGCGGTTGATCAACTGGGGTCGAGCGCCTCTGGTTGAAATAAGTAGTTCATTTAAAAACGCTTGATTTCATTTCAGAACGCGGCACCCCTGCCATACCCGTAGTGGACTAATGAAAAAGCACCTCAAGCACGGCTCACATGGGCGATTTATGGGCCACTTTGCTACTTCGGACGTGCAGCACTACCGCTGGCTAAATAGCTGCCTGAACAACACTTAAGGCTGTCTACAACTGCATTTTTATAGTAATACTAACTATAAAAGTTTAAAGGGACTACTCTAACACGCATGTAAACATACCATTTCATATATAGCGTTTAATTTATCTTTCTTTTTTGATCTTTAATGACTTAGTAGTACTATATCTAGACTTCTTTAATGAGTTAGTAGTACTTAATCTAAACTGCCTCGGTGGCGCAGCGGTAAGAGGGTCGCACTTTAAAGCGACGGCTGCGCCAGAGGTCCCGGGTTCGATCCCCGGGTCGGGCCAAAAAAAAATACCTGAGTTTTTCTGTTCAGAAATTCTTAGGGTAGCCCGGAGTTTGGAAGTTGTCGGTGTTTCATCCCCGTGCCTCGGAAAAGCACGTAAAGCCGTTGGTCCTGCGCCTGATCTCTCTCCGGTCGTGTCAGATGGCTGTCCCATCGGGCTATGAGAGTGAATGGAATAGAGTGTGCACCTGTGTTTGCGCACACACTTGTGCACTATAATATGTCCAGCGCTAGTCGTTGTGACTGGCAACCGTAGTCGAAATCGGCTAGGGGGACTATTATTATTATTATCTAGACTTATTAGTTAACAATTTAAATTTCACCCTTCAACATATGTTTTGACTCGAGTTCTAATCGTAATTAAAGTATGATAAGTTTTAAATATTTTCTAGCATTATATTGACTTTGTTTGTAGCATTAACGTGAGCTAATAAATGTTGATAATGTAAATTACATCATTATCATTATCACCCGAAGTACATCCTATGCTGAACGTTAGGCCCCACGGTTTTCCACAGCGACTGGTTGTTAGCGCTCTGCATGTGAGCTCTGTGTGATCCTGCGATCTTTACAAGGTCGTCCGTCCAGTTTGTCGGTAGACGTCCTACGCTGCGCCTTTAGTTGAAGGGTCCAAATCTCAAACTTTCCTGCCCCAACGGCCATCAGTTCTTCGCGCTATATGCCCTGCCCACTGCCACTTGAGCTTACTGATTCGAAGGACTATATCCATTACAAAAATATTTAGCAAACTGTTTTAAATGTTTACTGCTTCATGTACTAGTTAATTGAATACAATATGATAAATAACAATTAGGTAATCTACGGACACTAATAAATAATGTGATTGTTTACACAAAGGCGCTTATTAATGTGGGAAATGACCAGTCTGTCGTTATTAACATTATAATTTAATCAGCTCCCAATGTCGCCAATGGATTCATATTACAATAGAGCCTGTATTCATATTTCACGGTGACACTGTTTCAAAACAATTTTAATATCGGAAATAATAACAAACACGATTATAAAATGTCATAATGAGAAAACAAGTCTCAATATATTTCCTTCCATTTCAAATTTTATTAGATTGGACATCAAAAAGGAAAATTGAATCTGAAAACAAACGCCTCGGAAAACAGAATAATATAATTGATGAATGCAATAAACAATTTAATAACAGTGGCAATAACATCTAAATCTATGTTGCCAGATATAGATCGTGAAGTGAGCATCGCTGGATATTACGGAAAGTAATAGATTTATTATTACCTAAGACTCTCTCCTCTTGGCTTCGGTTGCTTTTAGATGTTTTATTACTATCTATCGGGCGTACACGGTTGCGTATAGGCATAGTCTAATAATTATTTAATTTCAAATAAATATAAAATTCTTCAAAATTAGCAATAACAAGATCTCTCGCTTACGAGGGTCAAACTGAAAGTTCTTAGAACTGGCCACTTATAAACAATATAATAAAAAAAATATTCTAAAATTTGAAAATAGAACTCTTTGCCAATATTACTGAGTATATATTTCATTCATTTGTCATTTGTTTTACGATTTGGCGGCAAATTGAAAATTGTCTGTGTCACGTCAACATGAATTTAACACGAGAAAATTTTCGTGCAATGATTTTTTATGACTTTCGATGTCATTTAAGTCAACAAGAAAGTTATGATAGACTACGATTGGCCTTTCACGATGAAGCCCCATCTCGTGCGACTGTTTACAACTGGTTTAATGAGTTTATACGTGGTCGCACTAATCTCACTGATGATGTACGTGAGGGACGGCCTTCTACGGCGACGACTGAAAATAACATCTGTGTTGTGCGGCGTATGATAGAGACTGACAAAAGAGTGACCTATCAGCAGATTCGGACAAGCTTAGGCATCGGTATGAGTCAAGTGCACAAAATCCTCCACGAACATTTAGCGGTCAGGAAGCTTTGCGCCCGGTGGATACCTCATAATTTGACTAAGGCTCAAAAACTCCATCGTGTGGATTGGTGCCGTAAAATGATTGAAAGATTTAACGGAGGTGACTCAAATGCTGTGTTCGACATACTAACAGGTGACGAAAGCTGGATTTACTGTTATGATCCTGAAACCAAAAGACAATCTGCTCAGTGGGTGTTTCCTTTCGAGGAGTTGCCAACTAAAGTGAAGAGAGATCGAAGTGCGGGAAAAAAAATGGTGGCCTCGTTCTTTGGTAGGATAGGTCATTTCGCAACAATTGTGTTAGAGGATCAAAAAACAGTTTCTGCAGACTGGTACTCTACCAATTGTGTGCCACTTGTCTTGGAAAAAGTTCGAGAGAAACGACCTCGCAGTAGGATCCTCCTTCACCACGACAACGCCTCGTCGCACACCGCCAAGCGAACGATCGACTATTTGGCGACATCAAACGTTGAATTACTGAGTCACCCGCCGTATAGCCCCGACCTCGCGCCTTGTGGTTTTTATTTATTTCCAAAAATTAAAGAAAAACTTAAAGGAAAGCGGTTTATGAATGCTGAAGAAGCGGTGGCTGCGTATCGCGATGCCATTGAAGAGACCCCTAAGGACGTGTGGGCAAAGTGCTTTTCCCAGTGGTTCCATCGCATGCAGCGGTGTATTGACGTCAAGGGACAATATTTTGAAAAGATATAATAAAACTAATAACTGGCTAATGTAATCAGTTTTTGATTTTCTAAGAACTTTCAGTTTGACCCTCGTACATCACCTCATCAGAGAAACATATATTTAATACCTCTTCCAACAAATTATAAAAATCACCTTTGTAATGTTTCAATCACACAAATCTAATAGATACAAGTAGTAACCCAAGAAACAAAATACATTGTAACAAATCAGTATACAGAATTGCAACCGAGATAGGATGCCGATCAAAATCCTACCCTGGTGGAAATCCTACTCTGTAGAAAACCAATCACAAACCGGTGGGTTTTGCACAAACGTGCCGCGGAAGCCTCGGTTGCGTTTGGTAAGACACGTTTCAGTACAAACGGAACTTATATCGGTGCAGAGCGTTTTATTTCCAAGCTTCAGTAATATCAGGATAATCTCCGTTCCTGCAACTCGCGTCGGTGTTTCCTATTGTTGTTCGCGTCAGTATAGAATGGCCATCGATTACGCAAACGTATTTTGTTAAACGTATTTTCATACTTTAAAGCAAGTGCACATTGCGTTTCAGTTGATATAAGCTCTGGTTTTAATTACGTTTTGTAATATGTTAGAATACAAAATATTGTTGCGTAATATTTAGAGAGAAGGAAATAAAGTTAGGTATTAAAAAGCAGTTCTTTTTAGCTGAAATATTATAAAAAATAAATCTCTACAGTTTAAATGTGCTAAACAACGCGTAAATCTCAATAATATTTCTCAATTTTTGCTATTACATTGAAAACACTTATTCCACGTTGACAAGATCACCAAATCTTTTTATAAATCCCATCAGGTACCACTATACACCAATTAACGTCACACGGATTCATAAAATCAGTTTCATAGCAACACCCCTGCAATCAGCTTTAATTAGAGTCTCAGCATCAATTTCGAGGGTAGCCTGTCTCGTTTTCTCCTTGAATCATCTTGCCTAGACAGAGAGGGCCAGTGTTTCTCAAAATATAGGTATCGAAGACGCCTGTTAGTAACTGCGCTACCGTGCTCTAGCTTTGACCTCAACTCATTAGTAGCGTTGCCGCCCGATAGCCTATCGATAGTTTAGGAAAATAAATATAATCGATTTACTAGTATTAATAGTAATGCTGCTGAATATTGCAATAACAATAGAAATGTTCCTATCGAAAGTTTTTCCTGTCGATCTAGTTTCGATCGATATTATTTCATTAATAGTTTGTAGGAATACATACAATTAACGAAATAATATCGATAGAATCGATTGAAGTGACAATAGTCCGATTCAGTACCATCGATATTATCGATACTATCCATACAATTTTGATATTCAACTTTGATAGTATATCGATACTTCACTTCACTTATCAATAGTTGACCTCAAACTCAAAACACATCTGAGGTATCGATAATGCAAATAATTTTGAGGTCAATTATCGACAGAATCTATCGATTATTCGGCAACGCTACTCATTAGCGTAACTGGGTATTAGACGGAAGACTGAGTCAGGTCGTGGGTTTATCGTTGCATTAGCCGTATAAATATATTTATAACAAAAACAACAAGCTGTCGGGCGCTTGGTAAGGAGAAACGCTTAACTCAGTACTCTCTTTGAATATACAGGGTGACTTTTTTATCAACACCGAAATTTTGTGTAAAGACTCCACTGATGAATATGAACAACTTTTACTATGGGAAATGAGAAATGAGAAAAAAAATCAGTTCCATACATAAGTTCAATTGGCGCGCGGTCAAAATGTATGGAACAGCTGATTTTCATTCTCGATTTCACTATTGCCCCCATAGTAAAAGTTGTTCATATTCATCAGTGGAGTCTTTACACAAAATTTCGGTACTGATAAAAAAGTCAACCTGTATATGTCACCGTAATATTGTAAAAACCGCGTGATCACAATATAACGTTTTTGAAATTCTTAGATTGTAAGCCGTCGATGTATAGGGAACTGTACTAAACTTCATTCATTGACTGTAAACTGAAATGACGAATCACTGGCCACAATGGTGGGTTAAGGAAGGGTGGTGAAGGATTCGCTTCGCTAACCCCGTTTATCCTTCGTGTTAGGTTGACAGGTAAGTACCAAAAAAAACATAATTGCTAAATCAATTCTTTTACTTTTACTGTTTATCAAATTATTCATATAAAAAAATAATTCAATCGAAATCTTTTTTTAAATTTCGTCCAAAACTATATCAATAAATACGTGCGTTCGTTTTATATCTTTAGATTTCTTTTTATGTTATTATACCTGTATCTACTTTTAGTTAAGTTATCAAATTAAAGGGTATTCTCAAACTGATCGTTGGGCTTAATCAAGAGAAATTCGGCGAAATTGTGATTGTTCTGAAATTATGAATGCCTCCAATCCTAAACAAGGATTGTGTGAAGTCCCACAAGTGGAATCGTTCATTTCCAAATTGGCGCTTGGGAGAAAACTTTCCTATTGGTTTTGTTCGGTAATTTGATTGGACGAATGAAATTAAAATATCTCTGAAAGACCCTATAGGAACATTTTTCGGTATGAGTTATGTATATAACAAAGAAATGCGTTGAAAGTGTCATCTCGAAGCAAATGTTTTAAGTGGTCGGCAGTGTAATAAATAAACAACGCGTTTTATTTGAACTTTTTGTTTCATCAAACCAATTTACCTAGACTTGTTTCATTTTTATTTCTACTTTTCATATTAGGTTTTCATTAAGCTTATTGCGTTTGATATGAAAATATCCTCGTTAATACTGTCTCTGTCGAGTGGCTCATTTATTCTCATATTCAAAGAACTGCGAATAAAAAGTGGCTGCTCTGCGTGTGACGTTGGAATTGCAACCGGGCAGAATGTACACGTTTCTCGCTGCAGAGAGCTGCATAAGAAAAGTCGCTTTTATATTTTCCAGACAAGCGGCTGGCTAAGAATTCACAGAGAATTTTAAGGCAGCTTCACTTGGATTGTATTAACTTTTAGCCTCACCCCCGAGATGTAATGTCGGTTGTGATGTTTTAGTATGAAACGCCCGGGACTATCACGCAAACTCGTATCGCAATGTATTATTTGCGTTTAGAGAACGTTAGTACAGAACGTACAATGAAGTTATCTCATACATAACTAACTTACTCCTTCTTTAAAGTAGGTAACCGTCTCCATGGTTTAGTTTCTCCATTGGTTTAGGAGCGAAACTACTATTGAGTTGAGATAAAGGTTACTTTGTATTCCCCAATCTTGACTTAGAGCTCGGGTAGCCTTGGATTATTACCAAGAGATGACGGGAAATATAAATCTGTACGTGAAATAAAGGACGCTAATTTGATAATTCATACTGACTGCCTAAACGTTTCTAGTAGTGCAGAAGATTAAAGCAGGTTTTTAAAACTTTACTGCTGAAAAGCAGGTTAATTGTAATGTTTTATAAAGTATTTGCACCGAATTCTCAAAATAATAGGAGTGCAAAGAGTTTCTTGAAAAATAGAACTAAAACGCTACTGAAGATCGCATACATACTCGTAAATGGTAGTTTATCTATATATCTATTTTTGGATTTGTTTAAAACTGATTAAATAAAAATGAAAACCGTTTACAGCGGCGGCTGCGTGAAGATAAAATATATTTCAAAAATCATTAGATTAGTTCCATAAACCACACAAACTTCTGGCACATAGCCAAATATGTGTTTCCTGATCGTGACATCTCCCGCAAAAAGAACCAAATAATATTGGACACCAAACTGCGAATAGCTCTAAAGGAAAATGCTTCCAGAATTATATTTATTGTTGAAATGGAAAAAAGTCCTTTGGCCAGAGCCACAAGAATATCCCTATTTAAGGTATGAAATCATATTAATCAAAAAGCAATGTCAGCATTCACTCTAAAGATATTTATTAAAAACATACTAGTTTTAGTACTCCTATCCTCCTTCTATTACTATTTTAAGTTTAGGGAATGTGGTCAGCGTAATTACAAAAAATATTCTATATTTGCTTTTTTTATTTACCATATAGTGAAATGTTTTTACACGGATAAATAATAAGGGACACAAAAAGATCTTACAAGGATATCTCTACTCGTATTATGGATAAAAATTCAATAACATATTATAATCATATTGTATTTCCATACCCCTTGTTTGTCGTAAACATGGGTAGTATAACGAAACAATTGAGCGTCTTCTGGCTGTTTAGCTCGAGGAAGTTTGTCGTCGGTTTGCCGGAGACATTATTTTTGCATTATTGGACGCAAACATTATTTTCTCATTACCCACTGACGGGTTAGTTCGGTGCGATGTTAGATAGACTCATTTGTCAGATACGGACGCAAGCGCTCTGTGTAGGAATTCTAATTAAACTTACACAACATTTAGTCGAACTTACATAGTGCGGAGCGATGAGCTCGTGAACTTTGACCGGATTATTTCATGTGTAGACTTACTAGGTAATAGGATCCAGCTCAGTAGCATTTATTAATGCTGCGATACTGTTCCAAGTTAATTGGCTTCTGTGTACCGTTTAATGTGTATCTAAATTACCTACGTGTGTGCTTCAATTATGCACGTTGGATGTTTCTTCGTAAAATTAAGGTGTGCGGTATATGTTAGAAGCGTATTTGTTTGATTTGGTATTCAGTTTATTTTCAGGAAGCTGATTGATACCTGTGACAGCCGCGATAGCAAATGATTTCTGGTAAACAAAGACGTTAGGAATTTAAACAGTTGCGTGTTAAATTACTTGTACAGTAACGTTCCAGAGAACTTACGTTAAGATAGATCTTGTAATTAACATGTAGTAAATATTACTGTGATAAAAAAAAATTCGCACCGGCCACCATGCAACGGCAGTCTACCCAAACCCAAACATTATTAATTTCTGTCAGTTTGAGTTCGAGCTGTAGCATAGCGCGGATTAAAAGCAAAAACCACTAGAGATGGATTAAGCATTGCATTCGGTGTTATCGATGACTTTAATGGTTATTAAGTATATCTATTTACTTAATTCAAGTCGGTTTAATAATACTGTCTTTTTGGTGAAGTTCGATGAATATTGTGTGACCACTTGTAAAACTCTTCAATAGATTAGATGATTGAAAGAAGTTCGAGACGCGTAGACGTCTTATCTCACCATTTTGTCTTGCTTACAAAGCCCATAATAATATTAATCAATATTTCTTGCTATAACCGTTCCTTGAGCCTGTTTACTGTATTGGTTTGTAGAAATCTAGTTTTTAGGCAATTCTGGTTATTAGAAATCTAAAGCAGAACTGAGCAAAAAAGAATAAAGAAGTCTTAAACATGGTAAAGAAAAATGTTGGAAAACTTGATACGACACATCAGTTTCATCAGAACTATAATCGAGGGAAGAAAAAAAGGAAGAGGGGAATACCAAGAACTAAAAGAAGGTATATGCATCAAATACAGCAAAATATGAATGTTGCGTCGTGTCAAGAGGTCAAGAAAATCCCCCTACACCCCCAGGAATATCTTTAGGCCCTGTATTTATGTTTTTCGCTTTGTAAGTATTGCCTGCGGCATTTGAAGTTGAAGTATATAGAGCAGGATACAGGTCGAAGCCCACTAATCAACCCGTCTCGGTGACAGCACCATATCAACTCGAGGCGTTCAGTATTCTTTGTATGAAACTCTATACTTCAACGCACATCTATCAACTTCGTAACCTCACCACCTCGGATCGAGACCAACTCGGGACCCACTCTCGACCAGCGACGCATACGTTGTAACCCGCTTACGGTGCGCCGCCCGCTGGTTAACGAATATCCGTCCACCCTGTCAAACGGGCTGTCATTCACAAGTATAACTGTCATAAGTTGTAGCAAACACGATCCGAGACGAGGCGTTCGCTATCCGGTGCCGATCCCATCTGAGGGGTTGCTGTTCCCTTTACGTAACGTGCTTCCGTATGATTGACGCCTGGTTGATGCTGTTCCAGCACCGGTTGGATAGATTCGCTTCAACCTTAATAATCATCTACCATTTTAAGCAGCCTTATGCATCTAAAATCAGAGTTCTTTTACTGTTCTTCAGTAATTTTATTTGCGGGATGACATTTGGTGTTGTTTCTCTATCTTGTACTGTCCTCTCCTTAATAATCTCGTGAATGTTGTAAATTTCTCAATAGTAATATAGCACACCACTATAGGCGCGTTTGGCGCCTTTGTCGTCGAACGGAATAGAGATAAACACATTCTTGCTGTTAGATATTTTTAGCAATACCCGGTGTTATCATTCACTCTCGCATCATTGGACGGGTCCTCATTATTTCCCTCCTCCATCAACCACACAGGAATCGCCATGAATATTCAACATTTGCAAATAAACACCCGCATAATATTGCTCTTTCGGAATCCAAATGCACATTTAAATGCCACTGCTTTTCATTTATGTTACACTCATTAATAAATCAAGCATTCCTTTTTTAACGGGTACTCAATACAGATGAATAGAATTTTCTCGTAAAACTATTTTTATTATGGATTGAAATGCCCATTAGTATACTTATAACAATCTCTCTGCATGATCTAACTAAAGGTATAACTGGGAGAAAATGCTATTATTGTGCAATAAAGTTTTTAAATAAATAAATTAGTGGTATATCAAAACGAGGAAATTCGTGAAAAATGAAGTCGAATCTGCTTTTAAAATTTTGACAATTCCTAACCGATATTAAATAGACCAATATAGACCAATAACCTTGTTTTAGTTTTTCATATTTTTTACTACCATACTCGTACATTACTATTTTCTCTGGAATACAAAATAAAAAAATCACACCGTAAAGGGGTTCTGAATTTCGTTCGCCGCTATTCTCATTCTAATATGTATGTTGATAATGTATTTAGGACAAAATCGAATTTCGTTTTCCCGTTAAAATTTGTTCCATGAATAAAGCAGCGCGTCTCGGGGGACAGTCATCGGCTTTGGGTCCTAAATTGGATCGAGTTTTCTTAATCGCGATACGTCAGAGTCTGCCTCAATCGCGGAATGGCGATCCACGCTGCGGTGGAAACGAAACCGTACCAATGTTAGTACCAAAAAGCAGTGGCAATAAATTACGAATAGACTTTAGTCGCGATTGATGATTGCAAAAGTTTTTTCTCTCTATGCAATCCGTATGAATGGAAATGAAGCTTTTTTTTCTGCGATCAGATACACGATATACTATACATACACAATCAAATGTAACGCTACCTGCGTGAGGCTGCGTCAGAATCGCTTGGAATAAGTTAAGTACAGACCTTGGACATAAGTTTACTTCTTTTTAAAATGATAATTTTGCATGTGTCACTAAAATTCTAGAATTATGTACTAGTACAATGTACGTAACATGACATGCATACTGATTTATGACTGATATTGGCTAATACTTTACGTTTTTAGACGTTATGACGTGAGCTGTCTTGTTTTTCCAAGTTTTCACCATGATGAATTAATTGATGACGCATTGGTCATCACCACCTAAAAAAACAGCTAAATAATTATCAAGTACTATTAGTGCTATTTTAGCAAATAAATAAATAAATATTGGACACCAATCACATACAAAGCTCCAATCCCAAGCTAAGTAGCCAAAGCACTTGTGTTATGGAAATCGGGAACAACGGTGGTACCACAGTAGATCGTTTTCTACATTGACCCGACCGGGAATCGAACCCGGAACCTCACGAGATGACGACGCTTGGAACCAGCGTGCTAGCCACTCGACCACGGAGGTCGTCAAGCAAAGACTCGTTGACTTCATAAGTGTGTTTGTTAATGTACGTATTTATATGTATCAAATACAAGATAAACGCATAACAATAAATCTTTAACGGGAAAGAAGTTTGGGTACGAAAGGACTTTGTTTGCTGTTATTGACAGTATTTTGTTTTTGTGATATAATCAGGTGACTAAGTTATATTATTTGTAAGTCACAAAGCAGGTAAATATAAAAGCTTCTGCAATAATTCTTAGTACGAACTGTATTATAAATTGATGGAAATGCTTATTTCTTCAAATAGTCTAGGTGAATATTGAACGAGCTCCTACTTAATAACAAACAAATAATTTGCTTCTTATATTCAAACAAACTACAACTTTATGGCTTTTAACTTTTTCCCTGTCGGGTTCTCATAACCATTACCGAGTCGTCGGCCTACCTTAATGAAGCCTATACATATAAGCATCGTCATCGATTCATAATTACCACTTGGCTCTTTTGAGGGTTCCGTAGCCGAATGGCAAAAAACGGAACCCTTATAGTTTCGTCCAGTCTAACCAAAAATTTTATCTGTGGATAGGTCTTTTAAAATGACATCGATCTTCCTAAAAACTAGCCAAGATAAACTCTTCCAAAGTGGTACCCCCCATCCCCCCTCTAACTTCTAAACTAAGCAAGAATAAAGCAAAAATATGTAATGTAGATCTTAATAAATACTTTGGACAAAAATTGGTTTGGAAGGGATCGAACTTGTAGTTTTTGAGATATAGCACATTTTCAGCATTTAAGCCCAAACCGCAAACATAACTTTGTTCTTCATACAAACTATGAAAAGCAAAGTTATATTTGCTGTCAACAAAATATTGTGGTATTTTAGCTAAGTGGAAGTAAGTGGATTCCCTAATTCAGTTAAAATTGGCACAGAAACTTCAGTGCGCAAGTCCGACTCGCACTTAGCCGGATTTTCCTCGACAGCCATCGAGCAAGTGCACTATCTTATTCCTTTTTTTTGAGATTAATAAATATCTATAGGTACATATTTCTAAAACTGAAAGTTTGTTTATTTGAAAGCCCAAATGCCTGACACTGACTAAGCTACTGGTTTGATTTGAAAATATATTTTTGTGTTACACAGCGTGTAGCCTGTAATAGGCCTATGAACATCAATGACTCTACGGAGTATACGTAGTCAGCTTGACCTGGGAATATTTCTCTAAAATGCTTAATCTCCTCTGAGTTATATCTCTATATAGCAATCCAAAGTTTGAATCTCTAATTAATTTATATCTAAATCACTAACTTGTTGTAGCAATCACTGGTTAATAATAGGTCCTATACTTTGAATTTCTTCTTCTATTACAGACCACACCTGTAAAGCTGATTTAACGTTTATAAAATTACGCTACAACTACAGACGCTATCGGGGTGTGCGCGGAACCGCTAGTGACTTATGTTTAGTTACATCATGATCAGACAAGAGCCTCCTCACATCTTCATACTTTATGGTACCTACAATTAGTATCAGGGTAATTAGCAAGCTTGCCAAAGGCTACATGAACACAGACGCCTCAATAAGGCAATCAATAGATTCGCTTTGAACGGGAGATGGGATGGATTGCCGCATGATAGGCAACAAAAGCTAGAATTGTTTTGGCTTACTTAACATCACCTAAATACGTAGCTTAGGCAATGGTCTCCTCCAAAATCCTCCACCGATCCACAGTCGATGACTAATCTAATATTAATTAAATTTGATATTTCGTTATAGCTTTCTTATTATTCATCTTGATTATTTAGTTTCATCATTAAACGATTTAAACCCATTCAACTAAAAGTGAACACATATCCAAACAACTGTAAATTTTCCGCTACATAAACAATGGTTTCGCTTCGTAAACCCAAAGGAAAAAGCACCTATATTGGAGCCATTAAAACTAGTATTTTTTTGTGCAATTAATTTGATATGTTTTCCAAATAAGAATGAAACATTAAAGTTAAGAACACATACGAGTATAACGGCTTTCTTTCAGACAGACTGATTCTATTGTCACAAAGCATAGCATTTATCTGCTGGATTATTTAGTGTTCTTTTAGCTGTTGAATAAAAAAGCTGTTACCAATTGCCTGTAAAATAACAGGTTCATTAAACATTCGTTTCGCTAGTTCGGTTGTTCCAATAACAAAACCACTCAGCCGTGCTCAACTACAAATAGGAGGGGGAAATTTATACGTAAAGTGGAGGAAAGGGGAACAGGAGCAGAGTGCATTCGGGAAATCCAGAAAAAGAAAACCGCTGGGGACCCGCTTTGCATCATGCACTACGTAGGCGCGTGTGCCTTCGAATATTAACCAAAGCCGTATGATACAGCGTAGCGTACACACAGTGGCTCGGATATTCGCAAATATGGAACCTTTTTTGTTGCCCGATAATAGACGTTTCACAAATGGTTACCTGTAATTGCGTTTCAATTGACTGTATTCACGTCGAACGCTAAATAAGAGTTTAAACGTAAAACAAAATTGTTTTAAATATTAGTAAGTAAGTAAGTAGCTTCCAGGTTGATTTATATTAACCCCTGACGCAATTTTTAAGTTGAATATGTAGCACCTAGGTAATCATGACCAGAGTGATATCAAAGTACTCGCAAATCAATGTTAGATGACCGGGTATACAAGTATTACAATAGAATTTATTTTATCTATCATCCAATCATTGCGATTAGGTAAATGAGTTAGATATTATACCAGTCGCTTCAAAGATATTGTATATTCTGCACCTGTGTAGTTTGAAAATGTTTAGACCTTTGTACTCTTCATTTAACACAACTTTGTTTTAGGTAAGTTAATGCGAAATCACGGGGGTTTGGAAAGGAAAATAAATGTTAAAACTTACCTCGAAAACAATATAATATTCTGAAGTGTTTGAATTCTTATTCACACACCATTTGGTTGAACTCGTTCGAAGCTTAATATTCGTATATTGGAACCGATCATATCTACAGCTAGAAATAAAAAGTTCCAATACTAAAAATCCCCAATAATAACAGTAAAAGGAGTCGCATCTTATCTAGATGGCGTATTTGGAAGATATCCAACCCATTTACCACAACGCGACAGAAACGACACTCTATATAGAGACGAAATCAAATGACGTGAAAGTTATATTCCTGCATAATGTTTCATTGCATTGCAGGCAACGATACACAACAGCCTAATTAAGTAATGTTAAAGCAAAGCAAATAAATGGTTCTTGAAACAAACTTAAAAGAAAAGTGGGAGTGACAGCTTTCGTGACAGATACTTAGGGATGCTGTGCTTCCTCGAAGGCGACTCAGTCCTTAGCGAAGCGACTCTTTTTCTAAGAACGAGTTGGAGAGAAAGTTGAAGAGATAAAGAACCGATGCAACCCTATCACCCTAACAGATAATAAATTTCGATTTCCCGTCTTTGTCATATAGATAGAGGGATGTTTCATTCCGGATTCATAACCCCTATTTTTGAAACACTCACGTCAAGATGGCGTGTAATATTAATTGATTTATGTCTGATTTTCTAATGAAAATGAGTACACAAAAAGATAACTGAATTTGGTGAGTACTAACGTGTATCTTTCGCGCGATTCACACGCCATATTTAAGCGAGTGATTCAACAATAAGGTCCCTTATCTGCCTTAAAATATTTTGTTTTTAACTTGCTCGTACCAGAAACATCCCTATTTGAGCAAAAAGTATTTAAGTAGGTAAAATGTATGCAAATATAATAGAAGAAACTTTCAAAAATTGCAAAATCGTTGTCCAAACTCCAATTTTGTCCATAACTAATCTTATTGTGCTGAGCAGAATGTTTGTGAATATTGTCTCCGATATAGGTAGCAAACTTATATAGTACGCTCTCGGTTCTATGCGCTGATGCCGATGTGCTGTGAGAGGAAAACAAAGTTGAAAGTTGAACAAAATTGGAACAGCGGTCGCCGCTTTGATTCAACATTGCTGACCACACACAACCGAATAGCTAATTCTGTGGTTAAACAGCTAACCATCTAGTAAATTTTGTTGTCACACAAGAATGAAGATTATAATAACGATTGTATTATTTTTTCATTAGTTTTTCACAAAGGACTGATAGAGGTACTGACGAATTTGTATGTCCTTTGATTTCAAACCTTAATCGTAGATGTAAGTATGACAGCAAAAATACATACCACAGCAAAACTTAAAATTGCACAATTTTTTGCTTAAGAGCCTATACATGACTTCATAAACAAAATTGAAGCCGTTTTTAACAGCCCAAATAACAAAATGAACCAACATACATATTCTGGTATCGTTCTAATGTCGTGTTTACGCTACGGCTCGGCGATAATTTATCATTAGCTCAAAGCGATGATAAGGGTGGCGGTAGCGCGAGATAAAGGGATGTTGTAGGTGAGGGCAAAATCACGTCAACCTTAACACAACAGTATCTTGTACAGTTGACATTAGGGTAATTTTTCAACAAAAATGTAAAGCCTGATGTTGTAGCAACTTTACCATTGGTCCGGGATTAAAGGCGCCGCCAAACAACGACAAAAATTTTAATTGTTTATCGCCAGGTGGCAAAAAGTATTCGGATGTTTTAAATTTATAACAATGACTTTGTATCTGTTCTTGTGATATAATAAACAGGCATTATCACGTGCTGGCTTCGACCGGTTGAATTCGGTTTAAAACAGGAAACTGAATCACAGAGATATCGGATAGAATGCATACTTCCGGGAAAAACACGAGTGTACAGTAGTTTATATCAATTAAATTATTTTTAAAAGAGCTTATCATTTGCTTTTGTGGTGCACTTTTATGTCGTTTCGTTACTAGTAATAGAAAAAATATTTAATAAGTTACTCATTATTACCGACTTCAAAAAATGATTATCAATATAACAAAAGTGTGTTTGTATATATTTGTGTTTATGGTGATTCTAATGTAGTTAATAGCACTTATCTCTATGAACATATCAAGTTAAAATAACTAAATGGTCGATTCATATTGGAAGTAGTGAGTATGCTAGTTCTGTTACGAATAGCACTGCTTCCTGCAAACAATTTTGCGCATTTAAAACACTATTATAGCATACATCTAGTGATGTCGAGCACAAAAGTCCGCGTCGACACCCCGGGATTACCCCTCGCGAGACGTTCGGATAACCCTCGTCTTAAGTTTTCCGCACAGGTGACAATGAGAATGCATAGTTTCGGTAGTGTTTGTCGCGAGTGTTTTGTTTTATTTTGCATAAAATGGGACACTGTCTATCGTTGAGTGGATTGCTTTGTTGACCGTAAATTCTATTCGTCAAGTCCATTTCTGGTGTGGAAAGGTATAAACAGATTTAATTTAGCATCAATGCAGTCATGCAATGCATGCAGTTAGTATCGATGCATTCGCCTAAAATCAGTACATAACGTGACAGTTTCCAGCTTCTGCATCGCGACTGTATCGATGCTAAAAGTAGTGCAGTGTGTAAAGGTTGACATTTTGCGACTACTAAAGAAAACCGGCTAAGTGCGAGTCGGACTTGCGCACTAAGGGTTCCGTGCCAACTTTAACTGAATTAGGGAATCCACTAACTTCTACTTAGTAAAATACCACAATATTTTGTTGACTGCAAATATAACTTTGTTTTTCATAGTGTTTGTATGAAGTACAAAGTTATGTTTGCGGTTGTTGTAAACGTGCTATATCTCAAAAACTACTCGTTTGATCTCGTCCGAACCAATTTTCGGTGAAAGTTTTTGTTTAGATCTTTATTACATATTTTTGTCAAAATTTACACTTGCTTAGTTTAGAAGTTAGATGGGGAGGACGCCCATTTTACCACTTTGGAAGCGTCTAGATTTGAAACGTTAGACTTTAATAGAAAATTGTTTAAGAAACCTCCATGTCATTTTAAAATACCTATCTAGAGACACCCCACACGCATACGTTTGACCAAAAAAAATTTTTTTGGTTTTAGTTTCATGTATGGAGCCCCCCATAAGTGTCAATTTTTTTTTTTTTTTGTATAAAAATCGGTAAGCGGTTAACAGGATACATCTTCCTACCAAATTTCATCAGTGTAATGCTTATAGTTACAGAATAAAATGGCTGTGACATACGGACGGACAGACAGACAGACAGACAGACAGACAGACAGACAGACAGACAGACAGACAGACAGACAGACAAACAGACAGACAGACAGACAGACTTGACGAAACTATAAAGGTTCCGTTTTTTGCCATTCGGCTACGGAACCCTAAAAAATGTGGAACGCATTTAACATTAACTGTGTGAACTAAGTCAAATGTCTGTATTTGAATTTAAAATCGATATAATACAATAAAATGCACAATTCCGACTCGTCCAAAATATTCATTTAAGCACAACCACAGACCGGCTTCATAGTTTCATGCAAAGGTACGGCGCGACGGTATAATTTATCATTAGGAAAAGCGATTTATAAGAGAGCCGCGGGACAAAGGCAGTGCTGCGGAGCCCCGGGATCACAAGTCCCGGCGAGACGTTACACTAACACCCTCTTTAACGTAGAAAGCAGGTGAATGACGTTGAAAAATTAATATTACTTATCAATTTTCATGTATTATACCTGTAGCATCTACTATCATCAGCTAATAAACGGTGGTATGTAAAGCAATAATAGTTTTTACAAAAGAAACTCAACTGAGATCAGTTTTTCGTTTATCTTCTAGACCTAAACTTATTTGTGTGTGTGTGTGTGTGTGTGTGTGTATGTGTGTGTGTGTGTGTGTGTGCTGCAAATACTGGTACTTTAAGTGCATACCCACACTATTGCATTGGGACGTGTAAAAGTCCTTAATGTGCCTAATTGCATAAATAAAACAAAAGTTATGCGACTGTTTTTTTCAATCCTAGTCACGCTAATCTTTCATAAAATGATTCATACAAGGACACACGTTTCGTCTGCTAGAAATTACATGTCAATTTATTTATCAAACTCATGCTATCTCTTTGTTCAGAATACATCTCTATAATATGATCTAACGAAATGTTACATCAACGCCGCTAAGCCTGATTAGCTCACCTGTAAATTCGATAAATACAGCGTTAATCGAGGCCCATGTCTACGTAAACATGCCCCAAGAGTCCCGCACAAAAGATCCCAGTTGCACCCCGGGATTACATCCCGCGCCAACATTCACCGACATTCGCGTCAGACAAAAATGAGTAAGCCCCTGAAAGAAATATTCCGACCGTCCCGGGTAATTTAACGCTTTCAAGGATTATATTTATTAAGCGGGCGAATTTTGTTAAGTGTTAATTAAAGCGGGATCAACGCTCCTTGGGCAGTTTACCTGTTTATTTGTACCGCTATTGCTTTTATTTTTCGCGTAACGGCTTTCAACTTGCAAGTGAATAATGAATGATTAACAGTTTACGAGTGAGACACAATAAAAAATACAAAGGCATTTTAGCACTAACGGCTATGTAATAACGATGACGCTAAAATACTGGTGGCAAAATAGGTATATCTCTATAATAATATCTCTTACCGCGCAGTAATATGTACGCAAGAAAAACCGAATCAGTGATAATATTCCTATTATTACCTACAGTAAGATGTTTGTTATCATAAGTGCATAATACTTACGGCCTCTTTCACAATATCTAAGTAACTTTTGGTTAGCGTCATCTGTCAGATACATTCTAAATTTAAATTCGGTTAGTGTTGATTTCAATTATGAAACAGACCCATATTTCATATCTTGATCTAATTGAGTTTTATTCGTATTTTGAGGTAATCATGTCCTGAATGCTGGTTGTACCCCTGAAAGGATCCAATGAGCGTGTAAGCATACCGCGTTAAATCCTATGACAAAGGATAATGTTATTCACCGGTCGAATAGTTCGGCCGCGGAAGCGGAACATAAACAAATACCTATTTATTGCACTGATTGTAGTACAGTCGCGTGGAAATCGCTAATGGGGTTTTGGAAGCTTCTCTTTTTATTTATATTCTAACACTTCAAACGACCAGTATTTATTCCACCATACCTACTTAATTAGAAATAAGTTTGGCATAAGTCATAGAGTACGGTGACAAGAAAATAACAGAATTAATTGAGTAACGGTTAATAAATTCATTGAACGAAAATCTATTAAGCACTACTGTGACCAAAATCGAAGTGTGCAATAAAATATTTATATCTATCTTTATATGGAGCTATTATAAGTAATATTATTAAAGGTGTTATACGAAGGCTAAATTACGTTGGTCATTTTAAATTAAAGTCGCTTCCATTCCACAATGTGTTAATTAATTGCAAAGTGATCGTATTTTTTTTGGAATGTCGTTTATAGTGGCCGATGTCTTTTTTGCATTTATTGGGTATACTACTCTGGTGTATTGGGCAAATAAAAAGTTGGAAAACTCTGGATGTAAAGCAGGACAGCAAACATAGCAAACTGTTTTAACTTTCCTAAAATGTGACGGAAATCGCACAAGCGTTTTTCGAACGAAGGTAACATACGAATATAGATCTGCGATTAAAAATGGTGTATTTTCTCGAAGCTCGAGTATCGTAAAAATTGTCGGCAAAGATAGCAAGAAGGTGTTTGAAAACAAACAGCATCAGTAGTAGAATTTTAATATAGTCTTTAAAATTATTAAGAATATTGGAGGAAGTATAACAATTGAATTAAACAAAACCTATTGCAATGAGAATTTGCCGTCTAATTGCGTTTAGAATTGTGTTGAAACTGTATCCATAATGTTCGTAGTTAGTAAGTTTTCACCGCTCACTGTTCTAGGCTCATCCAGCGTAAAATATGATGCGCTGCTTTTAATCCTATTGACTAAATCCTTCAAGAGCATTGGAACAAGTTCATTATAATAATATGCACTTACGCTATATTTGATAAGATTTAATTTTTCATAAAGAGATATAAATTCCCTGAAAAGGTAGAACTAATTTCCAGCGGTAAATATCTAAGTAGTTTAAGCAGTGTGGAAATTTAAGCTGCTCTTAGCCCGGCCTGTGCCGTAAAATCCTTCATTCATCACAGCACCCGTGAATCCTTTGCCCGGTCCAAGCGTTCGGGGCGAGAGTGGCTAACAGCAGGGTATGGGCTAATTCGCAGCAGTGTGAAATGGATCGAGTCATTCCGCTCAAAGCGCCCGCTAATACGCCGTCCGTTGCACAGCCCCGTAATTATATTTGCATACGACCTGCAGGCTACACGCACACCACCAAAACAGACGAAAGGTGAAGTCCATTGCGTTTAGAGTGGAAACGCCGCAATCAATGGCGGCCGGAATCTCTGCCGACATCTAGCCAGCAACACCGAGCCCAAAATTGAGTGAAGCCAAACGTTTCGGGAAATCGAATTTGAAAGAGAAGTCTAAACGCTAGCTTACAATTCCCTCTTGCAACCCTAAAATAACGTACATTTTTAAAACGGTTTGAGCGATTTAAGCTGATGGAAGTAGGAAAAACAGTGTTAGTCGTTAAAAATTACGTGAAACCATTAAGCTTAGTTATTGTTTTCATTTGTTCCTTTATCGTAGGAAAATAAAAACGGTGTAATTTCAAAGTGCGAACAGCTGTATTTACAGTGATGTAGTCTTGTTGTAGCACCCTTAGATTAGTGGTCTATACCCGAAATATATCTCTAGGTCAGTATATACTAATAATTACATTTAAAAGTCCATTAGTATTTCTTGCCGTTAATGTGAACAATCGTTTGATATTTTTTAAATAATAGCAGTGAATATCATTAATAAACTGTTTGATTTTTAAAGATCTCAGTGTTTATCGATAAATTACATATAAAGGGTTAAAGAGTGTAAGTTTAATGCTTATCTTATTTTTAAATGAATATTTTCATTAAAAATGCATGTAAGCAATGAAAAACTGTCATTACGTGTAAATGCACAGACTTCAATAAAAAATTACAAAACGCATACACTTCTTTGTAAATATAACTTAATCAAATGCTCAGCAAATATTTATCCAAACTATCGGTATCGGATCCGGCATTTTATAGTCGTTTGAATGTTTACGACCGGCTATTTCATTTTTATATTTTATGACTGTGGAATGGTTAAAATGTATGACATGAATTAATTGTATGTTATAAATATTCGTGTTACACTGATGGTTCTTCCGATAAAGTGCACGAGTAACTTTTTTACACTTTTTGGACATAAATATTTATAATATTCATCATGCTATGCTGGTGCATCCATCTTACAATAAGTATTCGATATGCAAATTAATTAAATATGATTCTGGAAACTTTTTGCTGCACAACTTATTTTAAATTAAAAACACATACAGCCTATTTGATTTCTTACTGATTTTATTATATTTTACTTAAACGGATTTGCTCTAGACTCTAATTAGCCAAAATGATTGGATTATGATTTGATTTCCACTCTTTTTCTGTGTACATTATTATAAATTAATGAGAAATGCTTTAATCTGACTAATCTACTCCTGCAGGTAGATTACCTGTAGGTATTACCTTTGCTATCCGTCCACTCACAGAGATATACTCAATGCATTAGATATTTATTCATTTGAACCTTTTAATTGCAGCATGCCTTCAATCTTTTAAAATAGTTGACGAAACTGACAATTACTTAAGAAAATAATGTTTATAAGATACAACTTTTAAATTACTGAAGAAGAAATTAAGCCTGTACAAAGATTATTGAAGTATACATTTGTATTAATTAAACTTTCGCCGAGAAAATATTTTTCCCTTGCCTTTCATCTCGTAGAACTTACTAGCGAATAATAAAATCTTTTTTCGTGTTTATTTGCCATCCCTTGCCGTGTGGGTGTCATAATAGCGGCTGCATTCCTGCTCATTACATTTGCATAATGCGACGCGTGGCTTCCTTCGTGAAGATGCCCTCATAATAAACACACACTTACTTTGCCGCCTCCATCGATAACATCGGGAATCGGAGGTGTGATTGTGTAAAGCAATCGTATTCATTTGACAGTTCAAAACGTACGGTATGGTCTGTCAAATGGCAAGGAACAAAGGGTTTGACAGATCATATCGTACGTTTTGAACTGTCAAATGAATACGATTGCTTTACACAATTCCACCTCTGATTTCGATTGACGGTCAACGATGTTGGGGTCAGAATCATGTTGCATTGTGACTATTAAGGAACTATTTTTATGTATATACGTATGATACAAAGAGGTTGGAAATTTGGCTTTTACTTACCACCTTGATAAAGCAGTGATGTCGATAGTATAGTACCTTAGTGTAATATAGTCCCCCTAGCCGATTTCGACCACGGTGGCCATTCACAACGACTAACCGACTGCGCGGGACATATTATAGTGCACAATTGCGCAAATACAGGTGCACTCTCTCTATTCCTTTCACTCTCATAGCCCGATGGGACAGCAATCTGACACGATCGGAGAGAGATCAGGCGCAGGACCAACGGCTTTACGTGCTTTCCGAGGCACGGGGGTGAAACAACGCCAACTTCCAAACCCCGGGTTACCCTAAAAATTTCTGAACAAAAAAACTCAGGTATATATTTTTAGCCCGACCCGGGGATCGAACCCTGGACCTCTGGCGCAGCCGTCGCTTTAAAGTGCGACCCTCCTACTGCTGCGCCACCGAGGCAGTAATAAACACGCAATGTTATCGATCATGCGGACGACGGTAAATAAAACTAAAGCTGTATCTACTTACAGCAAAGTTACCAAGTTAAAGGGTATTCTCCAACTGATTGTTGGGCTAAATCAAGAGAAGTTTGGCAAAATTGTCATTGTTCTGAAATTATGAATGCTCCAATCCTGAACTAGGATTGTGTGAAGTCCCACAAGTGGAATCGTTCATTTCCAAATTGTGCGCTTGGGAGAAAACTTTTCTATTGGATTTGTTCGGTAATTTGATTGGACGAATGAAATTAAAATATCTCCGAAAGACATAGCCCTACAGGAACGTATTCCGGTATTAATTAGTTTATAACAAAGAAATGCGTTTAAAAGTGTCATCTCGAAGCAAATATGTTTTCAAGTGGTCGGCAATGTACTTAATAAACAACGCGTTTTCTTTGAACTTTTTGTTTAATCACAACAATTTACACTTGTTTCATTTTTATTGCTACTTTTCATATTAAGTTTTCATTAAGCTTATTGCGTTTGATATGCAAATATCCTCGTTAATAATGTCTCTGTCGAGTGGCTTATTTATTCTCATATTCAAAGAACTGCGAGTAAAAAGTGGCTGCTCTGCGTGTGACGTTGGAATTGCAACCGGGCAGAATGTACACGTTTCTCGCTGCAGAGAGCTGCATAAGAAAAGTCGCTTTTATATTTTCTAGACAAGCGGCTGGCTATGAATTCACAGAGAATTTTAAGGGAGCTCCACTTGGATTGTATTAACTTTTAGCGTCACCCCCGAGATGTATTGTCGGATGTGTGTTTTAGTATGAAACGCTCGGGACTATCACGCAAACTCGTATCGCAATGTATTATTTGAGTTTAGAGAACATATGTACAGAACGGCGGCATACAAAGTAGTTCTCTCATACATAACTAACTAGCTCCTTCTTTAAAGTAGTCAACGGTCTCCATGGTTAAGTTTCTTTATTGGTTTAGAAGCGAAATTACTATTGACTTGAGATGAAGGTTACTTAGTATTTTTTAATCTTGACTTAGAGCTCGGGGAGCATTGGATTATTACCGAGAGATGACGGGAAATATAAATCTGTACGTGAAATAAAGGATGTAGGTACAACTGGTCAAGCCTAAAATATGTGTCGATTCGGACGCTTATTCGATAATTAATATTGACTACCTAAACGTTTCTAGTAGTGCAGAAGATTAAAACAAGTTTTAAAAAATTTATTATTTAAAAGCAGGTTAATTTTAAAAAGTATTCTCACCGAATTCTAAAAATAATAGGAGTGCAAAGAGTTTCTTTAAAAAAAGAACTAAAACACTATCGAAATCGCGTACATACTCGTAAATGGTAGTTTATCTATATATCTATTTTTGGATTCGTTTAAAACTGATTAAATTAAAATGTAAACCGTTTACAGCGGCGGCTGCGTAAAGATAAAATATATTTCACAAAATCATTAGATTAGTTCCATAAACCACACAAACTTCTGGTACATTGCCAAATATGTGTTTCCTGATCGTGACATCTCCCGCAAAAAGAACCAAATAATATTGGACACCAAACTGCGAATAGCTCTAAAGGAAATGCTTCCAGAATTGTATTTATTGTTGAAATGGAAAAAAGTCCTTTGGCCAGAGCCACAAGAATATCCTTCTTTAAGGTATGAAATCATATTATTCAAAAAGCAATGTCAGCATTCACTTTAAAGATATTTATTAAAATCATACTAGTATTAGTACTCCTATCCTCCTTCTATTACTATTTTAAGTTTCGGGAATGTGGTCAGCGTAATTACAAAAAATATTCTATATTTGCTTTTTTTATTTACCATATAGTGAAATGTTTTTACACAGGTAAATAATAGGGGACACAACAAGATCTTACAAGGATATCTCTACTCGTATTATGGATAAAAATTCAATAACATATTATAATCATATTGTATTTCCATACCCCTTGTTTATCGTAAACATGGGTAGTATAACAAGACAATTGAGCGTCTTCTGGCTATTTAGCTCGAGGAAGTTAGTCGTCGGTTTGCTGGAGATATTATTTTTGCATTATTGGACGCGAACATTATTTTCTCATTAGCCACTGACGGGTTAGTTCGGTGCGATGTTAGATAGACTCATTTGTCAGATACGGACGCAAGCGCTCTGTGTAGGAATTCTAATTAAACTTACACAACATTTAGTCGAACTTACATAGTGCGGAGCGATGAGCTCGTGAACTTTGACCGGGTTATTTCATGTGTAGACTTACTAGGTAATAGGATCCAGCTCAGTAGCATTTATTAATGCTGCGATACTGTTCCAAGTTAATTGGCTTCTGTGTACCGTTTAATTTGTATCTAAATTACCTGTGTGTGCTTCAATTATGCACGTAGGATGTTTCTTCGAAAAATTAAGATATCCGGTAAATGTTAGAAACTTATTTGTTTAATTTGGTATTCGGTTTATTTTGAGCAAGATAATTGTAACTTTGACAGCCGTGATAGCAAATGATTGTTGGTAAACAAAGACGTTAGGGTTTTAAACAGTTGCGTGTTAAATTACCTGTACAGTAACGTTCCAGAGAACTTACGTTACGATAAATATTGTAATTGACATGTTATAAATATTACTGTGATAAAAATTTCGATCTCGCACCGGCCACCATGCAACTGCAGTAATACTCAAACCCAAACATTATTAACTTCTGTCAGTTTGAGTTCGAGCTGTAGCATAGCGCGGATTAATAGCAAACACCACTAGAGACGGATTAAGCATTGCATTCGGTGTTATCGATGACTTTAATGGTTATTAAGTATATCTATTTACTTAATTCAAGTCGGTTTAATAATACAGTCTTTTTGGTGAAGTTCGATGAATATTGTGTGATCACTTGTAAAACTCTTCAATAGATTAGATGATTAAAGGAAGTTCGAGACGCGTAGACGTCTTATCTCACCATTTTGTCTTGCTTACAAAGCCCATAATAATATTAATCAATATTTCTTGGTATAACCGTTCCTGGAGCCTGTTTACTCTAGTAGTTTGTAGAATTCTAGTTTTTTGGCAATTCTGGTTGTTAGAAATCTAAAGCAGAACTGAGCAAAAAAGAATAAAGAAGTCTTAAACATGGTAAAAAAAAATGTTGGAAAACTTGATACGACACATCAGTTTCATCAGAACTATAATTGAGGGAAGAAAAGAAGGAAGAGGGTAATACCAAGAACTAAAAGAAGGTATATGCATCAAATACAGCAAAATATGAATGTTGCGTCGTGTCAAGAGGTCAAGAAAATCCCCCTACACCCCCAGGAATATCTTCAGGTCCTGTATCTGGGGGCACGGCAGTGCCCCCACCAAGTCGAGCAAAAAAGCGTCACGGCCGTACCATCCTTTTCTCGAAGCAATTCAGACCATTTTCGACCCCCTGTAACTTCGTTGTGGATAAAACTAGAAGACTGAAATTTTTAGTAACCATGCAAGCATTGTAAAGACACGGTATATTTAAAATTTCATTCAATTTGAACCAGTATTTTAAGAATTATAACGGGTCAAATTTCTTAATTTTGTCACTCACTCGCACTTAATAATTGAAATTGAAATTGAAAATTGGCGATGGCCAAGTCTCAATATATTTATATAAAACATTAAAGAAGTTTAATATTGATATGCGTCACTATAAGATGCTGTTCATTATGACGTAACAACTTAATGCTTCGAGTACGGAGATTCCAGACACAATTGATTTTCAATTGTTATGGACCACGATCGTGGTCTTAGAGACTGGACGTATGAAGACAGAAAGTCGCTTAAGTAGAGACTGAATAAATTAATAACCGACTTGGTATTACATGGATCTCACAACTTTTTACCGCAGAACAACTGAGTTGCGAGACTTGGTTTTTTTGACAAGTATTGTTTTTGATGGGATTTATGTTTTTCGCTTTGTAAGTATTGCCTGCTGTTGAGGGCTTCAGCGGGCTTTGGAGTTTCTATTAGGCGCTTGAACACCTGCGGCATTTGAAGTTGAAGTATATAGAGCAGGATTAAGGTCGAAGCCCACTAATCAACCCGTCTCGGTGACAGCACCATATCAACTCGAGGCGTTCAGAATTCTTAGTCTTTGTATGAAACTCGAGAACGAGAAAACTGTTATTTGTACTTATACCAAATTTACATACGACTGCTTGGTATGTGACTATACTACGAGTATTTTGTATACAGAATGTAATAAAAAGGTGCAATAGAACTTTAAGTAAACATCCTGCATCTGTAACTCAGTAATCTCAATCCTGGTTTAAGTAAGTTATTCTACTAAGATACTATTAAATAAGCTACTTGGTGAGTTCTGGGTCATTCGCTGGTACGCAGGATCATAATGGTCACTGATCAACCCGTTACCGTGACGGCATCGTATCAACTCGAGGCGTTCAGTATTCTGTGTGTGAAACTCTATACCGACTTCAACGCACATACATCAACTTCGTAACGTCACCACCTCGGATCGAGACCAACTCGGGATCCGCTCACGGTCAGCGGCGCATGCGTTGTAACGCGCTTACCGTACGCCGCCCGCTGGTTTACGACTGTCCGTCCACCCTGTCAAACGGGCTATCATTCACAAGAAGAACCGTCATAAGTTGTACCAAACACGATCCGAGACGAGGCGTTCGCTATCCGGAGCCCATCCCATCCGAGGCGGTGCTGTTCCCTTAACGTATCGTGCTTCTGTATGGTTAACGCCTGGTTGGTACTATTCACGTGCCGGTTAGGTAGATTTGCTTCAATCTTGATAATCATCTATCATTTTAAGCAGCTTTATCCTATCTAAAATCTATCTTGTACTGTCCTCTTCTTAATAATATCGTGAATGTTGTAAAATTCACAATATTGATATAGCACACCCCTATCAAACGCGCCTTAGCGGTCGAACGGAATAGAGATAAACACATTCATACTGTTAGATATTTTTAGCAATGCCCGGTGTTATCATTCACTCTCGCTTCATTGGACGGGTCCTCATTATTTCCCTCCTCCATCAACCACACAGGAATCGCCATGAATGTTCAACATTTGCAAATAAACACCCGCATAATATTGCTCTTTCGGTATCCAAATTCACAATTAAATGCCGCTGCTTTTCATTGACGTTACACTCATTAATAAATCAAGCATTCCTTTTAAACGGGTACTGAATTCAGATGAATAGAATTTTCTCGTAAAACTATTTTTATTATGGATTGAAATGCCCATTAGTACACCCATAACGATCTCTCTGCATGATGTAAAGGTATAACTGGGAGAAAATGCTATTATTGTGCAATAAAGTTTTTAAATAAATAAATTAGTGGTATATCAAAACGAGGAAATTCGTGAAAAATGAAGTCGAATCTGCTTTTAAAATTTTGACAATTCCTAACCGATATTAAATAGACCAATATAGACCAATAACCTTGTTTTAGTTTTTCATATTTTTTACTACCATACTCGTACATTACTATTTTCTCTGGAATACAAAATAAAAAAATCACACCGTAATTGGGTTTTGAATTTCGTTCGCCGCTATTCTCATTCTAATATGTATGTTGATAATGTATTTAGGATAAAATCGAATTTCGTTTTCCCGTTAAAATTTGTTCCATGAATAAAGCAGCGCGTCTCGGGGGACAGTCATCGTTTTGGGTCCTAAATTGGATCGAGTTTTCTCAATCGCGATAGTCAGAGTCTGCCTCAATCGCGGAATGGCGATCCACTCTGCGGTGGAAACGAAACCGTACCAATGTTAGTACCAAAAAGCAGTGGCAATAAATTACGAATAGACTTTAGTCGCGATTGATGATTGCAAAAGTTTTTTCTCTGTATGCAATCCGTATGAATGGAAATGAAGCTTTTTTTTTCTGCGATCAGATACACGATATACTATACATACACAATCAAATGTAACGCTACCTGCGCGAGGCTGCGTCAGAATCGCTTGGAATAAGTTAAGTACAGACCTTGGACATAAGTTTACTTCTGTTTAAAATGATAATTTTGCATGTGTCACTAAAATTCTAGAATTATGTACTAGTACAATGTACGTAACATGACATGCATACTGATTTATGACTGATATTGGCTAATACTTTACGTTTTTAGACGTTATGACGTGAGCTGTCTTGTTTTTTCAAATTTTCACCATGATGAAGTAATTGATGACGCATGGTCATCACCACCTAAAAAAACAGCTTAATAATCATCAAAGACATCTATATAGATGTAATAAATAACCTTTGATTTAGTGCTATTTTAGCAAGAAATAAATAAATATTGGACACCAATCACATACATAGCTCCAATCCCAAGCTTAGTAGCCAAAGCACTTGTGTTACAGAAATCAGAAACAACGGTGGTACCACAACACCCAGACCCGAGACAATATAGAAAAGATCGTTTTCAACATTGACCCGACCGGGAATCGAACCCGGAACCTCACGAGATGGCGACGCTTGGAACCAGCGTGCTAGCCACTTGATCACGGAGGTCGTCAAGCAAAGACTCGTTGACTTCATAAGTGTGTTTGTTAATGTACGTATTTATATGTATCAAACACAAGATAAACGCATAACAATAAATCGTCTACGGGAAGGAAGTTTGGGTACGAAGGGTCTTTGTTTGCTATTGTTGATAGTATTTTGTTTTTGTGATATAATCAGGTGCCTAAGGACCGATTGTTCAATAGTCAGATAAAACTTATCAGACTAATAAATTATAAAGCGACAGATTTAAAAAAAAATGACAGTTACCTATGATTGCTGACAATTAGGTGACGTTTTCAAATTGCTATATTGTATTTTGTTTGACGAATATTTCTTATCTGACTATTGAACAATTGGGCCTTAGTTATATTATTTCTGAGTCACAAAGCAGTTAAATATAAGAGCTTCTGCAATAATTCGTAGTACGTACTGTACTATCATAAAGTGGTAAAATGAGTCTTCCCCCTCCCCCCCCATCTAACTTTTAAACTGAGCGAGTGTAATTTAAAAAAAAAACATGACGTAGATCCTGACATGGACTTTCAACGAAAATTGGGTTGAACGAGTACAAACTAGTAGTTTTTGAGATAGAGCACATTTTCAACAGCCCAACCATAACTTGATTATTCATACAAATACATATGAAAAACAAAGTTATATTTGCTGTTAACAAAATATTGTGGTATTCAATTAATGTTGGCACGGAACCCTAAGTGTGTGAGTTTGACTCGCACTTGGCCGGTTTTTTTCTTCTACAGACCTAAGTGTCTGTAGAAGAAAAAAACCGGCCAAGTGCGAGTGCAAGTGCACCTATCTTATCACTTTTTGTTGAGATAAATATCTGTAGGTACACTTATTTAATTATTTATTTATACTTTATTGCACAATAATAAAATTTTGTACAAAAAGTGGACTTAAAGCTATATGGCGTTTTCTACCAGTCATGTCTTTGGGCTAAGCAGAAATGATACACTCATATTGATAATACTGAAAGTTTGTCTGTTTGTTTGAAAGTTCAAAGAGACTGACTAAACTACTGGTCGATTTGAAAATATTTTTTGTGTTAAACAGCGGTTAGTATGTTAAAGGCCTATGATCATCAATAACTCTACAGAGTATATGTAGTCAGGTTGACCTGGGAATCTAAAATGCTTAAACTCAGAGATATAACAATCCAGAGTTCGAATCTCTAATTCATTTATAACAAAATCATTAATTTGTTGTAGCAAATGACGATTTCAAGTTCTATTACTGCAACATAAACAATGGTTTGAGACACATTTGTTTGCAATACATTTCTTGTTCAATGTATTTTTCATAATTATAAATTGAATCCATTTATAAACAAATAATTATTTACCCTTAAAAAAACTAAAAACCCTAATTAAAAATACTTTAATTTTTTGCTTCTATTACAGACCACACCTGCAAAGCTGATTAATCAAGAAACAATTTATAAAATCACGTTACAACCACAGACCGCTATGCTATTGGAGTGTGCGCGGAACCGCTAGTGACTTATATTTAGGTACGTCATGATCAGGCAAGAGCCTCCTCACATCGTCATACTTTATGTCACCTACAATTAGTATCAGGGTAATTAGCAATCTTGCCAAAGGGTACATGAACACAGACGCCTCAATTAGGCAATCAATAGATTCGCTTTGAGCGGGAGATGAGATGGATTGCCGCATGATAGGCAACAAAAGCTAGACGTGTTTTGGCTTACTTAACATCACCTAAATACGTAGCTTAGGCAATGGTCTCCTCTAAAATCCTCCATCGTCGATAAGCCGATAAATAATCTAATAATAATTAAATTTGATATTTCGTTATAACTTTCTCGTTATTCATCATAATTATTTAGTTTGATCATTAATCGATGTAAACTCATTCAACTTAAAGTGAACACATATCCAAACAACTGTAAATTTTCCGCTACATAAACAATAGTTTCGCTTCGTAAACCAAAACGAAAAAGCTCCTATATTGGAGCCATTAAAACATTAAAGTTAAGAACACATACAAGTATAACGGCTTTCGTTCAGACAGACTGATTCTATTGTCACATAGCATAGCATTTTCAATTCATATTGATAGCTATGCTGGTTTCTTTAGCGTTCTTTCAGCTGTTGAATAAAAAAGCTGTTACAAATTGCCTGTAAAATAACAGGTTCATTAAACATTCGTTTCACTCAGCCGTGCTCAACTACAAATAGGAAGGGGAAATTTATACGTTAAGTGGAGGAAAGGGAAACAGGAGCAGAGTGCATTCGGGAAATCCAGAAAAAGAAAACCGCTGGGGACCCGTTTTGCTTCATGCACTACGTAGGCACGTGTGCCTTCGAATACTAACGAAAGCCGTATGATACCGCGTAGCGTACACACAGTTGCTAGGATATTCGCAAATATGGAGCGTGGAATCTTTTTATGAAACTGGAATCTTTTTTGTTGCCCGATAAAAGACGTTTCACAATTGTGTTTCAATTGACTATATTCACATCGAACGCTAAATAAAAATCTTAAATATTAGTCGCTTCAAAGATATTGTATATTCTGGATCACCTGTGTAGTTTGGAAATGTTCACGCTTTTGTACTCTTCATTTAACACAACTTTGTTTTAGGTAAGTAAATGCGAAATCACGGAGGTTCGTTAAAGAAAATAAACGTTTAAACTTGTCTCGAAAACAATATTATTCTGAATTGTTTCAATACCTATTCAGACACCATTTGGTTGAATTCGTTTGAAAGCTTAATATTCGTATATTGGAACCGATCATATCTACAGCTAGAAATAAAAAGTTCCAATACTAAAAATCACCAATAATAACAGTAAAAGAAGTCGCATCTTATCTAGATGGCGTATTTGGAAGATATCCAACCCATTTACCACAACGCGACAGAAACGACACTCTAGAGACGAAATCAAATGACGTGAAAGTTATATTTCTGCATAATGTTTCATTGCATTGCAGGCAACGATACACAACATCCTAATAAAGCAACGTTCATGAGTAGCAAATAAATGGTGCTAGTAATAAACTTAAAAGAAAAGTGGGAGTGAAAGCTTACGTGACAGATACTCAGGGATGCTGTGCTTCCTCGAAGGCGACTCAGTACTTAGCGAATAGACTCTTTTTCTAAGAACGCGTTGGCGAGAAAGTTGAAGAGATAAAGAACCGATGCAACCCTATCACCCTTACAGATAATTAATTACGAATTCCCGTCTTTGTCATATAGATAGAGGGATGTTTGATTCCGGATTCATATACACGATTATTGAAGCACTCGCGTCAAGATGGCGTGTAATATTAATTGATTTATGTCCCATTTTCCAATGAAAATGAGTATACAAAAAGATAACTGAATTTTGTGAGCACACGTTAATCTTTCGCGCGATTCACACGCCATATTTAAGTGATTGATTCAAGAACAGAGCCTTAATCTGCTTCAAAATCTTTATTTTAAACTTGCTCGTACCAGAAACATACCTATTTGTGCAATAATTATTCAAGTAGTTGAAATGACAAATAAAATTTTGTCGATATCTGATCTTATTGTACTGAGCAGAATGTTTGTGAATATTGTCTCCGATAAAGTAAGAAAACTTGTATAGTACGTTCTCGGTTCTATGCGCCGATGTTCTGAGCGGAAAACAAAGTTGAAAGTTGAACAAAATTGGAACAGCGGTCGCCGCTTCGATTCAACATTGCTGACCACACACAACCGAATAGCTAATTCTGTAGTTAAACAGCGAACCATCTGGTATTTTTTTTGTCACACAACGACGACGATTATAATAACGATTGTATTTATTTTTACATTGGTTTTACACATAGATACTGACGACTTTGTACGTCTTTTGAGTTCATACGATACATGTAAGGATGACAGCAAAAACACATATCACAGCAAAACTTAAAATTGCACAATATTTTGCTTTAGAGGCTCTACATGCCTGCATAATCAAAATCAGAAGCCGTTTTTTAGCAGCCCTCATAACAAAATGAACCAACCAACATATCTGGTAACGTTCTAATGTTTTATTTACGCTAAGGCTCGGCGATAATTTATCATTAGCTCAAAGCGACGATAAGGGTGGCGGTAGCGCGAGATAAAGGGATGTTGTAGGTGAGGGCAACAGCACGTCAATCTAAACACAGCAGTATCTTGTACAGTTGACATAAGGGTAACAAAAACAAAACAACAAAAATGTAAAGCCTGATGTTGTAACTTTACCATTTGTCCAGGATTAAAGCGCCGCCAAACAACGACAAAAATTCTAATTGTTTATCGCGAGGTGGCAAAAAGTATTCGGATGCTTTAAATTCATAACAATGACTTTGTATCTGTTCTTGTGATATAATAAACAGGCATTTTCACGTGCCTGGCTTTGTCCGGTTGAATTCGGTTTAAAACAGGAAACTGAATCACAGAGATATCGGATAGAATGCATACTTCCGGGAAAAAACACGAGTATACAGTAGTTTATATCAATTAAATTGTTTTCAAAAGAGACCCCTATCATTTGCTTTTGTGGTGCACTTTTATATCGTTTCGTTACTATTAATAGAAAAAAAAATTAGTTACTCATGTATTACCGAATTTAAAAAATATTTATCAATATAACGAAAGTGTGTTTGTATATTCGTGTTTATGGTGATTCTAATGTAGTTAATAGCACTTATCTCTATGAACATATCAAGTTAAAATAACTAAATGGTCGATTTATATTGTAAGTAGTAAATGTGCTAGTTCTGTCACAAATAGCACTGTTTCCTGCAAACAATTTTGCGCATTTAAAACACTATTATAGTACCTATACATCTAGTGATGTCGAGCACAAAAGTCCGCGTCGACACCCCGGGATTACCCCTCGCGAGACGTTCGGATAACCCTCGTCTTAAGTTTTCCGCAGTGACAATGAGAATGCATAGTTTCGGTAGTGTTTGTCGCGAGTGTTTTGTTTTATTTTGCATAAAATGGGACACTGTCTATCGTTGAGTGTATTGCTTTGTTGACCGTAAATTCCATTCGTAAAGTTCATTTCAGGTGTGAAAAGGTTTAAACAGATTTTATTTAGCATCAATGCAGTCGCGCGTTAACATCGATGTAGAAGCGTGACTGCATCGATGCTAACGCGCGTTAGTATCGATTCAGCCGCGCGTTTTGCAAACGCGCTTCAATATTGCGAATTCGCGACTCACACAATGAACAGGTTTTATTTAGCATCGATGCAGAAGCGCGACTGCATCAATACTAACGCGCTTTAGTATCGATGTAGTCGCCAAAATTCAGTGCATAATTCATCAATCTCCAGATTCTGCATCGCTACTAAAAGTCGCAGGTCTTAGGTCAATCACAAATTAGTTTAAGGGAAATAGATGTACAATTTAGACGGTCTTACTATAAGAGATCTCTTCCATACTAACTTCATACCACCTTCATACCGATATTTGATTTTAAGTAACAAAAAATTGGAACGCATTCAACATTTACTGAGTGAATTAAATCAAATGCCTGTATTTGACTTTCAAATCGATATAATACAATAAAATGCACAGTTCCAACTCGTCCGAAATATTCATTTAAGCTCAACCGCAGACTGGCTTCATAGTTTCATGCAAAGGTACGGCGCGACGGTAAAATGTATCATTAGGAAAAGCGATTTATAAGAGAGCCGCGGGACAAAGGCAGTGCTGCGGAGCCCCGGGATCACAAGTCCCGGCGAGACGTTACACTAACACCCTCTTTGACGTAGAAAATGACGTTGAAAAATTAATATTACTTATCAATTTTCATGTATTATACCTGTAGCATCTACTATCATCAGCTAATAAACGGTGGTATGTAAAGCAATAATAGTTTTTACAAAACTCCACTGAGATCAGTTTTTCGTTTATCTTCTCGACCTAAACTTATTTGTGTGTGTGTGTATGTGTGTGTGTGTGTGTTTGCGTGTCTGCGTATATGTGTGTGTGTGTTTATCAAACTCATGCTATCGCTTTGTTCAGAATACATCTCTATAATATTATCTTACGAAATGTTACATCAACGCCGCTAAGCCTGCTTAGCTCACCTGTAATTTCGATAAATACAGCGTTAATCGAGGCCCACGTCTACGTAAACATGCCCCAAGAGTCCCGCACAAAAGATCCCAGTTGCACCCCGGGATTACATCCCGCGCCAACATTCACCGACATTCGCGTCAGACAAAAATGAGTAAGCCCCTGAAAGAAATATTCCGACCGTCCCGGGTAATTTAACGCTTTCAAGGATTATATTTATTAAGCGGGCGAATTTTGTTAAGTGTTAATTAAAGCGGGATCAACGCTCCTTGGGCAGTTTACCTGTTTATTTGTACCGCTATTGCTTTTATTTTTCGCGTAACGGCTTGCAAGTGAATAATGAATGATTAACAGTTTACGAGTGAGACACAATAAAAAATACAAAGGCATTTTTGCACTAACGGCTATGTGATAACGATGATGCTAAAATACTGGTGTGCGAAATAGATATAATAATATCTCTTACCCGGCTGTAATATGTACGCGAGAAAAAAACGAATCAGTGATAATATTACTATTATTACAGTAGGATGTTTGTTATCATAAGTGCATAATACTTACGGCCTCTTTCACAATATCTAAGTAACTTTTGGTAAGCGTCATCTGCCAGATAAGTTCTAAATTTAAATAAGGTTAGTTTTCATTTCAATTATAAAACGGACCAATATTTCATATCGAGTATAATAATTGAGTTTTAATTCGTATTTAAAGGTAATAATGTCCTGAATTCTGGTTGTACCCCTGAAAGAATCCAATTAGCGTGTAAGCATACCGCGTTAAATCCTATGACAAAGGATAATGTTATTCACCGGTAGAATAGTTCGGCCGCAGAAAAGGAACATAAACAAATACCTATTTATTGGACTGATTGTAGTACAGTCGCGTGGAAATCGCTAATGGGGTTATGGAAGCTTCTCTATTTATTTATATTCCAACACTTCAAACGACCAGTATTTATTCCAACATACCTACTTAATTAGACATAAGTTTGGCATAAGTCATAGAGTAGGGTGACAAGAAAATAACAGAATTCATTGGGTAACGGTTAATTCATTGAACGAAAATCTATTAAGCACTACTGTGACCAAAATCTAAGTGTGCAATAAAATATTTCTATCTATCTTTATATGGAGCTATTATTGGTAATATTATTAAAGGTGTTATACGAAGGCTAAATTACGTTGGTCATTTTAAAATAAAGTGGTTTCCATTCATACAATGTGTTAATTAATTACAAAGTGATTTTTTTTTGGAATGTCATTTATAGTGGCCGATGTCTTTTTTGCATTTATTGGGTATACTACGCTGATGTATTGGGCAAATTAAAAGTTGAAAAACTCTGGCTGTAAAACAGGACGGCAAACAAAGCGAACTGTTTTAACTTTACTAAAATGTGGTATACCTAATCTCCGTTCGGATCTCGCACGAGTGCCCTAACGTTTGTTTTCTTGGCTTCTAAAACAAGCGTTTTTCGAACGAAAGTACCTAACATACGAATATAGATCTTCGTTTAAAAATGGTATATTTTCTCGAAACTCGAGTATCTAAAAATTGTCGGCAAAGATAGCAAGAAGGTGTTTGAAAACAAACAGCATCAGTAGTAGAATATTAACATAGTCTATAAAATTATTAGAACTATTGGAGGAAGTATTACAATTGAATTAACAAAACCTATTGCAATGAGAATTTGCCGTCTACTTGCGTTTAGAATTGTGTTGAAACTGTATCTATACAATGTTCGTAGTTTGTAGGTAAGTTTTCACCGCTCACTGCTCCAGGCTCATCCAGCGTAAAATATGATTGGCTGCTTTTAATTCTATTGAGTAAATCCTTTTAAAGAACATTGGAACAAGTTCTTTATAATAATATGAACCTACGGTACGCTATATTCGATAAGACGATTTAATTTTTCCTTAAGAGAAATAAATTCCCTGAATAGGTAGAACTAATTTCCAGCGGTAGATATCTAAGTAGTTTAAGCAGTGTGGAAATTTAAGCTGCACTTAGCCCGGCCTGTACCGTAAAATCCTTCATTCATCACAGCTCCCGTGAATCCTTTGCCCGGTCCAGGCGTTCGGGGCGAGAGTGGCTAACAGCAGGGTACGGGCTAATTCGCAGCAGTGTGAAATGGACCGAGTCATTTCCACAAAGCGCCCGCTAATGCGCCGTCCGTTGCACAGCCCCGCAATTATATTTGCATACGACCTGCAGTCTACACGCACACCACCAAAACGGACGAAAGGTGAAGTCCATTGCGTTTGGAGTGGAAACGCCGCAATCAATGGCGGCCGGAATCTCTGCCGACATCTAGCCAGCAACACCGAGCGCAAAATTGAGCGAAACCAAACGATTCGAAAAATCGAATTTTAAGAAGAAGTCTAAACGATAGCTTACAATTCCCTCTTGCAACCCTAAATTTACGTACATTTTTTAAAACGGTTTGAGGGATTTAAGCTGATGAGAGTAGGAAAAACAGTGTAAGTCGTTAAAAATTACGTGAAACCATTAAGCTTAGTTATTGTTTTCATTTGTTCGTTTATCGTAGGAAAATAAAAACGGTGTAATTTAACGATATATACATTTCAAAGTGCGAACAGCTGTATTAACAGCGATGTAGTCTTGTTGTAGCACCCTTAGATTAGTGGTATATACCCGAAATATATCTCTAGGTCAGTATATACTAATAATTACATTTTAAAGTCCATTTTTGTTGCTTATGCTGCTATCTTATGCTTATCTTATTTTTAAATGAATACTTTCATTAAAAATGCATGGAAGCAAAGAAAAACTGTCATTACTTGTAAATGCACAGACTTCAATAAAAAAATACAAAACGCATACACTTCTTTGTAAATATAACTTAATCAAATGCTCAGCAAATATTTATCCAAACTATCGGTATCGGATCCGGTATTTTATAGCCGTTTGAATGTTTACGACCGGCTATTTCATTTTTATATTTTATGACTGTGGAATGGTTAAAATGTATGACATGAATTAATTGTATGTTATAAATATTCGTGTTGCACTGATGGTTCTTCCGATAAAGTGCACGAGTAACTTTTTTACACTTTTTGGACATAAATATTTATAATTTTCATCATGCTATGCTGGTGCATCTATCTTACAATAAGTATTCGATATGCAAAATAATTAAATATGATTCTGAAAACTTTTTGCTGCACAACTATTTAAAATTAAAATCGCATACAGGCCATTTGATTTCTAACTGGATTTATTATATTTAACTTAAACGGATTTGCTCTAGACTCTGATAAGCCAAGATGATTGGATTATGAATTGATTTCCACTCTTTTCATGTGTACATTATAATAAATTAATGAGAAATGCTTTAATCTACTCCTGCAGGTAGATTACCTGTAGGTATTACCTTTGCTATCCGTCCTCGTACTCACAAAGATGTACTCAATGCATTAGATATTTAGTCATTTGAACCTTTTAATTGCTGTACTTAAATCTTTTAAAATAGTTGACAAAATTTACAACTACTTAAGAAAATAATGTTTCTAAGACTAAAATTCCTAAAGAAGAAATTAAGCCTGTACAAAGATTCTTGAAGTATACATTTGTATTAATTAAACTTTCGTCGAGAAAATATTTTACTAGCGAATATTAAAATCTTTTTTTGTGTTTATTTGCCATCCCTTGCCGTGTGGGTGTCATAATAGCGGCTGCATTCCTGCTCATTACATTTGCATAATGCGACGCGTGGCTTCCTTCGTGAAGATGCTTTCATAATAAACACACACTTACTTTGCCGCCTCCATCGATAACGCTGGGATGGGAATCGGATTTCGATTGACGGTCAACGATGTTGGTGTCAGAATCATGTTGCATTGTGACTATTAAGGAACTATTTTTATGTATATACGTATGATACAAAGAGGTTGGAAATTTGGCTTTTACTTACCACCTTGATAAAGCAGTGATGTCGATAGTATAGTACCTTAGTGTAATATGGTCCCCCTCGCCGATTTCGACTACGGTGGCCAGTCACAACGACTAACCGACTGCGCGGGACATATTATAGTGCACAAGTGTGTGCGCAAACACAGGTGCACTCTCTCTATTCCTTTCACTCTCATAGCCCGATGGGACAGCAATCTGACACGACCGGAGAGAGTTCAGGCGCAGGACCAAAGGCTTTACGTGCTTTCCGAGGCACGGGGGTGAAACACCGCCAACTTCGAAACTCCGGGCTACCCTAAGAATTTCTGAACAGAAAAACTCAGGTATATATTTTTGGTCCGACCCAGGAATCGAACCCGGGACCTCTGGCGCAGCCGTCGCTTTAAAGTGCGACCCTCCTACTGCTGCGCCACCGAGGCAGTTATAAACACGCAATGTTATCGATCATGCGGCCGATGGTAAATAAAACTAAAGGTTATCAAGTTAAAGGGTATTCTCCAACTGATTGTTGGGCTTAATCAAGAGAAGTATGGCAAAATTTTGATTGTTCTGAAATTATGAATGCTCCAATCCTGAACTAGGATTGTGTGAAATCCCACAAGTGGAATCGTTCATTTCCAAATTGTGCGCTTGGGAGAAATTGGTTTTGTTCGGTAATTTGATTGGACGAATGAAACTAAAATATCTCCGAAAGACATAGCCCTACAGGAACGTATTCCGGTATGAATTAGTTTATAACAAAGAAATGCGTTTAAAAGTGACATCTCGAAGCAAATATGTTTTAAGTGGTCGGCAAAGTACTAAATAAACAACGTGTTTTCTTCGAACTTTTTGTTTCATCACAACAATTTACACTTGTTTCATTTTTATTGCTACTTTTCATATTAAGTTTTCATTTAGCTCATTGCGTTTGATATTAAAATATCCTCGTTAATAATGTCTCCGTCGAGTGGCTCATTTATTCTCATATTCAAGGAACTGCGAATAAAAAGTGGCTGCTCTGCGTGTGACGTTGGAATTGCAACCGGGCAGAATGTACACGTTTCTCGCTGCAGAGAGCTGCATAAGAAAAGTCGCTTTTATATTTTCTAGACAAGCGGCTGGCTAAGAATTCACAGAGAATTTTAAGGCAGCTCTTCTTGGATTGTATTAACTTTTAGCCTTACCCCCGAGATATATCGTCGGATGTGATGTTTTAGTATAAAACGCCCGGGACTATCACGCAAACTTGTATCGCAATGTAATATTTGCGTTTAGAGAACGTTAGTACAGAACGGACAATGTAGTTATCTCATACATAACTAACTTACTCCTTCTTTAAAGTAGGTAACCGTCTCCATGGTTTAGTTTCTTCATTGGTTTAGAAGCGAAACTACTATTGAGTTGAGATGAAGGTTACTTTGTATTCCCCAATCTTGGCATAGAGTTCGGGTAGCCTTGGATTATTACCAAGAGATGACGGGAAATATAAATCTGTGCGTGAAATAAAGGACGCTAATTCGATAATTAATATTGACTACCTAAACGTTTTTAGTAGTGCAGAAGATTAAAGCAGGTTTTTAAAACTTTACTGCTTAAAAGCAAGTTAATTGTAATGTTTTAAAAAGTATTTGCACCGAATTCTCAAAATAATAGGAGTGCAAAGAGTTTCTTGAAAAATAGAACTAAAACGTTACTGAAAATCGCATACATACTCGTAAATGGTAGTTTATCTATATATCTATTTTTGGATTCGTTTACAAACTGATTAAATTAAAATGTAAACCGTTTACAGCGGCGGCTGCGTAAAGATAAAATATATTTCACAAAATCATTAGATTAGTTCCATAAACCACACAAACTTCTGGCACATTGCCAAATATGTGTTTCCTGATCGTGACATCTCCCGCAAAAAGAACCAAATAATATTGGACACCAAACTGCGAATAGCTCTAAAGGAAAATGCTTCCAGAATTGTATTTATTGTTGAAATGGAAAAAAGTCCTTTGGCCAGAGCCACAAGAATATCCCTATTTAAGGTATGAAATCTTATTATTCAAAAACCGGCCAAGTGCGAGTCGGACTCGCGCACTGAGGGTTCCGTGCCAACTTTAACTGAATTAGGGAATCCATTTACTTCTACTTAGTAAAATACCACAATATTTTGTTGACTACAAATATAACTTTGTTTTTCATAGTGTTTGTATGAAGTACAAAGTTATGTTTGCGGGTGTTGAAAATGTGCTATATCTCAAAAACTACTTGTTCGATCCCGTCCGAAACAATTTTCGTTGAAAGTATTTATTAAGATCTACATCATATATTTTTTTTAAAATTACCACTTGCTTGGTTTAGAAATTAGATGGGGGGGGACGCCCATTTTACCACTTTGGAAGCGTCTAGCTATGAAACGTTTGACTTTAAAAGAAAATGGTTTTAGAAACCTCTATGTCATTTTAAAAGACCTATCTATAGACACCCCACACGTATAGGTTTGACAAAAAAATATATTTTTGGTTTTAGTTTCATGTATGAGAGCCCCCCCTTAACTGTCATTATTTTTTTATTTTTTTATGAGAATCGGTAAGCGGTTAACAAGATACATCTTCCAACCAAATTTCAATTGTGTAATGCTTATAGTTACAGAATAAAATGGGTGTGACATACGGACGGACAGACAGACAGACAGACAGACAGACAGACAGACAGACAGACAGACAGACTTGACGAAACTATAAGGGTTCCGTTTTTTGCCATTTGGCTACGGAACCCTAAAAAGCAATGTCAGCATTCACTCTAAAGATATTTATTAAAAACATACTAGTTTTAGTACTCCTGTCCTCCTTCTATTACTATTTTAAGTTTCGGGAATGTGGTCAGCGTAAGTACAAAAAATATTCTATATTTGCTTTTTTTATTTACCATATAGTGAAATGTTTTTACACAGGTAAATAATCAGGGGACACAACAAGATCTTACAAGAATATCTCTACTCGTATTATGGATAAAAATTCAATAACATATTATAATCATATTGTATTTCCATACCCCTTGTTTGTCGTAAACATGGGTAGTATAACGAAACAATTGAGCGTCTTCTAGCTATTTAGCTCGAGGAAGTTTGTCGTCGGTTTGCCGGAGACATTATTTTTGCATTATTGGACGCAAACATTATTTTCTCATTAGCCACTGACGGGTTAGTTCGGTGCGATGTTAGATAGCCTCATTTGTCAGATACGGACGCAAGCGCTCTGTGTAGGAATTCTTATTAAACTTACACAACATTTAGTCGAACTTACATAGTGCGGAGCGATGAGCCCGTGAACTTTGACCGGGTTATTTCATGTGTAGACTTACTAGGTAATAGGATCCAGCTCAGTAGCATTTATTAATGCTGCGATACTGTTCCAAGTTAATTGGCTTCTGTGTACCGTTTAATGTGTATCTAAATTACCTACGTGTGTGCTTCAATTATGCACGTTGAATGTTTCTTCGTAAAATTAAGGTGTGCGGTATATGTTAGAAGCGTATTTGTTTGATTTGGTATTCGGTTCATTTTCAGGAAGGTGATTGTAACCTGTGACAGCCGCGATAGCAAATGATTTCTGGTAAACAAAGACGTTAGGGTTTTAAACAGTTGCGTGTTAAATTACCTGTACATTAACGTTTCAGAGAACTTACGTTAAGATACATCTTGTAATTAACATGTAGTAAATGTCACTGTGATAAAAAAAAATCAACTGCAGTAATACCCAAACCCAAACATTATTAACTTCTGTCAGTTTGAGTTCGAGCTGTAGCATAGCGCGGATTAATAGCAAACACAATGACATTTAAGTATAAATATAATTGTAGTCAGTTTAATAATAAAAGTTTTTTGTAAAGATTGATAAATTTTTGTGACCACTTGTAAAACTCTTCAATAAATTAGATGATTGGAAAGAAGAAAAAGACGTCATTTCACTATTTTGCCCTATATTTTGATTGCTTACAATGTCCATTATAATATTGATTAATACATTTTTGTTATAACCTCTCCTGCCTCTTTACTGTTAATACGGTAAATCTGGTTGTTAGAATTTTAAAGCAAGATGGCAAAAAATGAAGAAGACTTGAACAGGGTAACTTGGATGGAACACTTGATACGTCACAACATTTTCATTTGTTTCGTTCCAGAACTTTAATCGAGGGAAGAACAGAAGGAAGAGAGAAAGACCAAGAACGAAAAGAAGCTATATGTATCAAATACAGCAAAACAATGAATGTTGCGTCGTATCAAGAGGTCAAAAAAATCCGTCCATCCTGTCATTCACAAGTCAAACAGGCTGTCATTCACAAGAAGAACTGTCATAAGTTGTAGCAAGCACATTCCGAGACGAGGCGTTTGCTATCCGGTGCCGATCCCATCCGAGGCGTTGCTGTTCTCATTACGTAACGTGCTTCCATATGGTTGACGCCTGGTTGGTGCTATTCACGTGCCGGTTGGGTAGATATGCTTCAATCTTAATAATCATCTATCAGCTTTATCTAAAATCAGAGTTCCTTTACTGTTCTTTAGTTTTTTGATTTGCGGGGTGACATTTGGTTTTGTTTCCTAATCTTGTACTGTCCTCTTCTTAAAAATCTCCTGAATGTTGTAAAATTCACAATAGTGATATATCAAAACGAGGAAATTCGTAAAAAATAAAGTCGAATCTACTTTTAAAAATTTTGACAATTCCTAACCGATATTAAATATTGCTGACCAAGAACCTTGTACCCGTTTTTTATATTTTTTTACTACCATACTCGAACATTACTATTTTCTCTGGAATACAAAATAAAAAATTCACACCGTAAAGGGGTTCTGAATTTCGTTCGCCGCTATTCTCATTCTAATATGTATGTTGATAATGTATTTAGGATAAAATCGAATTTCCTTTCCCCGTTAAAATTTGTTCCATGAATAAAGCAGCGCGTCTCGGGGGACAGTCATCGTTTTGGGTCCTAAATTGGATCGAGTTTTCTCAATCGCGATACGTCAGAGTCTGCCTCAATCGCGGAATGGCGATCCACGCTGCGGATGGAAACGAAACCATACCAATGTTAGTACCAAAAAGTAGTGTAGTTTGGGTACGAAGGGTCTTTGTTTGCTATTGTTGATAGTATTTTTTTTTGTGATATAATCAGATGACTAAGTTATATTATTTCTGAGTCACAAAGCAGGTAAATATAAAAACTTCTGCAATAATTCTTAGTACGTACTGTACTATAAATTGATTGAAATGCTTATTTCTTCAAATAGGCTAGGTGAATATTGTACGAGCTCCTACTTAATAACAAACAAATCATTTGCTTCTTATAATCAAACAAACTACAACTTATGGCTTTTAACTTTTTCCCTGTCGGGTTCTCATAACCATTAACGAGTCGTCGGCCCACCTTAATGAGAAGCCTAAATCTAAGCTATCTAAGCTTCGTCGTCCGATCCGTATTATTAACCACTTGGCTTTTTTAGGGTTCCGTAGCCGGATAGCAAAAACGGAACCCTTATAGTTTCGTCAAGTCTGTCCGTCCGTATGTCATATCCACTTTATTCTGAAACTCATAGTATTACACTGTTGAAACTTAGTTGGTAAATGTATCTGCTTTACTAATCTCATACAAGTAGGGTGTCTATGGATAGGTCTTTTAAAATGACAACGAGGTTTTTTTATGATCATTATCTCTAAAAGTCTAACGTTTGAGATAGACGCTTCCAAAGTGGTGAAATGGTCCCCCCCCCCCCGCTCTCTCTAACTTCTAAACTAAGCAAGAAAAAATATATAATATAGATCTAAACAAATACTTTCAACGAAAATTGGTTTGGAAGGGATCGAACTAGTATTTATTGAGATATAGCATATTTTCAAAATTATAGCACAAACCGCAAAACTTAACTTTGTTCTTCATACAAACTCTATGAAAAACAAAGTCATATTTGCTATCAACAAAATATTATGGGTTTTAGCCAAGTGGAAGTAATTAGATTCCCTAATTCAGTAAAAATTGGCACGGAACCTTCAGTGCGCAAGTCCGACTCGCACTTAGCCGGGTTTTCCTCGACAGCCATTGAGCAAGTACACTATCTTATTCCTTTTTGTTGAGATAAATAAATATCTATAGATACACTCATATTTCTAATACTGAAAGTTTGTCTGTTTATTTGAAAGCCCAAATGTCTGACACTGACTAAGCTACTGGTTTGATTTGAAAATATATTTTTGTGTTACACAGCGTGTAGCCTGTTGAAGGCCTATGAACATCGATGACTCTACAGAGTATACGTAGTCAGCTTGACCTGGGAATATTTCTCTAAAATGCTTAAACTCCTCTGAGTTATATCTCTATATAGCAATCCAAAGTTTAAATCTCTTATTAATTTATATCTAAATCACTAACTTGTCGTAGCAAATGACAATTTCAAGTTCTATGACTGGCTACATAAACAATGGTTTGAGACATATTCGTTTGCAATCAATTTCTTGTTCGATTTATTTTGTTAGAAATAACAATCAATTTATATGTAAATTGAATCCATTTAGAATTGATCACTGGTTAATAATAGGTCCTATACTTTGATTTTTTCTTCTATTACAGACCACACCTGTAAAGCTGATTTAACGGTTATTAAAATTACGCTAAAACCACAGACGCTATCGGAGTGTGCGCGGTCGCCATGATCAGACAAGAGCCTCCTCACATCTTCATACTTTATGGTACCTACAATTAGTATCAGGGTAATTAGCAAGCTTGCCAAAGGGTACATGAACACAGACGCCTCAATTAGGCAATCAATAGATTCGCTTTGACGGGAGATGGGATGGATTGCCGCATGATGGGCAACAAAAGCTAGAATTATTTCGGCTTACTTAACATCACCTAAATACGTAGCTTAGGCAATGGTCTCCTCCAAAATCCTCCACCGATCCACAGTCGATGACTAATCTAATAATAAGTAAATTTTATATTTCATTATGATTTTCTCGTTACTCATCATAATTATTTAGTTTGATCACTAAACGATTCAAACTCATTCAACTAAAAGTGAACACATATCCAAACAACTGTAAATTTTCCGCTACATAAACAATGGTTGCGCTTCGTAAACCAAAAGGAAAAAGCACCTAATGAAGCCAAACAAATTAGTAGATTATTATTTTGTCTGTGCAATTAATTATATGTTAATGCAATACGAATGAAACATTAAAGTAGAACACATACGAGTATAACGGCTTTCGTTCAGACAGACTGTTTCTCTTGTCACAAAGCATAACATTTTCTTTAGCGCTGATTTAGCTTGATACAGCAATAAGTGTCTGAATAAAAAAGCTGTTACAAAGTGCCTGTAAAATAACAGGTTCATTAAACATTCGTTTCACTAGTTCGATTGTTCCAATAACAAAACCACTCAGCCGTGCTCTACTACAAATAGGAGGGGGAAATTTATACGTAAAGTGGAGGAAAGGGAAACAGGAGCAGAGTGCATTCGGGAAATCCAGAAAAAGAAAACCGCTGGGGACCCACTTTGCATCATGCACTACGTAGGCACGTGTGCCTTCGAATACTAACGAAAGCCGTATGATACCGCGTAGCGTACACACAGTCGCTAGGATATTCGCAAATATGGAGCGTGGAATCTTTTTATGAAACTGGAACCTTTTTTTTTGGCCGATAAAAGAAGTTTCACATATGGTTACCTGTGATTGCGTTTCAATTGACTATATTTACATCGAAAGCTAAATAAAAAGCTCAAATGTACAATAAATGATTTCAAATAATAGTAAGTAACTTTCGTAGATGTATTTTTTTGCACCTCCGGCGCAATTAACAAGTCGTATATGTATCACTTTTGTAATTAAGTAAAAAATCAAATAATTAAGCAAATCAAAGTCAGCTTACCGGTTATACAAATAGTTGAATAAAAAATAATTTACTCTATTCAATCACTGCGAGTAGGTAAATGAACTTGAGATTGTACTAGTCGCTTCAAAGATATTGTATATTCTGGATCGCCTATGTAGTTTGAAAATGGTCACGTTTTGTTCTCTTCATTTAACACAACTTTGTTTTAGGTAAGTGAATGCGAAATCACGGGGTTTGTAAAAGAAAATAAACGTTAAAAACTTGTCTCGAAAACAATATTATTCTGAATTGTTTGAATACCTATTCACACACAATTTGGTTGAACTCGTTTGAAAGCTCAATATTCGTATATTGGAACCGATCATATCTACAGCTAGAAATAAAAAGTTCCAATACTAAAAATCACCAATAATAACAGTAAAAGGAGTCGCATCTCATCTAGATGGCGTATTTGGAAGATATCCAACCCATTTACCACAACGCGACAGAATCGACACTCTAGAGTCGAAATCAAATGACGTGAAAGTTATATTCCTGCATAATAATTCATTGCATTGCAGGCAACGATACACAACAGCCTAATAAAGTAACGATAATGAGAAGCAAATAAATGGTGCTAGTAATAAACTTAAAAGAAAAGTGGGAGTGAAAGCTTACGTGACAGATACTCAGGGATGCTGTCCTTCCTCGAAGGCGACTCAGTACTTAGCGAAGCGACTCTTTTTCTAAGAACGAGTTGGCGAGAAAGTTGAAGAGACACAACCCTATCACCCTAACAGATAATTAATTACGAATTCCAGTCTTTGTCATATAGATAGAGGGATGTTTGGTTCCAGATTCTATTTTTGAAGCACTCGCGTCAAGACGGCGTGTAATATTAATTGATTTATGTCTGATTTTCCAATGAAAATGAGTACACAAAAAGATAACTGAATTTGGTGATTACTAACGTGTATCTTTCGCGCGATTAACACGCCATATTCAAGCGAGTGATTCAAGAATAAGGTCCCTTATCTGCCTTAAAATATTTTGTTTTTAACTCACTCGTACCAGAAATATACCTATTTGTGCAAAAAGTATTTAAGTAGGTAAAATGTATGCAAATATAATAGAAGAAACTTTCAAAAATTGCAAAATCGTTGTCCAAACTTCTATTTTGTCCATAACTAATCTTACTGTGCTGAGCAGAATGTTTTTGAATATTGTCTCCGATAAAGTAAGCAAACTTATATAGTACGCTCTCGGTTCTATGCGCTGATGCCGATGTTGTGAGCGGAAAACAAAGTTGAAAGTTGAACAAAATTGGAACAGCGGTCGCCGCTTTGATTCAACATTGCTGACCACACACAACCGAATAGCTAATTCTGTGGTTAAACAGCTAACCATCTAGTAAATGTTGTTGTCACACAACAACGACGATTATAATAACGATTGTATTATTTTTTCATTAGTTTTTCACATAGGTAGGTACTGACGAATTTGTATGTCCTTTGAGTTCAAACCTTACTCGTAAATGTAAGTAGGACAGCAAAAATACATACCACAGCAAAACTTAAAATTGCACAATTTTTTGCTTAAGAGGCTATACATGACTTCATAAACAAAATTGAAGCCGTTTTTAACAGCCCTCATAACAAAATAAACCAACAAACATATTCTGGTATCGTTCTAATGTCGTATTTACGCTACGGCTCGGCGATAATTTATCATTAGCTCAAAGCGATGATAAGGGTGGCGGTAGCGCGAGATAAAGGGATGTTGTAGGTGAGGGCAACAGCACGTCAACCTAAACACAGCAGTATCTTGTACAGTTGACATAAGGGTAATTATTCAACAAAAATGTAAAGCCTGATGTTGTAACTTTACCATTGGTCCAGGATTAAAGCGCCGCTAAACAACGACAAAAATTCTAATTGTTTATCGCGAGGTGGCAAAAAGTATTCGGATGCTTTAAATTCATAACAATGACTTTGTATCTGTTCTTGTGATATAATAAACAGGCATTTTCACGTGCCTGGCTTCGTCCGGTTGAATTCGGTTTAAAACAGGAAACTGAATCACAGAGATATCGGATAGAATGCATACCTACTTCCGGGAAAAACACGAGTGTACAGTACTTTATATCAATTAAATTATTTTTAAAAAAGCACCCCTATCATTGGCTTTTATGGTAAACTTTTATATCGTTTCGTTACTATTAATAGAAAAAATACTTAATTAGTTATTCAATTATAGCCGACTTAAAAAATGTTTATCAATATAACGAAAGAGTGTTTGTATATTCGTGTTTATGGTGATTCTAATGTAGTTAATAGCACTTATCTCTATGAACATATCAAGTTAAAATATCTAAACGGCTCGTTCATATTGTAAGTAGTGAGTGTGCTAGTTCTGTCACAAATAGCACTGTTTCCTGCAAACAATTTTGCGCATTTAAAACACTATTATAGTAAACATCTAGTGATGTCGAGCACAAAAGTCCGCGTCGACACCCCGGGATTACCCCTCGCGAGACGTTCGGATAACCCTCGTCTTAAGTTTTCCGCACAGGTGACAATGAGCATGCATAGTTTCGGTAGTGTTTGTCGCGAGTGTTTTGTTTTATTTTGCATAAAATGGGACACTGTCTATTGTTGAGAGGATTGCTTTGTTGACCGTAAATTCCATTCGTCAAGTCCATTTCTGGTGTGAAAAGGTATAAACAGATTTAATGTAGCATCAATGCAGTCGCGCGTTAGCATCGATGTAGAAGCGCGACTGCATCGATGCTAACGCGCGTTAGTATCGATGCAGTCGCCAAAAATCAGTACATAATTTGACAGTTTACAGCTTGTGCATTGCGACTGTATCCATACTAACGCGCGTTAGCATTGCGACTGTATGGATGCTAAAAGTAGCGCAGTGTGTAAAGATTGACATTGCGACTGCATCGATGCTTACGCTCGTTACCATCGATGCAGCGGCGCGTTTTGAAAACGCGCTTCAGCATCGCGACTCACGCAATGAACAGGTTTAATTGGCATCGATGCAGAAACGCGACTGTATCGATGCCAACGCGCGTTAGTTTCGATGCAGTCGCCAAAATTCGGTGCATAATTTATCAATCTCCAGCTTCTGCATCGCGACTGTATAGATGCTAACGCGCGTCAGCATCGCTGCCAAAAGTCGCAATGTATAAAGGGTATTTTACTCTCGCTCTGAAATGACGCTCAGGGTCAGTTACAAATAAGTTTAAGGGAAATACGTGTACAACTAAGACGGTCTTACCGCTATAAGAGATCTCTTTTATACTTCGTTCATACCTATATTAACTTTAAGTAAAAAAAAGAGCAACGCATTAACATTAACTGTGTGAACCAAGACAAATATCTGTATTTGTCTTTGAAATCGATATATACAATAAAATGCACAGTTCCGAATCGTCACAAATATTCATTTAAGCACAATCGCAGACTGGTTTCATAGTTTCATGCAAAGGTACGGCGCGACGGTATAATTTATCATTAGGAAAAGCGATTTATAAGAGAGCCGCGGGACAAAGGCAGTGCTGCGGAGCCCCGGGATCAGAAGTCCCGGCGTGACGTTACACTAACGCCTTCTTTGGCGTAGAAAGCAGGTGAATGACGTTGAAAAATTAATATTACTTATCAAATTTTCAATGTATTATACGAGGTATGTAAAGCGATAATAGTTTTTATTACAAAAGAAACTCAACTAGGATCAGTTTTTTGTCTGTCTTCTAGACCTTAACTTATTTCAAACCCGATTTGACATAAATAAATAAAACTTGAATAAATAAACTGTGTGTGTGTGTGTGTGTGTGTGTGTGTGTGTGTGTGTGTGTGCGTGTGTGCGTGTGTGTGTGTGTGTGTGTGTGTGTGTGTGTGTGTGTGTGTGCTTCATTGCAAATACAGTACTTGGAGTGCATACCCACACTATTGCATATAGGGTTCCGTAGCCGAATGGCAAAAAACGGAACCGTAATAGTTTCGTCAAGTCTGTCTGTCTGTCTGTCTGTCCGTCCGTATGTCACACCCATTTTATTCTGTAACTATAAGCATTACACAATTGAAATTTGGTAGGAAGATGTATCTTGTTAACCGCTTACCGATTAAGGGGGGGCTCTCATACATGAAACTAAAACCAAAAAAAAATTATTTTGTCAAACCTATGCGTGTGGGGTGTCTACGGATAGGTCTTTTAAAATAACATAGAGGTTTCAAAAACCATTTTCTTTTAAAGTCAAACGTTTCATAGCTAGATGCTTCCAAAGTGGTAAAATGGGCGTCCCCCCCCCCCCATCTAATTTCTAAACCAAGCAAGTGTAAATTTTGAAAAAAATATATGATGTAGATCTTAATAAATACTTTCAACGAAAATTGGTTCGGACAGGATCGAACCAGTATTTTTTGAGATATAGCACATTTTCAACAACCGCAAAAATAACTTTGTACTTCATACAAACACTATGAAAAACAAAGTAATGTTTGTAGTCAACAAAATATTGTGGTATTTTACTAAGTAGAAGTAAATGGATTCCCTAATTCAGTTAAAGTTAGCACGGAACCCTCAGTGCGCGAGTCCAACTCGCACTTGGCCAGTTTTTTTTCATAAAATGATTCATACAAGGACACACGTTTCGCCTGCTAGAAATGACATGTTTATTTATTTATCACACACATGCAATCGCTTCGTTTAGAATATATCTCTATAAAACTATCCAACGAAATGTTACATCAATGCCACTAAGCCTGATTAGCTCACCTGTAAATACGATAAATACAGCGTTAACCGAGGCCCATGTCTACGTAAACATGCCCCAAGAGTCCCGCACAAAAGATCCAGTTGCACCCCGGGATTACATCCCGCGCCAACATTCACCGACATTCACGTCAGACAAAAATGAGTAAGCCCCTGAAAGAAATATTCCGACCGTCCCGGGTAATTTAACGCTTTCAAGGATTATATTTAATTATTTATTAAGCGGGCGAATTTTGTTAAGTGTTAATTAAAGCGGGATCAACGCTCCTTGGGCAGTTTACCTGTTTATTTGTACCGCTATTGCTTTTATTTTTCGCGTAACGGCTTGCAAGTGAATAATGAATGATTAACAGTTTACGAGTGAGACACAATAAAAAATACAAAGGCATTTTTGCACTAACGGCTATGTGATAACGATGATGCTAAAATACTGGTGTGCGAAATAGGTATAATAATATCTCTTACCCGGCTGTAATATGTACGCGAGAAAAAACGAATCAGTGATAATATTACTATTATTACAGTAGGATGTTTGTTATCATAAGTGCATAATACTTACGGCCTCTTTCACAATATCTAAGTAACTTTGGTAAGCGTCATCT